>JAYKQN010000005.1:10492500-11147500 GCA_036785175.1 Eupleurogrammus muticus
CTGTGAGGACCAATAGAGAAGTAGTTGTACTATTTGTCCTGACAGAACCAGGGGTTTCAATTATAGTGAAGTGTTGAGAACATGCAGAGAGATGCATGTCATGAGGATGCAGATGAGGTCGATTGTTCTGTGTTTAATGTCAAGCAATTAAGAATACAAGAGGTGTCATATACTGTACCTGCCAAGTACAAATACTTGCAATACTTACAATTATTTGTTCAAAAAAACAAAAAAAACTATCCAGCTAAATAGTAAGGTTTAAAACAGAATGAATGCGATTGAAGGAGAAGTATAATCATATACAATTCTGACAATTTCCCCCTCTTACATTACTTTTAGTGCTATATTTTTGGTATTTTTGAAACTAGTATGATTACAATGTTTTACTTGAGTGAAAAGAGTTGTGACTTCTTTTTTTTTTTTTTTTACCCTAGTATCAGTACTTCCAGTCGAGTAATCATTGTGAAACGTTTAACACTTCTGAAGAAAACCCACCACCAAAACTGGCTAGCAATAAATCTAAGCTACAGAGAAAACAGTCTGTAATAGTCCTTGATGTTACAGACTGTTACAGACTGTTTTTACAGACTGCAAAACAGACTTGGCACAAATAAATAGAATGTTCTTTTTGTTTTAGAGCTTCTACAAAATCCAACTTTTAATAGTCCGTTACTACCATTACCATTACCCTGACTATCAACTATCTTTGCTGCCATTCAGAAGAAGGTTTTTGTCCTAACACCAAGAGGTCACATCCTATATGATGATGAATTCGAAGTCAGATGTATTTACACAGTTTTGTGTGTACAGGGAGTACAGCAGGGGACCTAAAACAGAGCCCTGGGGTACCCCGGTGAGGTGTTTAATTCCAGGTATCACATAGTGCAGCTCCCGTTTTCTGTCTACCGTGAGATACGCTAGTGTGGAGGATATGCTATGGCAGCATTTGATGAGTTTGGGATGGTAGGCAAACTGTAGCGGGTCCAGTCTGCTGGGCAGAGAGGAGCAGATGTAATCCTTGATCAGCCACTTTTGAAGCAATTCATCACAGAGGTGAGTGCCACCGGGAGGCGGTCAGGCAGGCTCCTTGGGCACAGCGATGATGGTGATTGATTGAAACTTGCGTTGGTATGACATATTTGAGCCAGGGACAGGTTGAATATCACTGTGGACACAGATGCCAGTTGGTTAGCACATAGAGTGAGGGGCAGCTGCGGCTCAGAGGTAGAACGGTTGTCCACCGATTGCCAATTGCACTCCTCCAGGTCGATGTCTCCTTGGATGAGATACTTAACCCTGGACGGCTCCTGTTAACTGCGCCCTCAGTGGAAGACCAGAAGACTGGGAAGGCACTAAACAAATGCAGTTCATTTACCCGCCCGCCGATACCATCTGGTCCTGCTGCTTTCTGGGTGCTCACACGCTTGACATCCCTCCGTGGCCCTGACGTCATGCTCTGTAAGGGTGACTGGTGTGAAAAGAGAAAACGTCTGTCAGCTTTCTAGGTGGAGACTTTCGGTCCATTCCAGGCTATTCTTAAAAAAAAAAAATCAAGTAAATTTATTCATATATAGCCCAATTCATAAATCAGAGAGTTTGTGTACAGGATAGAATACAATACATTAGAACAGGAAAAGAACTGCAGAGGTGACATCATGGCAGCGTCCAGTCAGACCAGGGAACTTTTTATGGCAATACATGTATTGGGGCAAAAAAGGGTTAACCCTAACCCAAACCCTAACCCTACCCCTAACCCTAACCCTAACCCTAACCCTAACCCTAGCCCTAAAAATCTAAATGACGTTTAGATACAGCTTTTTTAAAATGTGGCTAACCTGAGCATTAAAAATCATGAATGTCCAACTAGACACAGATAAATATACAGATACACAGATTAAGTCAAATGAATAAAGCAAGGCTGTAACGCTGTCTCTGATCCCCTCTGGGATTATCATTAGCTAATGTAGATGTGCACTTTAAGATGCTCAGAATGAAAATGCACTTGACGGCACGATCCCCAGTGACACACACACACACACACACACACACACAGGATTGCACGTGCACACGCATGTGAGCACTGGTGCACGCACATGCTTCACAAAAGATAAATGAAAAGAAAATGCATGCAGGGCCAGAATCAAATTCATTTTCCATCCCACTGCAGGCTCAACAAGCGGCGAGGTGCAGCAGCACTAGATGGCAGCACAGCCGCACTGCCGTGTCCTGTCCTGATCAAATAATTAGACTTTCACATGTTTCCCCCCTCCCACCCCACGTCATTTGTATGACATAATATGATTACATACATCATCATATCCGTCCGTTCATCTGTGGTGTTAGATTGACATGTTGCCTGCCCTAAAAAACTCATGTGCACAACCATCATCCCCAGTAAGAAAAAAAAAAAATCTAATAACATGGCTGACTAACTGCTCAGCCTGCATGTCAATGAAATATACATAAATTAAAGTCGAGCCCTGACATCCACTCATAGGTTTTTTCCCTAAACCACCTTTTGGAGATAAAAAAAAAATCTGACTTCTGGAAGAGAATATTCCTAATAATCCTCTGGACCTGATCGTGGTTTGCCAGGTAATTCTTGGAACCTGGCCCTCTATCAGTGAAAGGGATATTGAGCTTAAGACGTGGAGCCCCTCTGGTCTTACAGAGTGTCTTTAAAAAAAAATGCTGAAGAGAAAGACTTGGAAGTTTTGATGTTTACAGTCTACTTAGGCTGCAGTTTCTGGGAACTTTGCCTCAACTGAAATGCTTTTTTTTACATTTTTTTTTTTAATAGAATGTAATCAATCATATAACGTGACAACAGAATCCAAACTGCCTATATGCTGAGCAACGGTCATGCATTAATAATCATTCATAAGGAATTCTCTGCAGAATTCGGTGACCATATCCAAATAGAGATCACTGGTTATCCATACTGTGGTTTGCGGATGCATTGTGCGCCGTTGTATACAAATTAATCTATATCTGAAATGCCTGCCTGTCATGATTCATTCCAGCATGGCAGCCTGTGTTCCCCCGAGCGTGAGGAAGAAGCTTATCATCTGTCTCCTCATTTCATGCCCTGTAGCAGACAGTCTTCGACGACGGAACAAAACTGGGGATGTAGCCATCACTGACACACCTTTATTGCCACAAGGGAGACATATAAGGGAAGCGGTGGGCAGGTATTTATATGAATCGCCATACGCCAACGGAGTCTCTGGTGTGATTTTCTCCCTCCCAAGAATTTAACCTTTCCGTTACAAGCGTATTTCAGCATAACCTGAGCTGGAATCAATGTTAAGATATATACTGTAAGCTGAGATAATCTATCCAATATCAGCACCTAATGAGGCGGGGAGAGGAGCTACAGAGCAGACAGACAGTATCGTTTCAGCTCCATATGTTTTCTTGTGCAAAATAAGCTTTATTTTCAGAGGTCAGATACTGTGTGATAGTTTGACCAATTTCCAAGCGCTATTTCGGGCAACGGCTGTCGATTTTGATGGCGGCTCGGATTTGCCAGCCATGGTGAATGAGCAGCCGCAGAGCTTTTGGCTCACAAGGGAAATCTGTTTTGTGTGTGTGTGTGTGTGTGTGTGTGTGTTGGGGGGGGTGCCTGGAGTCGGACCGCCAAGCACTTTTACTCCCGGTGAGAAGATTGCTCTTATGTTTTATTGAACGTTGCCCTCCGGCACCTCTCATCCTTGACAATCTGATTCCGCCAAGGTCCAACCTCGTGACCTTAATGTTCAGCCAATGGGGTGTTGCAATTCACTCATGCTGACCCTTCCATCAACCTCATCAGCCTCATAGGTCCTTTGGGCAGCATTTATGGGCCAATCTCGGAGTGGATTAATATCTTCGCTGCCCACCTCTGTTGTAGTTAACTGTCCTTGCACTTAAATAACCTGTCATCTTTGCCCTTTTAGTTCACTGGTCCGATTCCAGACAAGTCTCAGCATCACTTTATCATCTATTCTTGGTTCTCTCTCTCAGCGTTCGGGTGCACGACCAACTTCCTCACACTGAGTATGTTCATGTTCTCTGGTCCAGCTTATTAAATGTGAGCCTCTCAGCTGAATAAAAGTGTCCTTGTCTGACCTCTGGAATAGTTGTCATGGCAAAAGTGATGCTTCATATAAAAAAAACTACAACCGTCAACCACTTAACCTCTGCACAGTTTCTTAATATAGAAATAAATGATGAATGATAAATGAATGAGACAAATGGGAGAAAGAATAATAATGAGTATTCTGTGAGGCATCTATAATTGAGGCCTGGATGCTGCATCGCTGATTTTATTTCCTCTACAACCTCTTTTAGATAACTAAACAGGAAATTAATGAGAAGGTTAATAAAATATGAGGAGCGGCAAATGGGACAAATTAGCCATTTGATAATTGCTGAAGATGTATTCTTTTCTTCTTTTTACATTCTGAAAGGAGGCGCATCTTTAGATGGCGAGATGCTATTGTCACTATCAGTAACATATTGCTCGGGTAATTGTCAAAGACTGCAGCCTCCAGTAAGAACCGTTTGTCTCGCAGAAACATCAAAGCTCCCTTTGTTAATGCGAAAAGAGAAGAAAGAAAAAATGCGAGAAGGGAAGAATTCTGCAGATTTTCCCTTTCCAGTCCAAATATCTGGTTTCTCATCCAGTCAGATTTCATCTAGTGCAAAAAAGAGATCTCAGAATTTTTTTTTTCCACCCTTAAACAAATCAGCCAGAATTATCCCCAGGAGCTTACACTTTTCACAGGAGCATCATTCCAGGAGGGAAACATTTTTTTTTCCATTGTGGTTCTGAAAATCATTTTTAATTCAAGGCATCTGTTTTTGTATTTGAATCATAGCATTTATGTGAAATAGCTTGTTGGTTTGCTTAAAGGTCTTAATCAAAATACATAATTTTGTATTTTTTTTACTCAGGAAGTTACATCACAATTTCACTCATAATGCAAACAATGGTCACTTACAAGACATGCAAAAATTTTAAAATGGCTGTTTGTGTATGTGTGTGTGTGTGTGGTGCATGTGCACACGCCACGGCACATCTCGGCTTGTGGTCCCTGCCTGTTGTGGTGCTGCTGCTGGTGCTGGTGCTGCTGGTGGTGGGATTACTCCGGGGATTAGCGGCCACGCCGGCAGCACCCATCGATGGGCCGGAGATGACAGTTCCCATCATCTCGACGCCGCTCCGCTCCTAACCCCCCCTTCTCTCGCCGCTCTCTCCGGGTCTTAAAAAAGCGGCACAAACAGCGAGATTACACGAGCGCGACAGCATGGGAAGTAGTCACACATCACACACACACACACACACACACACACACACAGCAGAGATTAGCCTGAACAAACTCTTCTTCGGCTGCTCGGGGGTATTCAGACCCAAACATGGAGAGCTGTCTCTCACGGCCCAGTGTGGGCTGGATTAGGAAGCTGCGGATATCTTTTTTTTCCCCCTCTGTACAAGAAAATTGGAATAAACAACCATTAGTATGCTATTGGAAAGTGAACTGAAAAAATTTGCAGCTGCGAGTGTCACAACCTAAACTCTTCTATCTCTGGCTTCTTGCAACAATCAAGATCTCCAGGGTGTGCACCTCTGCAGACCGTGAACTATCCATCACAGGGGCATCTCCTGATCAGCATCACCTGTGTACTCACTCAGCCTTGATGAATGTTGTGCGTCTGTGCTCCCGGTGACGTCGCTGCAGAGCTAAGCCGTGTGCCTCTAGGACCCCGAGGGGGGAATAACGACGGCGCCGGGCTCCTCGGTGCGTTTGAGCTTATGTTTGCTCGCTTCCTCGGCTTTGTACCTTTTTTAAGTTTTTACAGACTACACAGCCATTAATGTTTGGAGAGCAGCTTGTGCGGCGGATGCCGCGCGGGCACATAATAGGAGAAAGCCTCCAGTCGCCCTCCCTCTCTATTAAAGGACACAGAAGCCATTTTCTCTGTCGTTTAATAGGGAGAAGCTTCCAGCGTTGTATCAAAGAATTGCCTATCACTGTTTTATCCGCCGAAGAACATAATGGAAAAAACTGTGCCTTTGCCTTATAAGCAGAAGGCTCATTATGTATTGTATTCTCTTTGAAGGTTGTTCTGGTGGGAACATACAGCCCGGGCCTGCTGCAGGTGGGAGCGTACCTTACGGTAATTGCATGTGGCTGACATGGTTTTAAGAAGACTGTGTTTGATCTGCAGCTACGGTGGGTGTAGTCTGACTTGTCTCGGATCAGTGCAGAGTCTCATTCTCTTTGCAGGTTTGGTGTTCAAGTTTGTTTCTAGCCACCACCGTGCACCTTGCAAAAAAAAAAAAAAAAAAAAATGCAAAAAGGCCTTCTGCTGCTGAAACATCATTATCAAGCACTTTCGCACTGGAATGCCCTCGCTGGTGAGCACGGTTGGCGCTTAAGCCCTGTTTATTCTGGCCGATTGCCTGCTGTCAGAGCAGCAGGAAAACTGCATTAAGAAAGAAAATAAGTGCTAAAAAAAAAAAAAAAAAACGGGTTCTTATGAGGTAATTAAACACCTTCAGAAATATTTGAATATGGAGTCGTATTTACAGAGGTGTTGATTTATTCGCTGGGAAAATGTTAACACTTGCTTACTCAAAATAACTGTCAGCTGAATTAAAAAAGAAAACAACTCGTAGACTTGCTGGGAAACCAAGATAGTGATATGGAGCACATGATTTTTAACACCCAGCACAAGATATTTATATACTGTAGCTGTATTCTTTACATGAGCCATTCCAATACTACCTCTGACAAGCCATCCTTTCTAATGCATTTATAGATATGACAAATTGCTATAACAAACGTTTTACTATAAATGTACAAATAATAACTAACACTATGTAAGGATGTTTTTTAAATTTATTTCATCAGTTTAATCATCATCATCAGAATCAGAGCTGATGGCACCCATGTATTTACTATAGAATAGTGAATACGACACTATAGGACAGGCAGAGACATACACAGGACGTTGCAGACATGTCTACAATTATACCCACATAGACACTGTATACCTACAACTCCATTATGTTCAACCTTGAATGGTTAGCAACAATGTTATTGTGAAGATATGTAAATTGGAGTGCGTCCCGTTTCTCAGTTTGCAATGAAAATGAGAATGGGAACATTAGAGCACCGGGTATGGTTAAATGCGTCCCTAGCAGAAGCTACCTCTATCTGTCAAACAGAAGGATGATGTACATTGGAAACACATTCCTTTCCTTGTGGCACTCGCATCTATCACCAGTTTATGGCCACTCTCCCCACTCCGGCACATCTCTGCCGTGACATCCATCTATGTCAGCGTCCTAACTTGTATAGCCCAAGGCCTGTGTTGTTTCTCCGTCCTTTTTAAGTGTTCATAACATATTCCTTGGCAGGTTTTCGCCAGATGTTTGCCCTGTTC
This sequence comes from Eupleurogrammus muticus, assembly GCA_036785175.1. Classification (NCBI taxonomy): domain Eukaryota; kingdom Metazoa; phylum Chordata; class Actinopteri; order Scombriformes; family Trichiuridae; genus Eupleurogrammus; species Eupleurogrammus muticus. The sequence continues at coordinate 10,499,935 of JAYKQN010000005.1, forward strand.
CAGGCAAGCTACTCTGGATGCTCCTTATAAGGAGTCACTTGCAGGGGAAGGTCACAAAAAAAAAATCTTTCACAGGGCATTTAAAACGTCATTTTAAATGATGGGCGGACACGTGACACGCCGGTGACAAGCGGTTCACCCCATGTGCCACGCCGGGTGACGATGAAAGGCTGTTTCCTTTACGAGAGCATGACGGTGATGTTTTAATGAAGATCCAGTCGAGAGATTACTCGACCGTTCAGGTGTCAACACCTCAAGTCAAAACTGTCTTATTTACATTTCGTGGGGAAAAAAAAATGCGGTTCTCTTTGCATTCAGCTATCACAGCCCGGTGAATCTCGTGAAATATGTGCACTTGCATGCATGCAGTCTTCGCATACTCCTCATACGCTCTCAAACTTGTGAGAACGAATAAAACTGACTGATTTATTTATCTATGAGTGTTGCTACGACAACTTCAGCACCAGTTCTGAAGGGTAAATTATCTCAGCTTTTCTTAATATATAATGTTGTTGGTACTTTCTCTGCATGTGTGAGGACCAGGTAAATAGGGAAATATCTAAATTATCTCAACGGCAGCACTACAGAATATTGGATGCAAAACACACACGCATGCAAACACGCACACACACACACATCCTTGCTGCCGCTGCTGCAGCTTATCACAGTGCTGCAGTGCCAGGGAGGAGTAAGCTCACAGAAGTCGCTTGTGGCAACTTCCTCACGCCTCCCGATACTATGGGGGTTTGGGTCTGTGTGTCGATATGTCGGTTTTAATCCCTTGTAAAGCAACTTCAACTTTTCCAAAGGAAAAAAAAATAACTTATGCGCAAGTGCAAGAGTTTTTTTTTTTTTTTTTTGCAAATACGTTAACCTCCCTTTAATGACAAGCACCTGCACGAAGAAAAAAAAAACTTGTCACGCCAGATACACACATTCGTTTAAATTGACACATTTTGGTCATCAGGGTCTCTCTTGACAAACTGGGCTACAATCAGCTGTAAAGGTGAATATTTATGATGGAACTGGCTGCAGGCAACAATAGTCAATCACCTGTACAGACATGTAAACTCGTCTCAACCATCAGAGGGCACTAAAAATCCACCTGATGCTCTGAGCCATTCAGGATGCCTTCTGTCATCTAAACATCACTGTAATTGGAAGGCGATTGATTGTTTTTGACAGGCAACATATAAAGCACTGAAAGTTTGCCAGTTTTACTAACGCCACTCCTAATCAATCCCTGAATTTTGAATTAAAAAAAAAAAAAAAAAAAAAAGCAAACTGTACATGCACTCCACCTTTCAAGGTCTGGCAAGGTTGCACTACCATGACTCCCTGTGCAAAAAGACATATCCATAAATCCCCTGTAATTTGTTGGCAATGAATAATACATTTCTACATCAGGGAGGGGATGCAGTGAATGTGTTTGTCTGCTTATATCAAGTGGAAACCCTGCATATTTCCTATGAGACTGATAAAAAAAATCTTAAAATCATTTTCATACTTGTGATCACTAATGATCCAGAAAAACGTCGACTCCTTTGTATCTATTTTAGCAGATTAAGTGATCAGAGATAAGTGGACACTAAAAACGTGATGTGAACATGATTGATCATTTCCTCCTCCTCCATCACAGTCGAACCACTGCAGGGTTAATCCCGGGCGGACGCGGCTTCCTGAGCGGATGAACAGTGACACATGATGAGTTTAGTGCCCTGAGGATTGCGCACAAGACAGTCAGGGATCTACTAACAGGCGATTAACAACCGCAGAGTCCCGGTCGCTCGTAGCAGACCGAGACTCAGGACAGGAGACAGGATAATTCTCTTAAAAAAAAAAAAAAGGTGATACAGTCCACGAGTGATTGACGTTAAGATTCTCACATTTATTTTTTTCCCCCGAACCGGACACAAAAGTCTTCAGAGGAGAGACGTCTCCAGGCGCGTTGCGCACAACTTTTACGCGCAACGCGTGGAACCCGCCGATCGATGAACAGACATTCGGACGCGCTCGTCCGGTTTCCTCTGCAAGAACAACCACGGACTACGCTCCAACTTGTGTCTCCCCCCCCCTTTTCCTTCCTTCCTCCCCCCCCGCCCGGTACAGGTACGATTATGTTGAGCGTGCGAACCGCGGATATGCGCTCCGTACTCTGCTGAAACGACAAGCGAACCGCGGGACACTGGGAAAAGGACGAGCCGCGTGCCAACATGCACCTTTACTGCCAGAGCTGGAGGATCTTACAGATAATAGGTGTGACAATTATAGCAGTTCTCACACAAGGTAAGTTGCCTTTGACCAAATGGTTTTGATGTATTGAAATTAGAGCCAGTCAGAGACCAGTTTACAGCATGGGAAAAAAAGTGCATGAACTAACTGTCATGGTCTGGAAATGAATAGATTGTCTCCAGTTTATTAAATGGTATCAGTTAGAAATAAAATCATCAATTAGGATGAACTGCATTTCTATTTTGTGCATGTTGCTGAGGGGCGGTGGGCCTTCCCTCTGCAATGCCATGCCAGGAGTAAAACAGCCTCCTCCTGAAGTCTGAATAATTGATAAATGTCCTCATTTGTGCCACAAACTTACATCTTGCTCCACGATGATACAGCGTCCCAGCGAGCCATGTGTGTCTTACTTGCGGCTAATGGAAAAGTGTGGGGGGGTGGACGGCTGTCACGGCGGAGAGTGGGATTTTAGGACATCAAGGATGAAATTTGTGAGGAGCGAAAGACTTTGTGGGTCCATATGACAACTTGAGCCATACTGTGATGCTTAATGTTTAATATTTCCTTTGGGAGGTGTAACTTCCCAAGTAGAGATGTCTGCTAGAAAGCTAGGGCATTTCTTTTTTACATCCCACACACAGCTATTTCCAGGGAACGCATCCTGGAGGATTCATATGTCTGAAATAAAAATGTGAAAATTGAGAAATTGTGATTAAAAAAGATTTTCTTTAAAAGCAGCTTTAAAGGTCCAGTGTCACGCAAATTGCTGTTCTCGTGGCTTTTTTTCCCCACTCTAGATAAGGTCTATGGGCCTATATATATATAAAAACCATCGTATGCATCAAACGATCAGAAAAAAATGGAGAAATGCGCACAGGCTGAATTTAAAAACTCTGTCGTTTCACAGCACGTTTGTACTCTCGTGATTTTATGATGTCACACAGCACAGCCAGCAGCTATTCGCAGCAGGACCCCCCTCCCCCAATGCCCCACTGTCCAACCTATTTATTTTTAAAGGACTTTTAAGTCGGTGATCTTAGGTTAAAGCAAATATAACAAGAAAAAGTCAAGGAGATGCTGGGAAATAGAAGTATGCACAGCCTACCCATTGATATTAACGATGGAATATGTCTAATGAGCAGAATGCAGACATCCTGTGGCTTAAAATCATAGTTGCAACACACAAAAAAAAAGTCGGGTTGTCAGGTTTGTTGCCAATTGCATCATGAATCATGCAGGATAGCTACAGATTTCATCTAATCAATACATTTTAAAAGAGTATTTTACATTATTTCTGCTATCCGTTTTCATTTAGATGCCTATCTATGACAGCAGGCTATCACTAACCTGCTATCACTTATTCTATCATCCTGCCTACTAAGAATATTTTCTGATTTTTGTGTCTTTAACTGAAAGTCAACGTCAAAACAAGTAACGCTGTTGATGAGGAATTTGACAGGTGACATTAGCTAAGTTAGCTTACACACAGCATGGTGAGAAATGATCATTTCCACATGCATTTTCATGAATGAGCGTCCATCTATGCTTCACCAATATTGACTCTGGTTTATGCTCTTCTCTGGTCACTCTGCTTCCGTGATTCATAAGGCACCGTTCACCAGGGTTTTAAAGCTGCTGCTGCTGCAGGACTTGCAGACTCAGCCGTTTTTACCCAGTAGCCTTGCTGTGCCGAGAATGGAGATCATATCTGGCAACTCACGGCCGCCCTGTCGCACATGTGAATATGAAGTCACTGTCAAACCCTTCAAATATCTCAAAACAATGAAATCAAACTACATCTAATTTATTTTCTTGAGAAAGCAACACTTCAATTCAGCCAGTGGAATCCGGTAGCTTATGTATTATATATATATATATTTATTATGCTTATTTATTTATTTATTTATTTTTACAAATCCCAGAGGATTCTAGTAATTTTTGCTTAATTTCACTGCTGTCTGCTCCATCAGCCAGGCAGACAGACCTGAGGCCTGTGCTGTGAGGTCAACAGCGTCTGACCCTCACAGACGTCCAGCTGCCACTGCTGGAGGCCCCGCATCCTCGTTTTATTGCTCATAAAACAGATGACATTTTTCTTCTTGGCCTCTAGGGGCCTCATTCATAGCGGATGGTACACTTAACATACACTTGGGATGGTTGTTGTTTCAGATCAGCTTCTCTGTGCTAATAATGCTCCTTCATCCCCCCCCACATCACACTGGTAAACAATTAGCCCATCCAGTTTGCACCGTTCTAAAGCTATATTGTGATATATCACCTTTCTGCCTGGGGGGGAAGCTAACGTGGCTAACATCTGGAATGATTTTGGTGAATGTAACTTGAGGAGCTGGTGTTTTGTTTTTTGTATGGTTAACCGAGCAAGCTGTGGTCATGCATCACTCAGAGAACTCAGATCAATCAGAGGAGAGGCTCATGAATAGTGATGAGAAAGGCCAAAAAAACACCCTGTGCTTCATAAGCCAGTGAGGAGCTTCAGAGAGAGAGAGAGAGCACTGTAAAACCACATCGGGTGGAATTTCAAACCACAAATATCTCATGTTAGCGGTATCAAAACTTAACTAAAAATATATATATATATATACATACGGGTATATATGGGACCTTTCAGAGTCTAATTGGACCTAATCTCTACCAATACCTGCAGCATCTCTCCCCTCTCGCTGCCTTCCCTTATCTCCTCCACCCTCTCCACATCCTCAGAGCGTTACAATCTATATGATCAGGACTACATCATCTGTATGCGCTGTATTTTTTTTTTTTCATAAAGCATTCCTAAAGGAGACGAGAGGTGCAATGCTATTATTTGAACTTCGACTACACAAGGATATCTTCCTATAAGATTTTCTTTTTTTGGAAAAGTAGTAGTTGGAAAGTACTTGTAATACTTGCATCATTCCAGCTTGTAATTCACTATCATGTTTATACTGTACAATGTCAAATCAGTTGCAGTGTTAAGATCTCAGGGGATAGACTGTATGCACTGCCAGCGGTTGTGACTGAATCTCATGCATTACACTCAAGGTAACTAACCTAAAAATGAGCATTTAAAAAAATAAAAATTTAAATAGGTATACTGGAGAACCCTTTAATGAGTTTTCATTTATCTACAATCTTCTAACTAGGCACCGGTGACAGGCAATATTGGATGTAAGTTGTTCTCACTTTCTAGACGCTCTTTGAAAATGAACCACAGTGCACACAGGTACTTTAAAAACAAACGAAAAAGAATGTTGTAATTTTCTTTTTTAAACTCCTGAGTGTAGCAGAAGCTTGTCTTTTGTTTGTCGAGGGCCGCTGATAAACTCCCGTGGCTCAAATCTTTGCATTAAAGGACCCATTCGTCAGCGAGCTGTCAGATCCTAATGGAGCTCTTTGCTGTTGTTTGACTAAAGATAGATGATTTAAAACGTTCTCCAGCCATGAGATATTAAATACACAGAGACAATGTCTGCTACAGGTGCTTAATTAGGGACATTAGCATCTGGGCCAATGCCCTACATTTTTTAATTGTGGCAGTGACCTATTTGCGGCACGTGACCAAACATGTTTCCATATACATTTGTGCTAAAACACATGACAGCGTGCAATAGGCTGTCTGAGACGCAACGGTATCTCAATTGCTGATTAAAATGCAGACACACATTGCCTCCTGCGACGCCATTGGGAGTCGATGCACTTCTGCAAGCTGTTTTGCACACATGGTAAAAGTCATTACCTCGCATTAAAATTCACAATAGTTACTCAAGCTTTGTGCATTTTAATAGAATAATACAAAGATTTATCGCAATTGAAATATGGCTAAAGGACGAGCAGGCTGAAAAGAAGGTATCTTACTTGCCTATGAAAATAATTTAATACAGAGCTTTAAGACAAACTGCAGGGCAAATATAACTGTATATATGGGTATAGCATATGTTTTTTTGTATTATAACTGTACTATAACTTTTTTTCACATAAGGTCTAGGAGTTATATAACTGTCCAATGCATCAAACACTCGGGGGGAAATGGAGACACAGCCTGGGTTTGTGACGTTTTTTTTTTTGTCTCACAGCTCCTTCGTGCCTCTTTCTTTGACTTTGCGATGTCACAAGGCAGCGCCCCCTTTGCCTGTAGAGGTTTTCCCAGCACGGCAGGGCAATGCCAGTCTACGGGAGACCGGTCCCGGTGTCGTTTATTAAGACTGGTGTAACATCTGTACGGCAACGCTGATGCTTTCCGACATAGACAATGAGGGAGGGAATCTCAAGGGCTTCGGCGTGAGTGATTTGAGAGGGTGGAACATCTGGTGCAGAGGATTTGCTCTAATGTTTATCAGTTGACGGCAGGACTTTCATCGTAATGAAGCTACCATAGAAGTACAATAGAGTTGCGCTGTCATTGGTTACTTATAAATTCATAATATCATTATATTATAAAGGCTACTCTACATTTGCAAGTCCGCGAGATATTCACAACACACCTCGCGCCGTGTGCTCTATACGACGAACCTAATCCCCTTCTTTAGGGAGAAGCATGTGAAATAACAGCACAGATGACCCATCAAAAAAAACCCAACTGTAAAGGGATGAGCTCGCGTGTGAAGCACTCCTCCCTCCTGGAGACGGTCGGAGCCGTTTATATATCGGGTCCAGCCAGAGCAGCACATGCCAGCTCCGGTATTAAACAGCACATCTGTCGCTGTGGCCACAGTGTTGGCTTAGCCAGGACGGCCTCGTTCCCAGCTCTCCAGTCTCTGCCGCATGCAGCCTGTCACCCACCCCACACAGCAAACATGACGGATACGCATGTCTGTATATATATATGTGTGTGTGTGTTCCTCGCAGGGCTCCTGGGTTGACATGACTGTGACATATGCAACATAATTGTTGCATTGTTGCTGTGTGACCTGTCAGACCATCATGACAGGCTTTTTTTTTTTTTTCCTCACACGGGCGGATGAGCAGATATGAAAAGAGGAAGGAAGGGCCCCTGATAGACGGACCGGCCGAAAACGCTGGCACGGAATGGCTTCGATAGACGTCTTCGTTAGATATATAATTGTTATTAACACGGCGAAAGACACTCCATGCCTGGCATCTCTCCTCATAATTGGTGATGAAGGCCTGTTTATGTTTGACTTGCGGCTAAAGCTGTTTAGTACGGCTTCATCCATTTTGTTATAATCTCCAGAGTAAACACCAGTGTTTTTTCGTCCTTAATTCACCAAGTAGGGCAATTAGCCACGGGATAAATAGTGCACACTCGGGTCAGCTGCCATAATCTTTATAATTCTATCAAAATGAATGTTTAATGAGGGAGGCAGGACGATCCCAGTGACTTCTGCCTCGTCTCGTTTTCCGCTGAGGTGGAGGCTCCCCATCAGGCTTTTAAAACCAGATGAGAGAACACTTACGCCGTCGTTTCGACTCGCTTTGCATATAAAAAGGTCATTCGCGGCTGTGTGTGTGATCAGTATTTAACAGTGAGCCTGTAATCCCCGCAGTCATTGTAGTGATAAACTGTACAACAAGCAACGAATACATAAATGCATATCTCACTTAATAATTTACACGCTATCAGATGTGTTTCTGTTTCACTTATCTTGATATTCTCATTTAAATCTGGCCTCTTATTTCACATAAAGCTGCGCCACTATTCCCATTATTTATTTCATTTCCTTTTAGTGGAGGATCTGCTGGGTATTCACAGGCCTGCTTGACAATCTGAAAATCCATTTTAATCCCTCTATTTGATGGTTGATTTCAACCTTGTGCCAGATGTATCAGATCCCACCTTTTCCTCCCTGTATAGTGAAAGCAGATCAGCCATGTGAGAGATAAAACTGGGGCAGCGGAGAGGAAAGATGGAAACAAACACTGACAGGCACTATTTATAAATATTTATGTAAATTTCTCGTTTTTTAAATCTGTTTTGACAGCTACATTTTAGTTACTAAGTAAACATAATATTTATGACATGAATAATATTAATATGTTGTTAAACTGCTGCTACACACGAGCATCTGCTCATTTTGGTTTCTGACTGCTGACTCAGAAACTGATTTTGGGTAATATTAAAAATAATGCCTTTTGGAAAAAATGTTTATATATATATAATATTCCATTCCTATAATGTATTTTAATAGACAGAAAAAAATTGCCACTTAATAATAACCTTGATTTGGTATTCGTCTGTTTGATTCAATAACTGATCTATTATCAGGGGTTATATGATGTGTATGAGTTAAGGAGAGAGCTGCATTTCCTTTAATGCAAATGTGTAGTGAAATGGTCAATGTTATATTGAACTAATTTCTTATTCCATCGATGTTGTGGATTGTGTTACTTAAGTCCGGATCCATTGTTACTTTAATCCGGATCCATTTTCAAAACTCATTTTAGTTCTGTTTCGTGTAGCTATTACTGTTTCTGCTTTAAGTTTGAAGTTTTTTGAAGTTGCTATTCTCTGTAACAAGTGTCATTTTCTATCGTCTTTCCAGACCTGAGCAGTAAAGAGCTGACTGACAGCAAGAGCCCAGTGCCTTTTCCCGTCTTCTTGCCGGTCAGCTATGACGTGCGGGACGCTGACTACCTCTTCCTGAAGGAGGCGGGGCAGGACTTCATGAGAAACGGCAGCATGCAAAGTCACACGCAGCCCTTCGTTATCCTCAGAGCCGGCCGCCAGCCGGCCGTCAACGCCAGCTACGGCGCCATGTCCGCCGAGCAGCTTGTGCCCCTGGATCTGGTCCAGTCCGTGCGGCTCTTCAAGGCTCCCGAGGTTTTCACCTTTAACTGGAAAATCCAGGCCTTCGTGCTGACCCCTCGGGTTTTCTCCTCCAAGCCCAAAGTGCGCGTGCTCTTCTACGTGGCCGGGAGGGACTGGGCCAGAGGGGAAGGGGCCGTGGATGAGCTCCCATGTGTGACGCTGTACGGATTTTGGCAAACGCAGGAGGTGAGGGCTTCCTGTGCCATGGGAGGCGAGCGGGGGACCTGCATGGCTGAGCTGGCCCCTGCGCCTGGCTGGTTCGCCCCCGGCTTGGAGGGCACCAGCAGGGAGAGGCAAGACCCGTCCGCTGGGAACCCCGTGGAGCTGTACTACCAGGCTCAGCCCAAAGTCGACGGGAGATGTAATTCCCTGGACGGGAGTCGCTGGGGGAACTCGCAGCAGCAGGCCGAGTATGTTCCCATCACGCCCATGCAGAGGATCGGCAGCGTGCGTCTCCTGCAGGTGCCCAAAGGAATGGCTACGCTGTCTCGACTCAAGCTCAGCAACGCCATCGTCATTCGGACGTCGTCCAAGCCGCTGAAGAAGACTGACATCGCCACGTTCTACGTACTCATGGCCAGCTCTGCTCAGCTGACTAATTTCACTCTCAGGTAAGATCATCGATTCCTGTGATCAGCGAGATGTGATTGACTTATATTATCATCGGCATATTAGCTTGTTCATGTTACATTGTTGCCGGTCTACCACTTTTTTGACAGCAAAAGACAGATGACGGGTAAATTAGCAGGTTAGTAACACAGCGGGAGACTGCCTCGATGGACATTCTTGCAACTATTGTGCATAGTGCACTTTTTGTTCAGTCAAATTACCGATTTACTGGTTTGAGTTACTCTGATTACGTTGAACATACTGTTCAGATTCCAGGTCGGAGCTCGGTGTCGACCTCCAGCAAGAGAAGATGTGATCGGGCTTGAGGAGCAACTGAATAACTTGATTCAAATCACATTGTCTGGGTGCCAAGCGAGCAAGTTCACATGTAGTTTACAAGGCTGGTTTTAGTCAGACTAACCAAATAATTTGATTTTTTTAGGCGTCAACTCACTGATTGACATTTGAATTATTGCATACATGCATTAGGCAGTTTGACTGACAGGTGGATCATCCAATCATTGTTGATTGTCCAACCCTAACACATACGATCAGTTTTGTTCAGTCATGTGTCGAATTTCTCATTTTATTAATTACTGTTGAATCCTGTGAGATATACTCTATATTTGCCAAAACAACAACAACAAAAAGGAGAAAGAGGAGATGTTTTACTGCTCCTTTGAGTGGTGGGTAAATGAACATTAGAGGAAACTAAATTAAACATGGATTATCATGGCGTTTCTCTGAAAATACGATAGCAGTAAAACATCTTTCCTGGGAGCGGCAGTTGATTATTCATGTTAAATTAGGGAAAGAAAACATGTTTGCTTGAACGCAGCCTGATGACATGAAGCTGTTTTGAGAGCCGTAGTCGCCGAGGTGACTGTACATGGTTGGCATGGATCAAATAAAATCACGTGTAGCTTGTGACTCATTATTGCTCTGCTATAAAGGGAATGCTCAGGCTCTGTGTCATATCAATGTAGTGCTACTGAATATATAATAACCATTGGGATTACCAGCATCAATTTAAGGCTCTGTTCTCATTTTTGAAATGCATAGTGTTCCTGTTAGATTGAAGATGAGAGCGCTGGTAGGACAATCTTAAAGTAACACAGTTATCTCTCTGGAGTTTCTCCGTGTCATCTTTAATAATAGCGGCCATCTGTCAGGAGAGGTGACATGTGTTTTATTGTGTTTCAGTTACAGTGGTGTGAAAAAAGTGTTTGCGCCCTTCCTTTTCATCAAGCAAATTCAAATATTAGTCAAAGACAATACAAGTAAACGCAAAATGCAATTTTAAATGAAGGGTTCTTTTCTTTTATTAAGGAGGAGAAAAAAATCAAAACTGACATGGTTTGACATTTCTCAATCAAGAAATAACCTAAAGAGGACCTGCCTGACATGACATGCTGTATCAAGAAATTCAGGGATGAGTGTAAAAGAAAGTCATTGAGATCTATCAGTCTGGAAACGTTATAAAGACATTACTAGGGCTTTAAGACTCCAGTGAACGGCAGTGAGAGCCATTATCCACAAATGAAATCCTGGATGAACCTCTCCAGGAATGGCCAACCAACCAAAGTTATCCCAAGAATGCATCTATTCATCAAAGAGGTCACAAAAGACCCCACAATAATATCCAAAGAACTAAAGGCCTCACTACCCTCACTTTAGGTCAGTGTGTGTGATGCCACCATAAGAAAGAGACTTAGAGACGAAAACCAGCGCTGAGCAGAAATAACATTAAGGTTTGTCTCAGTTTTGCCAGAAAACATCTTGATGATCCCCAAGACCTCTAGAAAAATACTCTGTGGTCTGGCGAGAGAAAATTCAAACTTTTCAGAGAGGCGCGTTTCCCGTTACATCTGGTGTAGAACTAATGCTGCATTCCAGAATATCATACCAAAAGTAAAATGTGGTGTGAGTCCTATGGTGTTTTGCTGCTTTAAACCCTGGAAAACTTGCTGTGATAAATGGAACCATGATTGTTGCCATCTACCAAAACATCCTGAAGGAGACACAATATTCTCCTCCAGCCATCTGTTTGGGATCTCTAGCTAAAATGAACTTGGATTCTGCCACTTGAAAAGGCAGCTCTTGCACCAAAACCCTGTATTGTGTCTGAATTACAACAATTCTGCAAAGAATGAGTGGACCAAAATTCCTCCAAAGTGCTGTAGGGGACTCATTGCAGTTATCATAAATGCTTGATTGCAGTTGTTGCTGCTAAAGATCCAACCAGTTCTTAGGTTTAGGAGGCAATCAATATTTCACACAAGGCATTCCTTAATAGTGAAAAAACCCTTCGTTTAAAAGCAGCATTTTGTGTTCACGTGTGTAATCTTTGACTAATAGTGGATCTTATTAACAAACAGTTCTTAGGAAGAAATTCCTTCTTAAAACCCATTTATGTAGTTTTCACAAAGACTCTGACAGTCACCAGTGTTTTTTTTTTTATTAGGTATTTTTTCTTGAATAAGAACAGAATATTGTGTTTTTCTCAATTTTACGACTGTAAAATATACAATTTAAATTACAATAATAGTTTTAGCATTTATTCTCTATTTTGACAATTATTTTCATGATGTTGCATCATGGAAACTTGGTGCATCGTTTCCCTCTCAGCCACCAGCACAACAAGGCGATGTGCATCCTCACCCACTACTGGGACCATGCAGCTCCCACAGCAATTAATAAAGTCTACTATTCTTGAAAAAAATCGTCATTTTTTTCTGGCTTTTACGGGCTGATTATTCGTAGCATGTGTTTGGTCATTCTCTCTCCCTTGCTTGTCACATTTAATCTAAGATTAGATGTTGAAGAGAACCTGGGGGCAATGCACGCTTCTTTAAACACATGGACATGATGGAGAAGAAAACACTTATTCACAATCCTGAGCAAATAACAGCGTGCAACCTTTTTTTTTCCTGTTCCATTATGTTACTGAAATACGACAGCTCGCTTGGTGCTCAACTCTTGCTGCCATACTACCACTTATTTATTTTTTTACTTTATGATGTTGGAGCTACATTTCACACATGCTCCACATTCTTTAGATTGTGCATTATTGGCCTTGGTCAGCTTTTCTTTTTAGTTTCTAAGATGTGATTATGATCCTGCGTGTGCATATGGCTGCAGCCTCATGCCCATACATTAGGATCACCTGGCATCCCTATTCAGTTTACGAGGACACTGCGATAAGAACACATGTGCAAACAATTTGGGTTTTAATACCACTTCATGAAATCGACATTAACTTTTACCGATGTAATAAAAAAACGTTGGAAACGTGCCGGTTTCTGGACGGTAAAGCCGCCCCCCCTCCACCACCACTAACAGGTAGACTGAGAAAGACTGCGGTGCACGATCAATACTTCCTGAAAATAAATCATTTCTGAGTTGCTTGTACCTTGACACGCTCATGCATGCTCCAGTAGAGATGAGCAGGTGAGGAGCCAGTCAAAGGGGGGAGGGGGGGGTGTCATGGATTATTTATTCCTCTTTCACCTGCTCCCGCATTCATTCACTTAGACAGTCACTTAACTCAGATCAATTGTGAATGCTGGAATAGGTAAATATTGATTGAGCTCACAGCCGCGCGTGGAGGAACTTGTCCTCGTCTTCAAGTTTTAGAGGAGATTTTTATACATTTCCATCAGGTTTTCTACTCATTAATTAGGTAATTAACATTTTTTTTCACCTCCTCTCCTCTCCTTTCCTGTTTTCTATCCTCTCCTCTCCTTTCCTAGTATCTCATTAACTTAATTTTCATAATACAATGAAATGAAATTAATGAAATACCCAATTTTTCCCAATCGTTTTTAATGTCTCATAAACTTGATCTAATAGACGTACTGTTCCTGTAACTTACACGGTGAGCAGCAGAGCGCTACCTTCCCCCAGCTTATCACACATTAACAAGCCCCGTGCATCCAGTCCTCAACAGCTGTCTGTGTGCTTTATCACTGTCTGAATGTCCCATTAAGCTATGCTTAATACTCTCTCATCAGCATGATAAACCCGTTATTGATGTCTATGGCTGGAGTCAGGGGAGATACAAATTTGAATTTGATTGAGAAAAAGACAAGCCACACCTGTCCGTTCCAGCTATATTAAACCTGTCTCTCTCGGTGAGGGTTTGATTAAGGTCATATTTAAAGAATTGCGATGCCATTATCACACTACCCATATGAAGGGCAATTAGATGACTCAGTAAGGTGTGCGGCATATGTGTGTGTGTGTGTTTTTATCTTAGTAGCTATATAAAAGTCAGTGGTGACAAACAGTTTGCCTTGTTCTCTGGGTTTTAGTTACAGTACAGACGGCGTGAGGGAACTCTCCAACCAGGGAGCCTAAACATTCATCTGTGTGTCAAATATGACTTTTACATCCATTTTTAATGCTGCGGTGGCTGCCATCTGGCAGCGGTGTTGGCACGAAAGTCTCCCCGACTCCCTAAACTGCTCCATAAGTACGATAAGCACGTTGCTGATGGCTGGCCATCAGACTGGCTAAGCGGTGGACATTTGCCTGCATAATTAATGGCTGCATCTGTTTTTCCGATCGCACCGGGGTTCGCCAGCGGAACACGTGACCTCCCCGCGCGGTGTCGCCTTCACAAAGCCAGGGATGGGAGCACAAATTATATCAGCGAACTAATTGCAAACCCCCATGTAGCACCTACGATGTCAGGCTAGGTGATGGAACGCATCTGGGCCAGGCTGCCTGGTTCACGCGTGGGAATAGAATCCATCATGCAGTTTCTTTTTCTTTTTTTTGATCAGTCTCAGTCTGAGTTTCATTTTGCATGTCTGCTGTTTTTTTTTCCTGCCATTTGTTGGCGATTGTTCCGCAATCTTTTCAAAAAGGTGTTTGAAGAAAACTGCATTCGCTATTAGCGTGTATAGGCAGATTTTACTCCACTGGAAATCCATCATGCGGAGCATTACAACTTTAAGCACAATGGCTGAAAGATGTAATGCCATTTAATAAGAGGCTGAGATAAATTCTAGTCAGGAGGGTATACCCAACCTTCATTGCACATGAATTCACTTAGCTGTGAAATTTAGTCTGCACACCAAGGACCCAATTTCCCCCTCGTCTGAGGAGCCAATCACAGGGGAGGGTGCAGCGAGCGGATGACGAAACACAGAAGCCACCTTTTTGGTAACAGTGGATCCAACATGGCGGCAGATGGTAATTTCCCTTTTGCCTTAGCCTTAGAAAGTGGAATAATTTGGACCGCATCAGGTATCGGGTATGTCATTGGGTATGTTTGATAGTAACGGCTATAACGCTACAGTACCTGCAGATATCTGATCCTCTGGTCCTTCATAAAGCACGCCTCCAGTACAAACAAATACAGATGGTTCCCAGGCTGAATATCAATCTGTATCGATATGAGGTTGTGTGTTCGCCGGGCTGACAGTGGGGCACGCTTGGCCGGTAATACAGATGCTGTCGATTACTGAAACCATATTCCAGGGATCACCAACCCTGCCGCTGGAGAGCGACTGTCCTGCTGGTTTTCAGGAAGCTCCCCCCTGTGAACACACCCGATTCTGGGTATTAACCTGTCCTTTGCAAGCTTCAGCTACTGGATAATGAGTTTATAATTAGAGTGGGGAGAGTCCTAAAACATGCAGGTAGCTCTCCAGGAGCCGGATAGGAGATCCCTGTCTTATTCATTTTTTCCATTATTTTATTATTGATTCATTTGGGGTGAGTGGGCAGGAGGTTTGGGGTTGTTGTGTTTGTTAAAAGAATAAAAAAAGAAAATACCATATGTAGCTTTTTCTGGTAAATCACTGTTGCTCTTTTCAATCAAACACCTGCTTTCAGTCAGTATTTAATCAATGAAGAAAGAGTAAGGGCCAAGGGGCCAAAGTGTGCTTTTAGAGGTGCGTTTGTGTCCATGCGCTATTTACACAATACGTGCGCATATGTGGTATTTTCTCTTAAGTGTGTGCGTGGATGTAAAAAAAAAAGGGGGAAACAATAATGCCACTCATGCCTCGCCTTGCCTGGTCAGAAGTGAGATGGATGGCAGGTGCAGCACCTGAGAGCTGCTTTTCTCACACACTGTCAGCCTCAGTCTCCACATCCATCCGTCTTCCCTGCCCCGGTGCCTCCTGCTGCCCGCTGCCTCCTCAGGGGGCTGCTAACCAAAGCCATGGAGTCCGCTTCCTGCTTCCGACATAAGGAAAAACCTCCTCCAGTTACAGTTTTTTTTTGCACAAAGGGAGAGAAACGCTTCAGATAAGTCTTCTTGTTACTGTCACTTTTTATTAGCTAAACCCGGCACCTCTTACCTCAATCCACAGAGGTGGTTCATCACAACAGGGCCTGTTGTTCAGCAGGCTTTACTAGATTAACAGTCCTCCTAGGTTCCCTCATTAATACACTGAGCGTGGCATCCTGCTTACTCCATTGATTATGATGGATTCATTTTTTTCTCCATTGCAAGCAAATTATCACATTACACTTATAATCCTCTGAGGTCAGCATCTGTAGTGCAAGCATACATTACAATAGGGAATAAAAATGCTCGTTGGAAAGTGCAGCACGATATTAAAGTCATTATAGATTATAGTTATTTTAAAGAAATGTTGCATTTGCAATATATTAGCTATGCAGAGTTTTGCCTTTTTAAATGTTAATAAAAATGAGGAAAAAGCAGAGAAAATGAGGCAATATGAATTTTGAATACTGGTCAAAAACAAACAACACACCACTGAGTTGCACCAAAAATGTACCGCACTGCATTTCAGGATTTGCAATACAGCCACAAACATAAAGCATTATGAGTTTTTGCTCTGAGGAATTTTGTGGCATTTTATTCACAAAATGCTTGTGCAACTAGATATAATGTGCTGTATTTTATTTGATGGAAGGTTACACTGCAAAATCCTATCAGCTGAAAATGTCTTGCATTTGGTACAATTAGTTAGTCTTGATTTCTTAAATCAAAAGGAAATTTACCCAAATCAAGACAACAATATTGGACTAAATGTACCAATGCATTTCCATTTGTTAATTTGTGCAGTGTACAGGGAACAGCCTCTTTTCCCTTCTGGTTATCACGTTGACTTTCATCCCGATCACAAAGCTGTAGCCCCTTTATATCAACCTGCTTAGATTTCTCTTTGCTCATCCAGGCCATACTGAGAGTTTGTCCCCTGTGTTGTTTACTCTGCTGATAACAATGGACTGGCCACCTCTTCCTGCTCTACTGTCACTCACTTCTAATGCGCAGAGGCCTTCATTCACTGTTCTAACACAGATATCCACCTACAGCGTTTAGCAATTCATTCCAAGTTTGATTATAAACTGTGTGATCTCGACAAAAGGACTCGGAGATTTTCCTATTGTCGTCCGGCTCGCTCGCGGCACCGGGATGAGTTCACCTTTTTAACCCCACCCTGGATGAACCTGGGTTCATCAGATGAATCAGCAGCTGTCGCAGCTGGAATGGAAACCTGCCGCTCCCCCCGCCGCCCTTCCACTCAGGTCAGCGCGGCACCAAGATTAAAACCACCGCTGGAGGAAGCAGCGCTCATCCCTTTTTTTTAATCGCCACCTTTAATCTGTGAGCTCTTTGTCTGCTTCGAACCTTTAACAATGGCGTCACAAGTGCCGCGGAATGAGCCGTAGCTATTCGTCCTGGGAAAAAAAAAAAAAAAAAAGGCGAGACCTTGGTGTCTCATGCTCCTTGAGCTCCTCGTTGAAGTGGAAGGTCGTTTCAGACAATGCGGCTCTACGGTAGAAAAAACCCTCCATGTCAAAGATTAGTGGCCACTTTAGATCTCCCTTAGAGATAGAAAAGAGGATTGTGCACAAAGAAAGGGTGAGCTTTTATCCAGCAAATCGCTCACAAACATGTGAACGTGTACATCAGGGGAGGCAAACTCAATTCAGCACAATTTGATCATACGTGAGCCAGACCACCAACAAACAATTAAGATATTCACATATATATATTTCAATTAGGGAGATAATGCATGCTGCTAGATTGGACTGGAAGCAGTGCTGGGCGTCATATTCCAGTCATAGATTACACGCCCTCGGAGAATCATAATGGGCTCGACACTTTTATCAAACCACGCGGCTTTACGTGCAGATGGGGAATGAAGGAATTACACGAGCTGATGTTGTTTCGGGCTATTTGAGGCAAGTGTAAGTATTCAGGAAGGCGTAGCGGGGATAAAAAAAAAAAGCAATGGGTTGATTGTGGAGTGTATTTGGAGTACAGTCCACGCATGCTTCTCCTGGCCTCACTTGATCGCAATTCTTGGAGAATATCTCATTAGCATTTGACCTACTGCGAGCTGCTTATGCTTGGCGAGGCCCACTGGGATGGTCTCCATGTTCAGCTGCATAATGCACACCATTAACAAATTAGAGGCCAAGAAAACTAATAATTCATTAGAGCACTTTAAATACTGTGCACAAAGAGATGAATATTTTAACACGCAAGGGGTTGGAAATTTCGCTGATTTTCCAACATGTTCTTTTCACCATTTTCACCCTACATCATACTTTTATTAGATTTATAAGGAATAATTTAAACATGTTTTCAATTAATAAACTGAAGTGAATGTTTCTAATTCCCCCTAGAAATATGTTTGGTTGTTGTCCACGTTACAAACCACTTAACCTTTGGAAAAAATAACCATGCGTTGCCCAGAATTCCGCCGCTGTTAAAATGGTGCATTTTACATTTAACTACACTCCTGACCTTTTCGTTTGTGACTTTTTTTCCACAGAGCGACGGTAAAGAAAGGCGTGACCTTTCGAACGGCAACACCCAGTAACTCTTTACTATGGGACATCACCCTGGATATGAGTGCGGATGGAGCCATCGCCGTTAATTGTCAGAGGAAGTCTTCCGTACCTGAGAAAAGGCAAGTCGGCTCTCTGCATATCGCGTTGTACCGCCGCGCACTAAAGCGCTGTTCAAGAGCAACAAACACGGCAACGGTGGTTAAGGGTTTAATGGAAATGAGGGAGCACTGGATGCTGAGGATGGATGGATGGATGTGAAACAGTCGCAGGCTTGGTTCTGCCTGAGGTAATTACAGGCCCAGATGATGCCCACAATAAGACATAGCAGAGGTCCGTACCTGGAAGGGAAGAGGTGATGAAGAGGAGGGAAAACAGAGCAAGCTAAAATTAAAGGCCTCATATTGTAGAAAGGGAAGGTTTAGGTAATAGGTTTTTAGGAAGGTCTGGGTGTCACACGCAGCAAATACTGTGCCATATTTTAGAACGTGGGGCAAAGGTGATCCTAGGATCAGTGGTTTAGTGGCGCAGATAGATAGGAGATAGATTTCAGCGTTTTTGTACATTTTAACACATTAACACACACATTTCATTTCTATATTTGTGAAAGAAAAGCATCATACCTTTTTGAGAAAGTCTGCGATTAGACCCTTAAATGCTGAGCCACAGCCAAAAACAGAAAACAATTTCTTAACAAAGACTATTTATTTTGTTTCAGCATCTCCTCAACATTCACATAAACAGTTTATATGTTTCAGGAATAAACCAGCCACAGACAGTGAGACCTTTGACCTTGCTTTGTTGGACAGAGCAGAAATTGACCGTACAATTTTTGCATTCTACTTTTTTTATCGGATAACACAAACACATGAATAAAAATACAATTTAAAAAGAGGAAAAGTGCTTGAAATCTACAAGCGACTGTATTGGTTGTTCCAACAGTCTCAAATTTTAGGGTAGCTGGGATTCAATTTGAAGATGCTTTTTTTCACCCCCATAAATGGTGTAGAAATACCCATGTGTTTGAATAGACAAATAGCAGTCCTGCAGGCCAAAGCGAATCCTTCCTGTATTGGATGTTGGATGCCAGTGTTTCCCCTCTGTTGAAAGTGGCACTCCTCTAATATATATGATATAAAGCGTGTTTGACAGACCGCGGTGCAGGCCTGGCGAGGGCTTACTGCAGGATCCCGCTGTGCTGCGTCCGCAGGGGAAATCTCCTCTCCTCTCTCAGAGCAGGGGTTCGCCTGCAGCTTCACAGGTTGCGGCTCGTCAACAGGTCTTTCCCCTTTATTGCCCACTTCTCCTCTCTGCTGGAAACATTTCCAAACATTTATCAGGCGTCGCCTGCGATAGAACGTAACCTTCAGCCCTAAGCGCTGCCAGGTTTACGAAACTGACATATACAGACATTATAGCCATTTCAAAACCAAACAAAAATCTACAGAATGTCCAAGCTCAGATCTTTGTGCTTTTAAGACATGACACGTGAGCATTTAACGGCACTACAAGCTTTCCCCAACACTCAGCTGATCTCAGATGTCCTCTCGGGTTCAGCTGAGTGCAGCTTCATTTCATTGGACTGAGATGATTTGAGTTAGATGCTTAGCCACATGCACATGGCCCACGTCCCCCGAGATTACAGGACACCTTTTTTTTTTTTTAAGGAAAGAGCGCACTGGGTTTATTTTCTGCCTGCTCTTTCATGCATCATTTCCTTTTTTTTTTTTTTTTTTTTTAACCATGCTTCCAAAACATTGGCCTGTCCTGAACTTAAATGTACAAACCGACTGGCCAAGCATAATATGCAGATTTACACAATACAGGTATAAACGGGAAATGATGTTTATTGGTTCTTTGAAGGCAGAAATTATTTATTTTGGTTATTTTAACTCAGTTTTAGCTCTTTTACAGTACATATCGTATGTCTAGCTTGCAGAAAAATGTAACATAGGCCTAATAATTAATACAGAAATGTGTGCTTATTGTTCATCCCACTTACATTCAGGAGAAAATACTTACTTGGAACAGTAAGGTTAAATCAGACTTTACACCACTATACTAAAGTTAAATATATACTAGTTAACTTTTTTGCATGGTTGGATTATGGACAAACAATACAAATAGAAGTAGAAAATAATAATGCAACACAATGATTGAAGTAACTTTATTCAATATATTTTTTTTTCTTTAAAAAAAAAAAAAGGTAAGCTGACTGTTAATTTACATTTCCTGATACCAAATGTGCCGGTTCATATCGTCTAACACTGACTCTCAGAGGTCATACGTTACAACAACTGGCGCCTGATTCACACAGAGACGGAACGCTGACCTTATCTGCACCCGTCATTATTGGTTTGACCCCATTAAGTTGTTTTCCCCGTCCAACGCGGATTATGACATTGTTTATCGCAACTTCTTTATGAATTAACACATTTTTTTTCTCCCCCCACTCAGTCATTCGGGCTAATCCTCTCTAAAATGTCATGAAGCTAAACAGAGCCGCCACCAGAGACCGTCTACTGTCACACACCGCAGCAGGGATTTCTTTGACTTTTTTGTTCTTCCTGCTTTAGTGAGCACTAAAAAAAATGTATTTGCCGTTTTTTTATATCCTCTGTTGCAGGATAAATACTACTTGGGTTGCAACTTAATATTAAGGAGCTGTTAACTAGCAGAGTGCCGGCCATAAACAAGTTGTTGAAGCGTCACAAGAATGATCAAGGATGGAAGCAGCACAACAGCATCCCCTATCTAATGGAAATCTGTGTTAATGCATACTTAAGGGGATACGGGCTTATAGGAGACGAGCACATCTTGACCAGAATGACATTCTTTTAATCTCTGTGCAATATGTTAAGATTATTCAATTACACTAAATCTATATCTTCCCCTTCATAATGGCAGAATGGTGCACTGAGTGAGGGGGGTTTGTGTGGGGGGGTTTGGGGGGTACAGAGCAGGAGATTTTTAGGCTGCGCTTTTGTTGTCATGTTTGGAACGTAATGGAGGATTAACTTAATATGATTTGCAGTTTCTCCAGTTGCTTTTAATGCAGAGAAGGCAGCTTGTATGTGTCCTTTTAAAAAGTCATTTACATGTTTCTGCACAGCGCTGACAAAGATAATAATAGCATGAGAACATGTGCAATGGGTCGGATTAATGTCCAAGCTGGTATGTGCATGCGTATTGTGTTTTTTGTCCGCCGATATATCTGTTCTATAGTTTGACACGCCGCCAAGAAATAAAAATCATAGGGCGCTAACTTCAGCCATGGGAGAAAATTGAATCCACTGTTTAGGACACTGTGTTGGAGCTGGGGTCAGCACTAGTTACAAAGGCTCACGGCTCGCCGTCGTTCCCCAGACCACCTTTAATTCTGTTCACATTTCACAGCAACTTCAGGGCAGCGCAGCGGAATTCAGCTCAGTTTTTTTTTCCTGGGTTGAGTAAGTGAAAATGCCTCAAGATGCTGTAACTCCCTGTTCAAAAAAAAAAAGGAAGAAGAAGAAGAGGGATTTGTCGTAACTACTAGGATCACATCCCCCCTCCAGCAACATCTTCGCGTAATCTCCAAAAATCCAGTCTTGTCAATTTCAACCAAACATAAGAAAAATGTAGATTCTAACATCTGATATTGGACGGTAAAGTGCCTCACGTTTCTTGTCACCATCCATTTAATTCCCTTCAATGTCGGCTGTCCCTGGCAGATTTTGTCAGCTGTAACCACCGCCATCCATGGCTGCAAATATAGTTAATGTTTGCTCAGTGAAGCAAATGCCGCCACTTTTTTTGTTGGTCTGGACACCAGATATTTTGAAGATTTGAATATACATGGCAGTAATCTCAGATGCTGAGTCTGCTCATTATAAGCGACTTTGGGCTTGCAGGGTCCCTAATATATTTGTATATCAGTTTGTATTGGGGTTTTTTAGGGCTACTTTATTAATTGTAGTTGATTTTCATAAATCTGAAAAAAAATCTGTGCTTATATGTATGCTCCTATTGCTGCAGACAGTGCTGCTCACTTCCTCCAGCACTCATGGACTGAGTATAAATTAGAGAAACACATGATATCGACTTGTTACTACATTGCATAATTGCCCCTCCATTCATTAGAGTGTATGAAAAATGACTAACTAATATTCAATAAAATATGCCAATGTAGAAATGAATGTTATTTTTTGTATTGATTTTAGCAGCTAATTATTAAAAAGTATGCAGCAAAACATGGAAAATCTTTAAAGATGTAGAGACAATAATATACTGATAGCAACTTTTAACTTAATAATTTATTTTACTATTTTTTTTTTCATAGATTGGAATCTTTGTTTTTGTGTTGCTATGATGAATATTAAACATACTCTAGGTAACGAACAAGAAAATAATGACAGACGTATTTTAACTTTCCTCTTTTAAACAACCTTCACGGCCAATGGAGAATAGATTTTCAGAGTTAACAAGGTGTGCCTGAACACACCTTGAAGTTGCACAGGGAAGATTTGCCCAGCTCGTCTCTGTTAAGTTCAAACGTTTATTTGTTCTCTCATCTCTCAGTAAATCCTGCACGTCGTTACGAGCTCTCGAAGGGGCCACAGAAAACGAGGAGCTGGGCCAGATTTGGCTCGTGGGCCTACAGTCTGACACATGTAGTGAAACACAAGGCATGGATGTTGGAAAACCAGACTTGTGATCATAATCATGTCTAAAATGTTGTTATTTTTATCTAATTGGCCAATTGTATGATAGAGCATTTGGTATTTGCTTTATTAAGATTACATATGTATATATATGTATGCAAATAAAATCAATACAGTAGCATGTATATGTATGCAAACGTAGTGCAATATTTAGACGCCTTGCTGCATGTGCAACCGTGTGCTATGGGCACTGAGCAATTCAGTTCAATCTTGCACTTTACTGAGCATCATGAAATCCAATTTACTCTTGCACTTTATGTATGTGTCACTTCAGCAAACGTCACTTTGGCACATGGCACTTTAACTAAATAGCTCCTTAGCATATATACTGTACAGCTTTTATCACTCCTCTGGAGTAGTGTTTTGGTCCCTTTACCTTTGGCAAAATAACTGTTAGTCCATTTACGTTATGTATGTATTTGTGTCTCTTTCTTTGTTGTTTGGCACCAACCTGCCATTTGGACTAGGGATGAAAAGTAGCCAATTGGTTATAATCCCTCATATTTACTTGCAAATGTTCATTGATATGGACTGTTCCCATTTAAAAAAAAAAAAGAAATCTTAGCGAGATGTGAAGTGCGGAGGACATTTGAGGCTACGTCGCCTTCTGCCTGAGGGAAGGGGGTTCTGGTTCATGGGATGGTTGGGGTGGGGAGGGGAAGGGGGGGGTCTGACATGATGTTCGTCACTCTGGTTCATAAAAGGCTGCTGTCAGGTCAGGAGAGTAGCAATGAGGCCGGCCTGTGCCGCTCTCTTTAGAGCTGTCTGTTCCTATAGTCCTACACGAGACATGAGGCGTCTGGTAATGTGCAGGTCCAAGTATTTGTGGTCACCAGCTCCACAGCATCTTGTTTAATGCAGAGGGGAGGAGCGGTGTGAACTCTTCCTCATAAAATCCAACACAATCTCTTTCGTCTCTCCGTCCTGTACAAAGACTCACTATTGTCGGAGATTAGACCATCATCAGCAAACCTCAAAATACGACTGTCTGGGTGCATTACAGTGTAATTTGATATAGGGGCTTAGAACAAACCCCTGCAGACGGCCTGTGTTGAGTATGATCGTAAGGCCATGCTTTTGCCCCTTCTAAATCTAAAAATGACTCAAATTGATTAATCAATTATCAAAATAATATGTGATTAATGTAATAGTTAGGCAGTTAATAGATTAATAGACTTTTTGTACTTGTACTATACTTGTAAATGCACACATAAATTCATATATATACCCTACATATATGACATTGCGGTAATGTAAGGTTTCCTGTTTTAGGCTTACCTGTACTGTGAGGATTAAAACGTGCAGTCCAACTAAAGTTGAAGCCAATGGAGGGCAAATCGTTCCAACTCCAGGGATCAGATGGATTTGGATCTACATTGATTAGAGGACACTGTGCCACAGGATGCACGACTCCTGTATAATCATTCCACCTTTATTCAGACGTGATTATCTCTACAGGAAGTTAGAGTAACCTTTGGAGAGGTAATTGCAGACAATAATAATAACCACGAGAACAAAAGGCCCATTGGGTGCTTCTGACATTATGCTGTTAACGTAACATGGGAATTGTCTATCGGCGGGTGTGCAAAATAGACGTTTGTGTGTTTTATTGGTCTTTAGCAGCTCCCTCTGATTTAAACAGTAACATTTACAGCATTGGCAAACCAAAGCAAAGGGGCGATAACACCACCAACGTGACGTGGTCAACAGAAGGCATAGTGAGCATAGTGAGCTCTGTTATTGTTAGTCATTGACCGATTTTTAATTGTTTTTATAAAATCATGATAAAAAATCTTTTTTCACATGATAGAAAATTGTCACGCGCAGTACTTACAAAAACACAGCATTTATTTGTATTAAATAATATTAAAAAAATAGTGTTTATTGCATTTCTAATTAAAGGTAAAAAAAAAAATGGTATTTTGTAATCTGGTTTTTTTTCTGTATTTTTGGTCTTCACTATAAGGAGCTGGTTAAGTCAAAGCAGGTTGTCTTCCTCCGAGAAATTAGGATTAGGATTAGGTTTCTTTTTTTCTCTTTTGCTGTGGCTCGACATTTAGATAACCTGTAGTGGAGTTTGATGGTTTAGTCACTGACTTTTCCAAATAATTTCTTTCAAAAGAGACATTCAATTTTGTTAAAATGTACAAAACAGTGAAAAATCATCTTGGAGAAAACGACTTAAAATTCATACATATCAGTCGCTGTGCTAGAAATATTTATTTTTTCTCCTGCATATTTAAATAATGAATGTGCTGAATGAATGTATAGCATATACAGCAGGAGTCTCAAATTCAAGTTAGTTGGGCCACATCCAGCACAATTTAATATTATATCAATTGAATAGGTAAAAATTAACATATAAATACTAATAAATACAACCCACCTTCCTTTTTATATAGAGAAATTCATTACAAATGTTTACATGATTAATTAAACTTGAATTTACAAAACAGGAGAAATGGAAAAAAGTGAAATTTGAAAATGTTGGCTCAGTTTTTCCATTTTCATTCTTTGAAATGATTTAATATTTGCTCTCTGAAGAATATTGTACATTTTCAAAAAGCGGGTGTAGGTATCTCCTGCCTCACAAATCAAATTTTTCAAATTAATACTGCAAATATTTTATCCGTGGAGCTCTGACAGACACTCACTGACTTCACATTTTTATGAAGAAATTGGAACCGGTGCATTTTTTCTTGTCGCACTTTGTGCAGTCATCCATTGGGCCAAGTTTAGTGAGCTGTTTCTGGTCCCCCGGGCCACATGTTTGACACCACCAGTATGTCTCCTTGCTGCAGCGCTAGTACACAGGCTAGTGCAGGGGTGTGAAACTCAAGTCCTGGAGGGCCGTGTGGGTGCAGGTTTTTGTTCCAACCAGGCAGTAACACACCTGATTCTACTGGTTGGAACAAAAACCTGCACCCACTCGGCCCTCCAGGACCTGAGTTTGACGCATGTGGTCTAGTGCGTCTACTGTATGACCGACTGTCTCCCTGCTCCTCACCCAGGCTGGAGAGCAGCCTGCTGGAGGTGCTTCAGATGGACTTCGAGGTGGAGGAGCTGAGCAGCCCTCTGGACAGCCAGGTGATCGTCTGGAAGCTGGAGCTGCCGTCCGGATCCAAAAGTTTGGACAAGACCGAGGGAGCCATGAGGATCTACACTACTCAGAGGGACTTTGTCGGCCTGGCTCCTCTGGTGATGGTGAGTCCGACCAGCAGCTTACAGGCGACGCCTAATCATTATTAAAAAAAACAGCTCTGATACACAGCAGCATTTCCTATAATGACAACGCCACACCCCCCTCCCTTTCCCCGAGCATTGGCGCATGAAAAATATCATAGAATGCACTTTGCTCTGATCCATCCCTGTCTGGTTTGCATACCCAGAAGGCTGGATATGCCTCGGATTGTTTAGTAAATGGGTTCTATTTTGAGAGGAGCGTGACCTTGTGTTGTTGACTGTCAGCTAGCTGACGTCTCGCTTCTGTGTTGTTCTGCTCCGCGCTGGTGCCGGTGCAACCATGTGGACAACAGCCACTTCGTGCGCTGCTATTTCGGTGCCGCGCCTCCTCATCATGCTACCTCTATAATTAATCCATCGTATGATATCCACTAAAAACGCGAAACGCTACTCAAACATTTAAACCACTTTGAATGACACTATTGAATCAGATTCATGGTCACCTGAGCTAATGACCTTCTTTTTAGGAGAATCAGCCTATTTGCATATAAATTTGAAGTAATATGTAATTTATACATTTGCAAAAAAAATAGCTTACAATAAGTCTATCATACAGCTACTGTATTTATAGTTCTGGGCGTATTTCACAGTGCTGTCTCCTGAATTTCCATCATAATTGTGCTGGGGTGCTTGAAGTCAAGCTATTCTGATTTGTGAATTTGACATGGTTCATCTCTCTGGTGGATTAGAAGCTGACCTCAGGCTGAGGGCCAAACATGAGGAGATTTGATGGTTGGCTCGAAGGGACATTAGCACTGACTGATCACTGCAGCCTTGCTCTGTGAACTCCCACTACTGCCGCGGCTCAATACTACTACATAACGCTGGGAGCCTCCCCGACACGGGCTTCGGCTCTGCTCGTTTTTTTTTTTTCCTTTTTTAATTATATTGTAATGACAGTAAGAGAAAAAATTATGTTAAGTTATTTCTGCCTCATTTAAACCAGTTTTACAGTCGAGGGACACGTATCCATCTGCTTCAATTTCATACTCTTGAGTGGCTAAGTGTCTCTTTACATTTGATTTAACTGATCCTTCACAGGACTTGAACGGGCTACGCTCCACTGCTCTCATAATAATTCAACACACACGCACACACACACACGCACGCCATTCACTTATTTCAACTTCATTTGAAACAGTGTGTTTTCACAGAGTAGGGACACACATCCATCTGCTTCAATTTCATGCTTGGAGCATCCATCGGTGCACACACATGCACAGAGTGACACAGATTTTTACAAGTTTTACCTTAATAAAATACTGGTAATTTAAACAAAACATCTCACCATACCACTGAGAGTAATGTGTGTAAATAGGTGAATGCTTTTAGTGGTGGGAAGTTGTGAAATATGAGTTTATATTATCATTATCACAAACATGCATGCATGCACACTGGTAATTTCCTCAAATAAAAACATCTGTTTCATGTCTGAAAGGTAAAATGAAACCATTTGGTGGTGCATGTTACGATCGTTTTTCCGCGGCACCTCTGCAGGACATGGAGATCCTGAACACAGCCGTGCTAACGGGGAAGAAGGTGGTGATGCCGGTGAGGACGGTGGCAGTGGAGGAGGACGGCACAGTAACCGACGTGTCCGACTACACGGAATGTAGCACCACTGACGAGGACGTCCTCAAGGTAGGATTTGCTCCTCCAAACCCCCTGCCCGTGTACTGTGCACGGATCATTTCTAGTTTCTTTGGTTTCACATGGCACAAGTACAAAAGTTGTGCTGTGGCATTATTAAAATCAAGTCTTTCAGTATTTTTATGCGATACCTTAAAAAAGATGAATTGGTGTGTTAGTCCTGCTAAAACTGGACTTTAATAGCACATGCAAACATGTTCGCTCGACTGTATTTGGACTTGTAAAGTCAGACTAACGCAACCAGATGATGAGATTTGAGTTGAGGTCTGACCCAGAGCCCGAAACAGTAGGTAAATCTTGAACATAATAAACCAAAATCCGGAAGAAGCCAATAACTACTTATAGGTCGAGTGTACAGACAGTACACTAAGCACATATTTGACTGTTGGGTTGCTAATTTACCCGTTTGTCTTTTGTTGTCGAAAAAAGGTCAACCGGTAAGCAGTGCTTATTGCCGCCTATTGACATGACTTCGTCGATGCATTGATTTCGCTCTGTGCATGTATACCGGGACGAGGACAGAAGGCCGAGTTGAAGGTCTAATCGTGCTATATCCAAAGGCTCGACTTAATCGTGCATGTAAAAGTACTGATTGAAAAGGTAAAAGCTGAAATTGTGCTGAGCCTCTTTTTGTTTATGCCTACCTACAGATTAGTTTTTAAATTCGGCTTTAACTGCGGAAGATAAATTTAAGAATTACGAGTGGTTACCACGGAACGACGCGGCCGGCCCTAATAAATTAAAGGATGTGAGGTGTTTACCTTGTGCGAGGCTAATTGGCCAGAGAGCGAGGTGGGTTTCCTGCGCGGCGGGAAGGACGGCGGCGGACGAATAAGTTGCTGCCAAAGTCACCTCTGCTCTCCGTCTTTTCTCGCGGGCAGTAAAACAAACTATTAGTTGGGCTCCGACAACATTACCCATCAATCACGGCGACAATGAACGGCCACTGAGCTAAATCGTTTCGCCGCAAATGACCCCACAGTCTGCCAACGTGCTCCCATCCCGCGACTCGTCCCTTTTATCCCGTGAACCTGAGCGCGGCCAACTGCCAAAAGCTGGCTTTGTTTACTGATGAAATTGAAAGTCGAGCCCCTGGGCCTCGAGGTCAGAGGCTGTGAATGTCTTTACTCAAGGGTAAAGTGGCATTTTAAACAAAGAATAGAGACATGCAGTAGAACCGCTAATAGGTTTTCTTGTGGCCAGGCAAACATGCCCCTTAAAAAAAACAGGTTTAAGCAAACAACAGATGTGTGAGCTAATAAATAAAATGTTATTTTATTCAGACAGGGTTCACGGTACAGTATATACACTAAGTACACATGTATTAAGTGCAGATGGGTGCCAGTTGTAAGAAAAGCAGGATTATGTGAGGAGGTCAAGAGGACGGATGTGGACTAAATCATTCTTTTCATCCTGTAATGTAGCTGTCTTTGCTGTTGTTCTAAGCTTACTGTCGCTCTCAGTGTATTTGCTGACCAGATAGCGGCTCTAGTCACAAATATTCCCTTTAATCTTCTTAGTCTAACAGCTTGACTCAGATATCTTTTCTCTTCTGGTGTGCCTGAAGAGTATCAAATCTGCGCGTGATAGATGGGAAGGATTTATCGAGAATGGGCAGCTCATGTGACAAAACAAAGCAAAACAAAGTCTAATCTGCGATGATGGAAAGGTTTTTCCAATGTGCATAAATGATGGAGGGACTCTAAATGTGCACAGGCATTCGGTTTGTCAATTTGGGATTGAAGGATTGACACTTGAAGACTTTAAAAAGGGGACGTATTGCACATAGACGTCTACTGGGTTGATTAATCAGGACCGTTATGGTGTGGAATAGCAATTTGACTAACTTGATCAAATGATTTATGTCAAGCCTCAGCTCGGTGTAACGCTTGAACTTAATTTTCCCCTTTTGAAAAAAAGACACATTCCTTCTGCATATTCATTACAATTCTCAAGGAACTTGTTTTATTTGTAACAGAAACTGCAGCCACAACTGTCAGTGAAGTCTGCATTTTAAAATATCCGTCTGTGTGTTTAATATTGGTCCCACTGATGAAAGTGAGATCCACTTTTAGAAAGAAATATCTATTTTTTACACCAAAAAACACAGGCATATTGTTGGCTACAGAATGAAATTCTTGATTAAGAAGAGTGGGTGGATCACATATTTAAAAAAGTCATTCTTTTTTAACAGAAGCTTCAGAATATTATCTGAACTTGGCTCAGGAAAGTTCACTGTAAGCACGGAGCTCTTAAAAGACGTTCACGTTCAGATCATGGATGACCGGTTGGCTGCCTCGGCACTGAATTAAAAATCAGAGAACTCTGCCCTTGTCTATTGTCCTGCATTTGCATTAACACACTGGTCACTGTTGTAGGATGACTGGCATTCAACTGCAATGATGATACAAGATCCTCCTAAAAACAGCAAGTCCCAGACAGGCTAACTGTGTTTGCTATTTGCATTCCTCCTTAGGCTGTCAAACGCATCTCTTTTTTTGCCCTCTTCTACTCCCCTTTGCAGTTCCAGGGGTTGGTGATTGAATTTCAATGCCGTATTAATTGCCCAATGTGTTTAAAGCAGTGGCTGCTGAGAGGAGAAAAGACAACCTCGTGACTCACGTCTCGAAATGTCCATGAGATCTTTCAGCAGTCGCCCAAATGTTCCAAGGTCACGTTCGAAATTACGGCGTAATGAATGCACTTGGCTGTGAAGGACTGGTGTTCGGCACTGCACCACCATATTTTGATTTACATAAAATTGCAATGCCGCCTCTTCCTGAAGCTTCTGACGGTGGTGATCACTGTGGTTTATTATAGATGGTTGACATTACTTTGGGTACACAAGCTGCAAACCATTTGCTGTCATGGAAAATAGTGACTTTTCAGGACAATAGTTGATACTTTTTTGTCATTGGTTAGAAGGGGAACAGAAAATAATCTCCTGACTAGCCTACTCACACAAATGCTTTCATATCATCAGGGATATTAAAAGGATAAGATATTCACAGTCTGATTGATTGTTTGTTCCCCTTTATCTCTTCCTATCCAGGTGTCGGACAGGTGTGACTATGTTTTCCTGAATGGCAAGGAGACAAAAGGCAAAGTGAAGATGATAGTGAACTTCACGTACAGCTACCTGAGTGCTCAGCTTGAACTGAACGTGTGGATGCCCCGACTTCCCCTGCAGATTGAAGTGTCCGACACGGAGCTGAGCCAGATCAAAAGCTGGAGAGTGCCTATACTAACCTCCAAAAGGTGGGACACCCAAACAAAGCATTTGTTTAAAATTTAAACCCTGCTTTATTGGTTAACAGATGGGATTTCCTGAAAGGTCCTTTTTAGCCCATACAAATCCAAATAATATCTCTCCACGGCTTTAGGGTTTTGATTCCATTTAATAATGTGCTGCAATATCTCAGTGTGAATCAATCAAGCAAAGAGAGAGGTTTGAGTGATTGGAATATAGCAGGTCAAAGTATTTACCATGTGACAGGTGTGACCGGTATTTGTCTCTTCATCCATGTCCTAGACCGGGATGGAACAGCGAGGAAGAAGACAAGAAGGGGAAGGGCTGCATGCTGCAGTTCCAGCATGCCTTGGTGCGGGTGCTAACACACTTCGTAGCTGAGCAAGCTGACCCCCGAGACCCCATAGTCTACTTCCTGGGCTCAGACTGGCAGGCTGATGTCACAAGGCTGGTTCGGCACTTTATGAAGGTGGAAGACCCCCGTGTGGCAAGGCTACAGGCAGGAAGGGTGCTGTCAGGACGAGACCTTGGGACCACCACCATCCAGGTAACCAAATAAATTACTGATTTGTTTTAACCTTTGCCCCAAAGTTCACTATCATTGAGTACCTAGCGAAGATATGAAGAAGAAGCAGCTAGTTCAGAAGGTGGGCAATCTTGGTCCTGGTGGGCGGATGTGGCTGGACACACCTGATTCTACTTGTAAGCCAAAGTTCTAGTGGTTGGTTAGTAGAATCAGTTGTGTAATTACTTGGTTGAAACAAAAACCTGCATCCACACTCAACCTCCAGGGCTAGGATTGCCCACCTCTGAGCTAGTTAGACTGGAAAGGACTGTTTTCTTTTTGAGTAAGTAGACTTAAAGCCTGAACATGATTCTGATTTCATTCTGCGACAGGTATTTTCTCCACTTTCTGACACTATCTTGGCTAAGACGACTGTCAAAGTTGTTGATGACAAAGTGACGGTCACGGATTTGGGGGTTCAGCTGGTTACAGGCCTTACCTTGACCCTGCAACTCAGTGCAGGAAGCAACAGGGCCATTCTGGCAACCACAACCACAAAGGAAGTTCTGCAGAGCCCCAAACAGGTAACGGTCTTAATCTATTACACTGATCCGTAACTTAAATACATCTTTATAACACAATTTAATTTCTTCCATTTTCTGTCCCATCAGGAAGCTTTGGTCAGTGCCTGGGTGCAGTTCAGTGATGGCAACCAGACGCCGCTCAACATCTATGATCCAGCCTTCTACCGCGTGACGGTGACGTCGCTTGACCAGGGGGTGGTGTCAGTGCAGGGCACGCCTCCGACCGTGGTGGCAGAGGGTGAGGGAGAAGGAGCTTTGGTCAGAGTAGAGATGTCCATCTGCGAGGCCTGCCAGAAGTCTAAACGCAAAAGCACCGTGGCTGTGGGCAACGGCAGCCTCAAGGTCAAGTTTCAGGTGACCAGCTGGCGTTCAGACGGCGGCGGTGGTGACAGCAGCACTGTTAGCAGCTCGGGAGGCAACAAGGACAATGGCAGCTACTACGGGAATGATAGAGAAGAGGTGGGCAGCAAGAGGAAGCAGAGGAAGCCATCCCAGGATACCCCGCTGCGTGGCTCAACTTCAGAAAGAGAGGAGGGCGCCATGCAGAAGATCACGACAACTATCAAATCCCCAGAACGAACCTTCATAACCAGCGGGAGCCTCGGGGGAGTGGGTAAGACGAGCAGTTTGGGAAATCCCAGCAGTCCTACCAGCGTTGTAAATATCAGTGTGATGAGCAGCCCGGATGATAAACCATACGGCTCGGACAATGTCATAGTGGAGGATATGAGCAGCGTTAGTTTCACAAGTACTGTGAAGGCCCCCGGTAACCTGGTAAACTACAACTTCCCCACCAAGGTTGAAGTTCCAGGACAGGAGACGGCAGAGATAGAGATCGGTGGCGAGGAAATGTTAAATAACAGACCTCTCACGGATTTAGAGATCGGCATGTACGCTCTGTTGGGAGTCTTCTGCCTGGCCATCCTGGTGTTTTTAGTAAACTGTATTTCATACGTTATAAAGTTCAGACATAAGAAACTTCCATCTCACGGCCAAGAGCCCACGGGACACAGGCACGACTGGGTGTGGCTAGGCACAGATGCGGAGCTGGTGATGAGCGTGCCGGGCAGCCCGGTCCAGCAAGACTCTCAGACTACAACCACTGTGATCGACATTGGGCCTGATAAAACAGCCTCTCTGTCCAGAAGGCCAAGTTGCCTGGCCTCTGTTACAGACTCTCCACATAGCTGTGTGGGCTCCCTCAGGAGCAAAACTATGCACACAGAGTCCCTCCACTCGCCCACGAGTAAGAGAAAAAGGGTCCAGTTCACCACTTTCTCTACACTGGAGCGGCAGCATCGGCCACATCTTCCGGCCGGGGAGAACGGCCATGGCATCCACTGGGTTGGGAAGGAGGACAGCTGTGAGGAGGAACCCCAAGTGCCCATCACAGAGCCTGGGGACCAGTTATAATATAGAACCAGATCAGATGTCACATTACAGTAGATGTGGATTTGATCACCTCAATGCCTTTGTTAACTCCAATAACTGTCAAGAATATGTGATTTTCAAAATCACCCTCCTCCACATTCATTATGGTACCTATCAAGGCCTTTATCATATACATATACTGTATATTATTGTTAATATTGGAGAATGAACCTGTGTGGAAACCTTTCAGATGGTTGATCAGACGGGACTTTTCTTTACTCTACGTTTTAAAGCCACCAAATGCTAATGCTGCATGTGGATTCTTCAGAATTTTTTTTGCACTCATGCTGGTGTATACAATGTGAGACACACTTTTAAAAGTATCCAAAAAACCATATTACACTATTGCAATTGCCGGTTGTAATAGAGGAGTCAATTTGATTGATGTGGGTTCGACCAAAAAAAGATGATAACCAGAATGAGTGTTTTTATATTATGCAATATCCAAGACATTTATTTGTAAATTTAAGTCAAGCTCATTTTATTTTGATTTCTTTTACATTAAATACATAATGTTCTTGAATATTGCCTTTTTTTCGACTCCTTATCATATATAACCATCCGTTTTTAGAGAGCCATCTGATGACATGTTTCCAAAGCTGACCGTTATAATTTCTACTGTGTGTGAAACTCTTAACATTTGTTTTTAAAGAAGTGTTTCAGTTCCTGTGTGAGATACTTTGTTTCCTAAGTTGCACAAACCCCTTATTATTCACACCCTGTTTATATTGCCACATATACTGGATTTGTTTACATAATTAAAAATAAAATATTGATACATTCACTAGTTTTTTCAGATTTGCTCTTAGGTACATATCTATATTTTCGATTGATTTTCGATGATGTTTTTTTCATTTATATATTTCATTTGTATTCATTTACTGTGTCAGAAGTGTGGTACACATTTGAGGGAATATTGCCATTTTTCTGAACCAGCTTGTGCTCCGGTGTGTTCCCGAAATTGACCTGGGTGTGGCAAATTACAAGAACCTTTTTCCCCCCTCATGTCCTTTAAACAAATTGAGTTTTTACTCAGCACTTGAATGTGTGCAACTCAACTTGTGCTTCATCAAAAATGTATGTAGAGACATACAGAGCAGAAAAAGGAAAAGATGCAATGGAACTATTTTCGACAGCTGAGTATGTATGTGGGGGAAAAAAAAATCAAGATTTAATGGCATTTTCATTTTTTTTTTTTTTAAGTATGACAAGCATATTTTTTTTCACATAAATTGTCAGCTCACCAAAAATTCCAAAGTATGCTTTTATTAGGTACAAGGAAGAAACATAGAAGCCATGTTGATATTTTATCTTAACAATAAATAATACATAATAAATGTAAGATACATAAAATTTACAAAACAGGTATTTTGCTGTTGTATTGCATCCCTAATAATCCCTTTGCATTTTAAGTACAATCTGGCAGCATGGCTACATCATAACAGCTACAACATAATACAGCAATGTTAATTACACCCATGCAAATTACATACACGGGTGTAATTCAGAGTTTTCTGTCACAGAAGTACCTGAGAAAGTATAAAGAGTAGTGCTCCGATGACGTGATCCTCGGCTCAGTGCAGAGTGTCCACCAGCCTCTGGTAGGTTTCTCTCTCCTGTTTCAGGCTGTGATGCTCTTCCACGTACAGTTTCCCATTCCTCACCACTCTCTCTCTCAGCTCATGATCTGACAACAGCCTCTGAGACTGATGCACAAATTCCTGGCAGGGATGAAGGGGAAAACAAGTCTCAATCACTGCCAAATGCCTCTTAAAGCTTGCCATTGAAGCTTGCCTGAAGATATGATTTTTTAAAGTATAAAAGATATTCCAAGGCACGGGAACAGAATGCAGATAAAAAGCCTGTGCGCTGATTAGTAAATACTTTAGAAGTGGTCGTGCATTGCCAATGGATGGAAATATTTGTGGCTCCGGATCCAAATCCACCAGTCCAATAGACCTTTTCAGGCTATCCTAATAACTGCCACCTCTCACTAGCTTACGCAGAAAGGAAAAATACTACAATTAAATAAAACTACCCCACCAGCTGTCACAGGGATGTAGGGAGAAGAAGATGAGGATAAAAATTAGACAATGTAATTTAAAAAACGAGTAATGCTGCCATCATCGAGCATTGATTGAGAGGCAGCGTTCCCGCGCACCATCCTCAATCCCATTGGCTCCCCTGCTGGCCCCGACACACTCAATCAAGGGCTCCAACGAAATGAAGTGAAAGTGCCTTAAAGTGTTCCTGCAAAACGGCGGCCAACCACTATTCCCGCAGGGAGCCACTGGGCACGCTGCTATCAGTCAGCAGACCACTTCGCTTTACTTCGCTCCACTCAGGTGACATGATTACGTCTGGAGAGGCTCTTTCTGTATGGCCATATGAGTGCTATAAATCCTCGGCAACAGGATTAAAGCTCAACTTATGAGCAGCGTGTTTTTAATCACTTCACTCTTCACCACAAATAACCGAGCCAGGCAGGGAAGGAATTTCCCTTTAAATCTTTCAAGAAGTTCTATGTTTTCCTTTTCACACATTTCTTGATTCCTGTTTTCCCTGAGTAATTGCCTTGACAGTGTTTCGGGTTCTTTAAGCCGCCGCACAAACTACTGTGGAGAGAGAAGTTCGAAACATGCATTTGCACGAAGAATAAAAAAAAAATAAATAAAAATCTTGAGCCCGTTCCACTGCAACAAAAGTTCTGGCTCAGACAGTAGCACTCTCTGCCCATGAGTACTGGCTGATGTCGGGGTTTATCCGGCCCAAGTCGCTGCAACCATCTGTGAGTTTCCTCCT
The DNA here is from genome assembly GCA_036785175.1 of Eupleurogrammus muticus. Lineage (NCBI taxonomy): Eukaryota > Metazoa > Chordata > Actinopteri > Scombriformes > Trichiuridae > Eupleurogrammus > Eupleurogrammus muticus. The sequence goes on from JAYKQN010000005.1 coordinate 10,536,491, forward strand.
GGCAGCTCAGCTGAGCACACGTGACGCACCTCCCCCCCACCACCCCACGCAAGCACCCCCACCCCGAGAGGAATTATCTCCAGTCGTTACAACAACATCACGCCAGCATAGCTGTAGCCCTCTGTCAACTGGCCTTAACTCGTACAACAGAAGCCTCCTTCAGCTCCAGCCCTCATCAAATATCATATATAATACACAAGAGTTCTTGTGGGGGTAGGGGGATGGATGGATGGGGGGGGAAATCTTCCCATTTTTTTTCACTTTCTTACTTGATGTTATGTGTTGCATCACATGTGGTAATGTGGTGTCTCTGCTTTCACCCTAAAGACTTGCACTTTCTGACTCTATTCTAAACACCATATGGAAACAGCTTTTTCCTTCTTTTTTTTGCCTGCATGGATTCTAGTCATGATTATAGAGCCACAATGAATGTAATTTGTAATTGCAAACTAATATGATAATTCATTAATCTATTTGAGTCAATTTTAAGTAGAAAATGTCCAAATTCTCTAATTTAGACTTAATTTTATGAACCAAAAAACAAATTTATCAATCGCTTCATTATTCAATATATCAATCCCCTATCAGAATGGTTGTTAATTGCAGACCTAAAGGATAATAATTTAAATAATTTTTTACTAAATGGTAAAAGAAAGAAAGATATCTGGTCCAATACTTTCTTTTCCATTAGTTGGTCATTGTTTACAGTCTGAATAGTAAATTGACATATGAGAATAGAGCTGTACAAGCTAATAAAAGCTATTAAAAGTCTAATAAAAGTGAATTAAAAGCTAATAAAAAGCTAAATCGTCTACATGGTATCTAAGGCCCCAAGATGCTGTTCAACTGCATAGCTCTGCCTCTGTGCAGCCTTGCACAAAGAATAATAATTTCATGCAACCTGCTCAGAGGTGACTGGTCAATGCTACTCAAATGTAAATTGGGGGTGCAAAAATAATTGTCACGCGTCTATAGATGCTGATTATTCATACGCAGATGTAGAGGTTAGTGATCCAGAGACAGTGCTCATGTGCTGCAAATTAGCAGTAAGTACCGGTCAATTCAGGTAACAGGAGCAGCTGTTGACAGCATCTCTCTCTCTCACACACACACACACACACACACACTCACGTATATATATATATATATATATATATATATATATATATATATATATATATATAACATATATATATGTTTGTGTGTGTGTGTGTGTATATATATATATATATATATATATATATATTAAGTCAAGTCAGGGCTTAACAGGGCTTAATGCATGTGGTGACCTGGTCACTACATGTCGGTATATACCTGAGGAGTAGAGTACAGTACACCAGTGACCTCATGCTGCACCACAGCTGCATTTCCTGGAATGTTCCTGGCCACCACTGGAACCCCAAGATCCATGGCCTGTTGGAGCAGTGAGAATTAAATGCTGAGGTCAGAGACTAAGATTCACAAAGTCAGAGAGAAAAAAAGTTGTTCGATCACAGACTCATTCATTGCAGTCAAAAAAAAAAAAAAAGTAAAAGACACCTAAGCACTTTGGAAACTGTGGAGCTTGGCTATTTCGCTGGTCGTTGCCATAGTTCACTCACAGAATTAACAATCGCTATCAGCTAATACCTTCAGCAGGTTGTTGAGTGAAACATGCTAACATATTAATCAGACCTTAAGCCTACTGTGGATTGTCTTAATCGACTGTGTTTAAAAGAGATTAAGTGGATTTGCAGGTTTTGCCCGCTCAGGAATGAAAAGATTGGAGTCAAGCAATTAATTCGGGTAATTGTCCCTGAAGTGGTCAGATAACATTGCAACTGAGCACGAAACTGCCAGACAAAGACTGTAAATACTCACATGGTTTAAAATCATCAGCGGGGTTTGGCTGGCTAATTTGGAGCATATCCTTTGATAAATCAAATTCTCATTACCACACTGTTATCCCGCAACATGGGGCACGAGCTATAAAAAGGATAAAGATGTATTTGGCAGTAGAAGTCGAGGAAGGCTATCCTCCAATTACACGCGAGGGAGTCCGGGGAAAGTGCTCACCTCCAAGATGGCTGCTGACATGCCCTCGGAGATGGAGCTGTTGACCACGGCGAAGCACCTCTTCATGGCGGCGTGGAGCTCCTGTTGGCTCCTCTCCTGGGCCAAGAAGACCCCTGCTGTTCTGCAGAAGCATGTGGGCAAAGCTCAATTCTGCGTGACTCGGGGCTCACGCAGGCGTGAGTGATGGTGAGCAGCAGTGACAAAGCTCGGGGTCGGCAACACGGCTGCACTGCGTTAGACATGCATGGAGAGTCCGAGCAAAGTCCCGACTCGGGACCGACATCTTTGTTTTGGCAAAGGCTTTTGGCGAAAACTTAATAGATAAGCCAAGATTTGGGAGCAGAGGTGAGAAAAAAAGGAAAAAAGAAACAACAGAACTTGGCTCTCTCAGGAGACTTGCATCCTGTTTAGCTTATCTTATGATAAACGCAAGATGTATTTGCTTAGATATTTTTTTGTGCCACGTGGAATAAATCGAAGGATAAGCAGTGCACACATATCTTAATCTTTTGCAACTTAAGTTTCAAGTTTACTTTTATTTTTAGATGCGTATCTGAAAAAGAAAGGAAAATAGGGAAATCTAACACAACAGCAGGGCTTACCTCTCGACAACAGCTTCAACCTCAACTGTAAGCACGGGATCCATCTGAGAAAAGACAGATTACAGAAGACAAGTGAAAATCCCTTTTCAGACTGCCAAAAGCTTTGTTTTCATCAAGGATGAGGAGGGGACAAAAAACAAACAATAACACAATTAATAAATTCTATCATGAGCAAATCTTTTTTTTTTTTTTTTTTTTTCTGAAAATCCTGTATTTTCAGAGATTGGGGTCAGGATGGGGTGGGTGGCCAATCTGATTAATTGCGATGTGGGATTTGCGTGCATTAGCCCGTCCACAGAAAAGTCAAAGCATAAGCAATTTAGGTCAAAGATGCTGCCAAGCAAGCTGCTACTTTTTTTTGCCTCTTTCATTGCATAGCGCTTTGGGATCTGCTTTAAAGTGTTAGTTAAAATCAAAGAAATGAAAACTGAATATTGTTTTGTTGTTGTATCCTGATGTAATCCGGGATTTGGTAGATACTGTACCATTTTCTCTGCGGTATCATGAATCAATAGAAACGGATGGGAAGGACTTGACCAATGGGAAGAAGGAAGCAGGCACTACGTTAAGAAGATCCTGCTTTAAGTGCTTTTGTTCTTCCAACTGAAACCGTCATGTCTTTCCATATTTTATGCTACACGCCTTATGGTTTTGTTCTCTGACAGATAAGCAGTAAAGATAATATCTCGCATTACATTTTCACAATCATCTTTAGATCCATTTCATTTCATAATAACACTAAGTAGGCCGTGCATTGTCGTGCTTGATAAATACAGAATTACAGATGAATGAGCTATGGCATCGCTGACAAAGTGACCTGAATTTTGGTCTTGATGACAGATGCTGTGCAGCCAGAGTGCATATTACTTGAATGAAGCAGCTGTGGATTCATAGTACGTCATGACAATCTCATCCTAACTTCCATTTCCGAGATCCATTTTCGATTTCACCGTTACTTAATTAAATTTGTTCGACAATGTTTGATTTTAATTTACTGCGGAATCCTATTATTATCAGGGGACAAACCTGACAATCATACAGACGCATATTTGTTATTATAATAATGATAATATGTGGCTTTTCATTCCTCCGACAAACAAACAGACAAACAGATTTTTAGCTGTGATTCAGGGGTGTCGGGATGAATCGCGCATCTCTGCAGCCGCTGAACCGTTTCATTAAACGACAACAAAGGCGAAGCGGGAAGAAGAGGGAAGCGGCGGCGAGGTATGAGATGGAACGTATAAGACCCCGGCCGAGTCTAATTGAGTTGCCTTTTTTTTTTTTTTTTTTTAAAGCAAAAACTGAAAGTAGAACATACCTTTCACATCACAACACTGTTTGAAAGAAAGAACAGACACTAAAATATTGTACATCGATGGCATATCAAAGCAAAGTTGGGGGAGGGAAACAAAGACAATCAGTGAGAGAGAGAGTGGAAAATAAAGGGGAAAAAAAATCATTTTAAAGAGTATTGGGGATATTTCCACTAGCTGGGACATGAGGAAATTCAAGCTCCTGCCATTAAAAGTGCAATAATTTTAAAATAACTTTAAACTGACTCACTGACTGATTTGATTCTCATGAATATCATAAATCATGGGGGTTATTTTCACCCCCCCCCCCCCCCCTCCGGAGTGACTGACTTGCTTGACACATACTGTACATGTAGTTATGCTTTCATGACTAATGCACAGGACAGAAGCGTGATGGTGTGTGACGGGGCTACACACAGCTTCGTCTTACAGACACAGGCCCATCCATGTGCATTGAAATGACGTCGCTCTGCACAGTTCAATAGTCAGGCTAAGTGCTAATCTGACGTAGGCGATGCATCACTGTATCAAACGGGGCGCGTAATGAAGCCAGGGACCACTGTACTGCCGCTGACCCCTCTGCCCCTGTTTGCAGAAGATAGCCTCTCGGTGCCGGCCGTAATTCCAGCTAAACTAGTTAAAGCCGATCTCTCCTGCTACATCCAATTAAGAGGATGCAGGACGGGTTTATCATTTCTAAATTCAATAGCACAGAGAGCTATTGTGCATGGGCAGATGCATAAGTAGCACGTATGGGGGGGGGGATGACATCCCTGGATTATAATGACCGGGTACTTACCTTTGGCCCAATGATAACCAACACATTCTGGGGATTCTCATTATGCCACTCTGCAAGATATGAAGTTAAGAAAAAAATTGTCGAGTTGTGAATGTAAACAGCGACACTACTATGCTACTACACTTTTTTTTTGAGCACCATGTGGTCTGAAGCATGTGGCTCCTGCTAAAAATGTCAAGTGAAAATCCACACATCCTCTTCTCGTTTCTGGAAATGCAATTCATTTGTAAATGTACAATTTATTTTTGTCAATCAGCAGCAATTCGCATCAGGGAAACAACATTTCTGTAATTAGTCATAGTTAAATCTTCTAGATCTTCATATATATGTAATATTTCATAAAATTATTTTTTCTTCATTATACATTTTTTGAACTGATAAATATTGGCACAAGCTTTGGAATATGTTTTTTCAATAATTCCATAACATAGCATCACATTCATGTCTAATAATTCTTAGGAGACCTTTTTTTATGTGTCATGTCCATGTGAGGTTTGCATCCATAATACACCCAAAAATCTAAATCAAATACTCTTTCAATAGGAAATCCATCATTAATCAAATGATGAATAACAAAAAAAATCCCATTCTACCTTCATTCAGAAATATTTTTTTTAGAAATTCAGTGATAACCTATTTCCATCAAATCAGTCTTTCTCCCTTGACTTTATCTCTAATGGAAACCAGTAAGGTTTTAGTCATAAGAGAAAATGCCTCTGTAGGGACAACATGAGCTCTCAGAAGGATCTTGCACTTGCACATAAATGATCAATAAGCTGAAACTCAACCACAGAAATTTAACATCATGCCCAATTTACCAGGTCACTGCCATCGTTTCTACCATGAGCTTCAACAAAAATACAATCTGAGGGCTTTGGGAATAAATTCATTGAAGAATAAGCTGTGAGCACCTGTTTCATACATTTTGTTTCTTATACAAAACGGACGGCCTACATTAGAAAATGCAGGGTATACCTGAAAACACCTCCACCACATAGAGGGGGTCCTTGACTCTTCTCAGGCCGCAAACCAACAGGAAAACGTGCAGCTGATCCATATGCTCCCTGCTGACACCTGGAGAGGAGCCAGACGTATGGAAAGACAGCGCCACAATATCAAAACACTGCATAATGAACATCCCAAGTACATCGGCAGATAATGAAAGCAATACATCACCCAAGGTCATGAGGAAAATAAGACAGCAGTGACTAATGTGTTCGCACAATTCTCTGATCAGACTTGTAATACTCAGCAGGGAAATCGTGGGCTGAAAACAGCGGAAGGTTGCAGCCTAATCAGTGTTTAATGCAGCATTAGAACTACGCAGCCGGGTGACAATTTGCCTCACCAACCGGCCCCAGACTGGAATTAGCCAACCCAACATTAATGCCATGAACCTCAAATGCTTTGAGGACATCGTCCTGAATTGGGAGGCGGTGCCGCTAAATCGTCTCTTTTCCCAAATCATCCGACTTTTGGGTTCAATCCAGAGATTAGTTAGAAACTGGCGGCCATTCAAGCATGCGCAAAGCCAACGACTACTAGTATTACACCTGACCTTCAAAAAGCAACAGATTAAAGTCGCAGCCCAAATAAGGCGGCCCTGCACTAGAATCATGGCTAAATTCCAATGTCAGCTAACATGCTATTACTCAGCAGGTATGTCTAAACTGTTGAACCTCTTTAGCTTAAGTTGATTTTTTGGGGCATTTATTGTCTTTAAAGTCATGTGATAGTGGGTAAAGCTCATGGGACATTCACCTACAAGTTTATCCCCTCCTTTTTATGCAAAGAAATACAAAATCATTTTTTGCACGATTAATTATCCTTTAATTTACAAAATGTGGGATACAACAAAAGAAAAAACTCTGTACAGTCATCTAGTGGATCAAGTTGGACCTTCTAGTGGGCAGGTTCTGGCCCCCAGGCCAGATGTTTGGCACCTCTGCCATAAGGCCTCCAGAACGGCTTAATACAACTACAAATGAGGTACATTTAGATGTTATGTCCGACTCTTCTCAATACCTCAACATAATGACCCAAAAGGGAGAATAAAAAAAACATGGTGAGATGGGAGTGTTAGTAATAGTTATGCTGTAGCATAGAAGTAAAAAAAAAAAAAAATACTGTATCACAGGATAAAAGTACTTTGTAAGTGTCGGCGGCAAACCCGGGAAACAAATCATTTCCACAACAACACCGCAGACAAACGCGAGCACGTGCTTAAAGCGCCGCGGCGGTTGAAGTGAAATCCCCCTGCTGCCAGATAAGTCCAGATCAGGAGGCTTAGGCGGCTCTTTTAATTCTATTAAAGAGCATCTTAAAATGACAGCGTGGAGTCTGGGCATTGACCCTGATCCTGGGAGGAGCCGATTGTCCAAAAAAGCTCCTCATTTGCAGGATGCATCGAACTTCCTCGCAATCGATTTGTGGGGGTGAGAAAGTACGTCAAGCTAAAGGTAAACGCCTGTGTCAAGACCTCCATGGAAGAGGACCAGGGACCTGTAAAAATGTGCAATTTAAAAAAAAACAAGAAAAAAAAACACCTTTAGATCTAAGATGCAATTCATCTTTCCTCAGGGGAGAAAAACAAATTGTACAAATCATCTGCTGTGCCAGTAACAATCGTTCCGCTCTTTTTTTTTTTTTTGCAGTTCTGCGAGTTCTATGCAAAAAAAAAAAAAAAACTGCGAAAAAAACAACAACACTTTCTGTTTGTTTGCCTTTGATTTTCAGAAGGGCATTCTGAACAATCCCCTCTTGCTTTAATCAGTATGTGTGTTTGTGTGCGTGGCGAGTGCGGGGGATCACAGATCTGTCTGAACAGCTACTATTAATCTTACTCACTCTTCTCCATCAGAGCACAGAGTCCGCTGGGAAAGGACAATGACGACAACACCATAAGCCTTTTTTTTTTTGCGGACGACGTTTTCAATGTGTTGCAGTAGGAAAAGCTGTGTAATTAGTATAATTACAGTGGCTGAATACTAATCTGTCTCTTCTGGCATTGTGCACTGATTATCTGCGTAACTTCATTACAACAATTGGTAGTGCAATTCTGAAAATCTATGTGTTATGTTATACAAGACTGTTATCACCTACTATGAAGCTAACACAAAGCAACAGTAAAAAACAAGCTGGACTAACAGGAATGGTAGCATTGGTGTTTCACTTGCCAAAACTTCCACACATGGTCTGTGAACAGACACTTTTGTTGAATTCTCATTCTATCAGAACTGCTTTTGGATCCGTGCAGCCTTCTCGGCTTCACGTCTCCGGGTAAGAGTCTTTGTTTTTTGTTGTTGTTGTTGTTGTTTTGTTCATTATTCTTACTGTTGGAGAGAATGTTTTCACAGTATGCTTTAGATTGTGTATGTGTGTGTGTGTGTGTTGAATGGTAATTGATTGCCCTTTGTCAGAGAGATGTTTTTTTTTTTATTGAACTCAGAACAAAAGTCTCAATAATAAATTTGGTTTGGTGCAAAAAAAAAAAAGTGTAAGATTAAAAAAAAAAAAAGGTCACCAGAGTTTGAGCCAATTCTGAAAATATGTTTTTTTGCCGTGACTATTGTCCACTTATAGCACGGTACCGTCTGTAGCTAAGAAATAGGTTAGAAAAGTTTCCGTGGAGGTGACTGAAAACTTCACTCTGAGTTTTACTCCGTATCCTTCATCCTAAAACCACGTTACTGTACAAAATAACATCAGCTCCCCCTGCTTGCTCCCCCCCCCCCTCGCCCTTCAGTGATTCAAAGCATCGCTCCTCACTTTACATCCCTTTTAACTGCATCTGGTGAAAGGGGGACAGCGTGCAGGGGGGGGTGGGGGTGGTAACAGACAATATACACCGCGTGGCTTTCATGGGCCGGCGGCTTCTGGATTTCACTACTGAAATCTGTGCCTTTGGAGTGTATGACGCCCCGAGGACAACACAGACACACATAGCCATGTTTCTTCAATCGGGTAGGAGGGCTGCTTTGCCTCTTTCATGCTCCTCTGGAGGTCTTTTTAGAGCAAGCCACTGCGACACATACATACCGCAGCCTATATACAATAAGGTCTATCTAGATTACACTATTTAAACATGATTAATTTATATCACACCAGATGGAGGGTGAAACCAATATCGCAACAAGAGGAGGAGAAAATGCACACATTGGATAGTGCCCCCTGCTGTGCTGGGAGTGTGCATGAAGACAAAAAGGAGGATGAGACCCGACAGCACGGAGCACATGTTGCTGCAGGAGGCCGCCTCTGTCAGCCCACATTGTTGCGATTTGAGGAAAAACTAAAACATTGTTGAGACTGATTATGGGGTTGGCACCTACAGGTCATCAAAGTTCAAGTGGAAGGAAACAGAAACAGAACATCTAATCTTGTAGAAAGTGGTGAGCCAAGACCACTCCACCACAATTTACTCTACTGTGAACACAAGTAAAAATACAAAGTATGTGTTGTCCTGGTTACCACTAATGTTACCACTAAAATTAAAAAAAAAAAAAAAATTGATGGAAATGGTTTTTAATGTTACTGAAAGCATCCGGCCCAGATACACCAAAAATTACTCCGAAAAATGCACCTTAGAGGCAAAGATGCTGAAACTGGAACAATGTTTACAGCTCTAAAGGAAACTATGAGTGGCGTAATCACATCCGGGCCAAGGGAGGAGGGGGTTTTGGGGTTGTGGGGAGAAACAGAAGAATGGTGGCTACCATTTTCAAGTATAACTAATGGAGAAGTGACTACAGTGGGCAATTAGTATGACTTGCACCGGTTGTGAAGCACAGTGAAAAATGGCCCTGAGCTGGAAGGCTATTAATCAGCTGGTCTTCTCTGTACTCAACCCTGGTCTCTATGAGCGCTAATGTATTTGGGATGGACATCATCTTGCAATGTCCAAATAATAGTCGCGGATGTTTGTGGGGAAGATGCTCGGAGCAACAGTGCATATTTATTGAGCTACATGGACAGGGAGTGGAAGACTGGGAGAGGGAAGGCCAGACTCTGGCCTCCCTGGCCACCACAGTGATGCATCTATTGGTATTCTCCGAGCTGGGAGTATATGAATGTATTCCCTATTGTGCGCTCAGTGGTGCCTCCACTCCAGATAACATCTATATGAGAGGGGAGGAAGTACAGAGAGATGGTTTTGGTCTGAAATATAATAGAGAGCTTTTATATACCGGTTACAAATATGTAGCATGTACAGCTGGTCAAAACGACACCAATATAAACCTAATTTACGAGAGGGCGGAACGTAGCTCTTCATTTTATTGCTTCATTGTACCCAGCAACTGTTCCACTGAAGGTTGTGGGAGATGCACACAAATAGCCTTGTTACAGTTTGGACATAGCTTTAATAATCAGATAAGTCACATCTGTCAAATCATGTTTAATGCTTTTACCAAGTAACAGGCCGAGCACAATTACTAATACTACAGTATATAAAGCAAAAAAAAAAAATACATTTCAAAATGTACTATCCAGTAATTTTGTCCTTTGTCCTTTTTCAGTATAGTTTTATATGAGGAGGATTTTAGAAACTGTTTAGGTTGGATGATTTAGAGATAAAACCTTCTACAAAACACTGGAAAAACAACCCGAGCATTACCTGAGCTCCTCAAGAATTCAGTCAAGCAGAATGTCTCTGCAACTTCTGTCTGGATACCTTCAAAAATAAATACAGAAAAATAAAAGTCAGTGTTCCAGGACAGCTTTTGTTATACATCAGTGATATCATCGATTATACAACAAATCCTCAAAGTGTTTTAAGGTTAGAAGTAATCAAGTTAGTATAGAGTTCTTTTCTGGCCATGACCTTTGGTAGCTATATGACATCTCAAACTAAAAACATCAATCACATCTATATTCTTATAGTATATATTGGTAAGTTATATATAAATGCATATATTATTTAAACTTTCATAGTCTACTTATAAAATTAGCACAGTTTGATGCACTTAGTTAGACCTGTAGCAGCAATGCAGTCTGTCTCCTCATAGTTTTACACTCTGCCTCACAGGACCATCTAAATATTTACATACAACACATACATCCATTCATCCATAAAACACTAGTGTCAGGATTTCCTGAGGGTCTGTGAATGCGTCTTGGAGTTTCAGAGTAGAAGATAGAAGAAGATAGATAGAAGAAAGGACGGCAGCACATGAACATTTCTTATAACATTTGTCGTTTCGTTTGGTGTTGGCTACTACCACAGTAGTGTCTGTTAGCGTGAGGAATAGAATACTTTCACTACAGTGCAGGAAGACATGGACGGAAAATGGTGGGATGTATTTGTCACTGTGATCTGGAGCTGTAGGACTGTAACAAAAGAGCTGCTGCTGCAGTATAGTGGTGTAATACTTTAAGTGTATGATATTAAATTTTTTTTTTGTAAAATATATCTTGTGGCATAGAAGAAAAGAAATTCTTCAACGTAGGACTCGAAAATGGGTCTGTTGCATATGAGCCAAGCACACTACCCCCTACACCAACACAGCACATCTATGGGATTTTAAGGTTAAATGATAATGATGTCTTGACTATCCGTCTGAAATATTTCATCAAATATGAACACAAATATGATCTGAAAAATGTCACAGAAAATTATACACAACATCATGCCAAGTGCAAACTATATCCGAAAGTTGAAGTCAGTCAGAGAGATATGTAAGCTACAGCCTGAAAGACTGACAGGCGCTCCTTGCTTTATAGATAGAAGATATATAGATTAGTCCAATCTCAGGAGCAATGACAATTCACAGTTCTGGTTTCCATTTTACCTCTACATATTTTGTTCTGTGCCCCTGTAGCTCAACTATGTACCTGCATAGTTAACTAATAATCTTGATTATATATATCATATTAATGATGTCTGATATACTGCATAGCTTTTATCCAATCATATTTTTGTCAAAGAAATGCCGGACATGGAAATGCCTATATTGACTGTCAACTATGTTCATACCTTTCAGTGATGTCAAATTTTATAAATTTTGCATGCAGAGAGCTGTGATTCCTCTTCTTACCCATTGGATGCACCCACTGTCATTCACATCTTTTTTTATTATTATTTTGAGTTATTTTACTAATCTGGCTCAAATATTAGAATACATCACCCACTGACTCTGGATATGATCATGTTTGGGAGCTGGAAGGAATCCTAGCAAACCCTTAAGAGGCCTGTCTAACAGTAACAACCCAATGATTTCCAAATTTGCGAAATATTTGTGATCGTACCAGAGTAGCAGTGGGCTTATCTGTGGTGCCAAGTAATAGTCTGTGAGGCTGGGTATGTGTATTCCCTCCACTGCCCCTTGGCAACTGTAAGGTTTGTGTCTCACCCTGGTGACTTCGCCATTCCAAATGAATCAGGATATCACTGTGTCCCATTATCTACATTGGTTACCAAGAAATTGAAAAGGCAAAGAATGAAACAGGGGAAAGTCATGTCATTAAAATATGTGTTTTTATTATCATTATTCTATTACCAAACTCCATGGGGCAAAGAGGCCCATCTATTCAGATCCTCTTTTGTCTTTGTAGTAATAGGTTTATAATTGTAAGTGCATCATCTGCAAAAGGGCATACTTTATACTCTGTGCCTCTTATCTGATGCAGAGTTCTGAGCAAGCAGCTCACTGATCATATTAAAGAGCCCTGACAACAGCTGTGCAAGTACAGGTATCTGGTTTTAGATAGACTTCTGTTATCTTTAATTCTGGTGATAGGTAATTGTACAATGTTGTAATGCTCTTAATAAAAAAAAAGAAACTCCGATATCACAGAATTCAATACTTTTGTTTGCGTCCATATTAAGTAGGATGGCTCCAAATTTTGTCAGTCTGCCAACACTAAATAAATCCAGTGGTCTTTATCTATTGATAGTGGCAATTCCCCCCTCCATTCTTTTGGTTAAAATAGCTGCTTTTATATTTCTAATATAATAGGAGCCCTTTAATATTAAATAAATGTAATGTATTCAAATTATTTTTATTTGGTGCCCAATTAAAAAAGACTTCAGAGTGAAAACTATATGGTAAGCACAAAAAAAGAAGCTTTTACTGGTTGGGGCACAGCTGTGCAGCTGGCCCAGGGCTCTGCTCTAATCTATGAAGGGATACTATTTGCCAAACATGGCTGCTGGCGAGAAACAACATGGAAGAGTGATTCGGGTTGTCCTACATGACAGGGTGGCCAATAGCAAGAGCAAATACAACTCTGTACTGCAGACAGCATGATAATGGAGAGAGAAAAAATGTCAGCACTGATTAATGCAACACTTCAATGGCATTTCAAGGATGCACGGCATCAAGCAAGGATATTCATCCTGCTGATCTTACCTTGAGGTTGGACATAGATTTTACTGTTCTGGGACATCTTCAAAGAGAGGAAAAAAAGAAAAATTTGGTTAAAAAAAGTCTAGAAACACTAAACACATATATGTCAATCAGTTATTACAGAGATTCCAATTTAATTGGATTAGTAGTAGGTAACTTTTCTTTTATGTCAAAAAATGAAAACAGCCTATTAGTGCTCTCGGTGCTACCAACATATTCAGACTTTAAAAGAAGAAAAAAAAGAGTCAGCAAGGTAGTTGGTAAGATAATGGGGGCTGCTACAAAATAAATCAAAGGGGATGGAAAGGAAATTGACTGGATGTTATCACACTAGATTCATCCCCTATGTGTGTTTTCTGTCACAATAAAAAAGCATGGCGATGCTTCTCAGTGCCTGTCCTGTCTGCCTGCTGTCAGCACTAAATGGCAGAGATAAAGCATGCCACTCGCCTCAATCTGCAGCCTACGGCTGGAATCTAATCTGAAAATAAAACACTGTAATATTGTTTTAATGCCAAACTATTACGGGACAGGGCAGAATATTGTGTTAATATAGTAAAAGCCCTTCTGTTGTATTTATTGAAGCTGTCGGGCACCTGCTCTTTGTTGATATCACATAAAACTAAAAACTTTTGCTCTCGCTTCTTTATAGTAGCTTTGTAATATAAAATGATCTGACTGGATAGAGGGTCAATATTTTATTCATGTAAATTATTACTTATGACAGTCTTCTTACTTCAGTCATACAGACATATTGTTGAACAAGGAATAAGACAAAGAGTATTGATAAGGCGATAATTAATAGAGAAAACATATGCCACATGAGCCACAGTGTTGGTGTTGCAAGCAATTTATGATTATAAGACACAAAGGACTGCAGTCAGTCCAATACAATAGAAAAAAATTTAATCATACCAAGAATAATTCAGCCTCTTCTTTCAGTTTGTTAGTAAATGCAACGGCAAACCTGATGAAAGCAAACAAACAAAAATAAAAAAAAACAATGACATTATCAACCTTGCAAAAGCTGTGTTTACTGCTGATGTTAATTCAGTAACTTTCACCAGCAATGGGAATTTTAACAAGAGCAATAGTAAAACACAAATGTCTTGAGGCTGAGACTTAGTCCACTGAAGTAGAAAAACTGCTTGTGGTTTGAACAAGGACTTAAGGGAGGATGCACTGGCCATACCAAGGGGAAAACAAAGGGAATATAGAGCAAAACACAGTGGGGAGATATTAATTTGTGCTTGTGTGTGTGTGTGTGTGAACATGCACTATAAAAAGAGCCAACAGGCTTCAGAGTGGTGACTGGATTTCATGATCAAGGTTTGCGTGAAGAGGCACTAACAGCGGGAGGTGCATGGATTCAGATGTTTGAAGTCATGAGACCTGCATCTCCCCAGTTCTCCCACAAGGCAATTATCCCCTTAGATTTACTAGGCAGATGCCCTCCCGTTGATTTTCAGCATATTGGAAACAAAAGAGACTGGGGTCTGACTCCAGGTCACAGGACAAATTATGTGCAGTGCACATTTGACTTTTCAGCATCAAACTAGGGAGAAGAGAAAAACACACAACCTGCACAGATGGAACTAGCATGCATGTGTTCAGCTATATTCTTTCATGCCAGTGTAGAAATCTAGTTATTTTTTCCCTACAGACAATTTACACATCAGTCAATATGATTATTATGCTTCAATTATTAAATCACATTTTGAGTTGTCATGCAATTCATTGTGTAACATGACTAAAAGGATCATTACTATGTTAAAAGAGGATATAGATATACAGTTATTTATGGCATAGTTAATATTCAATTCATAACATGATCAAAGAGGTTATAGTTTGTCATGATTTTAGATGACTTTCCTGCTCGTACCACAGGGGGTCTGCTTGAAATCTCTACAAAAAAAAGTGAAACATCTCGTTATACAGGCATTAGCAGCATATTTGTCGTTACCAACCGATCCAGTGTCTGTTTTTGATATAGTAAAAATATATGTCTGAGTACATTTCTATCATTCAAACAGTTCAAGAGACAATGCCAAAACTGGCATATGGTGTGACCCTAAAAATTGCTACAGGATAGTTTAAGTCTCATCAAATCATAAACGCACATCAGCTATACTATAACTAAATCATGATACTTATAAAAAGAAATTATACAAATTGACTTTTAAATGATAAGAAACCAACATGAACACAGCATGTATATTTTAGAGACTTGGTCAATGGTTCTTAAAAAAGCATTTTAACATTTTTTTTTTTTTTTTAACTTTCTCATCTTGATTTGTCACTGACCCTAAAACGCATGTCTCATGGCAAACATTATCTGGTCAGAGCAGGGCAAGCACATGTGTAACTAATATTTAAAGTCTGATTCAAGTATTAGATTCATGTTAGTATTATATATACACCATATTGTATAACTGGATGTTTTCTGTTAACTAACAGAATAACCAAAAAACAACTGGACATGAAAAATAGATTATAATTGAATGTGTATACATCTGATACTAACAGAGAATTTAGATATATTCTTTATTGTGTATGTTGTTACTATGCAAACTGAGACACATTTTGTTTTCTCAAACTTTTACAAAAAGTTTTATTTCACTTATTTAATTTATAATACACAGTTTTTTGTGATGTGATGAACGAATGGACTAAAACTAAAGTCAGAATGAAATGCGTTTAAAAGCAGAGTCACCTGGCTTTCAAAAGCACCTGCTCCATAACCACACGCTTCTGCTCAACTTTCACATCTTCATTTATGTCTGTTCCACCAAAGATAACACCGAAAGGCACTTGGATGTCTGTTAAGACAAGATTAGACATGAAACAGAAACACTGTGACATTTATGCGACAGGTACGAGTCATACCTTTGTGTTAACAACCATAAATGACAGAAAGCATAGCCCATAAAACAGCAATAGGGTTTACCCAAGAGAAGTCTGCCTGCTCTGAACAGATGAATCGCAAGCACACCATCAAATGGAGGATTTTGGGATACGAGTTTTGCCACTTCAGCAGGAGACTGAAATTCTGCCGAATCTCTGAGCTCACAGGAGTGTCCTGCTGATTCAATGTGTGACCTACAATACAATGAGGAAGCGGTGAAATAAAAATTTACAATTTGCAAGAAACGTAGTTAAATAAACATGTCTGACTGATTGACACAAATAATAAAGGATAAATTACAATTTTACAAGTTTTTTCTTACAGGCAGTCCTGTTCATACTGGCTATTAGATAATCAAATGTGCTTTCACTGTAAGTGGATAGGGCCTAAGGTCTAGTAGCAAAAAAGTAGACTCAAGTTGAACGTTATCGACATGATTTTATTTGGAATGAAGCTACATATTAGCTTTAAAAAAACTACAAGAAAGTACAATTTTGCACAGTAAGATGTTACGGATTTTGCTCTAACATCATCAATGGACAAGTAATTGAAGTTTTCTGTTGTTACAACTGATTTGCTTAAGCCCTTGTGCAGTAAAGTGTGCAGTTCCCCTCTCTGCAGCTTTAGGTAGAGCCCTGACTGACATTTAATTACCTGCTACATGACTTAATTCAGTCTCGCAGTTAACAATAAGCAGCAGCTGTTACAGCGAGCTACACCTCGCAACAACGTGAATTACCTTATCCTCTCAGCTGTGGTGAGGTTCCCAGTTTTGGGACTGAGACAAGCGATAAAGAGTATTTTCATATCTTCAGCTGTCGATCTGTTAGTTAACCTGTATGTATTGGCGTCAGGGGAGGGGGGGGGAACACTAATAACGCGGAACAGCAAGCGGAGCCTGTTTGTGCTACTTTGTAGGATTGCTAAACTCAACCCCTGTCACATTTCCTGAACCCATGCCTCCGGGTTGAGTTACACGTAGTGCAACGTTAGCTCTGGCTCCGGTGGCCACGCGTGTAATGTTTACGAGTCCGTCTCCTATTTGATCCCCTGGAAACACACGGCGTTGAGGGCACGCGGCGCACCCACCGCGCGTCCAATTCGCTATTTTCTTCTTCATCTTTTAAACGAGTCGCTAAACCCAAACTGACACACCACTAGTGGCGAGACAATAGTAATAATAATAACACGAAGACGGCTTAAAAAAATAAAAAAGCATGACCACTTCCTTCTCTCGGTGTGGGCGGAACAACTTCCAAAATCTGACGGGCTGTCCGACTCTGCATGGCGGGCTATGGACGTTTATTTACGGAGAGCGTCCAACGCGCATGCGCACAAGCGGTTTGTTGACTGGGTGTCACGCGACAGTACTGTGACACACTGTTGACTTCCACTTCTCCTTTGTACAAATGTTGATTTAAGAAGAGGGGCAGAGTAAACATTTGAGCGGTAAACATTATCTAGGTTAATGGAGATACACGAAGAACACAGCGACGTGTTGAAATAATTAAAGGTAATGTGAGTAAACTATCGGCAAGCTATCTTTGAGCTAAAAGGAAAAAGCTAGCTCGTATACTTTTTCGTACTATTGTAACGTTAGCTTGTCAAGTGTCAAACTGTCATATGACAAGACAAAGGGGGCTCTTTGTCCATTCATGTGTTGTGTTGAGTCCGGTACCGCTGCTGTTATTTGTTTTCTCTGCGTGATGACAAGGTTTGGCACTCCTGTATAACTCTTTAATTACTTCACTTTTTTTCTGTTTTCAGCTCTTACGAATCAAGAAGAAATATAATCCCTTGTTTCGGTTGAGGATGGCTAACGACAGGGAGGAGAGCACCCCTCTTCTGGACTCGGGTTCTGGAAGCAGACCTTCACCACCACAATCGGTTTTCCAAGGAAGAAGACTAGCATGTGCTGCCATCCTGCTGGCTGAGACACTGGAAAAGATCGCATTCCTCGGCATCACGTCCAATCTCGTCCTTTTCCTCACAGGCAGCCCTTTTTATTGGGAGGGCACACAAGCCAGCCAGGCCCCTCTGATATTCATGGGCATCACTTACCTGGTGTCGCCCTTTGGAGGCTGGCTGGCCGATGCCTACCTTGGGAAATTCTGGGCCATCGCTGCGAGTTTGATCCTGTACTTTATTGGCATGATCTTTTTCCCATTCATTTCCGACGAGGATACCAGGACCAACCTATGTGGAGCAGAGGTGGCATTTCCTGTGCAGCCCGCGGAGTGTCTGAACACTACCCTTACCCCTCCAAGCAATGTCACGTGCCCTGTTCGCTCGCCATATTGTGGCCCTGTCGTCTACACTGGACTGTTTTTAATTGCCTTAGGCGTGGGTACTGTGAGGTCCAACATCACTCCATTTGGCGCGGATCAGGTAGAGTATAAAAGTATTGCATAAACATTCCAAACACTGCATATAACGATGAAAATTGATGTGAAGTCTATTATAAGCTAGAAGGTCTTTGAATGAAATCTGTCTTCTGACATGGGCCTTTGTAAGATTGAGTATGCAGTGTGACATAATTGTTTTAGCATGACTTCACTTAGACATGCATGCCCCTGACCGTCATGACCACTGAAATCTATTTCCCTTTACATACAAAAAAACCCAAAAAAGACGCAGCAAATGAGAAGAAGAAGTGAAACGCAACACACCTGCCAGTTTGGTGACAAAATAACGTGAAATTCCCCAGAAGAACCTGCAGAGGCAGCCATATAAACGAAAGACTTGCAGCAATAATGTAATTGTTTTTTTTTTTTTCTCCGAACAGTCAAAAGAGAGGGTGGGTGAATCCTTTCAAAAGCGGCTGGCGGGGTGAATATGATTAGTTCTTGAGCCCGCTGTGCTCATTACAACACTTTCATGATTCTGTCAATGCTTCTTTTGATCATGTTCAAACGCACAACATATACGACATCTATTGATTGGAGGGAAGGAAAAAAAGAAACACACAAAGGCAAACATCTTACAGCAGCACATGTTAAAACACATTAATACAAAGAAATAATGATGGTAAAATCATTATAAAATATCTTAAATAGGTGTACAATTTTTGTATCTTATATAATAGCCATTTTTAAAGACACAATTAGCTTTTAGTGAATGTACTGAATAAAAGGAAGCAGTAGATTTTGAAACTTGAAAAATTCCCTAGCCCGAGTTAAACTAAAGATTTAAACTTTGAAATCTGCTGCTTGATATCCGTCTAAGAATTAATCACACCCTATTGCAGGGTGAAATCTTGGGCCAGTCTTGGCTGTAATCTTATTCATTTTGCAAGTTGAGCATATTTGTGACCAGGTTCTAATCAAGCTGCACACTGGACCAGGATTGATGCAATCTGTGTGAGGCAGCTGGTGGGGGGGGATAGTTGATGAAGCTGAGATATGAAATAAAGTCGGTAATCAGAAGGGAGGAAAATGTTGTTTATATGCTACACCGGGAAAAAAAATAATTATGCCCCTATTTTGTCCTGTGAGTCACCACAGATGTAATGTCTTACTAGCCAAGAATTTGATGACATTATAGTTTATGTCATCATGACATACATAACAGCTGACGGGTACACTCGCTGCGCCCGTGCATTTTAAACATGCGTGCTGTACACATGACAATCAGGTGGTCAGCCTAAGCCTTGTGATGTATTTTTAATTGGCGCTGCACGACTGCAGCGAGGGTCTCTAGGAAAATTTATGCTCATCACCAGCTCAGTAATGTCATGACATTATCTCCCTAATAGTTAATTATGGCTGTACTGCTGCATTGTTTTCTCTCAGAGACAAAAGACATATCCACTTCATCATGCGCGGATAAAATCTTATTTCCACCCACGGGGATTACTGCATGTGGGATGGCTCAGTGCCATGATGAGAAGAGCATTATTTGCCTGCATAGATATTTAGTTGAATTTATAGGAGTTTTGGTAGTGTAGGCTATCGTGGCTAGATTTAATTTCATGTTGCTAGACATTTGATCTATGTGTTTATAAAGTCTATGTGTGATGTTCCTGTGACTTTCAGCTTCTTATTCTTCTTTGTCAGCTGATGACTTGGTCTTCCTGGACTTAGTTGCATGATGTTGCCTCCACACCTTCTTTATTGCTGACAAACGCTGCCTCTTGACAGTCAAACCGGTGTGACACAGCTGTAGCAATGTTCAGAGTTCAAGGGGATTTATGAGATCACTGCAATATTTTACACTTTCCCTGCATGTAGGATGAAAACAGCAGTGATATGATGAAAACGGCAGTGATATGACTGTCTGTCATGTGTCATATCAGGTCAAAGACAGAGGACCGGAGGCCACGCGTAGATTCTTCAACTGGTTCTATTGGTGCATCAATTTAGGAGCCATCCTCTCACTGGGTGGCGTGGCCTACATCCAACAGAACTACAGTTTTGAGGTTGGCTACATCATCCCAACAGTGTGCCTCGGGGTGTCCTTCCTGGTTTTTCTCTTGGGCCGAACCGTCTTCATCACCAAGCCTGCTGATGGCAGCGCCTTCACGGATATGTTCAAGATACTGGGCTTTGCTTGTTGTTCCAAGAAACCCAAGGAGCCTAATCTGCTCAGGTGAGAGTGGTTTGTCACCTGTGTGTAGGGCACTTTAGGTAGTGATGAAAAAACAGTATTATCAAGTAGGTCTAAGCATTAAAATAGTTTTAAAATATATCGCCAGTATCCATATCATTGATACAATGGAAAAAAAAATATTTTATAGTTTTACTCAAGGTTTGTGGGGAAATAAAACAATGTTGCTTTAAGGATGAAGTGTCCCACAAATTAAATTTTAAGTTGGCCAGACTTTCAAGAATGCCTCATTATGGTACTTTCTTCAGAGATGGGGTTTATAGGCCTTTGAATAGTGCTGATATTTAAGAGAATACATTCACAAAAAGGCGGATATGACTCTCACTTAGTTTAGTTCGAGCTTATTTCATGTTTATCAACTTTATTTTGTGCTGTTGATTACACTGTGGCTCTAAATAATATTTCAATTAGTTTTCTTTCTATTCCTTTGAAGTACAAAGCAACCAACACTACTAGACAGTGCCAAAGTGACCTATGGAGGAAAATTTCCAGAAGAGAAAGTAGATGAAGTGAAAGCCCTGCTAAAAATCCTCCCTGTCTTTCTAGCCCTCATCCCATACTGGACCGTGTACTTCCAGGTAAGTCGAATCACAATTTGTGAGGCATGTTTCACACATCAGCGCCCGAACAGGCGAAGATGATTGCAGATGAAAAAACGCAAGATGAAAAACATAGAGGAATTTAATATAGGAAGATTGAGCTTTCTGGACACGGAAATGCATAGTGATCTGTAAATATATGAAAGAAGATTATTTTTCTGTTTCAATATTGGGAAAGAATGCTTTTTTGCGCCAGACATCCTGGTGAAATACTTTAAAAGATGGGATTCTAATCTCCTTTTTGTGTTGCAGATGCAGACAACATATATCTTGCAAGGCCTCCATTTGAGGCTTCCTGATGCTGCCTTCAACAGCACGGCTGTCTCCAAACAGGTGAACTTAAATAGGGAAACTTAATCACATTACCCGTTTCTTGTTTAGTAAAAATAAATAGTGAATTGCTTGACATATTTGGTATCGACAAGAAAGTTAACCAATTATTGTATATCTCAGCACAAATTAGTTGGCTTTAACCTGCTAGTGTGCAGATCTTGGTTTGTAAAGCTGAAACTAAAGAAGTCAGCAGGTCCCTGACACACAATGGTAGGCAACAGCTGGAGCCAACATAGAGTAGGTTTGTAATGCTTTGGAGAATAATTCACAGCAGCCACTCCACATGATTCCTTCCCGATCAGCTTTTCTCCCGTACTTGTGTCTTAGACATATCACATGTTTAGGTATTGAGGGCTTTGATGACTCCCTTACTGCACATGGTGTTACACTACCACTGTAGAAATCAAAGGTATAAATTGATGATACCCGAGAAGACAAAAAAGTGCAGAATGTATATAGCACAGCTGCTTTTTGAACTTGCTTAATGTGTTGAAGTGCTCCAGCTTCAAGAAAATGCAAAGTGAAACACTTGCTCTTTACCATACATACTAACCTAGATGTAACCTGGAGTTATATATGTGCTGTGTGTATGTCTATACATATATAATGACACTATAAACCCATCTGATATATATTACTTTTATTTTACTGCATCTAACAGTGTTTAGGAACGGTATTGGTAGTGGGTTGTTTTCTTTCCTTGCACATATATCTAATATCAAAAATAAAGCTAAGCCTTTTCTGCTATCAGCCTCAACACCTCTTGACATCAAAAGAGAAGTGAGATTAGATGCCTCTGCGATTTGCTTCCTCACTTCACCAGACACATTTCAATAGCTAAGCTGAACAAATATTCTTTCCTCAAGGACACAAAGCTCATACTAATATTAACACAGACGGGGGTGAATGTGTAGTAATAATGTAATTATTCAGGATTACATTTTACTCTGCAATAACTGCAATACTGTGGTGTTGTCGATCTTGTCTTGACGCTTAACTACAACATTACATGTTGTAATTCATTTTAATTAAAACTAGGCTATTAATTTATCTGTACGGTACCCTCTATGGTAGCTGCATTCATTTGGTAGCTGCATTCATTTAGCGCAGTAGCTTGTAAGTGACAGTTCACAACCCCTTTTCATATATTACATATTTCTGTAAGCTGTGAGCATTTAGATCAATGTGTTTTATTTCATTATTTATACAAGTACTTTTAGATGGGTTTAAGAGGTATTTCACTGTATTTGAAAAGCAAAGATTCAAAACAAAAACACTGCTAAATAGCCATATTTTCATTTTGTGACATTGAATTAAAATATAGTATACTAACTATTCAATTACACTCTAAAGATCCATGTCAGTATAAAAGTAATTAAATATAAGACAAGGACAGATATATAATAATTGTACTTCATTTGTTTCTTTGTTTCCAATAACAGGAGAGAAGTGTCACTATGTGTATCAGTTAATTGACTGATGTGAAT
Source organism: Eupleurogrammus muticus (assembly GCA_036785175.1). Lineage (NCBI taxonomy): Eukaryota > Metazoa > Chordata > Actinopteri > Scombriformes > Trichiuridae > Eupleurogrammus > Eupleurogrammus muticus. The sequence continues at coordinate 10,559,534 of JAYKQN010000005.1, forward strand.
TTATTTTCTAGTCATCAGCATATGACTGGCCCCCTCCCTCTTTCTCACCTTATACAAAACTGATCCCATGCCACACTCTTAACTTTTTATCCTGTTTACAAAACAGCGCAACACCTGTCTGATACAGGGAGGCTCTTGGTGACGAGGATAAGGCCCCTGACTCATCCCTGGAACAGCTGGAGCCTTGTTTGTTGATCAGTAAACCTGTCACATTCCTGTTATTTTAAGTAACAGAAACAACCTGCCAAGAACAGGCAGTTATGCAAATATAGAAAATGTAACACTTCTTCCTCCTCTTCCACATACAGATGAGGAAAATCGTGACAGACGGAGGTTGGCCTCAGTTAGGTCCATAGCAGGGAAAAGAATTTTAATCAATGATTTTAATATCCAAGACAACTATTAATGTATGTTTTAACTGAAACTCTGTTAGACCAGTTACAGTGAAACAATCCTCATTCAGTTACCCACTCAGTTTTATAGGTGAAATTTGAGCGGAGAGAGGGGTAGAGTAGCCATATTGTTTAATGTCTGCCTCAAATGCAAACAGATGTTATATGGATATTTTAATTCATTAGAATACTTTGCTATCCAGTTAAATTACCTACCAGGCACTTCTCCTGAATATCTACAGGCTACCTATCTGTTATGCAAACTTTTTGTTGAACTGGTAGCTGAAATCCACATAGCATCCATTAGAATAGAACTCTGTTGTTTTCCTAAAACATTTTGTATTAATTCAACATGTGACAGATCAAATCCATCTGTCAGCGTAGGCATCGTACTTTTAAGACGCCTTCACAATTCCTCAGAAAATCCCAGCATACTGCTTACTGCGGCTGTCATCACAACTGATATGTAGCTTGACGTTCATCCTGTCAACATAAACTATAGCTTTTTTCTTACAGTAACTATATTTTCATGCCTCTCCTTATCTCAATGTATGTCCATCTCTTACACAATGTACAATTTATCTATAACGACTATGTAACAATCCAACACATCATTATTTGGCCAAACATAAAAAATCTAATAAATCTGTGTTTTATTACATACTTCTAACAGGCACTGCACTAGTACAAGTAAAATGTTTTTTGAGTAAATTAAGTTGTGAACAACTTTTAACATTAAAGTTTTCAATCCTATTAATGCAATTGCACCTACTAAGGTGAAGGTGATCTCTGGAAAGACATCACCATGGAGAAATTACATGCTGGGCAGAATCGGTAAAAGAGAGTGCCAAAAAGCTGAATGCAGGTAGTGAATAACAAATCCCTGATCTTTTATCCATCGGGGCTGCTAATGATTTATTTTCCTCTTTCAATGACAAAATTTAGAATATTTAACAAGCAGTGACCACCTCAATGCCAGGGTTGAGTTAGGTTTAGATATAGACACAGACTTGAATTTTAACTTTCTTACATTAAAACCAAACCATAAAAAGCAGCCTACTGGCCTTTGAAATACCAAGGACAAAAGTGATTTTGTCTTAGCATGATGTGGAAAAACGTGTGCTTTTGTCATCGGTAGACTTGTCTACTCTTCTTTACATGCCTCTAAAAAGTTATAAAACAAAAGTCTCTAACAGCTGCAGCTAAATCAAAATGCTGCCACTCAAATCTTCCCCAAGACTACATAACTAGATCATATCTAAGTAGTTGTAGGGTCCTTACACTGACCTTCTGTCTTCCAGAGAATTAACTTTAAAACACATTTATTGATTTATAAATCACTGAATGATCTACCTCTAGTATATTTCTCATCTGCTGAACCCTTATGAACCACCCAGAACTTCCAGCACATCTGTGAGGGTCTGGGCTCTGTTTCCATTGCCAGATCTAAACATGAAAAAGTAATGCTCAGGTTCTATGCCCCACATGTCTGAAATAAACTCCTGCTGTAAGAATGTCAGAGTGTTTAGGTAATACCAGTATTAGTGGTGTGCATATGCCGAATAAACTCTTTTTAGTAGCTGAACTCTTATATTGATTAAGCATGGCCAATATTACAACACAACTTACAAATATAAGTATTGTAGTAACCTTACAAGCTGTTTTGATTGCACACCAACATCATCACTTACAAATCCTTAAGTAGAAATCCTTGTATTCAGAATCCAAAAGAACACCACAAGATTATTGATTAGCGTCGATGATGGAGCTGGCCCACTCTTTTTTTCTGCTACTGCAGTTTTATTGGAGTTAATTGAGTTTTGAGTTAACTTACTGTGTGTGTGTGTGTGTGTGTGTGTGTGTGTGTGTGTGTGTGTGTGTGTGTGTGTGTGTGTGTGTGTGTGTGTGTGTGTGTGTGTGTTCCCACACCAATACACAGCTGTATTTGGCAATACAGCAAATTGGAGCAGATATGTTTTTCTTTTTTCATAATTTTATTGCAATGTTATTCATAAATCAGTAGAACCACATCGTAAGTAGACTTCCTCTTCAATTATGTTGGGTTATATAGCCTAGGCCCACATCCGCTGACAGGAACAGAAGGGGGACATTGTGTTTGTGTGTGTGTATGTGTGTGTGTGTGTGTGTGTGTGTGTGTGTGTGTGTGTGTGTGTATTTGTGGTCACTTGCTCACTTGGTCTTAGTCTAGTTAAATAGTGGGGCGCGACCCCCAGGGGGTGCGAGGTGCCGTCAACGGGGGTGCATTTGACCTCAGGGAACATGCTTTTTTATTTTTGTAATTTGATTTGTTTTTTTATTTTCCTGGACATAAAGTGCAATTGCACCTCCACTACATTAGGGGGCAGTGGGCTTTCATTGGCAGAGTGTGCGCAGGGAGCTTACAGCACAGAACATGAGTATGAAGTGTAGACACGAAGTGTAGCAGACCCTCAAGTGACACGGTGAAAAAATATTTAACAGGGATGAGAAGACAGGCGGAGAGAGACAGTGATAAAGAGACAAATGAAAGTCTCCTGAAAGCTAAGACGAGGAAATATGACACAGCCTCTGTAGCAATTGGTTCACTGTGAAAGACCGGTGTGTTACTATGTCTAAAATGTCGGCAGTGGACAGCATGAAGACAAAGAAATGTGTCGCTTAAAGACATTACACCCCAATCACGCTGATATTTTTCAGTATCATATGGTTTGACACGGTCAGTCAAAAAATGTTTATAGTTTAATTACGGATTTAATTTTAATTTTGAATTTCAATTTTTTTCTGTGAGTTACTAAAGCAATTTTTTTGTTGTAAGTTGGTCCATATTTCCTTCTGTTTTTATTCTCCTTTATGTTAATAAGGATACAGTGTTATGCAGAGGTGTACTTATAACAATTTTATAACAAACAAATGATACTATATATAGTCAGGCAGGGGGGCGCGAGATGTTTTTCTCAGAATTACAGAAAATAATTGAGAAGCACTGGTCTAGTCCTAATCTGCTGCAACTTTCACTTTATTTATGTCAGAGCTGAGGACTCTTGTGTTTGCTCTTGCCTATTGCTTATTTTATTTTCTTGATTATTTTTAGCTTCCTTCTCAATGGCTTTTACCTCTTATTTTTACATTATTTTGTATCTATTCTTTGCACAAACGTTATTGTCAAGAGGGTATTCAGAAGTTAGCAGGTTAGAGTCCCATATCATGTCCCCTAATAAAACTGTAAGGGGTTAGAGTCCTGTCTAACATATCAAAAGTGATAACAATGTCCATAATTATAGTTGGTTCAAGTCCAATTTAATTAATTTTGTGTAAATTAAAAAAAAAAGACCTGGCTAGAATCCAGTGATCTTTATAAAGTCTGCTTATACTAAACTGATAATTGTTAATTCCCAGTTATTTTATTTTCATAATTACTTCCCTCTCCGTCATAAAATGATGTTAAGTAGGTATCTTCCTTCTTGTTGTTTTTTGAGTATGTTCATTTTTTTTTATTCTGCATTGTGACATTGATCCTGTATTTGTTATGTGAAAAGCACTTCTTTTGTTGAAATGTGCTATACAAACTTGCCTTGCACACACACTGACATTGCACATTGTCATCATCACATATATTGTTCCTGATGTTGTGACCCAAATATCTTGTTTACTTATCTTACTTGTTGTTTACACTTAGTCTTCCATAAAGATTGAAGTCGTGACAGTACTCTTTTTTTAGAGTTAAGTTTAATGTCCTGCTGCACTCTATACCTTGACTATAGTGTGAACAGCTGTTGTAAGCCAGCACCATGAAGCGACAGGACAACTAAATCATCAGCCTACATTAGATGATTAATCTATATATATATGTGGTGCGGCATAAGACTATGTCCTACCATACATCTAGTCTAACACGCTTTTCACTTTTTAGAAAGCTCGATCATCCATACTCGGATTGAAGAGAACAGGTGACAAAATTAAATCATGTCTGACCCCATTTATCACTAGGAAAGGGTGCAGTCCATATACTCTTAGTACATCTAGCTTGCATGATTTGATCTGGACACCAGAGGTACAAGGTCCTTATCAAATAAGGGGGGGCCCTCACTCTTGCTTGCAGTTGTATTCTTGAAACTGATCCAAGATAATGACTTCTAATAATTTGCAAAATATGGTAGCCTATTAGTCTGTAGTTATCTTTTCTAGATATTTTACCCGTTTTTCTATTGGCACAAATAAGACAAGACAACAAATGAGCAGGTACTTAGCCATGTATTAACAATTTAGAAAATGCACAGCAAGTACCACAGAGATTTTATGTCTAGCACTCTTCAGATATTCAGCTTAGTTCAGTTCAAATTTATTAATGGCATAGCACACTTCCTCATGTACAATACCCAGACTGTCCTTATTCAGAACATTCTCAAGTTTAAAGTATTTATTTATTCTTTTAAGTAACTGTATGTACTTGTCTGTAGTATGTCTGTAGACTCCGGTGTCCCCAGCCTGCTGTAGCTAGTAGTTTAATGGTTGGTGTGACAATAAATATACTGAAGATCAGACTCACGCCAATTTATAATCCTACTTGTGTGTTAGTTTTCCTTTAAATGCAAAACGTATGTGGATATAAATTGTCACTTCCTTTTTGATTTAGCTAAGTTACTCAACAATCTTTATTATTTTCTCAGTACGCAGGAGTATGCCCTTGAGTATATGAACCCTTCGTTGAGAGCCCAATGAGCATATATACATACATTTAGGAAGTAGAAACAGCAAAACACCATGTCCTGCCACAGACCAAACAAGGGAGGAAAACACTCTCTAAGGAGCTGCGAATATATTGCCTGCAGTTACTTTGAGAAATAGAAATTCAATTTGAGAACAAATGATGCTATCAGAAGTGTTAAACCAGAGACACACCAGAGATGCCACGTGGAATTTTAATTGCAAAAATCATCTCTAGCCATTTGCTCGCACAGTGACGTACTGTACTGTCTGAACTACTAGATACTTTGTATGCTCACAATGTTTTTTCTATCTGATTGATATGTCATCCAGTCTTTGCACAGTGTAATTATTCCTTTCAAAGATTACACTTTATGGTAATAGATTCAGTGTGTACTAAAAACCAATTTTCTAATTCAAACAAGTACAATTTGTCTCATATTACATGCACATTTATTAGATAAGCATTTCAAAACAACATTGTTGCTACCAATAATAATGACAACAATATTAATCATAATATTATTATTTATAATAATAATAATAATAACATTATTAATAATAGAAATGTAGTACTAGAAATTCTACTAGAAATCTACTAATAATCAATTGTTTTGGATAAATGTTTCTCTACTGTGAATTAAATATATATATATTTAATTTCATTAGGTTTTGTTTTGACCACCTGGGGGTGCCAAAGCAATATCAAGAAAAAGTGCACACTCACATACACACGTACACTTATATGCACTCAAGCACTTGAATTGCGTTGGAATCCACTGGCGTTCTCTGTGGTATTCATGCTGTGTTGTGTTTTATTTTTGCACAGTTTTTACTGATCTTTCTCTCCTGGATCCCCCAGATCAAGTTCCAGTTCCCGCCAGCTTGGCTCACCATGTTCGACGCAGTGCTCATCCTCATGCTGATTCCCCTTAAGGACAAAGTGGTGGACCCCATCCTGAAACGCCGCGGCCTGCTGCCCTCCTCTCTGAAGAGGATTGCAGTGGGGATGTTCTTTGTCATGTGGTCAGCCGTGGCGGCGGGTGAGTGCCATAACAGAGCCGCTAACTACAGCTCTACGTAGGCTGAACAAACACCAAGGAAACAAAGTTAGTGTTTGTTTTCTGTGATTAATGCAACATGACAACAGACAGTGCCTTTTCTCTGTCATTTATTTTGTGGGACTCAGATGTGTTAATTGTCCCTGTATCAAAATATCACTTTTGTATTCAGCTTTTAGGCTTTTCTTTTATTTCTTGCCTGGCCAAGGACAGGGGGTGCTGTGGCATCTCACTTCTCAGTCCGAGACTGCTCCCTGCATGTCCGAGCACTGCTTAGTCCTATTTAGTTCCAGCTCGTGGATTATTTTGGAAATCAAGTCTGAGCCCGACCTGTCAGTGCTGCATTGATACATGCCGGCTAAACTGTATCAAGATGGACAAGGAAAGAAAGTAACTCACTAACACTCCTGAGAATCAATGCACACTATATTTTTCCGCAACAACTGACCTTTCTCCTTTCTCAGAATCACAATACATCTGTCATATAAATACGAACAATTTCTATCATTAATGACCTTTAAGATATTGACTGGTGGGCTTCAAGCATATTGACAATCAAGTGTCAAACATTCACCGAATCATATTCACCATATTGTGAGGCGTAATTATGATTTTAAAGCGTCTATCTTTATGAAAACTTCAACAACGACTAATTGGAAAAATCTGACTAATACAGATTTGCTACTTTATGATTAAAATAAATTAATGAACCAATTAGATGGCTATAGATGATTTTTTTAATGATTAACCTAATCAACTTTAAAGACTTGCTCGATTAAAAAATTTGTTTTAATCCTTGTTCCTCAATTTGAATGTTCGAGCTTCACTGTGCAGGAAGTTGTAGGCTCAGAGTTTGACACTATAAAAGCGAGGAGTTTCTTTTTGCTCATTGAAAATCCACTTTTAAGGGGCAGGTCTATGAGCATGATTTGTATTATCACATACGTTTAGGAGCCGATGCTGATCCAATAATAATAACTTGCATGAGGGTAATTTGGAAGCTGAGAATGGACTTTACACTGAAGTGGGAGACATTTTGGAGTAGTTAAACATTTGAGATGCAATATATTTGCATATATATAGATTCTAGGATTTTTAATAACAGAAAAAGACCACAGAAGCCATGATTTTAATAAGACCATTAAACTCTTTTTGTGGAAGAACCATCAGACAAAAAGTAGAGTACTTTTATATACATCCTAAAACATATCTGGAGCTGTATACAAGTTTTGATTTATTAACTGTTACAGAATGATAGAGGCACTTTTTGCACCTGGTACCTGCAGCCTTGTTAATAACACTTTGTGTTATTTGTCTGATTCACAAATCATTTGAATAATACACTTATAATTGTTGCTTCTGCCTTCATTTGGCAGATGTCAAATCAATGTGTAATAGGCCTAAGGTCAAAGTCCAACAGGCATTTATTAACAAAACAGTAGTTGTGGTTCAATATCAATCGACAAAGAAGCTTTAGATATTTCTATATATAGTAAAAATGCAACAACATCCTCATATAAATATTAAAGGAAATCGCATCTATCTATAAAAATCAGCATGGGTTGTGGATGTGTTTCTATACTAGAAAAAATGGTATGCCTTGCTTTGTATGGACATGCTGAATGGTAGGTGAGGAAGTTTGTAGGCGAATAATTTGATGGTCTAGAAATTAGAGAGTTATCAAAGCCTGACCTTGCCCATCAAAAACATCATTTTTAATCCGTGTGATGTGGTAAAAGGTCTGTTAAGCAAACCTACTGTCTGCTTCTCGGTTTAAAGTAATATGAGCATTCCTAGAAGGAGAAGTGCTTGAACATGTTAATTTCTGATGTTAGAAAGCCATTCTGGTATATACTTTCCCATTTGGCTTCTTGAAAGAAAGTGCAATCCTTGCATTTGAATACATGCAAAATAAATTCAGTATGTCACAGAAAGCAATTTGAACCCCTAGGAGTGGAGAGAAAGGGTTTGCGATGGTGCAGTGGTGTGGGCATTGGTCACAGAACAGTAGGTAAATACACTAGTGTGCAGCAGAGTCCTGACCTGGATTTTAAAAGACTAATCGGTGGACAGGAATAAATCTGCACAATAGTGTTCTTGTGCTGTGAATTAAAAACTTATATTAGAACAGTTTTCTGTCATTTGGCATAGATATTTAAACAGCTACTCGAGAATCCAAGAATGATATGCTTGAGCCTGCGTGTGCTGTTTATCCACACCATTGCCTTGCTTCACATGCATTCATTTAAACATTGACTCCTGGGAGCTGCTAGTATGTTTCAAACTGCATTTCCGTCTGCTGGTCTTCGTGCTGATTTGCATCATGTTGTCCAGAGAGTGACAGAATTATAGCTGTGAATGACCAAGTTGCGGCATCTTTTGCCCAGAGGACAGTCAGTCCGGCACATTGCACCGTCAACCTGCCACTCTGTGTCCACAACATCCGCGGCGCCACTGTTGCTCCGAGTTAGAATCACTTTCATCACCATGTGCAAGACATGTGCAGGAATTCGTCAAGATGACATTTTGTGCAGCAAAGGTTTGACGCGTTGGTACAACGACAACAGAACCGCCTACAGTACACAGTGGCAAAGAGACAGTTGAAGACACGCTGTCAAGAGGACCCTGGACTGGTTCTGATCCCCTTTTCATGTACGCGTGATGATGCCAGACTTCAGCAGCACACTGCGGCCAGCTCTGAAAAGCTGTCCAGACATCGCATTTGATGCGATTTTTTTTATTCATTATTATTTATTTTTATCTTGTTTTATCACACTCTCTAAACATTATATGCAAATCTCCTTTGGTTGAAGCTCAGTGGCTTTTAGGTGTCTTTGTTGAGCTGTTTTTTTTTTTTTTTAAAGCAGCAGTGCCAGGGATCACTGGGCTGTCTGATGTGTGATGAGGGGAACAAATTCATGGTTATGTGTTTAGAGCAAAAGGCTTGCTCTGAGCTGCCCAATGGCCACGCTGCCTGGGATGGGCGGCTGGTATTATGGGATAGTCGGATTACAAGGCTCCGACTCTTCAAATACAGCAGTATTTAGTGTTATAGTCATGATAGGATGCTGTCTCTGGGAGTTATCTAGAAATAGCCTCTGGTTACTATGATAATAGCTATCAAATAAAGCTTTTAGGAGGCGGACAACTGCTCGGCTCTTATTATCAAATCGTTTGCGCTGTGCAGATGTGATCTTAATGAAGTGGCAGCCTTAAAACTAGCTGAGTTCTTAATGGTCTGTCACTAAGAACTTTAACTTAGTGAGTTGCATTTGATGATAATAAATTCTTTGGCTGTGCACATCTTAAGTAAGCTACCCCTACGCTACCAATTTCTTACATTAGTTTGGTTGACTGTGCTAATCCACACTTTATTTTCCTGTCTGTTCCCCCCAGGTATTTTGGAGACCAAACGCCTGGAAATCATCAAATCCAATGGTACTATTGATCAGGTGCTTGGCAACGTTACCTACTACGCGGCAGATTTACCCATATGGTGGCAAGTGCCTCAATACGTGCTGATAGGAATCAGCGAAATCTTTGCCAGCATTGCAGGTACCGTATTTTGATATCTCCTACGGAATTGGCAGCTATTACAGCCTCTGCAGTCAGGTTGACATGATGATTCAGGCTGCTGTTAGAACACTGTATCCTCCGGTGATGAGCATTAGCGGTTTGAGCCGGTCTCATTCACCTTCACACTGAGCCACTCTGAATGAACAGGCTTAAAACTGTAGCGCTCATTATTTCGGAATGCAATGAAGATTAATGTGTAAACCCTTTTTGAGCAGTTTGCTTGATTCATTGCCAGACTGCACCAGCGTAATCTGTTTGCAGGTTGCATTCCTAAGTGCAGTCTACTTTACACTGTTCCATGCCTCCCAGAGGGTGTAGTCACAGCGGCGACACACAATTACCATCATGACCCAAACATATCACCTCAACGTTCTATCACCTGACATTTTGACATTTGCCACCGTGAGATTAAATATTTACCACCATATGAAATGGCACTCACGGCGTGTCCTTTCCCTTTTCCACCACACACTCTCACACTTAAGAAAGATAATGTATAAATCATATTGACATACACGGATACTCCTAATTATCCAATTAGCATGCTTCTCCAGGTGACACATTGTTCATTAAGACATATTACACTTGAATACACAGAAAACGGTGTCATGTTTAATCACCAGTTAATTATCACGGTGCTGAAGAGTATGTATATAAACAAGAATTCCTGTCCATCTTTCAAGAACGCTACCTATCAATTTCTTCGAGGTATTTATATTTCACTGTGCAGCCTAAGGATTGCAGAAACTATATAAATAATCATCAGGTCACTGCCAAGAACATTTTCAGTCAGAATTTAAATTAGACTCTATAACAAGGTACTGAATCCAAAAAGACTTTTGTTGTTAGTCAATCTAAAAAAATGTCAAATGTTTTGCATGGTTTTGTTCACTACCCGTAAGCAGTGTTATGGATCAAATCATCCGGCACGGCATATGTTTCCATAATGCAGAATTCTTCCAGTATTTTTTTCTAAAAATCAAATTGAGAACAAGACAAAATGGGGGGAAAAAAATAATCTTGAATAAGTGTCCACTTACTATCTTTTTTTTTTTCAATGTGTTTGACCTACTGAGCCTATTATGAAACTATTCGTCAGTAAAATAAATTAAATATTACATTTGCCTAATCAGGTTAATCAAATGCCTGGAAAAATAATAAAATAAAAAGATTCTTGTAAATGCAGTATTGCCATGCAGCTGCCCTGCTTATTGATTTGCAGCGTTGCCCCTGCTGGGCCACTACAACCAGACATGTTGATACCCAGAGTAAAGGATATAAAAATCTCTCGCTGTAGAGCCCAAGCGAAGTTTGATTGATCTCTCTTTTATTTGGGGTGCCGGCCAAAGTTCCAAGGGCCCATATCGCAATTCCTCGGCACATAAAAACCAACCCGTGACTGCATGACTCAATACCGTACAGAGTAGGTGAGGAAATATTGTTACGACTTTAATAAGTCGTGAGCTTCATAATAACTGTGCTTCCAATTCATTAGTCACCTTAGAAAGTGAGCACTTTTATGAATAGCTTTTATCTTCTACGAACGAAGAGAAGGCTGTGCATAGGTAGAGGATTTCTATTCTAAAACATCAAAACCCATGCACAGCATAGAACTTTGAGTATTTTTTTTACATTAGGGATGTTCATTCGTAGAATTCGATCTGAAGTAGTTTTACTGTGTATTGCTCTGATAATTCACTCCATTAAATATGATTCCAATGAAGCCACGTGTAGTCTCATTCACTCGAAATGGAGCAGTCTTTGCCTTTCCTGTAGAAATAGATTCCCAGTTCTTTTCCAGAAAATGATTTGAAAGAAAAACATTGAATCAGAGTAGGTCAGCGTAGTTCATGCTGGAACTGACAGCTGCAAACTTCCGTTTTGATACTTACCCGGGTATCAGTTAAAAACTGCTCAGCAAACCGGCTCTCATTTCTTGTGAGCCCTGACCTAAAGGGGAAGTACCGTTTCATTAAAACCTATGAGAAACGAGCCCGCGTTGGTCTAGCAATATAATAATGTGACAAAGTGAGCAATTGCTCTAATATTTGTATCAAATCCTGGCTGCAAAGTGTATGACAAGAATAGAAACAACAGCAACAATATTCCCTTTTATTAAAAGAGCAGTCTGTGAGAACATAAATCTGCCTTGTGTTGTGTTTATCTATCTGTTTCATGCCTGACCCGTTTATTTTTTCCTTTCTTTCTTGATGTATTTTCCTCTGCAACGTGGACACAGCTTAAAGCTTCAATTATATTAGTGATTTGAGTCTGTTAATGATTCTGGCCATGCTTTAGTCAAGAGTAATCAAGAGTCTGGATTGTTCTGTTATTACTGTAATGTATAGTAATAGTGGAAGAATTGTTTGGCTCATCCAGTCACTCTGGGATTTTTGAAATTAATGTACATTCGTCAACTTAAAGTATATATTCCATGTTTAATAAGGTATAACAAAGTGGCAGAACAGAATCCCGTCTGACTCCATAAAACAGCGGAATACACACAGAATTACACAGGTCCTTATGAAAGTCAAATCCGGGCAGATCCCTGAAGAGTAACTTAAGCTAAAAGCTTTTTCTAGATACCTTTTTTGAATTCGGGGGAGGAGGCACTTCAGCCAGAATTGTGGAGTTTAAGCTACTCTTTAATATGAACTTACTCTCTTATCGCCCTCCATACTATCCCACAGGGCTCACTTCAAGGCAAATTGGCTGACAGAATTGTGACATATGACTGGTTAAGAGGAATATTTCCCCTTAGACGTTTTCCATTTTGAATAACTTGTTTTAAAACCTCTGGTGCCATTAAACTTCTTTGTTGTAAACCCAAATCTTGTAGAACAATGGGTTTATTCTTTGCCTCTACAAAACCCAGGTTTTTCTGATTTAGACATTTATAATATTCAAAATTTAGAAAAAAAACTTCCCTACAATATTTGGAATAATGCATTTCTCCCTAAAATTATTACTGGCTAATGCTATATTTAGGAAAGAAAAGCCAACCTTTTAACAGTGCCCTTGAGAGAAATGTACAATTACTTTTCTTTTTTTTTATTTCGTCTTTAATAATTTTGCATTTTTGGCCGAAAAAGGTCAAAACTCTTTGTTTTGTTTGCAGTGGAGCCATAAATGTAATTGTGATGCTATCTCAAATTATTATTGTCATAAGGGCTGGGCGATAATAAAATAAAACTGACATTGCAAGATATGCTTTTCCACTGATAGATATTTTCCTACATACAGTATGCGACAATCCTTTCTTGGACTTAACCTCTTTAATCCCAAAAACAACTATAGATGCCAAAATGCCATTTTTCCCTTTGAAAGAAAAATTCTATACGTTACTTATATATTTTTTTCCATTTTTTTTACAATGACATTATAGTAATGATCTTGGACAAATGTTCTACGCAAAGAAAAAGGTTTATTGTCCATGTGCTTCTTGTCCTATGACACCATTGACCTTTGGCTATTTAAATTACTATGATTTACAACTCTGACATATATTTGTTTATTTAATCACAAAAATCTCTAGAAAACCCGCCAAAAATTCTTTTACCTGGGATGAATATTTTGATTTGTGCAAGAGACAACTATAGTTGCCAGTCATGCCAGCAAAAGTAAAAAATGGAGAAAATGCATGTAGATCATGTTCGGTTGGTCCATGCTGTTCCATTTGTGCACAATTGTATGCATCTGAGATGCCTCACTACCGTTTTCAATCCCCTGTGACATGCCCAGCTACTGACCACTGCTTGTTGCTATTAAAATGTTAGCTCAACTATAATACCTTCATATTTGCTGTCTCCTATCTCATGTCTTTTCTTATGACATGAGATCTTATGACATGATCCCTTTGTTTTTGCAAAATGACCATAGGTTTCTGTAAAGAAACTGTTCATTACATGAATTTGTGCTATGTCCTCTTCCAAGGAAGGTTTTCAAAAAGGCGGATGTATTTGACCGTGGTCTTCTAATCTCTCATGACAGATGTTGCTATAGGGCCTCATTTGAAAAATCACATGTTTGTGGTGCCATGAAATTATCAATGTCAGCTTAGAGGCAGACAGATATTGAGGCAAAAAAAAAAAAAAGACACGGATATTATGTTCCCCCCCCCTACCCATCATGTTCCCTGCCCATTTTCTCAGCCCTTTTCTTTTCGTGTATGACAGTAAATACAGAGTGTTTTCCAGAAATATTAATGTAAGAGTTTTTTTAGACCAACGCATAGCAGACTAGAACTAGAACAGTGCCACCATATAAATTGAGCTACCAGGAAGCTTCTGATGAATCCTTGTCATCTTGCATACAATATATTATAAAGAAAACCGTTAACAACAAAACTGACTGTGTTACATACATGCAGAAAACAGTATGATAAAATGAGATGTGCTAGCTTGTCACAGAATCAGCAAATGTTCTGTTTAATCTTTCTCTTGCAGGTCTGGAGTTTGCCTATTCCGCTGCCCCCAAGTCCATGCAGAGTGCAATCATGGGGCTCTTCTTCTTTTTCTCCGGGGTTGGCTCCTTTGTGGGCTCTGGTTTGTTGGCCCTTGTGTCAATCAAGGCGATCGGATGGATGTCCTCACACAAAGACTTTGGTAAGAGATAACGAAGCTTAACAGCTTTTCTAATTAGCCATTTAATCTGCACCATTTCCATAATAAAATCTGACATTATCTTTAATAAGGAGCAGTGGAGGCTGGATGTTAATGGAGTTGTACATATGAGAGCTGAAACAAGCAATTGACCTAATTGGTGTGAGACTCCTGGTGTACGTGCTATTGACCCCATAGCTGTTTGACGTCCATACGCGAGTCATCAGAGTTTTTGCCTGTGTTGGAATTTTTTTCAAGAAAACAACGCTGCTCTCGTCAAAACATCCTAAGCAGTGAAATGATTGATCTTTACACATACAGTTTTCTCTGGGCTGTCCACACACCGCCTCGGTCGAGCATCGCAGTTGTCAAACCCACTGTTAGTCGGCGCCCGCATGTAGAGCACACTATTGACTCGGCACATCGACTGTAGGTGTGGACTGTGGTAATGGAATTGTTGATATTGATTCAGAATACAGAAATGTATTTTCCAGGGACCAGCCTCAGGAAGGCTTGTGCTGATTTAAAATCCACTTAAAGAGTTTGTAAATTAGGCAGCGAGAGGGCAGGGACAACACTTTGTGCCGTTCTCTTGTTTTAAAAGTGTTTCCGATAATTAATAGAGATGTCAGACTAACGACAAAAGGTTTGTGTAAATCTGTCCAAGTGGGAGAATGAATAGCGCGACGGTGGCAGCAGATGGATGGGCTCCCTAGCGAGAGAAGGCTCCCAACCCAGATGCACTTTTCCCTGAGCATGCGGTAAATAAGCCAACACTGTAAATTGTTTGCACACAACACCTAATAGCTCATTAATACAGTGTGCCGACAGGTAGGGAGGTACTTTTGATGATGTTAGCACTGGAAGACGCTCGGCATGCTTCATAAATCTAGCCTTTGCTCAGCCTTGCTTCACTTGAGCGGCAGTTAAACCCGAGTCGGACTGCCTGTAAGATTTCCTTTGCTTTCCAAAACAAGTCATTTAAAAGGTGAACTGAATAAATGGACCAAAACATCCTTCTGGCCACTAATAACAGGCACAGGCTCACACAAAGCGTAGGCATTAAATAGTCAGGAATCATGCTTTTTTTTCTGTAGCTGTTTATCACAGTTTGTCGGATGTTAGAGTCTTCCAGATCTCATGGCTCTCTAGGTGCAGTGGATTCAACTTATTTCCATGGCTGTGGGCAAAACGTGTGTGTGTGTGTGTGTGTGTGTGTGTGTGTGTGTGTGTGTGTGTGTGTGTGTGTGTGTGTGTGTGTGTGTGTGTGTGTGTGTGTGTGTGTGTGTGTGTGTGTGTGTGTGTGTGTGTGTGTGTGTGTGTGTGTGTGTGTGTGTGTGTGTGTGTGTGTGTTCGGTAAACAACATCTTGGGTGAACTCTGCTGAGTTGTACTGAGCTGTATGGGCCTGAAGACAGATGAACAACATTAATCACAGGCTTGGGGTCTGATTACATAGCCCTGCTCCTCTTAAGTAAAGCTTTCCCTGGAGTGTTTACATGGAGATGGCACTGCTGGTTTGGCATCACACATGGCAGATCCCCCCCCTACTCTGCACAAAGTCAATGTCACCAATGGTAGTTTTACATAATTTTGTCAAGTTCTTCCTTAATTACAGTGTTTGCAATTTCTTTGGAAAAGGTACTTGTACCTTAAGGTACAAGTACTTGGTTTGGTGAAGTTGGTGGAGGAAAGTCATATCAATTTCTACACACCATAACTCAACCCCCAAGCCATTTGTGAGCAGTCAAGTACTGGCCATTTCATTAGGATTTTACGCTTCCCATGCGGTGAACTATTGATAATGGATTCTGCTTAAAGGCATAGGCTCCAGTTGTGTAAAGAACCTATGGAGGCAATCAAAAAACTGTGCAAAAGTTGTCGCTCCTGTCTGTTTAGTTGTAGCCATGAGAGTGAGATGAAATGAAACGATTCATGAATAGTGTAGTTGTAGGCCAGTGTGTTGCTGTTTTTTGGCTTGACCATTTAAATGCAATTCCTCTCATACAAGACAATTTTGAATGATAAAAGTCTTTCTTAAAACAATAGTCAAATACTCATATGTACATTGAATCTAAGGCTGTACATTTCTGAAAACGTAGAATAATTTGCCATTTGCATCTTCTGTGTTCTGGCTTCATCATCTGTATTTTCTGTCATTCGTATAAATGTCTCCCCCGTACCACGAACCTGCTGCCACCGTTGCAGATGTAGCCTATGTGCTCTCATTATCTTACCAATATACCAAAACTTAGACATGGCCTATTTCACACACCAGAATTTGATTCAGTCAGTACGATTATATTTAATTCCCATTTAAGTTAGCTGAGGGCTCACAGGAATTTACCCAGTTCAAATGGCAGAAATCTATGGTGCAGCTTACCGTAATTACCGATAAAGCGGTTACAAAAAAATAACACTGAAGCAGGTATGAAAACAAGTATACATTTACTACCTCCTGTAATACAATATAAAAAACTAATGAAATAAGAAATAAAGGTATCTCTCTCAGATAAGACTGCTGTCTATAAAGTATTTTAATCACCAAATTCCTAGGCTTTGCTACTATCTTTCCACTACAGCCAGGAAGAGGGAAACACTACCTTAGAAAACACAAATAGGGAATTTTGTATTGGAAAGTCTGTAACTGTAAAAGATATCTGCTTGATTTGTCTTCTTTTTAAAGGACTAGGATTTTGTCCCCAAAACACATTAAAAAAGAGAGCTCATAATAGCCATTACTAGAAGTTCAATAACAACTCCCGAAATTCCTGAATTCTCTGAAATATAATATAAGCTAATAAACTAATCTATGGAATGATATAAAGAAGAGTCTACATCAAATCCATGGAGACATTGACTTGAAGGTTATTTTAATGTTGGCAGTCATTTAAATGATATTCTGAATGCTTCAGATTCTCTAGCAATTAGGACTTTACCAGGGGCTTCTGTTTCATATTAAACGTTCTAAAATAAAAAAGGATATAGTGATAAGAGAAATTCCTAAAGAATCCCTGCAGTGATGCAGACATGTTTCTCACCTTCTTCATATGAGTGTAGTGTTTGTTCCCTGAGAAGAGGAAGAGAGGGGGAGACTGGGCTATTGAAGCTCCATTTGCCCTCTAATTTTCTGTCAGATTCACAAGTGGGTCCATAGCTTGTTATATACAAAAAGTTCTTGCTAAAAGACATAAACCTAACAGGCTAATTTCTTAAGAGAAAAAGTGTACTGAAATATCATATATTTTTCTGTCTCTGTTTACTTTCCTCTCTTTTTTGGGGAGCCTTACTTTCAGCTTTAGGGAGCTGAGAGATGATGTTCCTCAGCCTTTATAACTGAACCATTTCATACAAATAAGGAAGAGGTTCCAAGAGAAGAAAACAACACTGAATTGTTTGCATATTTTGAATGAAACATTCAATTTAATATATTTTTATCAGTCCTGTGCCCCTTAGAATTGTCCTAGATCCCGCATAGGGTCCCTGATCCTTCAGCTCCCACTGTACATATTTCCTCCCTGTGAATGAGTCATTCATCGCACTCTTTCATTCGGTATTTTTATACGCTGTAGGCAATGGTGTGACACTGTCTCATCCTCTCGTGTTACCGGCAAAGGTGTTTAAACCTCATAAGCCAAGTCCATCAAAGATCAACCATTACTCTTTTCACCGGTCACATATCCTTTATACAGGAGAGGCCTTTTCTTTCTATGAAATGCCTTTTGTTGCATTTAATTTGCAAATCCTTTTATGTAGCTGTGAGTATCTGTAAGTCACAATAAATGGTTTTCGTGAGCTACCACAGTCATGTGACAGGAAATGGCCTTTACTTTGACCACTGCCGAAGTCCTGGCTGATTTTATATCAGAAGTCTGGGACGTGTTCAGACATCCAAAGTGAGCTGACATTCACACATCCTTCTCATGCAGTGTTGGATCACAATGAAATGTCAGTGTTTTAATGGAAGGGCCTTTTAATGTCAGATCAAACTCAACTCAAACTCTTGTTCTGTTTGAAAATGTAACTTTTAAGCATGTATGTTTGACATGTCAGTAGTGGGAACGCGGCTTTCAGCACAGAATAAAAGGCATATGCTCCAGATAAATAGTTAGTAGGCCCTCTACAAAACTTCAGCATCAATCTTAAAAGTTTTATGATTGAGTGGAGAGCTGCAGAAAATAACTATTTATAGCTGAAACAAACATGCATCGATTCCCTCTTCTGAGGCCTTGAATGCATCGAAGCATTAAAATATTGGGTCATTGCACCGAAGGTCTGGATCAATTGATCCATTTTCAAACCTTAAATTGATATTGACCCGTTTCATCAGGACCCACGTGTTTTGTAATGTGTTCGTGCACACTTGCAGGTGTTATACCACTTAGATATTAGATGGCTGACCTCTTATGTTCAGGCATTCCAGTGTAATCACAATCCTGTCATTTTCCAACTCGGTGCAGAAAAACAGGACCTCTAAGAAGTGAAAAATGGTGCAACAGTAAGGCTTGTACCATAATACTCTACTGTGACTAGTCTACGCTATTTCCACCCTCGCTCACTTGTAATCTGCCTTTAAAATAACTGTCAAATATTTATGGCCTTCATTAATGTTTTTTTTCTTCAAGCCAGTCCTGGTTTAGTCATTTGCTGCTGTAATTAGCCTTCCATATTTTTAAAAGTGCTTAGCAGTCAAGTGGGTCGGGGGGGGCTAAAAATTAGGATATAGAGCCTAACTTATTCTATAATGAATTTAAAGCACAAGCCATTACAGATTTGAAACCTTGCACAATTTTATGGGCTGTTCCAAAAATTGTATTTTTTTTTCTTCTTATTTTCCATTCCGTGGGTCCTAGCAATGGGAAATTGAAACCTAGAACAAATGAGGGGATCCAGTTGTCCGTCAAAATAATCTGCAATAGTAGCAGTTTTTTTTTTTCGTATCAAGGGAGCAAAACTTTCAAAAATAATGTATTTCTTGTGTTCCTGAGGACATATACAGTAGTAAATGCCCATGAGCAAACTCAGAAAGTGTTGAATATGTTGCTATGAATTCTGCACCTATTTTATACTGTCACTGTATGTATTATACTAAAACCTTTACTAGTATGAATATGTCCTTTGTCTTTATAATTTGTGTTATTAGGCGATTCTACATGCATTTCTTTTTGTAAGTCAGACTATTCTGTTAATTAACACTGCAGTGGAGGTTTACTATCTGTTAAAGTAAGTTATCGATTCAACATGCAAGTGCCTACGCTCCAAATGCACTTTCTTTTTTCCTCTGGTCAACAGCATTGTTTTGCACTTCATAAAGTATTCAAAAAGTGCTTCACTCTTTGATCTATTTCTTACAACCTAAAGCTTTGACCAGATTAAGATGACAGCGTAATAAGTTAAAGGGGTCGTAGTGTTAGTCGGGCTTTCCATTTGCCATTCATCTCATTAACACTCTGGCAGAACTTTCACGGTCATCAGCCAGCTTCCTGTTCCTAGATCAAAGGTTTCAAGAGATATAGTGTAGATGTCCCGGTGCACAGAGAACTGACAAAGGATCGGTCCTGTGCCGTGCGTCCTATCACCATGATGATTGCTGGATATCCACGAGTGCATGCACACAGCAAAAGAGACTGGGGGGGAAAAAAGGATTATCTATAAGCACAATAGACGCAGCGACATTACAGAACATGATCTGTTCTACTGATCGGAAGTGATCGTGCACAAATGACTGCTCTTTGATCAGCAGCAAAGGACGCCCTGTTAAATCATGTACAGCCATATAAAGCTGTCTGTGTTGGCCAAGAATACTTAACGATACTCCGCTGCCCCTAATGCAGGGATATTAGATCTGGCCTGGGTGATGAAATATGTTCAGATGATGCTGGGAGTGTACTGAACCTAATCTGACTTGAAGGACCAGTGTTTTTGCTCCCTGTTCCACACGATGTATTGTTGGATTCACAGACTTTCACCTTTTGAAGTTGGCATTAAATACATAGTTTGATGTTTTTTGGAGTTTGGCAGTTGGACAAGAAGATAGCTGCCATTCTGTCTTTGTGTCACTCATGTCTAACCTTAACTTTATGTAGTTTATGTTGTTTAGTTAGGGTGAATATCATCCATTTATTCAAAATAACAATTTAGATGTTTTTATTCGCTGTGAAACCCGCCATGTTGCATCCATAAAGACAAACCAATAATGGCTCTAGGGATGACCTTTGGCACTTTTCACAACCACCATAGGTTCTCCTACACTTTTTGGTACTCAGCTGTTTGCAGTGGGCAACACTTTTATCTTTAATGTGTAGCTTTCTCTTTAAAAGTGAGGTATTTCTGCTCAGATTGCAAATCCGCATCACACTAACCACATTTCATAGTGATCCAATAAAATAAAAAAAATGTTTTGTTTTTTGCTTTTTGTTTTTTCATAAGGAATATTTTGAATATTAAGGAATATTTTGACCCAGCCGTCTGGTAACTTCAAATGGATAGGTGTGGTTAGGTCACACATCTACCCACACACACACACACACACACACACACACGTTCCTCATCATGTGAATAGGCAGCAGTTGAATTGAGAGTTGCCCCTATATCTAATTAAAATCAGCCTGCCTCTCTTTCTCCGGCTCTTTATTCAGTGCGACAGCTCCACATGGTGAAGCTAATAGGAGCTTTCTGAGAAAGACAGGAGATTGCTCAGGGGCTTCACATTAACTCGTTTGACAATAATGTAGCTTGTAAGCTATATGTATCCCTGTCCACTAGTGAAACTGACTCAGCCTGTCCGCATATATAAACCAGACACGGTCTTAAGCCGTGTCTCAGTACCTTAGGAACCAAACAGCTGCCATAAAAACATTCTATATTTATGTTTTTCCTCTTTCACCGAATTCAATCTTTTAACCAACATAAGTCCTGATCAGAACTAGCAAATTCCTTAATTTTTCAGGAATGTAACCCTTTAAAAGCCTGTTTTGATGATGATATCATGAGTAATGTTACCTGGAACCTATATATACATATTGATGTGTGCACTGACCGACACAAACACACACATTCTTCAATACATACACACACACACACACACACACACACACACACACACACACACACCATTAATAAAAACACATCAATTAAGGATTAAATTAGCTCTAATAGCATGCCAAAGTTGATAATGCAGAAAAGCCTCTGGCAAAGCCCCTAGTGGTAACCAGGGAAATATCATGTATTTGTTCTTGAGGGCAAACAGGAGAATACGATTCAATCAGTGTCAAAATGTTAAAAATAAATAATAATTAAATAATTAAAAAATCAGTCATACAACCTAAATCTCCTTTGAGGTCCATAATAAACAGAGGATATAAAATCTGCTGGAGCAGAAACATGAAAACATCTCCTCGTTCAGCGTGGTAGCGTCTAAATGCGGTTGGCATGGTCAAGAGGATGAAAGCCAGCGTAATGCCAATCCAGTTGTCTCCATATTCGGGATCAGCGGAGACAATTGTATTGTCGTCAGCTTTGCCCTTCATGTAAAACCGCAGCGAGGCGAAAACAGGATTTGTTTAGAGCTTTCCCCCGCGCGGTTAATCGCTGAATGCGGAGCTCTTCAATCAACGCTGCAGCAAATGTTAACAGAGTTACAGCCGTTTTAAAGGATGACGGATGAATTCCCCAGAACCAGGATGTGGGGGGAAAAAATTAGGGGGAGGAATGTCCAGAAGTGGCGTTATTCTATTTGTTTTACGCTCAGAACTTACTGCAGGATAAGGATAGCTCTAACTAAGGATAGCTCTGTGTGTCTCCGTACGGCCTGTTTGTCGTACCCGCAACACAATTCTAATCTTCTGCTTCCCAGTGTATCACACAGCAAGCGTTAGATTATTTTTTTTTCTCCTTTTTGTTTCACATCCTCGTCCCACAAGAAAACAATCACCCTTTTAATACAGATGAAAGACTCCCCGGCTCGAATCACAGCTGAGGGCCCGCGCTTGTGCGGTTATTTCTGATTACTTCAGTCAATAATATTGCCTTCTGTATCAGTGCCGAGCTGTGAGGTCAAGCGTCCTCGTTTCATTCGTGTTTCGCCGTGGTGAGATGAGAAGTAACAAGCCTCCCCCCGCCGCCTGCTGAATCCTAATTCTTGACAGCATCGTGTTTTCCCACCGTTCTTTTCAAGTCTGCCTTTTATGTCTGGCGGAAACACAGAAACCTGTCATAGCCGTGAAGGCTGTTTACCTTTGGTTTTCCTACCATGGAAAACCACTGTCTCCTTCTGAATACGTGCATGTCACTACCGATTTCTTTTGTTCCCCGCATTCCCGTTCCATTTTTCATCTATGTCATCCGTTCACTATAATAATATCCTCATTTCCTCTTTCTAGGTAACATCAACGACTGCCATCTGCACTACTACTTCTTTCTGCTGGCGGGGATCCAGGGCGTCACCTTGCTGGTCTTCCTCATTGTCTCTGTGAAATATGACAAGCAGAAGGTTAGAGCAGGAAGCCAACGGCAAAGACATACCTCCTCCTGACCCCGACAACAAGCTCCGTATTGTGTCCCGCTCACCAAACCTGCCTTTTCCTGTCAAAGCGCGCGGTGCCCAAAGAGCATGTCCATCAGGCACTTACTAATCAAAACCCTACGATGTTGCTGCTGTAAAGAAGTTTAACATTTGAATATATGTTTCTTATTTAAGTTTATTCCTTGTAATTCGGGAATTTTTTTTATCCTTTTATTTTTATAGCAATAATGGGTAGATGGACATGTTGCCGCTGGAAAAATATAGAGATTATTGCAGTATTGGTTTTAAATACTTCCTACTTATCCCCTCTTAACTCCTGTGAGTTTACTCTTGTTAACTTTCTTTGATCGTTTGCACTTGACCTAAAGGAGTGGTGGCGCAGAAATACTATAATGAGATATTTCTAGTCTTGTTAAGACTTTTGTTTTCTGTTTCATTGCAATAGCATATTTTTTGAAGGAGCGCTTTTTGCCTAACCACTTTCACTACTGACCTTGGTTTGACACATGATCAGTATTTATTGAAGTCATTTAAATATCTAGATATGCATCCACAGACTGAAATTGGGGGTGTTTTATGTATTAAGGATACTTGAATTTTAGCCTTTTTTCTTAATTATGTTCACCCCTGTCAGGCTGCAGGAAGGCTTCATATACCTATGCAGAAACATCCAGATTGTGCACACACAGAATGGGATATTTTCTTTTTTAAGAGTCTAAATAAACATACAATGATTGTTGTCAGAAGGCATCATAATCTGTATAACACTCCTATGGGTCGTTCTAGACTGCATGGTAGAATCTACCTATGTTATTTACATTGGCAGGTGCCTTGTGCAATTTACATTCTACTGATCTGATCTAAATATTCAAAACGAATATATGGAGAGAAAAAAAGTATCCCACATGTTTCTACTTCCTTATAAAATCCACTTAAATCCACCCTATAAATCCAATATAAATTCACAGACCGCACCATACATGAATAATGATAATTTTTTTCTTTTTTTTTTCTTTCTTCTTTTTGGTCAAGCTGCAAGTCAGTGTGACAAACAACTAATTAGAACCTAAGTAAGCTTAACAGGAAGCCTTGAGTAAAAGCTCTTAAAATATGTGTGGCATTAGTGCTTAGATCATGATTTTTAAAAAAAAAAAAGTTGTTTTTGAGAAAGAAAGGAACATGCAAGTCATTCACATCGACATCTTTATCCATAGCAAAAATAAATCGCAACCTTTGGCTGAAGGAGAATTCTGGCATTTTTCATCGTAGACATTTTGCTTAGGTTGGAGTCATCTAGCAGCAATTTCTCAGTGTGGTCCAGTATTGAGCAAAAAGCTGCAGCCTACACAGGCTCAGATTTCTCCTGTTCTCCCTGTAAAATCACGTCATTGTATCCAGTGTGACTCCAGCCCCAACTTTACAAGAGTCTTGTGAGGATGTGAGGACATAATAATAATAATATAAGCACTTAAATTTAGAAAACTAAGGACCAGTTTGAAAAATGACGAAATTCTCCTTTAAGTTACCCACAATTACTGTATTTCTCTTCAAGAAACATTTTGCAGTGTGTTATGGTTTTACAGCTTTGCCAGTAAAAGTTTCGTTGTTGTATTTATTAGACTGTGATTTATTTGTTTTATACTTTTAAGATAAAAAAAAAAAATGATATTGCCTTTTTGTGCGTGTGTGTATGTGTGATTCTTCAACCCTCTGAATAAGGTTGAGCATAAACTGCAGAATTTTAAAAATATCGAGAAAACTCTCAGGGCTCATGGAATAGCATCAAGTGACTCTTCAGGAAAGGAAGAATAAAATGGCCTTTATACGCACAGATCAGTGTTTACCCTTTGGTGTTAATGACGGTACATTTGTAATAGCACGTTAAAAAGTTATCTCCCTGACGGTATGTGATGAGTGATTTCACTTCCTGTTTAACTGTTTTATTAGATGGATGTTCCTTGTTTTACTGCATATGTTATATATACGCTTGCCTTGTCATCTCAGTCCTCTTACAGAGATTTGTGAAATATATTTAGTTTTCATATCGCTACAGAAATGGAATATTGTTTTGTGATAATATCTGTAGCCATTAAAGTATATTCAAATAAGAAATGTGTTTTTTGTGCCATTTCAAGAGAGGTCAGAGGTCACATGTATTTACCTCCTGTCACATAGCAAACCAGTAAAGGACTTTGCTCTTTATTCATTTTCATTACGGCCAGCACTTCTCAGCCTCTGGCACTCGACATGACTGATGTCATGTCTAATACTGTATTGAGTTTAGGCAATGGGGAGTCCATGTTCAAATCTGAATCACAGACTGCGCCTTTAAAGCGTGCCGCGACGCTCTCGTGATTGAGGTTTAGCGTTTCTTGGCCTTAAGGCAAACTCAGAAGTGGAGTCTCTACATTATTTATATTATAAAAAACACACCCTGTTGGTGGCCTGTTTGCAAACAGGGAGGTGTGAAGCCTCATCTCGCATTCACTGATTGAACGGCAGCGTATTTCTTTATAGTTTCATCAGACACAAGTTAACCGATCAGTTTTTCATGATGTTCAGAAAGCGCCATTTCCTCTTGGTCAGGGAGAGCTCACATAACCACGACTGAGCACAAGAGCTTGCTGTTTAAAGCCAACACAATGCCTCTGCTTCATAATTCTAGCGTGGCGGCTGTTTTCTCATGTCGAGAGGAATTCCTGACACATCCGAGTGGTTATGGAGGTAGAATTGCTCGGTAATAACACTGAGATTTAGCCTTGGCCTTAATAGGTTTGTCCAAGTGAAATAATTAACCGTATATACTACTAACATATATGTCATTTTTGATGATCTATGTGAAACAACTGTCTCCTTTATGTCCTCTAAAAGAACTTTTAAGGCGCGTTTGCGGCATATTCTTCAGAATGTTAAGCTGCTTTCAATTGTATTACAAACCCTTACCTGTTTAATGAGAGAGCAACAGATGCTGCTGAAGATGTTCTCCCAGTAATTGGAGGATTAGGCGGTATCATTGCATGTTAATTAAGATAAGCTAACGCAGACACAATGTTTAAGAAAACGGCCAAGCAGAGCACTAATCATCCACATTTACATAGAGCTAATTATCTTATCAGCCTGTCTTTTGTTGGTCGGCGTCCTGGAGCCTTTTTCTGCGTGAGACTGTGAAAGGGGGGACCGCCTTGGACAAGAGACGAGTCGTGTAACTCCTGTTTTTTAAAAAAAAAAAAACACGCCGTCCCCAAATGAAGTCATGCTGAGAGTACGAGCTACGGCAAAGCAAAACATGTAGAGCTTCACACAATCTCCTGTTCCAGAAAATGTGCTTATCGTGTCGCTTGAAGAGGGCGCTTTCTGTGGGGCTGAGCATGATGGCGGGTTAAGGATGTGCATTCAGACAGATGATCTGTGAAATAAGCAGCTGTAAATTGCTTTAACAGCGCACATCCGTCCGGATTCAAAGCCTTTATTATCATGTGCAGGCCCTCGTGGGTTTAGAGCATCCTATTTGTAACAGAATGGGCTTGACTCCCATAAAACAGCACAGGTATCAAGACGGATCGTTCTCAGTCAAGCCGAGGAATACCATTTGTGCCAGGTGTATCTTAGTGACCCTCTGACCTTCTGTCGTTTTTCCAACAGGCAGAAAAAAATGTCCCTGCTTGTCTCAGGCTGCAGGATGATATGTTGCTCTCGATGCAGCCTGGTCCTCCTGGGCCTACATATATAAATGACACGGCTGGGTACTCACCTCATGCTGCTGAAGGGCTTCACGAGCTACTGTACTTGTTTATTGCCTTTGGGGGGTTTGAGTCACGGCTGATATATTTTTGTAGTGCATATGTTTATACCGGTGTGTGGGTTTGTGTTTATATCGGCCGTGAGGATCCGACCTGTAGGCCTCAGAAATCCCATAGAAGGTAAACTCCTAATAGCTAATTTGTCTGCGCTATAGATTTTTAAAGACACATGGATTAGTCTCGTTGCAGCAGTGGGTGACGTGTTCCTTCACTGAGTCACTCGCATGCGCCGTCCATACTACTGCTGCCATGAATAATCAGCAAATGTGTTTTAATCCTCACCTAAAAAAATGTCTCAGACTATTAAGCAGACTAAGAAAAGTCAGAATTCTAATTTTAATCTCAATAAAGATTCTGAATTTTATTTTTTTTCTCAGAACTGGAAATAAAAATGAAACTATCTGTCTGACTCAGCTATCACAAACACTAGAGCAGGTCAATTTTTAGGACAGTTGGACAGCAGCACACCAGCAATAAAGTTTTTGGAAGTTGTGGTTTGGTACGCGTCAACTATTGCCTACCACAGAAGAAACAAAAAAATAATAATAAGCGTGTGTGTATGCTCAAGCCACACACACACAAAGGCCGACTGATAACGCAATGACGTGGATTTTACTGCAGCCTGTCACTAGTTGTAGAAAAGTTCATTATTTCAGAGTAAAACTTGACTAACTTCCAGCCCTCCTCATTCCTCACATGCTGAACTCTTAATTTAATTGCACCAATAATAATCTGGTTTCTCTACGTGGCTCCTCTTTCACTGGCCTGCAGTTAGAACAGAAAGACAAAAGTGGCTCATTTCTGATGCTGTGTGTGAAAATAAATTCATTCGTTCAAGTGAAAAGGATGAGGGAGAATCACATGATCGCAGAGCATTGGCTAGGAAGGAAAGAATGAGTCTACAGTTATGCATAATGTTAACATAACAAAAATACCTGTGATCTATTTAGCAACAAGTGCATTTAGCACAGGTGTGCAAAATGGATTCATAATATTAACATGAATGAACATAAAACTGATTTGTGTGCCTGTATCTATGTCTGTGCATGTAAGGTACACGAGGCTGCAGTAAAGATCATTATGTGAGTCACATACCCCCACACATTTCTCTGTCCTAGGAGGAACGCGGTTGTATGTGGAAAGTCTCCCGCGGCCCAGCGAGGAGGAAAGGGTCAACGAAGCGGAAGCAGGAGGTGGTGCCTTACCCAGACTGGCCCTGCTATCAAGCAATGTTTCCTAGAATTTATAGTAGAAAAATGGTGAAAAAAAATCAATTCAGTCAGTTCAGTTTGGGCTTAAAGCAATGCTTCCACGTTTAAAAAAATATTTACATAGATGACAATCTATAATGTGCCAGCAGTGTAAAGTGCAGTTAGTGAAAAGACTGAAAAAGGGAAAAATAGCTATTCTGGAATGAATCTGCATCTGATATGGTTGCCATTTTCAGCACTTTCTGAGATTGTCTGCACCAGGCAATCAATGAATCAATAAATAATCCACAAACTGTTGACATATAGTTAATAAAACAGAATCAGACAGATATGAAATAATCACTAACTGTAGCTCTAGTCTTTGTTACTAACTAGCTGCCGTAGCTTCAAACACAAGTGCTAAATTGATCTTTTCACCTAACTAATTCAGCAAGAGTCAATAAGTGCTTTTGCTAAAAGTGTGAAATTAATCATTTAAGGTTAAAATTAGATTAAATTTGGGGTTAGATACTTGAGACTGTAGGTTAAATATGGTATATAGATCCTATAATGATATTGAAACTAGTTACTGTGTGTGTGTGTGTGTGTGTGTGTGTGTGTGTGTGTGTGTGTGTGTGTTTTTTCTACTGTGATGCGCCAGGGACACTGTGTTTACAAGACACAGGTTTTTCTCATGAACACTGAGTCATCGGTTCCCTGCAGGTCCATCTGTAAAAATTGACCAGACCGGAATGACAAACCGACCTTGTGGTTCGCCGCTTTGTTCCGCTGCTACAATGTAGTTACTGTGAAACTACTGTGAAATGAATTAAAAGTAGGAAACATAAATCAAGCAGTGAATAATCATGGACCACGGGGAGCGCAGCCAAACATTAGCGAGACTTCGTTGGTCTCACATCATCAATTTAATTAAAACTCAATTTGAGATGTAGGCCCGGGGAAGGTTTTCTTTTCTTTCAGGGAAAGGCCTTGAAGACATTCAAGGCCAACAAGTGTTGAGATTCCATCCTCTGATAATTATTAGTTCATATAAACTCCAGTGTCTCCTCCCAGCAGGTATGAACAAATCATATGTGTGATTCACAGTGCTATTCAGATGGAATCAAAAGGTTTCTCTCACCATTGATCACCATGCATAATCTTTCCGCAGTAGGGTCCCATGGGGTGACCCAAGGGCTATGCTCTAAAAAACGAATAAATGAACCATGGTAACGCTCACAATACTGGTAGACAAGGAACATTTTGGTGCTAAGAAGAAACTTCAACAGGGAACAATATGATCAAAAAAAGAGTTGAGTTCAATTTCTTTTGAGGACTGAAACTGGTGTGTTTAAAAAAAGGACTTTATGTAAAAATAACTTAAAACAAGGACCCAAGGGCACAGAGGTGGTAGGTCCTTAATTGGCTTAAGTTCTATTCTTTACTGAAAAACGATGGTCATGAAAATAAGTCACAGTGGTGTTTTAATTAGGCCTTAACTTCCCCCCCAATCAATCATGCCCCTTGTGGCTGACAGTTAAATCCTGTCAGACATACCTGGACCGGCTTCTCCTCCTTCACAGTCCATAGGCTGAGCACCACAGCCCATGGTGCCATCGTACACAGCGAATGCTTCACACGGACCCGCTTCAATCCCCTGCAGCCACTCACCAGAAGGAAATTCACAAAGGAGATAGTATTGCATCCCAGGGAGAGAAAAAAAGGAAATCAGGACTAGACTAGAAATAGAGATAAAAAAGTGAGTGTTTTCTCTGTATCTGTGAAGTAGGTGGATGGTGTCTTTAAAAATAAAATGGTACAATTGGTACAATTGTGGTCAAGTCTTTACAGTTTTACAATGCAACAAATCTTAACCTGAGGGTACAGGAGGAGAGTCACCGACAGGGCGACCGAAGCCCAACAAACCTTTTTTATTCTTAGCCTAATATAATATGCAGGTAAAAGTTAGACCTTTGGCATTTGAGACACTTTAGGGAGACATTTTATTTAAATTCAACTTTCCCAATCTCCCAAGCAAAGCGAATACAGGTAAATGAGCATAAAAGTTGTGGGTTCTCATTTACTAAATTTGTCTAAGTTCTTTCCTAATACACTGCACCATGTTTCTATCATATTTCTCCTAAATCTGTATAACTCGGGACTTTGCGGGGAAGGATGCGTGTCACCAGCAAAGGTGGGGACAGGACTGTCCTGTAACCTTTTGACTTTTTGAAAAATAGTGCCAATAAAAATGCAGGACATTTTATTTTGTTTGATAAAAATGCAGCCAGGTCCCGCATGAGGATGGACACCTGCGTAGCTTAGCACAGCCATGGCTAGAAACACAGGGGTAATAGCGAATCAGACGCTGTCTTAAGGCAACAAAATCCACCTACCAGTATCACTAAATCTAACTAAGTAACACATTTTATCTTGAGACTTCATGAGGTTTTGAGCCCTTGCTTATAATCCCCAGTAAAGCCATGATATGACATGTTGGTTATGTAAAGATAGACAAAAAAAGATGCCAAATGTTCATTTGTGAGCTTTAGAGGTGCTTACAGGTGGATTTTGTTATCTAAAAGTTAGGCAGCTACCTCTTTTTGTCATCTGCGTGATAATCTAATAAAGGAGGCATCAATCTTCCTCTAACTCTTGACAAATACATGTATTTCACAAAATCTTGCACCATTCGTTTAATTATCTTTATCCCAAACGAGGCATGTCATTTTTTTTTTCCATTAGTACACCTTGTATTGATCTTTGCAGTCGTTGTTGTTAATCCAATGTTCTGGCTCGGCATGTCACGGATCAATAGTAGCACCACAGACGTAGAAACAGGAGTCAAAAGGGGGAGACGGGTGTCTCGAGGGGATCCATTCAATGGTGACTGTTGACATAACAGAGCCGATCTGAAAGACTTTCCTAATTGCATTATTAGTGCTACAATTTGCTGAAGTATCCTTCATCTCCACTCTTCCTAAGCTAACATTGCTTGCATTGCTGATTAACAATCTGATCCACGCTGCAGCAACGGTTAACGTAATATGAACACTTCTCTGCTGGATGGAAAACAACAACAACACAAAAAAAAACGTAATCAGCCACACCACTGTGATGATGGTAACCGAGCGAAATGCAATTTTTCAGCTGACTGCCTTTGTTTAGGATGTTTCCGCCGATGATTATTATTTGTGCAATTATCTGAATAATAAAAAAAGTCCACTTACAGAAAAGGGAACATTTCCCACCTTGCCTTGTATTTAATCCTCTTTTTGTACTCTCGCACTCCCTGAGAGATTGTGAGCAATTTACACTCCAGTTCGTCCATCAGTATGCTCTCCTGGAAGCTGTGGGCCAGAGGTTAATGAGGCCTTAATTGGCATTTTCTTCAAAGCTCACAATTTTTTAAACTCAGGGACGGCGGAGGAAATGTCACATTACCATGTTGTCGAGCCTTTTTGTTAAAAAGCCCTTCCATACATTGGATGCCATGCTAGATCTGTGTTTTTATAGAGGAAATGAGAGTATTAAGACCCAATGCCTTTGACTGGTCATCTCTAAAGAGGTGCACGTTGTCTTGTGGCTTGTGGGTAAATTGAATATCATAAAATTCTCTGAATTTTGATGCTGCTATCAATAAAAGAGGATACATGCTCTTGACATTGGTATATATATATATTCCTTAAAGGGCCCTATTATGAAAAAAAACAAACATATTATTAGTGCTTGTGTGTAAATTTAGGTATTTGTTGTTCCTGTTATCATCCAAACTGACTTATTTTGCTTTGGTCTAGCGTACTCTGTCGTGTTATTGAAACCTAGCTGAACAGAAGCCATTCAGAAATTGCTCCTGTTGTGATGTCACAACAAGAATGGAAATTAAATTGTGTGTGTTCAGTACATCCATAGAGTACTAGGTCCGCCTCTCTTATTAAGGAGTATGAGAATAAACAGGAAAGTTACGCCCTTTTATTTATATCTATGTGCGGGAGTTTTTCCTTGGCTAGCTTTGGCCATTCCACAACAAAGTAAGGAAGATGTGGCGTAAGAAATTAACATCCAAAAAGTTACAAAACTTCCAAAACCATTTAATGTGCACAAACATTTGGAACATCTATCTCGTCATGTTACTGTTGGTTTTAAAATCTACATATTGTCCAGATATTACAGGTTGCTGCAGATCAGTTCTTTGATCATTAATTGACTATCTAAACCCTGTAATAAAACAATGATAAAAAGGTAATCCTCAGATAAACAAATTAAATGAAAACAACCACCTGATGTCCTCATTCATTGACATAATCATCATAAGTGATTCACCATCAGTCACTTGTGGCATTGTGACAGTCTTAAATTTGATGACCCTTTGGCAGTTTAGAGATTCTTAATTAAATGTCTTCCTCTTTCACCGGCCTAGGGTCAGGTTTATATCCAGACCCACTCTCCTCTGAAAGGCATAAGGGTGAGTTTGTTACAAGTACACGCAGTATATTATGCCGCCTCTTTTAAAGCACTGTCATTTAACCTTTCCATGTAATTGCGCAACTCCTTGGAGTCCCCCATCTCCACGTCTTGGCACACCCACTTAATGTCCTGGCTGTGGCTTCCAGTCAGTGTGTTCACTGTGGGGTAGCTATTGTCTGAAGGGATGGTGGTGAACGTGGTGAACTTGACCCGCTTTCTCTTGGTGGTGGGTGAGTCTCCTTTGCTGTCCTTGGGTATGCAGCCTGTGTCCGCCGCTCGGTGCACTTGGCCCTGCACATTCTTCTGGGCCGAGCCTCCGTTCAACAGGTGGCTGCCTTCCTCAAGCCCGCTACTTGAGTCCATCATGGAGGTCTGTTCCTCTTGCTGCGGTGACAAGCTGATTTGGCTCTCCAGTAGCTCTGCTTCATTTCCCAGCCACACCCAGTCATGGGCATGATTCATATTCTCTTGGCCCTCGATGGAAAGCTCCTTGTGGCGGTATTTGAGGGTGTAGGAGATGCAGTTTATGAGAAACACCAGGATAGCGAGACAGAACACCCCCAGCAGGGCATACATTCCGATCTCCAGGTCTGTGAGTCCACGAGTGGTCTGAATGAGGTCATCGTCCATGTTGCGACCACGGGGAAGGTCCACTTGGGCAGGAAAGTCAGCAAAGTCAATTGGTATGTTCTGGCTACCATCGTCTGAAAGTTTATCCCCATTTGGTCTGCGCATTATAGCGCTTCTAGTGGTGGTGGCCCTCCTCAACACCCCGTCGTCAATGTCAGAAATGGAGCTGCCATAATAATGGTTGTCAAGGCCGGTCCTGTCCTGTGAAGGGGGTAACCTGCCTCTGTTCTCTACATCCTCGCTATCAGGACCATAATCACTGCTCCCTCCCCTCGAGCTGTCACTGTAACCAAACTTCACCCTGACATTACAGTTCCCCGCCGCCAGGACGCTGCGGCGCTTGAACTTCTGGCAGATCTCACAAACGGTCATCTCCACCCTGACCAACAGGCCTTGGCCCTCTGCCTCCGTCACGATGATGGGCCACTTCCATGAGGGGTCCTGCTGCACGGTCACCACGTCCTCGTCTAGGGAAGTGGCTGTGAGGACAAAGAAGTCGGGATTGTACAGGTCTAGAGGAGCCACGGAGCTGTCGCTGAACTGTAGCCAGGCACTGATCAAGGCCTCCTGTGGAAACGCATGCACACAAACAAAATGCAAGAAGAGAAAATAGGAATATGAGTAAATAAATAGTGGAGGACACAAAGACAACAATATGCAATTTGTCTCAGATTATTATGAAATTGGATAGTTAGAGCATCAATCAGAAGTTATGCAGGTACTCTATAATATCACTTTTCCTGTTGCCATTGGCTTTTACTTTTAACAATCTAGTGAATTATTTAAAATGAGACTGATTGTTTGCATTCACTGTCCCTTTTGCCAATGCACCACAGAGAATTACAGTATATACCACTTTTGAATGCTAAAAGACAAATTGAATACAAGCTTACTTAGTTATGTGTTTTGGCTCACTCAGCAGCTATTCTTGCTAAAATAAGGATGATACAGATTAAACGATAGGCAGAAAATATGATACATTAACATTAAACATCATACGAATGAGAATTTTCCCATGCGTGCAAATCTTGAGGCACGCTTAGCTCCTACTGCAGTTTCACAATTTTCCTTTTAATGTCACAGAAGGATAAATTCCCAAAGGCATACAAGTAGATCCCCACAGTGGTCTGTCTATGTGGTCTGTCCTAATTACTGACTCCAGAGGACTTAAGAGTGGAGTTCTGCCTTATTGTCACACTTTTGCAAGTCGAGATAGAGCAGATAAATGGCCTTCCCTTATTTCCTCGGTTGGAGGATGAGGGTGAGGAGGAGCGAAAAGGGGCAGTTCATAAAACTAGTGAGAGGGCTTGATAGGCAGATCAAAGAGATCACAATGAGGGTAGCTAGGTTAAATGAGAAAGGGAAGCAAAAATATAATAGTAGTACCAAGTTTGGACTGCATATTTAGCTTAGGCTGTGCTGTTTCTTGCTCATACTCTGAGATTTAGTTCCTGGTTCTATTAACTGCCCAAGGAAACACATTCCGTCACACTCAAATCTTGGAGTTAAGAGGGTTAGGGATGGTGTGGAACAAACAAATACACACATACATGAACACGTGCACACGCTGGCACTCTTTGATTGTAAAATTGCTCATTCAAGGGCCCTGATGGTGTGAAATGAAATCTGGAAGTACCGCTTTTGTTCTGGAAAGCACAGTAATCAAGGCTGCACAATAACACCTTTTTTGGCTTCAGAAGATATATTAAATTCTATCTTTTATTAGACGGCTATCAAACCAATGAATACAGACTAATGCTTAGAGATAATAGTTAAAGGTTTGAAAGGAATAAGCATTCTAATTACTGTTGTTTTTGTTTTACTATTTAACCAGATTGTACTACTTAATCATATTTATGACAATAAAATTAGGCTCAATTCACACTTTAGTTAAGGTCTATATATATGTATATATAGTACTTAATAGCATGAATTTCCTGTTGTTCTGTATTGTTAGGAAAAATCCACTAAATACGTTACCTTTCAATTTAATTACATAGCAAGCACTTTAATATAAGCATTTATTGTTTTTACAGTAACAGTTCACTGCTCCTACAGGACCTTTTGGACTCCAGAAGCAGCTGATGAGTATTAATGTGCCAAGCGTATCCTGACCTTGGCAGTTGCAGAGACAAAATTTGCAGGAGTACTTTGGTGAGGCCATGGAGAACAACTTCTGAATGTCTTCGAGGAGTTCCTGGACAACTGGAAATTCAAGACGGGGAAGCAGCGCACTGTCAACAGTGTGTTCAGTGGGGACAGTGGGGACGGTGAGACTGAGAATTGTGTCACACATAATTGTAACCTAGGTTACCATCCGCATCCACATGATGGCACTTAGGTATCAGTGAAAAACGGACGTGGAGCTCTGGAGAGAAAGCAGGAGGAGAGACGAAGCACCACAGGCTGTCTCCAGTGACCTGTCCCAACTGTGGACTGCATCAGTAATAAGGCCGGAACAGTGGCAGAATGAAGGGGAAGAGAGGATGTTACTCGTGAGACTGAGCTAACAATCTGGGTGCACAAATTACTGGCAGAGTGGTGCGGGAGCATCCACACCCTGCTGCCTCCACCTCACCTATATGCTTAATGCGTTACAGAGTGGAGGAAGTTATTCACCATCCACCGGTTAGAACTATTCTCCCCCCCCTCCAGTTACTGAGATCTATTTAATGTTTTGTATGACTGAATACCTGCAATAATATGTTACCAAGTAGTATCTTAAAGAAGTAAGGGGAAGCGTGACTGAAAATTCTGTCCCACCCCACCTACTGCTGACCTCAACTCTGGACATTCTGGGTCAATGAGGGGGGGGAATCCTTCAAAGACCTCCTCAAACCCACCATCATGCCTTTCACTGAGGAAGCAGAGTCTGGGGACTCTGTGGAGGGCTCTCCTAACTCTGGGGCTGAAATTGCAGAGGCTGTCAAAAAGCTCCTCAGTGGCCAGGCCCTGGGGGTGGATGAGATTGGCCCAGAGTTCCTCAAGGCTCTCGATGTTGTAAGTCTGTCACTGATACCTAAAAAAGGTCTATTTCGAGGTCCTGGAGAGGAGGGTTGGTAGGATAGTGAATCCTTAGGAGGAGCATTGTGGTTTTTGTCCTGGTTAAGGAACTTTGGATTAGATCTATACCCTAGTATGGTTCTGGAGAATGCATGGGTGGTCACCCAACCAGTCTACATGTGCTTTGTGGACCTGGAGAAGGGAATCGAATGTGCCCCTTGGCCACCTGTGAGCCACCTGTGAGGGGTGCTCTGGGAGTATGGGATTCAGGACCTGTTGACATTTGCCATACGGTACATGCACGGATGCTGTAAAAGCATCTGCATTAACCAGCAGTAAGTCAGACTTGACTTACTGGGGTTGGACTCCACCAGGACTGCCCTTTATTGCAGATTCTGGTCGAGATCACACATACAATCGTCTAAAATGTGATTCCCACTTAGGGTGTCTGGGCTCTCATTTAGAGACAGGGTGAAAAGCTTTGTCATCCTGGAGGGACTCAGTGTAGAACCACTGCTCTTCCACATCAAGAAGAGCCAATTAAAGTGGCTTGAGTGTCTAGAAAGGATGCCTTCTGGACACTTCTCTGATGAGGTGTTTTGGATACTTCCCTCTGGAAGGTGACCCTGGTCGAAGACCCAGGACACACTGGAGACTCTGTATCTCAGCTGCCCTAGTAATGCCTTGAGGTTCCCCTGGAAGAGCTGGAGCTTGGCTGTGGAGAGGGAGGTCTGAAATTCTCCGCTGAGACTACTTCCTTCGCAACTCAACCCAGATAAGGGGTAGAAGATGATTAAATAAATGGACAGCAGCCGTTAAATAAAAAAAGTAGTGTAAATCTCAACTCAACAATGTAATTAAAGCAAATGCAAAATTAAAACCAATAGTTTATTGGCCAATTTTTTCCAGTTCCTGTGACCAACAGAGCAGCAATAGTCTACAAGATAAAATCCACTACGCGACAGATGTTTACAATTATAAAAGGAATGATAAAAGATAAAGCATGATAGACTTGTTTAAGTAATAATTAATGAAAGAGTTATTGCAATATATATACATATATTGTTATACACACACACGCATTTGCTGCAGTATTCTGACCTGTTTGGGGTTCTGCAGAACCTCCTGTGTAGTCGTGGTAGCCAGGATGGCTCTGTTGCTTCCTGGACTCAGCTGGAGGCTCATTGAGAGGCCAGTGACCAGCTGGACCCCCAACTCTGTGATAGTCACTTTGTCATCCACCACTGTGATAGTCTTCTCTGCCAGGATGGAGTCTGACAAAGGGGACAACACCTAGGAGGTGGAAAACCGAGACAGTGGTCAAAAGGCAGGGAAGGGAAACACTTTACAGGATGAAGCAATATTGAAAAACTTTAAAAGGAAAAGACGATGAACCCAATTTGTTCACACTTGCTTTCTTTAAAATTGTGTGATAACCTTTGACATTGTGATAAAATAAGAATAAGCTGACGCTGGTCGCACTGCTTCATTGGCAAGTGACGGTGAATGTGAAAACATTGCGTCAATGA
The DNA here is from genome assembly GCA_036785175.1 of Eupleurogrammus muticus. NCBI lineage: Eukaryota > Metazoa > Chordata > Actinopteri > Scombriformes > Trichiuridae > Eupleurogrammus > Eupleurogrammus muticus. Next base: position 10,597,010 of record JAYKQN010000005.1, read on the forward strand.
ACACAACAGTGAAGTTGTCACGGACTTGTAAAAGCAGGTTACCATAAGTTATAGGTGTTTTTAAAAAAATGCCTAAGTGTTTCATCTAACATAAAAGCGTCACAAGCCCCTGTGCAATATGCAAAATGATACACAAAACCTACTTTTTTATCTTATCTGTTTTCTCTGGCTGTGTAGATCAAACAACATCCCTACTTGGCTGCCATCCAACCCACATATTTCCTGTAGGTAAGACTCCATTCCCTTTGATTAATACTGTTAATCCACAGGAGAGGAGCACTTTAACCCAAAACGGAGGCTGCAAGTCACGCAGCATTCATGATGAATGCTATCTGAGTTACAGTGTGACTTCTTTTTCTGTGCACATCCCTGTGAAGGTCCCATCATGCGTCAGGCTGAGTGGCGCATGGCACAGGTAGTCACAGTTGTCAGACCTTCGCGCTCATCATGTTTTCCAGTTTGGGTTTTCTCCTTTAATCAAAGCTTGTTGTTTTTTTTTTTCCTTTTTTTTTTGGGCAATGCGAAGACACGTCTACACACAGACAGGCGGATGAGTCCTTATATGTCACCTATCTGCACTCGACAAAATGAGGTACTAGTCTAACTTTAGCATGGACGATAGCTATGTTATTATCCCTGGAATAAATAACATGTCCAACTTCCCTCAGTATATTATTCATCTTTTTTCTAGCATGCATCTATGTTATGTATGTCTATGTTGCTTTAATTCACATCAAACAAAATGGTTCAATGTAGTTGCTCACAAATATTGTGGTAATGCTTTTATTACATCACATTGGAAGCAATTCAGAGCAATTATCATAAAATAGGCCTTTGCCAAGATCCACTGCCCGAGACGCTGCATTTTACATTGTGTGTCAACCGATCTTGGGGGAAATATGCAGGATAACTCTGCCATGCCAGAGCAGAAGCGGGCACTGATCTTCTGGCGTGAATAGGACTAGAGCCTTAAAAGATTCTCATGATGGCAGATGGTGGGATGAGCAAATGCATATTCACTGTTAGGAAGAGCTGGTTCCAGATTGTTTCCCGATTTTTGCAAAGCACTGGATGGGGGGAAGGAAGTAGCTGAGGCCATCACTGAGACAAGCAACAACGGCATTTATGGGAGATAAAGTGTTGGGAGGCCATAGACAATGGCTACCAACTGCTGTCTTTTTATATTTAGGAGGGAAGTACTGGTTTACTACAACTTGAGTAGTATTATGGGGGTTTCTACCATAGGTGATAATATTAAATCCTTTGTTTCTAATTTTGGTTTACCAGATTTAATTTAAGTAAATAATATTATATTCATGAATTTTATTCCCAGATCCTGAATGATCCTGGTGAATATAATTTTATTACTAATAGAAACAATGGTCAAAAGTATGAAAGTGAGATCCAAGTAGTATTTGGATATTATCATTCAATAATACTTTGACATTTTCAAATGTTACACATCAGGAAGCATACTCAAAAACATCTTGAGGCTTAAGGTGGTCGAGTTGGGTAAATCCTCTTTAGGATTATCAGTCTGTAAAGGACTCCTACCATAAGTCGCTAAGACAGACGCTGCAGTCTATCTATCGCACATCAATACCATATATTTTGTCCTTTGCTCCATTGATACATGCTTTATTCCCATTGACTGGCGCAATCTGATCAATCTGACAATCACTCATGAAACACCACGTCATCAGGATCCACCCCGTTATCAACCCCCCAAAAAATACAGGTCTTCCCATTCATTTCATAGGCGTGATGCATTTTGGCTGTAGATCCACCTGAGGTGCTCAACTTTGAATTCTGTGCAACTCACTCGCAAATCACTGATCTGACTCTGAGCAAACTGATTAGAGTAAGAACTTGAGAGAGTACAAAGAGACAGATAACTTTTCTCCTCCTTCACTGGAAAAACGTTAACTCTTAACAGATGAAAATATCTTGGTTTTGGTCCAATCAATCCAATATTGAGTAGAATTATATTATATTATATTATTTCAAGTGTTTTTGTCATGACTTTAGTCAATAATAATATATTGTCTTAATAGTGTCTTTTTAACTCATATTTTGTTCTTAAAATAAATATCTGGAATATCTACCTAAAATAATAATTTAAGATAATTCTATTTAATATTGGAGTAATTGTATTATATACAAGATGTTTCCCTCTGATAGGATTTCTTTTTTGCAGTGCTTGATAACGTTAAAAGTAAAGGCTCTGAGAGCGAGAGCAATTGAATAAAGAAAGAAGGAGCGGTAGTAGTGAGCCAGTGAAAACATAACTTAATTTTCTGGTTGTTATCACAGCCATTTGTACAAATAGACTCGCCTACACCTCTGCACAACCCAGCAGGAAGGTACTGCAATGCCTGATCCTGGCGTTCCACGCTCTCAGCTCCTCTGTGAAGTTGTGAGAAGAGCTGAATCGGGAAACCCTTAGATAGGAACTTTTAGCACCATTTAGGAAGAAAAGACGCTTATGATTGTGGTCCCACATATTTGAAGCAGTGCCCCATGGAAGCTGACACACGACCTACCTGGATAGTAGTCATCCCCATGTCGAGGCCCACCAGTATCTTTCTGTCCAGCAGCTGTGCAATCTGTGGGTCCTCCACCTTCAGGAAGTCCCACACCAGCTCCGTGATGTCCACCTGCCAGTCCGTGCCCAGCATGAAGCTTGTCTGGCCTCTGGGGTCGGCCGACTCGGCTACAAAATGGGTCAAGACTCTGACCATGGCGTGTTGGTACTGGAGGGTGCAGCCTCTTCCGCGTCTGTCTTCATCGTCCTCGTCCTCGCTGTCCCACGCAGACCTGGCGATTGCAAAACAAGTCTCAGAGTGTTGCCGCTTTGCACACAATGACAATGGTAACATGATCAACGGTTGCTGAAACATTTCATACAAACCCATGAATGTCAAGTTGACTGGAGGAAGTATAAAATAACGATATAAGGTTATTGTTACATGACAGTCTTAAAATGATGTCCCATTTTACAGTAATTGCTGATATTTGTATTGACATTTATAGAATGTTATATAGTTGAGAAGAGAACAAATCTGACTCACTGTCAGGGGCGGCTCAGAGGTAGAGCAGCCGTCTACCAGGCTGTTCATTATTGAAACGATTGATTGATTAGTTGTTTTGTTCATAAAATGTGTAAAACGTGAATCACTATTTACCAAAGCCGAAGATGCTAAAATGTCTTTTTTGACCAGACAAACAGTCCACAACCCACTGATCATCAATTTACAATGATAGAAGGCTAGAAGCAACCAGAAAATAATCAGACTTGAGAAGCTGGAACTGGCTAAATTAGAGATTTTCTTCTTAAAAATGACTCAAATGTATTAATCTTTCAAAATAGTTTAGTATTAATGTAATAGCAACTAATCACATAAGGGACTAGTTGATGCACCAATCTGAGGATGAGCAGTTTGATTCCTGACTCCTCCAGGCAGCACATCAGAGTGTCCGTGGACAAGTTACTAAATGGCTCAGTTATTGGAAGCAGTGTGCGTCAAAGACTGATGTGCGGATAGCTTCTTGTGTATGAATGTATGTTAATGGGTGAATGGTGAAAAAGACTAGGAAGGCTGTGTATAAATGCAGCCCATCACTCTGCATGGATGTGTGGTTTGTGGTAGTTTCGGCACCGTACAGCAGTGTCCTGTAACTCATACATTGATGTTTATGACCCGACATCGCCAAACCACTGAGACGGGATCAATCACGTCGTTTCTCTTCATCACATCTGGATTGTGAATGTGCATGCACCCTCCTTACTGCTTTACCTAATAGCTTCCCTGATTGCTCTAACGCTGGAAAATCTAATTTTATTATTTCAAGCAAGAGCTCTTTCTCACGGGGAAAATTGCTTTGAGTATGGCAAACTAGGTATAAATGGTTACAGTACATCTGCAGAGTCATTACATTTTTTTTTTTGTCCGCAACAGTTTTGGACATTTTTGCTTCGACAAACAATTTCATGAAAAAAAAAAAAAAAAACAGAAAGCAATGTTTGCGATGGTTGATCTGGGAGAACAAACGCGGTAACAGCTTCTCAGTCGTACACTCAGTGGGACAGTTGGGAGGTTCGCGAACACAAAAGTGCTTTGTCAGCAAAACTTCTAATCATACTGTACTGTAGAATCACTCCCGCCCCCTGTTTAATCACCAGAGTTTGTTTCTTTCTCTGTGTCTCACACACACACACACACACATGCCAGTAGAAGTCGACATCTTGATAAGGTGAGAGGAGGGAGGGGTGACGGGACGACAAGCGATGAATCGTTTGAATCATTCTTTTTTCCCCTCAAGATTATCCCCTCTGTTTAACTCTTTCTGTTTTATTCCCCTGCTAGCAAAACCGTGGGAATAAAATAACTGAAGCCCTCATTCACTGTGTCTAATATAAGTTCACTGTAATAAACAATTGTGCATTCATCAAGGTTTAAGAGACCAAATCCCAAAAGCCAAATTAAAGTGTTTTGAACACTAATAATACATAATACATATTTTACTTTTTGTTGAATGTATTTTTGGCGCATTACAAGATACAATTTGGCACAACAATATATGCCTAATTGGAAACAAAAAAAAAATCATTATCCAGTATATGAGTGTAAATGTAGCAGATATGGGAGCAGATAACACATTCATCAAATAGTCTGGTCTCATTATATACATTTTCTAACGCTAGTTTACAAAGGCTTAGACACTCTCTTAAAATAGCAGATCTCTTGTCTCTGAACAGCCCTACATGACACATGTATTGCATATTCATGAGAGTTAACTCCCCCACTCATGATTCTATGTCATTTCCAACACAGAGGGAGCAAATTCTGCTAGATTTACATTAAAGGATGTTATATAATTTTTATTCCTATTTTTTTATTCATGCCTCCTCTGTGGGTCACCTTAGTGCTAAAAGTCGCTAAGGTGACAACAAACTACCAGCTGCAGAAACCATCATCCTTGCTCAGATTTGCTTTTCCAAAACAATCTCTCCATTCATTTACACAGAGGAAATACTTCTGCCAACTATTGGGTGATCAACATATTCTTCTTGCTTTGGCTAAATCGCTGCTGTGATTATTGGGTGTATAGACAATTTGTTATTTCAAAGTCACAAGCAGTGAATTGACAAACGGCGCTGATGTTACCCAGAGTATCTCCTGACGTATTGACGGGATCGGTGGTTAAACTCTATATTTATAGATACACTTATAAACAAAGGTATTAGTCAGGTGTAATGGATTCAGGAGTAAACAAGCCGATACTGAAGTCCGACCATTTTAGCTCCGGCATAAATCTGCTCAGCTAGTGCTTGCGCAGGCATCTCAAAATCTAATCTGAGGTTAATCTAATAAACAAATCACACTCGGCGCAGAGAACAACCTGCTTCACAAAGCAATTATTCTTTCCGCCTCGTTCGCTTTGGAGCCCAGTTCTGACTTCAGTGGAGATGCTGCATATCGATGTGCATGACGCTTATTTCTGTTACGCCCCCCCCCTGTGTGGATCATGTGCTGGTATTTTTATTGCTGCATTATGTTTTCTGCGACAATAACATGACAAAAGGTCATTTGGACAAAATAGACAGCGTTGCTCTGCACCTCTTTTTTTATTATTTGAATCTCATGGGGAAATACAATACAGCTGTGTGCTTTATACGAAAGAGAACACTCAGAGGATTAAGAAAAGAAATATAGGTAACCCTTCCCTTTACAGTACCCTGAAATGTAAGGTACATGGAAACACATACACTTACACTAAAAGTTGTCATGTTTTACTGAGTAATAATTCGGAACCTACATGGTACAAGTTTGCGTTTATTGCCTCAAAAAGGGAAAAATCTCCATTACCATTATATTATTTATTAACCGGTTATATCTTGTATTAATTTATCTGTATTTACCTACTTCCTACCAGTATTAATTACCTAATGACACCATGAAAAACTACTGCTGAAATATTAGGTTTTCACCCACTAAATACATGGCAATTATAATATATTGTTGGGTAATTGCCACTTTTAATAAGTAGTAGGTAAGGCTAAGGCTGTAATACTAGTTTTTTTATATGATGTCATTAAATAATTAACAGTGGTAGGTAAGTACAGTGAAATGAATACTGGATTTACCCACTAAATAAATGGTAATTCTTGTACTTGTACTGTCTCTTGCATCATGTAGATTCTGAATTATTGCGTAGTAAAACAGGAGAACTTACATAGCAAGCTAAAACTGTACTGGAAGGAAGCCATGTTTTGTTACCATATCCTCACCATGTACCTTGTTCTCCAGTTGTAGTTGGTATTTCCTGTAGATTATAGACTAATATGCTATTATTACTATATGTTTACTGGCACCTTGTAATTAAAGGGAATGCTTATTTATATAAAAGCTAACTGCAGGATTTAAATTTAAACACTGTAAAAAAAAGATGGGAAAAGAAGCTGAATAAACATAATTTGAGGACTGATGCATGCCTGAATGTTACGCCTCCACTTAAACTTGCAGCGTGCGGAGGCTTAACTTGTCCCTGTTGTGACAGGGCTTAGGCAGGGAAAGGGTGACGGATGCAGGCCGTGTCAGTCAGACGCTGTGAGCAAGCGCTTTCTGGAACTATCCCGCCAACGGGCCTTATTTTTCCTTTCTCTCTCTCTCTCCGCAGGTCAGTGCGGCCACAACTTTGCCGGCCCTGGTTAACAGAGGAAGGTCAGCCCGCTCTCAGAGACAGTGGGAGCGCTGCTTTCTGCGAGGCTCGCTCCTGTTATCCCCTGATAAACAAACACAAGCTGAAGACCGGGGATGGGTGGGTGGGGGGGGAGGAGGAAAAAAAAACATTGGCGGTGGCACCGGTGTCAACAACGGTGACGCAAACTCTGCTGATAAAAGGACTTCCAGCAATACCCACGACGAGCCACGGGTTTAGCCCAACGCCGTGCCTCCGTCACTCCAAATGAGAAGGGAGAGTCGGGGATAATGAGAGTAGCCACACTGGGTGAGTCCAAATCTAAGACCGACCTCAACACTTTTCCAGAAGTAATTACAGGTACGCTGATAGCTGTGCCACAACTTGATGGATTCCAACAGTTGCAGAGCAGCGCTGCTACTCACCACGTCCCATGCCCCACATCTGGTGATGTTCCTTCCTGTTGGCAACTTAAGCCGCCTTTCTATTCCGTGGCACTCTAACTGCATCGCTTTACTTTGCGTTCCATTTAAGAGAACGCGAGGCGTGGTTCGGTTAAATACAAGTAGGTCACGCAAGGTTGGGGGGGGGAAGTAGCGCCGCAGTAAATGCAGACAAATCGGCGTTGTGTTCTATGACTAATGACCGTTTTCACCTCACTTCCGTCTTCCTCAGTCGTTGGTGGGTGAGGTGTGACCCTCCTGTCACATTTTCCACAGGTCAGCCCCACCCCCCTCCCCGTCAGTCTGCCTTCTCAGGTGTGAAAGCAGGTTTCCCCCCCCTCATCCCCTCCATCGTCCCTGAACTGACTTTCTCATCTCCACGGCTTCTTTAAACCAGCGCTGGTATCGATCGGTATTCTAGCTTCGCCCCATTCCACGATATGCTTTTCCCCTCCTGTAGTGGTCTGTTCTGGCTGATTTTTAGGGTTTTTTCTTTTCCTTTTTCCTGTCTCCCTGATGCTTTATTGAATGATTGGCACAGAATTCCACATATAACGTTGCATTTGTTGTGGTGGTTGATTTTATCCTTAGGATGAACTAGCAGCTGTCATAGTTTTGTGTGTGGTTTTGCTGGAGTGTGGATTTGATGGTTTTTCCATGACTCTTTGGATGTGTGCGGTGACTCCTCTGATAGTGTCACCACAGCTCTGCTTTCTTGTTTGTGCCCTCTGTGTGTTTTTTTTTGCCTGTTTCTTCCTTCGAGCTTCGCCTGCTGTGGGCCTTTCTGTCTGTGGCCCATTGTGGATACTGACAAGTCTTTAGCGCTTTTTCTGTATGTGTTACTCTTCTGATGTCCCTTCCTGTTCCTATAATTGCAGCCGGCGAGTAGAATCCTCCGACAGCTGACTGTTTGTGCGCGACGGCGCGTTCCGATGTCCAGAGATGGTATCGATCAGCGTGTGTTGGTTTCCTATAGATTTTTAGTTGTATGTCCCTGTCATCCGTGTGGTGGATTTTTACGCCCAGAAAGGCTATGGATTTGTCTTCTTTGTGTGTGAATTTTATGCAGCCGGTGTGGTCAGTGGAATTGCTTTTTTTTCCCAGGATATCATCCACATACCGTGTGTTTGAGTACAATGTCTAAATCTCTCTCTCAGTGCATGTATATGCATGTGTCTAAATGCCCCCACCCCCTATAGTATAATGTGTGTGTTTCTATGTGTGTAAGTGATCACCAGTGTTGTGTCCTTGTGGTCTCACAACGTACAAATATGAATAAATGTGCTTTATTTTCAAGTTTGTCTAATTTTGTAAATGTAATGGATGGTCTAGCCTCTTTCTTCATTGACTTCCTGTCTGGTGCGATCTGCTCTGTTCAGTTTGCGGAATTCGCCGCCAGCTCACGCTAGAAATAGACTTGAATCCTATTTACCTTTAAATACCTCCAGTTTTGTTTAGTGCCAAGCCGTGCGGATGTTAATCAAATGCGGATAAGTATGTCACTGCGGTTTTGCATGGCATTGCTGTCGAGTTATGGAAACAAGGCAATAGACACCATAGAGGTGCTCAGTAGAGACTTATCAGTGATCTGCGTTATTTTCACCTTTTGGTAGCAGCACAACTTGTCTGGTTATAACAAAAAAGCCATTACCAGATACCAGGTAGCAGGAGAAAAAAGGTGAGTAGAGTCAAGTTGAGCCAGTAGCAGATATTGGGAAGGGGCATCAGAGGTGCAACGGCAGGCTCCGGCATAATGACAAGGCGTATTGCAAAGGTCAGCCACTGTGTTATCAGCCCGGACCTGTCAGCAGGACTAAAGCTGGGGATGGACAGGTGGAGTGGTGTTTAGTCACACGTCCTATCGTTATCTCATCTGAACCTGCCATGATCCGCATCGCCCGCGAAAGAAAAGGCTATTCATTAGCATTTTCAACCAAGATGATGCAGCGAGGGTGGTCAAAGCACTCCCACCATGAGCATTTGTAACGGGGTTTTTGCAGGAACCCTGAAGTTAATTATAATGTCTTTTGAGACTTTTCAAAGATGGTTTAAGACCTATACAAGAATTAATCAGACACAACTACATAACTCAGATTGGGTGACAAAATCATAAAAAAAAAGATTATTATTTTTGCCAATGAGATTAATGTTAAGGATGTAAGTCTATGTGTATGTGTGTATTTGTCTCTTTGTATGTCTATGTGGATTTATGTGTATACACCAGGGTGTGTATGGCTTGTCTTTATTACTGCACTATGCCTACGGAATATCTGCGCTTTATAATCCTCTATATGTTCTTTGAATGTCCTTTCAGCACTTAATGTATTTATAGATGTGTTGTGTTTGTGTTTAAATGTTAGAAACCTGCTGTAAAACAGAGATAGGCTCATCTTACTATTATGTTGGTTTTCCTCAAAATGAACTCAAACTTAAAAATAATGCCTAAAAAAAAATCATGATGAAGAGCTTTCCATCGTTTTTAAGAGCCTTGATTTTCCCAAAATGTATTAATTAACTTTAAATACTTTTTTACAGTGGACACCCTGTATAGGAAGCAATGATAGAGTGCCAATGTTCGACGAGGTGAAATGGAATAAAATATTATTTTATCTACGTACAGCAGACAAATGCCACGTCAGTAAGTGTATTTACCTCTGGCCGCTAGCCATGATGGGCACCCTCCAACCCTTGATCTGGCTCAGCTCTGTGTCCGACACCTCGATCTGCAGGGGGAGGCGGGGGATCCACACGTTGAGCTCCAGCTGAGTGCTCAGGTACCCGTAGGTGAAGTTCACCGGCATCTTCACTTTCCCCTTCATCTCCTTCCCGTTCACGAAGACGTAGTCGCACCTGTCCGACACCTGCATGGGAGGGAGAAGGAAGGTTAATAGCCACGGGATTTGAGTTAAGCTCCCAGGCGGTTGCACCAGGTTGACTAAATACGGAACTGCACGGTGCAATATACTGTTCCGTATACAGTTGATTATAAGGCTGACTGATACAGTAATGCTGCAGCTACTTTGAACAAGATGAAAGATCCTCTACCCACTCCACACTCGGGGAAAAGAGGGAGGGGAGCAGCAAGGGACATCTTTGAACCTGCAGATCGTGGTCTGCCTCTTCCATTATAGTCCTGCCTTCAGCTAAAAAGAACCAACAGATGGAATCTAGTAAGAGGAGAGCAGTTGTCTCTTGATAAAATGACCAAACTGAAAGCCATCTGTTTCATAAATTGCTTTACAAAAGGAATGACAGGGACAATTTTGTGCTATTGGAAAGGCACGGCTCTTTGTGGCTTGTGTTCATTCTCTTTGAAGACCCCCCCCACATTTTTTTTCCCCCCTTACTTGGTCAAGCATTCGATTAATGCCCAGAATCCTCAATCCTGGTCTCTTTTTTAAAAACCTTATGATATAACAAATACCACATACTAATACACAAAGCATTCAAATTGAATCTCAAGGGAGGAGTTTAGCAGATGCAAACACTCACACGTGTACAGAGGTAATTAATCAGTCTGCCTTAAATAGAGATACCCTCAGAGATGCCCATTTATTTTCTGTTTTATTTTTCCTTCCTTGGCCACTTTTTCAATCCTATTGATCCCCATCATATAACAGACTACTGTGGCTGAAACCAGATGGAATTAGATGGTCTGGGGAAATATCTTTTTTTTTTTTTTTTCTGCTCCCAAGTTATTTCTCCACAGTGAGATAAACCCATAAACAGCCATTCATCATGAAGCCGCCGCGTGATATCTTCTGTGACGAGGAAGAAAACGGTGCGTGTGTGACAGATTCAGCTTCAGTGCGAGCCGCCGCCACCGCCGCCACTTCAGCATCACCTTGAGAGCGAAGCCTGCAGAATGCCTTCTGTGGAAATGAAACCCAGTCCGGGGTTTTGTGTAAATAAAAGCATATATTTGCAGATTCCCCTGCGTTGGATCTGCACTGGAGATCCTTGAAACCAGTGTGTGTGTGTGTGTGTGTGTGTGTGTGTGACTGATAGGAAACACAGTGCTGTGACAGAAAGCTTTTATCCCGTCTGTCATCAAATACCTACTAGTTAATTCCCAGTGTTAGCATTCATATTTCAGTCCAATGCTCCCAGGATTTATATCATTAATATTTTCGCTATCTGTTTGAGCGCAATGTTTTTCGATAAGCTTTTTTTTTTGTTTGTGTGGAACAAAAGTTTTTCTGGTGGGTTTTCTAGTTTTTTTTTTACATTAAATACATTATATTTCAAAAAGGAATTGCTCACCTGCCTTGACTTGCTTGTGAATGTAAATGACATCCACTTCCTAGTCTATAGAGTTCTATATGAATATAACAGCTTCAATTCTAGGAAGGCTCTCCACATAGGCATAGGCAAGGAGGACTCTTTTTTTCCCCATGGCTTTATGATCATGGCTTTGTGCAACGCATGGGTGAATTTGGATGAGGTGGGCAACGTACGTTTGAAAATATAGTATATCTGTTGAAAAAAAAAAAACATGTGAGGAAGCTGAAAAATAATGCTGCCGGGCATCCTTCAAGGCTACAGGCAACCATCAGAGAACTTATGTTAGGGGACTACACATGACCTGCATTCTCAAGTGGAAGAGCGCAGGATTAATGGATATTTAGGACCGTAGCGTTCTTACCGCCGATGACGAGTGTGAGCCGTACACGGTAGCACCTCGCTCACGTGCAAAAGTAAGGAGGACTGACAGGGCTGCTTAATGAAAGCTTTTGAACATTTCTACAAGGGCGGCACCGCTCCCCGTGGCAGCCATGGGACAGATAGGGCGCCTCCACGGCTCCCCGTGCCAGAGTGTGTTCCAACTGATAAAGATGTCAGAGGAGTCCCTACTCCTTATCGGCCCCCATTGTTCAGCTTTCTCTCTCTTTCTCTCTCGCTACGCTCAGTCTGCTGCTATTGAAGCGCCTCTGACAGCCCCCTTTCGCTTTTTATTTTGACTTTTCTGCAAGTTCGGGTTGTGCAACCTGCCAGCACGAGCATCAAGTTGCCATCAAGATAAACACCTGACCCCGGGATCCATGTGAATAACCAATGAAAACGCAGGTGACACGTGCATTTATTGGATTCAGCGCGGTTTCCCTCGGCCTCGTCTTCTTAAAGCTATAGCTTGCTATTAATGACCATGGGATTTATTTGCATACAGGCACCGCTACAGTGTGTCTCGTGACAAATTAACTGCCTGCTGGCATTTCTTCAATGTATTCCCAACAACAATCTAAGCAGAAACAATTATGGAAAACATGGCAGTTGATATCCTGCCATCGCAACGCATTACGCTGACACGCTCATATCCTCCTGCTGTGATGTATCATTGGCCGACGTAGCTCAAATCATTTTTTTTAATATACAAAGACGCCACTACTTAATCAGGACATGGTAAAAAAAAACAAAAAAAAACAGGATGTGTGTTGTGGCAGACTCGGGGTGCGACAGCCGCTGTGAATTAAACACTCCCCGTCAGTCTGATTTCACAAAGTATCGTAAATGTCCACGAGGATCCGCTACCACATTAATCAGACACATTAGGCAGCTAACAGGAGAATACTTACAGAGGACATTAAGGCTGTCTCTGGATCGAGCCCAGCAAATTAACAACTCACCCGACAGATACATCTCGTGGCAGATATGAGCGATGGGAGTAGGGAACATGGAGGTGGGGTGAGCCTGCCTCCCTGGCCTGTACACAGAGTTGGTTTGACAGAAGCAATTAGGCCACTCAGAGTCCTCTGCCTAAGCTGTACTCACTTCACTGCAGGAATATGGTCCCTGATTTCTTCAAAGTTGCTGTCATCACATAGTGTGACCTTGAGCAGCTATTGTACAAACATAAAGACGTGATATTGGGAAGTAGAATTGTGGGCGACCGACGTGGTCTCCCAACAAAAGGGATCAGGGCAACCAGAAGACGAAGTGGAGACAGGAGGTAAAGGAACTCAAAAAACATTTTTTGTCAGTGGTAAAAACACAAGACATAACATGCTCACGGTAGCATGGAGATCCACCTCTCAGCAGGTGGACCAAACAGGCATTCCCACATGTCGCGTTTCCTCCGTGTCACCCGCAAACATGTCCGGGGGAAAAAAAACTCCCGCTGCCATTCAGTTCCCCCCTTATAAACAGGTGAGAAGGGGAGGGGTCATCACCTTCTCACAAGGATAAAAGAATTGCATGGTGATAGAACAAAAACATGCATTGTGTTAGAATTATACGATATCATGTCAAGAGTTTCACTCACGGTTTGAGGATGCTGCTTCTCCCTTGGCTCATAAACATCACGTCCTTTGATAATGGATCAATCATTGAGTCAAACAGCCAGTCGTTTAACAGACAAATCAAGTTTAACATTAAATAGGTACGTCAACTTTTTCTTCCTAGCTAAATAAAAATGATCAATAATAATTGTGACAGACTGTAGGGCATATCAAAAGTAGGTCTATTGATTCCTCCATCATTTTCCACTAGTCGGGGTCAGGTAGCCAACAGTCCCAGTAGAGAGACCCAAACTTCTCTCTCTCTGACCACTTCATACATTCCATCTAGGGGACCCCATGGCGTTCCCAGACCAGCTAAGAGATATGGTGTGTCCAGCATGTCCTGTGTCTTTTGTGCTTATAAAAGTCATAAAACATGCAAAAGCCTCTGCTTCCTCCAGGAATTCACTAAAGGTACATAGATGGTCTACAGTACACACCCTATGGGCGGGTGGGCAATCCTGGTCCTGGAGGACTTCCAACCAAGCAGTAACACCTGATTCTACGAATCAAACACTAGAGCTCTTGCTAAGGACCTTAATTAGTAGAATCAGGTGTGTCCCTGCTTGGTTGGAACAAAAACCTGCACTCACAGTTGCCCCCCAGAACCAGGGTCAGCCCACCACTGCCCCCTGGCCTCCCTGTTTGGAGAAGGAAACCACCTCCCAGAGCTGGCAGTCCAGATGCACACATGAAAAACCTGACAACAAAACTCAATAATTCCAATATCATTCATTATAATCACATTTTTTTTAACATTTTTTATAAACTTTTATATATGCAAAACTATGTCTCAGTTGGATGCAGTTTTTAAGAAAGCCTCTATTGAACTAATGCAATGTAAATACAGATAAAAAGAGGTCAATTGACAGCAATGAGGACATATTTTGCATATGTTTATGAATTAATATGTTGTATTTAGCAAATAAATTATTTAAAATGCTACACATTGTCCCTTCATGCCTAATAAATTTTACTTTCTGAAGTGATTGAAATAATGTTTAATGATAGCCTACTAATTTAAGATACCTCTGGATATATAAATATTGATTATAGCCCCAAAAAATCTTTGAAAGTGTAATTGCTACACCGCAGCATGTGGAGCTGTGTGGTGAGTGTGGGTGTAAAGGAGATTGTATCATCCTTCCGGACCAGTAAAACATCCAGTGCCAAGTCACTACAATCCATAAATTGAGACAGGCTGTATGCACTGACCCCAAACTGAACTGTCAGAACTCTAAATCCGGAGAGAACGACATCTGCCTGCACACATCAAACATAATTTATTTCAGCATGACAAATCTCCGAAGAGGAAGAGAAAAAGCATGTGACCTGGGGTATTTTTTTTCTCATTCAATTCAATGTGATTATACAGCGACAAATGAGTAGAAGCATGATTTTATGTGTAAAGTGACACATTTTTCACGTTTTATCGACAGACTATGTTTACTTAGAGCTAATTCCCCAGTTCAAATTAGATAACCTAGTGAATGTTGACAAACCGTATGATTAAATGCGAATTGCGTTCTTTGAATGCATCCTGCATGCTCACATATCGATCTAGCGATCCCATAAGCAGCCTTCTCTAGCCTCTTCTTTATGTTTTTGCTTTTCTGCAATTTATTTTTCAGTCTGTAATTCACTTAGCCCGTCTCTAACTCACAAATCAGATGTAATAAAATGGATCGAAGTGGCAAAATATCCTCCTCTGCTTCAGTTTTGGATTTAATTTCATTATAACTAAGTGTGCTTTACTTAAGTTTGATTTGCTTCATCTTACCGCCCTGTCTCATCTCAGCAGTTTCTGTTGGAGAGATTTGGACTCCAGCAGGGTGCAGTTTTCTTTTTGTGCTCAACACAAGTCACTGATACCAGGGCTAAAATTTGGTATCCCTGTAATGGACTTTCTTTTCAGCTGCGCTTTGTGTCCCAGGTTTAAAAGGGGATCTAAAAATAACAATGTCGCCACATGTCAATCAGTTTTTTAACCTTTCTAAAAGGAATTATATATTTAGATGTGCTAGACATCTCATCTGTAGATTTTTATTTTTTTAATAATTATTGGTTTTACTGTAAGCTATAATGTGCTTCATGATGTTTGGATAGTGTGAGACATCAAATGCACATATTTTCATTTCGACTGGATATTAACTAGCTATTGCATTTGAGCTGCACTATTACAGCCAGTATTGATTTAAAAACTATCAACAGTCAATTACTGCAAATGGACTGTGCAGGTAAAAAAAAAAAAAAAAAAAATTATTTGCATTTTGATTGCAAATGAATGCAGGCAAATACTATCTGCACAATATGGGTCCTTCGCTACGGGTCTGATGGGAAAATCCCTTTAAATTCTGCAATGCTAAAACTGGCTTAACAGCTGTAGATAAGGAGCCGCAAATTTGTAGCCGACACATTTGAAGTAACAATATGCGCATTGCATGATCACATTTGCATATCTGGCCGGTGTCATGATGCCGGGGAAAAAAATTGGCAACAAAAGGCTATTTGAAGCCACCCACTGGGCCACCGGTGCCACCACATAATAAGAGAGGAGATACCAGCTCCCTATTTCAATGGCTCATCCTACAAACCTTGACCACGTCTTCGTCTGTGGAGCGACACCTGACCGCTTCGGAGACATCGGTGATAGAGGCATCTATTCCGATGGTTACCACCTTCACGGGCACAGCCACAGTTTTCCCAGTTAACACGGCGGTGTTCAAAATCTCAGAATCCTACAGGGAGAGAGACACAGAGAGAGAAAGAGAAAGAGAAGAGAAGGAGAGCACAGCATTGGTCAGAGCCTCACAGGTCCCAAACCCACCCAATAACATACAAGCAGTAATTATTACCTCAGAATGAATGTGAAATAAGTGTAATAAGTGTAAACCACAGGTTGTGCCTGCTGGTATGCACATTGATCAGTATTTGTGAATTTTGTTGTAGTTAGTCTCCTTGAAAACATGTGATTTTAGTTTTTTTAAGGTGGAAATGTGCAGCATTTTTTTTTTCCTCCAGTAGCTACTGTGCAGTTTGTAAAGCTGAAGTAAAATTCACGATAATTATTTGGGCATTCTAATTAACGTGAATGCAATTATAATTACAAATTAAAAAATACAGTACGTTCCCCGCGCTCTTCAGCGAGCTAATTGCTGAAAGTCATTAGCATAACATTGCGGATGGTTAGTCACTGTGATCACAGACCTGCAGATAAAATGCACTGTAGACTTTAATTGATTATGAATTGATTAGGGAATTCTATGTCCTATTGCATGGGCATGTTTCAATGAATCATTTACTTCTCTGCTCAGACACATTGAGTTTTGTGCATATATCTGATGAGAAAACCTCAGCTGCAACATCTAAGTATGTCCTTTTACTGAGACTAAGACTTTTTTTTGCTCTGTAGTAGCAACATAAATTGATTCTGGCACTTCTGGCACCTCTCATGTTTTTTTTTATACCAAGTTTAGGTACATAACCTTTGTATATAGAGGTACATACATTCACATGTATTATCATTTATAACAGCATTTCTGCAACTGTAAAACACAACAAAACTAAACCTGTCTATTCACAAGCCCAGTTAGGGCCTGATGTGCTTTAATAGTGCATGTTTTGGCAAATTGTCCAATAGCCTAAATATAAATTCTAATAAAGAAAGTCAGACCATTTATTCCAGCCACAGGTTGATATGGATCGAGGTGCTTTAATAAAACTTTACTTCATTTTGGGATTGAGTTATAATGACATTTTGTAAAACACTTTACGCGTTGCATTATTGTCAGCGATAGACAATTTTACGAGGATATTGAGAGTATATGGATTATATCGTTGGCGATACTTTGACTTGGATGACGCTATTGAAGTTATAGCCGGTGATTTTCTGCCAGGAAGTGATTGCCGTCCGCGGGAGTGCGGACAGCCAGTTCATAAAACTCTACAGTGGCTTTTATCTGGATTAAACAGTCATAACCTGCAAATACACACAACTTTATGTCCGCATTGACAGAAAGTTGTTAAACTTTAATATTTCGTGCAACTGAATAATAACAAATTGTGGTCTGAGAAGTGTTATTTACATGATAGGCAATAGGGAGACTGGAGAAAGTTGTAACGCAATCAGGAACAAAGTAGGAATCACTGATTCACTCTGCACATGCTCACTGTTTTCATGAGGCCGATGCAGGAAATTTCAGTTATTTCATTCAGTTTATTTGTGGAAATGAACAAACCAACTTTATTGCACACTCTAATGTTTGATCATTGAAGCTAGTGCACAGTTGCTCCTTCTGAACAGTTCCTTTGTCATAAATGGTCAGACATTAGTGCAGTCCATGTACTGTACTCTGCAGGACCACAGCGATTTTGTCATTGTCATGGTGGTTATTTTATAATGTGACATTTCACCCAAAGGTATGTGACGACCGACCCACACTATGGGGTCAATTGTTACATTTCCCTCCTTTATGCATTTCCTGTTTGTGTTGCTCACACATTGCCTCAAAATCATTTCTTGTAAATCTTAGTCACTCCCTATAAATTGTTGAAATACAAAATTACAATGCATTAAAAGTATTTTTTCTCATGCCAAAAAATTGATTACACCTCATATTTTGTGATTTCAACTTTTCTGCCCCAAAATTAATATATTATATTAATTGGGGGTAATATATTATAGAATTTAGCTCACTCAGCCCCTGATTACCTGTTGAGTTTCCTTTAAAGGGGATAATACACCATGACTCTTTTAGACATTTATGAACTGGGCACCGTTAAAACGCTGCGCGCACGGGCAGCTCGTAATCACTTTCTGGCAGAAAATCACCAGCAATAAATTGGATAGCGTCACCCAAGTCAGAATATTGCTGGAGATATAATCCATAAACTTTCAATATCCTCATTAATTAACTTCACTGACAATAATCCCACACAAAGCAGCAAGTGTTGACAAAATGTCAGTAGCTATAACTCAATCCCCAGTGATAGTAAAGCTTTAATAAAGCATCTCAATCCATATCTTACACGTAGGCGGTGGCTGGAATGAACGGTCTATCTGTCGTGATGACTTCATGCGAATTTATCTTGAGGATTTAAAATGATTAAAAACGTGTGAATTATATATGATGTACAGTGACCTCACTATATAGACACTATATATAATATTAATAATGTTCATCATGGGACCATATACCTTTATGTGCTTTTTTTTCAGAGAATGATGGACCCCCAGAAAGTACAGGTCATTTTTTATCTGTTTCATAATTATTTAAAATCGTCTTTTCTGATTGGAGACTGAAAAAGGTCGGGTGTGACAGTGGGGGCAGTGGGCCGTGCTGTGGAACCTCTACAGGTGGGGGCAGCTACTTCATGACATCACAAAGTCAAGAAAGTACAAATAAGCTGTCAAAAACTGCATTTGTTTTAAAAATCCAGGCTGTGTGCATTTCTGTGTTTGATATAGATCTAGATGCATATACATGTCTATATACCTCAGATAGATATTGCATTGTATCAGAATAAAACCTGCAACCAGCTCCGTACAGTGTCACACTATGAATGACTCTCGACTGTACTGAAATTTATTGTACTGAACCTTTAAAGGAGCAAGAATAAAGGAAGAATGTGTCTTCCTGGGGATGTAATGATTAAATCAATTCACATCAAGTGATACTATAACAGTCACATGTTCAGCTGAATAGACTGCCTGTAAACAAAAATAGTTCTCCATAGACGCAAACAGAATGAAAACAAATCCTCTTCTTTATCTCTTCTCCACGCTGCTCCGTTTTTTATCCCCAATGCCGTTGAGGACCCCCGAGGCCTCTTTTATTTTCTGACACGTGATTGAAGTGGTTTACCCAATTGAGTTTGAACAGGTGAGAAGTGATTGAGACCAATTGGTAATCTGGGTGTTGCAATTGGAGAGCCAGGTGAAAAAAAAATGTGCAAATTGGGCAGATAAGATAAGATAAGATAAAACTTTATTGATCCCACAACGGGGAAATTTGTGTGTTACTGCAGCGTTACAGATAAAGAGAAGAAAATAAAGCTGAGGATAAATAAAAACTATAAAGAAATAAAAATAAAAAAACACACAACACAATGTACAAATTCGCAGAATTTGTTGATGATCCGCATACACAGTATGCATTATCAACATAGAATCTAGATGCTGATGGCTTTTGCTGCTGCTGATTTTCTTGATCAATTGACACACACACACACACACACACACACTGGAAGAGCAAGACTGTCACGAAGGTTAACGTGCAGCATTTAGCAGTGGACCGGATGGAGCAATAAGCTGCTGGCGTCTTGCAAATGTGAGTATGGAAGAAGGTCAGCTGCATGTTGTAACTAAGTACCGATGCTTTAAATGGCAAAATCTGCGTTCAAATGCCCATATACATGTATTATACATATTAAGAACCTTTAAGCTTGTTCCAGAAAGTGCGGCTCAACTGTGAAGCGCTGCATTGTATTCAGATTTCAAAACCCATTCTTTCAACCAAAAAACAAGTCACACAGCATTCATATAATTATCTCCACCATCAGAGAGTCAAATCACACGGCTTCATCAGGTCATGTGACATTTTCTCTGTTTTCTTCAAAGTTCTTGTCATTTTTGGTATATACAGTGTAAAGACTGCTACCACACTGTAATAGTGTGAGTATAATATCATATAGATATTGAATTATATCAAATTATATTATTATATTATTATATCATATCATTCCGTTACAATTGCATACAGTCGAACTGAATCATTTTTGAGTTCTGAGTGACACAAATATTTCATATTTTGCCAAAACTCACAGTAATTGCACCTGCATGTAAAAGTAGAAACACAACAGTAAGAATCTGTCTTTCCTGGGGCACAAATGCATCATGGTAACAAAGCTGTTTGTTTCACATGCCCCCAAAAACAATAAAAACAAATCCTGCCTGTGCTTTCTTCTCCATGTTGCTCAGTTTGGATCCCCCCAACACAGTTGAGGACACCTAAGGCCTCCTTTGTGTTCTGTCACATGATTGAAGTGGTTTGCCGATTGAGTTTGAACAAATGAGAAGTGATTGAGACCAACTGGTAATCTGGCTGTTGCATTTTCAAAGCCTGTGTTCACCATGTGAGAAAAAAAAGCATGCAAATTGTTTAATTATGCAATTTATTTTTAGAGTTTTGCAAAAAGCAAATGAGTGATTTAAGTGTGAAAGTGGTTTCCAATGATATAGTGCTGTTGTGGATTTGTGCTTAGAATTCAGCAGTTTGGGCCCATTAACTGAGAATGTAGAGAATTGTGTGCATTGATACATTTTTTCTCTGTGTGTGTCTATTATAAAATCTGTGATTGCTGTGTCCATTACAACAAAAATATGATATTAGTATTAGGCGATTTTGATGTCCTCTTCTGGAAATAATAAAACGGGAAAATTCCATGTTTGCCCCCAACCAAATTGTAATGAAATCTGTGCCCTTGCCAGGGTTAATCCAGCTTTTATTCATGTTGGTTCACAGAAATTCAAAGGCTATTTCTGCAGTCTCTGCAGTGGGTGTGTTTACCCTTTGCCTCAAACGCTGCCTTGTTAGGAATACATAGTGCATGCACTTCTACCTTGAGCCTTTACAGTATGCTGGGTCTTTCTTTTCTCATTGGCTTTCAGTATTAAAATAGTTCCAGCAAACCCAGTGCCCTAAAGCATTCATCCCCTATACGCCACAGGGGCCATGACAATGACTTTGTCTTATCCGTGCAGGGAAGGACAGGCTGTGGGGGACATCACAAATTGACTGAGTCATAATAATAACAATACAATTTATTGATAAGGGGCTGTTTTTGACAGGAATTTGAAGTGCAAGCACACAGCTGGTAACATGAAAAATATGGTGTTTAAATGCAAAGCAAGAAAAAAAAGTGCCACCAAGAGAAAGCAGCAAGAAGCTCAGAACAAGAATATATTTAATGTAATAGTAAACAAAATAAAGTAACGTACTTGAATGAATAAACTTCTAAGTAAATAATATATTACAAAATAAAGGTTTTACTCTCTTATTCTTGCCTCGTTCCCTGTCTGCCTCTTAACTCTCAACAAGGTTTTCTGCTTTCATTAAAAAAATCTAAAGGATCATGACTCAAACCTGTCAGGAACATTTCATGTAATTTAATACTTACTTGCCTATCAGCTTTAATAAGGCTTTATGAAGAGAGAGAAAAAAAAAAAAAAAGCACCAATGGTGCAATTTGCCCCTGGAGCTACTCTTACTGGGTGACCTCAACGGTCTAGACACCTCGATGGCACGGCTTCATTACTCTGAACATAAATCTTAACCTTTCATTACACATACACGCTCGCACACATCACTATTGTCACGGCAGATAATTGGGGCCAATTAAGTCAAGTTTAAGGTAACTTTTGCTCTATAAAGTCACCCATGCACATTGGATTGTGTCATCCGCCTATTCAACGCAAAGCCATTGCACTTCAATTACACAGACTGCCATGGACCATTCGGCACCACAGTAGATAGCGCTCATTGAGGTCAAAGTGGACTTCTAGATACTTGCACTGTCCAGAGAATTTAGCTTCTTTTCTACTGAAATGACTTTAACTATACTAATTGTACAACATATGTACAACATGATAAAAATCTCCCAATGTAAGCTGTTTTAATTCTGCTATATAGTCAAGAAGCCCTGGACTGATTTCTTTAATTTCCATGGGGCAGCAATCCCTGTAGAAATTATATGTTTTTCCTTTCTTTGTATTGAAGACTTTACAACTCTGAAGATATTTTGTCACTATTTCGTCAAATAAATTCTTTAAAACAGAGAAATCTAACCCCTTAGTGGCACCTGTTAAATAAAATGTCACATTCGTTTATAATAATATCGGTAAAACTGACAAGTTCAGACGAGATCAGTCCACCTTGTCAGGTTTGCTGTCACCACGTGCGTATTCCAGACTCACCGTGGAAGTACAGAGGATTTGTACACCGCTTTGTTAACTCGCTTTCTAAAGACTCGTCGGTGTTTGTGAGCTCGCGAGTCGGAGTCATTCAAAAGAAGAGAAAAAGCGGATTAAGTTTGCTTGAAAGGAGCCTCGTCGTTTGTAAGCATCAATTACTAAGTCCATTCAGCTTTGGAGTGAAATGATTATTAGTTGAGCCAAAAGATAGCAATGAATCACATGAAACACTTAATCTTCAAATGGCTTTTCATTACAATTTTATAGACTGTGACAGTGTTATAGAGCAATGTGCCACTGACTTTGATTCAATTCCCCTTAAGAACGACGATTGCTCTAAATTAATTCTGTGTGCGCTGGGATTCCTCCATTTCCAGAGGGTTGTCTATAATACATGATGGGGTAAATGGTTGGGACCAGCTGAAAGTGGAGGCTAATGTTAGATTACAGCAGCAAGAGATGACCCAGCAGGGTCTGGCAATAATAAGCCACAGTGGGATCCCACAGTGATGCATCAATGGTCCACAATCACAGCCATAGACAGCGCAATTAAACACAAAATGGGGACCAGTGGTGCACATCAGCAGCAACCCTCAGTCAGCTTAATCTGGAGGGAGACCCAATGAACTATTAGTTGATGAGAGTTCCTTTTTTGTCATGGTCACCGATTTATGGGTTTCTTATGTGACATACAATATGTGCTCAAGAGGAATTTTGATCAAATCTATATTAACATATGTTTTATTGAACTTTCTTTCATTTCATGGTCCTATTCTTTTAGCCCTTGAAGGTACAAGGTTGCGATATGACAACAAACCCATTCTATGCCTACTACAGACACAAAGGACGTCACCAGTTATGACCCAATTATGTTGGATTAAACACTGTAATAATGCACTTTGTAAGTCCCTCCCACATTGCATTCCATTATAATTGAAAAACTTTTAATTTTCAACTTTACATGTTATTACACTTGAACTATTTTTTAGAATATTTTTATTCTTTTTTATTGTGGTACAGTACTGCCATATCGAAAATTAACCCTAAAAACTACTACTAAAAAATTAAATGCCTTAATTATGTTTATTTGTTCTATTTTAAGACAAGAAAAAAAAATACCAACTGGCACCAGGGTGTGTACCATAGTATACCGTAGTAGGTTAAAAGACTGAAATGTGCTACATGAAATTTCTGTTTCTTGCATGTCATAAACTCTATTGCTTGCCTATGTTCTGACATTACCCTGTTCACATCACTTTATTGTAGTGTGCAGTTGTTTTGAAGAACTAAAAAAGGATATGATCCGGAATATATAGTAACCAATGGAAGTTATTCTGCATGCGCAGGAGATGAGGGATGTAAATGTGTGTTGTAAATGTTTCCATGCCAAGTGACTGAGCAATGTCCTTTAATTTTAATTAATAACAATCTTTTTCGACACATCCAAGCAAATGACAAACAATGCATATTGCAATGTAGCCCAAACCTATGTTGCAATATGCACATTGCATCATTCTCGTGGCAACCTCAAACTCAGCCCCATCCATCAGATCATCAGATGGAGAAACACAAATTATCACTCCAGAGAACATGTCTCCAATGCTGTAGAGTCCAGTGGTGACTTGCTTTACACCACTGCATCCGATGCTTTGCGTTGCCTTGGTGATATAGGGCTTAAACGCAGCTGCTCAACCATCGAGATCACATTTTATGAAGCTCTCTGTGCATAGTTATTGAGTTAATCTGAAGGCTACATGAGGTTTGGAGGACATGGAAATGATTGAAGTGACACCTAATTATGATTATTTCGATGGGTGAGCAAATACGTGGAAGGTACACACTATATTGCCATATTGACTCTGGAGGTGCGTTCCCTGGAGTGGTGAATCGCGTTTCCCCATCTGGCAATCTGATGGACAGGTCTGGATTTGTGGTTGCCAGGAGAACGATATTTGTCTTGGGATACTTTGGATGGGATGTCACTTAAATTTATAAGCGAGTCAAGGCAAGTGAGCAAATCCTTTTGGCAATAGAGTGTAGAACAAATGCATCAATTCAGGTTATGAATGAAAGCTTATGAAAGAACCAGTCATCAATATAATCTGTCTAAAGACTTTGGATTGGTTCTGTAAGGCTTTTCAAACTGTCTAATGAAGCTTAGGGAGAGTTCAATCAGGAAGACCATGCCATTGTTACTACTCAGCTCCCATGCAACCTAATGGGTATTTCCCAGGATGTCAAGATGATCACATCTGATGGTCTCACCAACCAATGGCGTAATGACGTAGCTGTCTGTTTAAAAGAAATTCTCTCTACTCCAGCATCCAGATATCCTATTCATCCAAGCACCAAAGACCTAATTGACAATCAATTCTGTAATAAACATAATTCTCATTCATGTCTCTCTCTATTGAAATTGTGTCCATCCTGTTTTAGCAATGAAAAAAAAAACAGAGTTTGTCTTCAGTCTTGAGTTGTGCAAAGCATTTAAAAACTGACTAAGAGGGGTACAAGAAATCTCATCCTTTTTGTCAGATTCCCTCATTAAAACATAGATTATCTTCTATCCGAGCAACATGCTTGGAACTAGTTCTGTTGATGCTCAACTGTTGACAAAATGCTGGTGTTTGTCCTGTACTTATGAGCCAATCTGCCCCCTCAAGTCTCACAGATAGGTCTTTTTTTGTTCAATAATTTGTAGGAGAACTGCCTGTCTGCTTTATCAAAGATCTCTCTGTTAGCATTCAGCACGCCGCTGTGGCTGGTAATGCGGTCTGGGCCGTAATGTCTGCTTGTGTCTCGGTTGGATCTGAAAATAAGTGAGATTTATGGTGTCAGCCTGAGTGACACAGGCAGCATGAGAAGTAGCGAAGCCGCCCGTCCCGGCGTTGCGATTAGACGAGTCTGCTCCTACCCTGCGAATCTATGCAATACTACATAACTGCTACAAATGAAGAGGTCAAGCTCAGCGTGTGGTCTTGAAGATTTTAGTGCCTACTGTAATCAGGCCACTGCAGAGCGAGTTAAGGCCAATAAAACATTTTTATGTTTGGTGTGTCCACCTTTCAAGTAAACTTTATATTGATAATATATGACCATTCTGCAGCTAACAGCATGTCCAGATAAACACAAAAGGCACATCTTTGGACATTAAAAAGAACAACCCTGTGAGCCAAAACACCTGATCTCCTGCTTTTACCTCCATGATTAATGACTTGTCATTGGACACAAGTCTCTAAATCTCTCATGTCATTTCAAGAGCAAACACATTAAAAGGGGCCATGAAGTATGCCAATAGTCAACTAAAGATAGTGAATGAAATATTCATAGTTTTGATAAACATTCTCATCCCTTGGTGATAAAGTATGAGTACGTGTGAGGAAAACCAAAATGGGAGTAGGGGGATAGTGAATTATTCGCTGTAGACATTAAACGCCAATCAGACAGTGTCCCTGAGCTATTAAAGAGACAAAAAAAGACATGTCCTTTCATCAGCTCTTCTCCCCGCATTGTGCAATGCTCAATGTGGCACTTCCTTCCCTCTATTCCAGTGGGCGTTTAATTGGCTAGAAGCGAGAAACATGGAGAAGAGTGGGAATAAAGGCCTTGGAAGCGCCATGCAGAGCGATACATCACTGCATGACAGTGCATTGAAGTGGTGGGATGGTTGTGAAGCCAACACACTGCCTTTTAATGAGGGCCCTATCTCTCTCTCTTGCTGCCTTTTCTTTTTCTTCTTTCCACTCCCGCTCCTCCACAAACGAGCCAGTTCCTCTTCTGCCTTTTTCCCTCGTCTCCTTTCCGGGTTGGCAGGAGGGGGGTGGTCATGGTACACGGTGGACAAACACCCGTCTTTGGGCGCCAGATTCCCTCACTGCCCCCAAGAAACATCAACACTGTTCAGTAGCTTGGCCCAGCATCTTGAGGGTACAGCTGCCTCAGACATGGCACGGATCTCGTCAGATCTGGACCACATCTCGTCTGCTCGATGGTGTTGTCTGTGGCCAGTTGGGGGAAATCAAATCAGAGTCCATCGCTGCCTACATAGTGGATTAGCTCCACAAAGCCGTCAGCTGAAATAATGCGAGATCATGCTACATGGACAGGGCGAAAATTGTCTTTCAATCAGCAGGAATGTCAAAGGTTACGCTAACTTTAGTAGGTATTGTTAGGTTGTAGTAAGCAACATTATAGAAAGACCATTTTACCTCATATCCTCATATCAAGTAGTAGTAGAATTCAAATTGTATTGATGATCCGGATATTGCTGATGTATTTTAATGTTGTTTTATTGCCCAGGTCTGATTCAAGCCCATAAAAGTTACAATATGTGAATGTGCTAAATGTATTACAGAGCCATCGTGCCTTTATCAGTGAATTGGCATCAGCTGCTTCTTTTATGACTACTAACAACATTTTTTTGTTAAAAGGGGATTATTTCCTCCAAGACATTCCTCATTGTCATGGGCATAATTTGAAAACTCCCTTAAAATGGCAGAGCCGATTCCAATTTAAATCTAACTATGAAGTGGAAGTTCTTTGAGTTCTTCGGTTCATCTTACGAGACCTTCTGATTTACCAGCTTTTTACTAACACTTAAGAATATGAAGCCTCATATATCCAGACATTTTAGATGTTCTTTTTTCTTTTTAAACCAGTCAAGTAATGGTTGACTTTTTGGTCTCATGTTAACTAGTCATTCACATTGAAAACCCTTCAATTACACTTTAAACACCTTCGCGGTGAAGTGTCAATTCCTTTGATACAAGGGTCTCTCAAAGAAATAGAGAGACCTTTATAGAATAAATAGAATACAATATCTGCTTTTTGGAAATGTCTGATCCTAATTCAACTTGTAGACAAAGAGTTCAAGGACAGTATTGACTTTTGGATCAGATTAAAGTGCTCTCATCTAAGCAAGTGCAAATGATTTCTGGGGAATCTTTGACTACAGTTAATTATGACATCGAACAAATCTCTCCATAAATACTCATTCATATATTACGTTACAGATTGTAATAGCTTAATCTACACAGTATATGGCTTGTTGGCAAAATAATATGTTATATACAATGTCCAGAGTATTATAAGGGTCAATCTGAAATTAAGTAAAGTGTTAACATTTTTATTTTTAAAAGTGTCACTGAAACGTGTAAAGCGAGACGTCTTTTCATACTGTATGTGACAGATATTTTATAGGTTTATGAGTTGTAGTCTCTGTCTGTGATATAAAAGTATTAGAACAAACAGAGTCTGTATAAAGTTTTATAGAAATTATTGAGGGTTAGCGCTGAAAAGACGAAGCCACCCTCCGAAGCCCAGCGGTCGTGAATTGCGGCTTTGCGCTGTGAAAATGAGCTTGTGAATAAAACATGGCCGGACACGGAAGTACTATATTTTAAGTTTATAGGACAAATCCCCCGCAAATTCTCATGAATATCATACCTGCAATACATCTAGATCAATGGGTCGGGAGGGAGGAGCGGGCGTTCCCGGTGGATTCCAGCAGCAGTCGGATGAAGCTTTGGGAAGAATCAAGGTCAGGCACCAGGGACACGAGCGGGTTCTCTGCTCACCTGATGAGCGAGCGAGCGAGCTGCGGGGGACTGGGCTTTGGGGGGGGGGCTGCTGGGAGCTTTTGACTGATGCGGCTGCCGGCACGGCAGAGCCTCATCCCGGAGCCTCATCACGGTGCCCTGCTGTTGAGCCGGGGGGCCCGGATGCTAGAAGGCAGGGAAACGACCCTGCCCGCGCGGTCTGCTCAATTTCAACCCGATATCTATCATACGCCGTCGATCGATGGAGAGTTCTTCAGCAACAGCCAGCCGCGCCTGTGGGGGGACGACCTCCTGATCTCTGTCTGATTTCCTACCCCGGGCTCTGATCAAGATCCATACCGCCAGCTTAGCTTGGCTTAGCCGGCCTCTGGACACAGAAGTCTCTCTCTTCAGACACAAAGGTCAGCTCCGCCGCGGAGTCCATAGCAGAAGAAGAAAAAAAAACACACACACATCCTTTCTCAAAACTCAGCGGGCCAGGATTAAAGTCGGAATGAATAGAACCGGGCCGGAATGCGAAGCAGGATGTTACCAATTATTGGCAGAGATGTGAGCATGTGCACGACCTAGGACTCTCTGCTGTATAAACTTTTTTTTGACAGGTTTAGGAGAACAAATAGCTAGAATGTGTGATGAGGGGACGAAGGTTCACGCTATCTGATGACAGACAGGAGAATATAAGCGGTTCTGTGGACTACAGGTCTCGTAGAATACCAAATAACAGCCAGGGCGTATATTTGCTTCAATCACGTAACTGACCAGGCTTTTATTTGAGACCAGGCAGCAGTTTGGGACAGGCAGTTACAAATTAATATGGAACCCATAAAAGCTGATCAGGGACCACAGGGACATGGTCAAGTCCTACTCACTAATTTTCCTGACCAAGCAAGCTCAGAAAAACTGTAATTTACTAAACTTATTGTATTAAACCAGTATAACTACTATATCATACATACATTTTTCTAGGTCAGATTACAGAAGTGGAAAGATTACAGTATTGGAGTTAAACATCTCCCTACTGCTCCCAGAGTTTTCCTTGATATATTTCAGGTTGTATTTTTTTTTATTTTTTTGCTGCACAGACAATTAATCAATATTATTAATAGAGTGTGTCCTTTAAAAGTCATTGGATCAAGGAGCTGAAGAAAAGAAAGGCGGACCACATAACCGGCAGTTCATTGAAACCCAGCTTTACACTTTATTTAGTTAAAAATGAAGGAATTTGTATGGTATTGTCATTTATATGTTATTTAATACTTCCCTGCTCTGATTAAATGCTGCAAATACAATAAGAGGCTATGAGACAAACCTGTTCCATCTGCAGCAGCAGATCATCTGATCTTTTTGAAAGTGCGTGGCAGTGCAGTAGTCCTCATGTAAAGGTACGGTACTCCGTCCCTACACTTGCTCTCAGCAGAAACGATGAAAGAGGAACATTAAGAACACAGAGAATTCTAAGTCACACGACTTCCAAGGACTCTGATCCTGTTCCGGATCGGGCGACCATTCTTCATTGTGCTTTTCCTCTCCCATTAGCATAACATGTGGTACGGCGTACAGTATACGCATGCTGCAGCAGCCTCAATTAGAGCTGCCTCTTCATCACCAGCCTCCAAAGCTGCAGCGGATGCTAATGGGCGCTTGCCGGGGGTCCATCAATCAGACCCTTATTGTGAAAACTGTATGCAAAAAAAAAAAAAAAAACACTTTATCTTAATCCATTAAAGCAGCAGGAGCACACTCAACACTTGCGGCTGAGGTTATAGAATAACTGAAATCTGGTAGGACGGTGCACCGGCCTAAGCTGCTCTTCTAATAAACAGCTCGCATGATATTAGCGCCGCGCGCATGCTGCAGGATTAGCTGGTGTATAAGCGCTTCTGTCCGTATGTCTAACGACGTGTTTGATGAATGGTCCTCCACATTTCACTTGCCCGGCTGAGAAGATGCGCAATTGCAACAGAGGGAGAGAGAGACAGTGAGAGAGGGAGGGTGAATGGAATCGAAAGGAGTAAAATGAAACATTCATCGGAGGATGTTGATAGATGACTTTATCATGTGAGAGCAGAAGTGGCCAGAGAAGGCCGGCGGTGATGATGTATTGTTTAACGATGTATCGGAGCGGTACACGTGAATACAAACGGCCGCTTTCATTTCTCCTCATCTCTATGCCGGCGAAAACCCGCCCGCGTGAGTGAGCACAGTTTGGTGTCTCGGGCTGGAACAGCAAGACGGATGGGTCCAGATATGATGTATGCCCCGTCCTCCTGCTCCCTCTCCATCACCGGGCATCCACAGCCCGCGTAATGATGATGAGGGCAGCCCGGACAGAAGCGTATTAGTTCACGACGGTGAAAGATAATGGACCAGCCTCCGACTGTGGCGAGGAATCTGCTCAGACATCCAATTACTGCCTTAAAGATCTATGTGAAGATGAGATGACCCCCCCCAAAAAAAGCCCAAAAAACATTCAGCTCTTTCACACTTTAAGTGAAACTGAAAATGTCAACACAAGGAATATTATAATATTCATGTTGATATATTAATGCGCATTGCAAAACATGTAATCTTATCAAGGCAGATCATTGTGCTTAACTCGTTTCAATATTGGACCAATTGTACCAAAAACAAGATATTTTCACCTGATACGATTATTTTTTTTAGTGTACATATTATCTATGCACCTCATTATAACTCATTACTGAATTGCAAAAAATAAAATCTTATCAGAGGAACATTTCTTGTATTTCGTGCAATTAATTATGACAGTAGTCAAGAATAATCTTGGAGTATCTTTTTCTACAGTTTAGTAATGGTATCATAAACACATATGTTTTAAAACACAGATAGCCATTATGGTGGTAAAGAAAACAACACTAAAATTGTGTAAAGAATAAATCAACTAAAATGAAGGAAAAACTTCAAATAAGCTAAATTATCTGCCAATGAAAAAAGGAAATTTTACTCAATATTGGACTAATCTTACCAAAAAGTCGATTTCCAAATTAGATATTTTCACCTGATAAGATTTATTTGTTTTTGCAGTGTACTTTTTCAATACCAATAGAGAACCATGCAGACTCATTCTTAAAAGCTCCAAGTCCAAAATGACACAGAAAACGGTAGATTGACCAAGGATCTCATATTTTTACAGTACTGAGTTTTTGCATTTGAATACAAGTGATTTTGACAGTGAACAATTAAAATTATGAGATTAAAACTCTGAATATTAGCTAAAAATACAACATTAGGATAATGACAAAACAATTTACTCTTATATTAAGAAAACAAAACTAAATTGACAAAAATCAAGAAAAAAAACGTTTTTGCAGACAGCATATATATATATATATATATATATATATATATATATATATATATATATATATATATATATATATATATATATATATGTATATATATAAATTTAAAAGCAGGTGAGACAGGTGCTGCCATCGACAGAAATGCTCTAAACTGACTAAAATTTTGAGCACCCTCTTCTTTTCCTTTATTTCAATTTTCTGCTTTGAATTAATGGGGACTCCCGCTTTCACGGTTTGAAACGGGCGACAAAGCGGCGAGCGGCACTCGGAGTCCTCCCGAAGCAGGTGGGTCTGTGAGGAGGTGTTCAGGAGGAGCCTGCTTCAAAGGATGATGGGAAAAAAGAGTGCTCATCTTTAAAGAAAGGAGGTGTCACCCATTGGCTTTCATAATATACACATATATATATATATATTTCATAATATTCAATTTGACCAAGCATGCAGTTATTTAGAACATGCCATAAATGGGTAGGAAAACAGATCTGAAAGGAGCCACTTAAGTAATAAGCCATAAATGTGATCAAACCCAAAGTCAGCTTTTCCATTATTAACCGCCATTATCTTTATTACATAACAACCTCTGGAGACACGGTCAGTTATGGATCCTCATTCAGTTTATGAGACTTCTGGTCAAAACACAATCACTGCGGCTTCTTCGCCATTACGGAGCGCCGTCTGACTTATTAGACTAATTAGTGCTAATTACAGATGAAAGGACCTTATAGAGCACAAAAAAAAAAAAGACGCAGAAGTGTCGTGTCAACAGATGCCTTCAGCGCGCTCTGTGAAGTCTACCCTCTCAACTTGATTAAAAAAGATTGGATTTGTTGTTTCTTCGTCTCCGCTATCTCTAAAAAACACCACCACACCCCCTTCTTCCCTTCACTCCTCATCTCTATGCTTTTCCTTTCTTTCATCTGTCTCTTGATTATGTCTATGTGGTGTGTTTTAGGATGTTATTATTATTTTTTAATACTAGGTTGTGTACTGTAGAGGGTTAAAGATTCAATTTTTTTTTTTTTTGCTCCTGGTCCCACTGAGGATCAACACCCTGAACTTTCAGCTCATTATTTTCGCTCTTTTTGGATCCTCTTCAGGAGTCGGGATGTGATCTGAGAGGCTTCCATCACAACTGGATATCGGACTTCACTTCGACCGGTGGTGAAAGACAGGAGTGTGATGGGCGGTGAAGGTTGTCATGTTTCCGGCTGCTGCTGGACGTGCAATCAATGTTTTAAACTTTCATTCAGCACGTGCAGTCGAGGTGATTTGCTCGCCGCCTATCTGACAATCCAAGAACCCACCGCACTCGTATCCAAGGCAAAATCTCAAGCTCTGAGTGGTATTGAAATAAAACATGGTCAGTCATTCTTTTGCTTTTCTTTTGTCCAGAAGTACATGGCTAAAACTCCAAGATGATTTCAGCCAAGAGTCTGCATGTTATGATAAAAACACGGAGTTGGACGTGTACTGGTGTGGCCGGCTGTATTAGGCCTGAAGCTGCACGGCCCCCCTTGGATATTAAAAATGTACTATGAACTATTGTAAGGTGAAAATACCTTGGTTTGGTACAAGTAGTCTGTCATTGAGTAGAATTATTTTATTCCAATTGCAGATAATGTATCAGTTAAGATAATTTTAATTGCTATACAGACTCATTGTACTAAATATAGGACTTTAATGTGTGTTTTTTGCAGTGTAGGGTGTTCACATCCATTACTGAAGCTCAGTTTTCTAAACCAATAAAATCCATACACAGTCTAATGCTCCCACCAATCATATTTAGGCTTCCTCATGATATTCAAACGCTAAATGATTACATTGGATGAAGTTACCACCCTACAGTCATGACACTGCAAAAAAATAATTCTTAACATGTATAAACATCTTGTGTTTTTTACAAGAAGTCACATTGGTCCTGTAATAAGGAAACAAGATTAACACTGAGATGAAACTTGAAATAAGCAAAAATGATCTTCCACTGGAATAATATAGACCAACAGGTCTACTCAATATTGGATTAACTGTACCAAAAACAAGACATTTTCACTTGATAAAATTTCTTTTCTTATCATAGCTTCAATGCACCTCATCATCACTCATCACCACTGCACTGCGGAAAAATAAAATCTTATTAAGGGGGAAATAGCTTGTATTGTGTCCAGTATTGAGGAGAATTATCTTACTTCATTAGCTGGTAGTTTTACTTATCTCATAGTTTCTGAAGAATTTGAGATTGACAGGCACAATTATGAGATAATACAAAATACAATATTTGAGATAATGAGATAATATTAATTTATTCAAGGGAGTAAGTTGATCAAAATCAATACTAAAAAATAATAAAAAAATGAAATAAGAACAATTATCTGCCAGTGAATTACGATATTAAGATATCAATATAAGATATCGATATAAATGTTCACTTGTTTAGTTTTCTGTCTTGAAATTGTTATATATTGGATATATTATCAGAGGCACAGGTATATTTTAGGCTATGGCTGTGTCTTACAAAAGACAATTATGGCTCATGTTGGTGATATCACTGATGTCCCAGACAACCTGTGACCATCTCAGCTTTTTACTGTAATGAGATTTACGCCCTCGCCTTGGCCGCGGCTCCATCTCCGCTCTATTACAGTCACTTCAGTCCTGCTTGTTTTCTATTAGAATCTCTGAGTTTGTTCTCCCTCAGGGCGGGAGTGAAGGTGAAGATAGTGGGGGGTTGACAGCGCCGTTCTTACGTTCCCTCAGTTCTCCCTCTTCTATAAGTGAGGATTGCGGGGAGAGGGAGGAACTTATCTGTGGGCCTTTTCATGCCACAGTGATCCTAAGTAATCTAATTCAGCCTTCCTCTTTCTCGCTTGTGTGCTTCTCTCATATTGGCGCATGCAGATTGCAGAAGCCTTATGCACTTCTGTGTGTGTGTGTGTGTGTGTGTGTGTGTGTGTGTGTGTGTGTGTGTGTGTGTGTGTGTGTTACAGAAGAAGGGACAGAGGGAGCAGACAGAGTTAATGAGTTCTGAATGTGTCTGCATGTATAAGTATTTGTGTTGTATGTTAAGTACCACGGGGCGGCTGGGAAACGCACGCCGAGACGCACTTGAAGCCCCGTGGCCGAGCAAAAAAAAAAATAAAGTGTCTTTTCGATGAATTTTCGATGATGAAAATGTTTGAAATGTTCATATCAAAGGTCCGTGCTGACTGTTTTCTACACACACACACGCGCTCTAACATGATAGCAGCTGCTTCTGCGGCTGACTGAAGGGCACTCTGCACGGAATAGCAAGTGAAGGTTAGGTTAAAAAAATAAATAAAAATGAAACACGTATCTGTACATGCACACACACACACACACGCACACACACACACACACACAGAGTATATCATCTGTTACAGTGGGCTACACATTAAACACGATTCATCTTTATCTCCTGCGAGGGCCCCGCCACCTAAATTATTCTGTCCATAATTGATTTAGCCAAGTTTAGCAAATAATTGTAATATCAGGTTAATTGAGATGGATTTTCACCGCTGAGAGAGAGAGAGAGAGGGAAAAAAAGTTACATGATTTATAGTGAGCCATAAATCCCCCTCTTCTGTGTTAAAAATGAGCAGCATGATCAGAGTGAGGGAGCAGACGTTGGGATCGACCGTAAGGATTTTTACGGTCGATTCTCGTTACAACCTTGAGCGGGAACCATTGCGAGATAATCATGCAAATCATCTCTTTTTTTTTCTTTTTGTCGTGCGGAAGGTGTGGGAGCGAACTCTATTTTCCGAGAGGGCTGCGAGCACGCTGTTTATACGTCGGTGACATGAAAAAAAAACAGGGGACGCCAAGGAACTCGAACAATACCGCGGCATTGAACCCGTAGCTCACATTATCCCGAGAACGGATCAGTGGGTGAATCTGAGAAGAACCCGCCCACAGGCATCCATCCTCCACGCTAGCTATAGGCGATACTTACGCCGCCACGACGGCCCAGGCCTGTATCATGCAGATCAAGGAGCACCGAAATAGAAACGAATGCGATCTTTGTTTCTTCTTTAGCCGACACGTTTGACGACGCTGGTTTTGTCACCTCTGGGTCGCGCTGAAGGCTTTCTGTGTGAAGTTGTGTAGGGGAGCTGCGGTTAATCCACGCAGCCAAATACCTGCTCCTCGCTGAGGGAGCCACGTGGCCCCCGGGCCTACCCTTAGGCCTGAGCCAGCCTACCGACCCCATCAGAGGCCTGCTGGGAGCTGCAGACGCTCGCTTTACTAAACACGCTCAGCGGGAACGCATCCACGCTACAGCGAAGCAGCTACTGATCCACTTGTCTGCGCCCCATTGTTTCAGCCGCGTCGATATGAATGCACTATTGTGTGTGCGATACAGGACGTAATGTGGAGAAGAATGGATTGATCGCTGTTCCAATCGTTGTTGAATAAATACGTCACACATCAAAACACGTGACTGAACATGAATACATTCATTTTCTTCCTCCAGGCTGCCTCCGGTCATTGAAAGTGTAGCAGCCGCTTCAAATGCAAAAATAATGTTTCATTCATTCACTGCAAAAATAGAAGAAATGTCTTGTTTCCTATATATATAACATACAACATTTTGTCTGCTTATTACAATTCTGACTTTTTAATCTAAAACTCCATCCATCCATCCATCCATTGTCTATCCCGCTTATTCCCTTTCGGGGTCGCAGGGGTCTGCTGGAGCCTATCCCAGCGCGTTAAGGCGAGAGGCAGGGATACACCCCAGATGGTCGCCAGCCAATCGTGGGGCACACACACCATTCACACACCATTCACTCTCACACTCACACCTATGGGCAATTTAGAGTTTACCAATTAACCTGAGCATGTTTTTTGTATTGTGGGAGGAAACCGGAGTACCCGGTGAAAACCCACGCAGACACGGGGAGAACATGCAAACTCCACACAGAAAGGCCCCAGACCCAGGCCCAAGGCGGTCTTGAACCTGCGACCTTCTTGCTGTGAGGCAACAGTGCTACCCACCGCACCACCGTGTCGCCCTAATCTAAAACTCATTATTTCAAATAAGTACAAAATAAGATAATTCAAGATAATTCTACCCAATATTGGTTTTCTTTTTTTGCAGTGCAGTAACTATGAGTTATAATGAGGTGCATTGGTGAAAAACATCTTTTTGGGACAGTTAGTCCTTTATTGGGTAGAATTAATGAATTATTCTGTAGGCAGATCATTTTGCGTATTTCAAGTGTCTAGATTTTGGTCAGTTTGAATTTTGTTTAATGATCATTTTATTTTCTTAGAACAAGACCAAGGGGCTCTAAATCAAGAAAAAAAATGAAATATGCAAAAAGATGTGCCAAGGGACAAATGGAATAATTCTACTCAATATTGGACCGTGTGAAGATTTAATTTTTGCAGTTGTTTAATGACTGGAGGGTGGTAACTTTATCCAACGCAATCGTTCAGCATGAGAATATAATGAGCCTAAAGAAGATCATTAGGAGCATTACACAGTGTGTGCATTTCATGGCTTTGGAATGCTGACCTTTGTCCTGCACCTGAACGCCACAGTGGATGTAAACCCGATACTGCAAACAATTAAATCTTAACAAAATGACTTGTATTTGGTGCAATTACAACATTCTACTCAATATTGGATTAACCTTACTAAATATAGGACATTTTAGTTTTATGCACATACTTTTGGACCCTTGGGCCCCTTGAGATTTTTGCCTTGGAATGCGAGAGTTGTTGGTTATTAAATTGTCAGCCAAATCAAATCAAAAATCAGCAAATTAAGAAATAAGTTAAAATAAGCTAAATGTACCACCAATTAACAGTGTACACTGCAAAAATGTAAATCTGAACAACTAGTTCAACATATTGGACTAGAAATATATTATTTTTATTATTATTTAATTCCATTGGCAGGTAATAAGTGTCCTTTTTTTTAATACCTCAAAAATATGAGACAAAAAAAGTTAGAATTATGAGATAAAGAGGCAAAATGAAAGAGTCAAACAGTTTAACCTACTTTAAGAAAATAGGATTCATTAAACCAAATCAGGAAAAAATGAGACGAGCTATAAACTATTTGCCAATGGAATAAGATATTTTAAGATGATTCTACTCAAGATTGGACTAATTGTATCAAATATAAGACATTTACACCTGATACGATTTAATTTATCTGCTCATGATGAGGGAATAAAACGTAACGCAGATGTTGATGCAAAGATTCAAACTACGAAGGTATGAAAGTCAAGAATGTGCTGTTTCACATTGCCGGACACGGCATCGCTCACCATGGCCAGGGGCACGATGCCCGCCAGGTCCTCCTGCGCCAGTCGGATCTCCGTCTCGGCCTCCTGCGTGGCGGCGCGGCTCGCCGGGTACTCCACCTGCCACGCCATCCAGCGGCTGCCCAGCAGCTCTGGGAAGCTTTCCATTTTCAGATCCACCTGGAGCACCCGCTGAACTCCCATCTCAGACCTGGCAGAGTACGTACAAAAAAAAGTCAGTTAATGGTTAAACAGCTAGAATATGCAAGAGTTTGAAAAAAAATATATATATGTGTGTGTGTGTGTGTGTGTGTGTGTGTGATCCAGAGCTTGTTCAACCTGCTGCTTTAATTATGACAAACCGTAAAGGCCGACATATGTGTCTAGAGCTGAAATCTATGACATTTTACCACCTGAGATTCTCCAAAATGTCAAGTCCCTTTGTTTGACTCGCTGGTCAACCCTGGTCACATGTTACCGTGGGATGATATGTGCTTGCAAATAGAATGGACGCCCCTCGCCGAGGTGTCGACTGTCGGGGCTACCGCCGGTGACCTTGTTTGCTGTGTCGGAGTGTAAATACACGCCATTGTTCGTTGCGAGATCTACGGCGGGCCTGAATTAAGTCGGACAAATGGAGAGCGTTGATAATAAAATTTCCCATGGCGCCATAAGTCTCCGGTGCTCGGGGTTTAAATATAGCCCGCAGGCAGGAAAGGTCAGCTTTACACGGGAGCCGGAGGAAGACGGGGGAATGGCACGCGATCTGTAAGCCATGTCTTGCATGTCAAATGTAGGGAGTTGGAGGCCAATAAGTTTCATGCGTGGCACAGCGGCACAAAGGACAGCGTGTTGTAACGTGAACACGGTGAGGCAGGGGAGAGGAAGAGAGAGAGGGAGAGCTACGGATAAATATATATATATATATATATATATATATATATATATATCCTCCTGTCCCAACCATACTGATAGCTCTTTTATGCTCTCTTGTGATTGGTCAGATAGAAAATGCCCCGCCCCTCTAAGAGCTGCGTTCTGCTGAGGAAACAGAAATTATGTAGGAGCCCTCCAAAATGAAGGCGCTCATGGACCTAGGAAAGTTTAACTTCCACTCCTGTTGTGACATCACAACAGAAACCATTTCCAAATGACTTGTATTCAGCAACGCTATGAATGAGTGAATGGTCTTATTTCTTATTTTGTGTTAGGAGAAACACTCGAGATCACACAAGCACTGAAATAGTGCAAAATGAAGCAGGCGAAACATAACCATAAGGAGAGATAACATACATGGTGCTGCGAGTAGTAAAACAGAGAAGCTGTAGCCTGCTGGGTGACATTATAAATTAGAAAGACAAAAGAAGAAGAAACAAAACAAAACAATAAATAATAGAAAATGTTTTGTTCCCTCGTATTCACATACATCTGACACTGTGTTCATTCTCACATTATTCAGGTTTATTCTGAGAGAA
The DNA here is from genome assembly GCA_036785175.1 of Eupleurogrammus muticus. Lineage (NCBI taxonomy): Eukaryota > Metazoa > Chordata > Actinopteri > Scombriformes > Trichiuridae > Eupleurogrammus > Eupleurogrammus muticus. Next base: position 10,636,032 of record JAYKQN010000005.1, read on the forward strand.
TGAAAGATTAGCCGCGCAGCCGAGCACAACAGCCCAATTTTCACATCCAACAGAAATGTGCATGAATAATTAAGATGACAACCAAACAACTTGTGTCACATTTTACATCGGTGTCTCCCATCAGACTTTTGCCGAGCCGTCGTAGGCGTCGGCGCCACGATTCCAGATTTAATAGAACGGCGCGAGTGAGACAGATGCCTGTAAAAGCCAGAAGGATCATTGGGGGCAAACCAAGTTACCAGATGACGCATTGGACGTCCAGAAATAAAACTGTGAGCGTTGTATGGGGCTATTACACCAAACGGCCTAATTTCTGCAGCACAGGCTTTTAACCACGCAGAAAGTTTGCTCTGGAAAAAAGAAATGGAGGCGGCGAGACAGAGATAAAAAAAAAAACGAGTGATTTGATCATACTGTAGTACACAAGTACAGGAGCTAAACTTTAAATGTTCAAATTTTTTAATTTTATTATTTACCCCTCATTGCTATATCCAGTTTGCAGAGTTTAAAAGCGTCTGCATGTGGAACTATGAATGAATGTGGTTTTCATATCTCTATGAGAGAGACCAAAAACTGGGGTTATGAGAATGTACATTGAGAAAAACAGATTTGTTAAACCTGTTTTTTACCTCCTGCATTTATGACTGGACAGGTGAAAAGAAAAAGTTTCAGGGATAATCGTTCACATACAAGTTCACAATTATATATTTTTTTAATCGGTGAAACAGGTGGGGTGGAAAATGATTTTGCAGGTATCCTTTTTTTCTAAGTTCCTGTTACTTTCATTGAGGTAAAATAAAATTGGGGGGAGGTGAAATCCTCCTCATCAGGATGAGTTTTCTGAGGGCTTGTTGTTGTAATGTTGATTTCAGCCACAAGAGGCTGAAGCGCGCCACTACGCTGACATTCTCAACAGGATGAATGTCCTCATGTTTTCTACCAGGTGAGTTAAGTTTTAAGAAGGAAATGTCAGAATTTTCTCGTCTTATATCCTAAGCCTATAATAGTTTTATATAATAGTAAATGGTGATTTTTGGGTAGTGGGTTGCTGGTCTGGAAAAAAAACTATAATAATTTTTAAGTTCAATCTTTGGCTTTGGGAAATGGTGATCAACATTGTGCAACATTTTATGAACTAAACAAACACTTGATTATTTGTTTCAAGAGAATCAAGAGATTAATCAGATATCAATATATATAATTTATGTGGTTTGCCTTAAAGGTGCAAAAACAGCCAGGACGCAGCTGTGTTTGGTAAATTCCACCGGCACAAGTGTCAATTTCTCGCCCAGCCCTCACCATCCTATAAATAGCAATGACATCTGCACCCAAATTCGTGCCAGAGAGTGTGTCCCGCGTGCGGCGAGGCAGAGATAAAGCGCTTTGCGAGATGCGCTGACAGGTGGATGTCAGACAGGCCGCTGCACTCCACAGTTTAAGATGCAGAGACACTTGTGCATGAAAATGAGCACCTGATGAATCCTTGTTTCCATCAGAGCGATCTGGAAAAAAAATGATTCCAAAAGATAAAAAGTTGAATTCTTGTTTCCTCTGGATGGTTCCTTCTGTCCTGTTTAGAAGTACAGGTTGGGATTTCTGGGGTTTTGTGTGCGTAAAGTGTCAATTGTGATTGGGAGGAGCAATGATTGGACTCTGCAGAGTTGGAGATGCAGTGACAGCATTTATAGAGAAAGGTTGGCGGTGGAAGGGGTGATGGTGGTGGTGTGTGTGTGTGTGTGTGTGTGTGTGGGGGGGGGGGGGGTTCTGACAGCGGGGTGACCTGCATCCCAGTGGCCGCGGAGTTGCCAGAAGGGGCTGCTTTGATTTGGATCGTGTCATTGCACTGTCCAAACCCATGTGAGTTATTGAGTTATGCTTCAATGTGCAGTCTGTCGGGAGTCGTCCACACATTTCTCACACTCCGAGAAAGAAGGGCGGCCGGGTGGGGGGGGGTTGCAGGAAGTGTGCAGAGCTGCACTCCTTTCTTCGGTTACCGCTGATTGCAAGTGACAGCGCATGACGCACGTCTGTCCAACTTGCCAAATAGCAGCAAGCCAGGTGGAAGTAACCTGGCTTTGAAGGAGGATGGGAGATGACACGCTGATTGGTCGAGTTCATGTTGCGCCCAAAATGAATAATTCAGGAACCCAAGAAGCTCGCTCCATATGCAGTATGTGGGCACACCAGGATTTACCACTACTATTTGCTAACTATCACAATGACTTGGAAACTGCGTTTGTGCCTTGTTTTTTTTTTTTTTTTTTTTTTTTAATTTCATATTAGATGTTGTCAAGTTATGCAACAAAACCATTCATTTGGCTACAAATGCATTTTAATGATCTAAATAAATAGTCTGTAAATAAAGCATAGGTATTGTTATACATAGGCTAATTGATAAATGATAATTTTACACAAGCCTTGTATCACAACATGTTATTGAATTGATAATGAAATATAGAATTCATCAAAAATATATATATAAAAATATATTTCCTGCGAATAAAAAAAAATATATTATACAAATACATTCAAATTACAATATAGTTGACCATGATAACTAGTTGAGTCTTAAAAAAAAATATTGTTTTGTTTATTGAATTGAACCCTTTTGGGGTGTTAAGAATCAACTACAGTGTTCATAGGCAGTCTTGTTAATGATAAGATGAAAAAGTGATTATGGTTTATGCACAAATGACTGGTACACTGTTATTGCATGATATTTTATTTGCCATCAACTCTGGACAGATAAGTATGTAAAACGTATCCAAAATCAACTAGCAGGATGCATAGTAACAAGGATTACCAATAGGGAAACCCTGTGGGAACTGATCATGTCCACATCTGATAATTTATTAGAGAAAGAATCAACCATTTAAATGAAACCACCCCGACTCTATTCAGGAATAATCTTATGTTGTATATCATGGCATTAAAAGGGAAGCAGAACATCTACTACTCACAGTGCGAAGGAGAATTACAGTGTTTTAGGAGAGATATATAAAATTGGGTCCTTTCAATTTAGTGCTCACTGTACAATCATTACTGCGTTTACATTCATGAAATAAGGCCAACGCCACATTTTTATTTCATCCTGAGCGCTCTCATCTGCTAACAAATTTAAGTTCAGCCCACTGCTCCAACATAATTGGATGGTTTGGGTCATAATTTAAAACTTTGTACAGCTTATCAGGCTTGAATTTATCCCCAACAGTGGATCTCATAGACAGAATAATTCAGAATACTAGTTGCTGTTACTTCAGTATTTTATTCACTAATTAAATAATTCACCATATATTGCCTTTCCTCTAACAACATAACGTACACCTATGGGATAGAATTGTTGGAGCCACATGTCAAATGTCGGAATTCTCTCTGGAATATTGAACAAACAAAAATGAGCTGACAGGCCTACAGGGTGATTTAAATTGCTCAAAGTTATTGGTTCCGAAAACGGAAAAAGTCAGTGCATGCATGAGAATTAGTATTCTGATCAGATGCTTCACACTCTCCATGGTTTTCACCCCGCTTTCTCTAAATCATATCCAGCAACTTTTCTTCTCAAGTGGGGGGGAAACGTGCAGAGGATTGATCACAATGACTTTAAAACTGTTTCTCTGCAACTAAAGACCTTTGTGATGAGAAGTTATCATTGATTTTTCAGTGACGTGTGACAAAGGCAGTGAATTTTAATGCTTCACCGTCAAAGAACTTCAACATACTTTATCCAATATGCGCCAAATTTCCCACGTATATAGATCATGGTGTCATCTATATGCAACAATGCAACATGTGATCAGTGGGTGTTCTCTACCTGCTTTCATTTTTTTAAATCTGTATTGATAAAGGAGGTCAAGTATTCCCTGTGAGAATTAACATTGAATTAATGTTAAATAAACACTATGCTAAAAAGTGTGATTGCACATGTTTCATTGTGTTATGTGGTTACAAAATGATTGAAAAGAAATGGGGAATCACATACTGAGATTTGGCACTGCAGGCATGTACATATGTGACATCACAGCATGTTCGTAACTTACAGCCTATTGATTTAATTCATAAGGGTAGAGGAGAACAAAGGCTGTAATTAATTCCACGTGCACACGATTTCACAATTTATTTAGGGTTTTTAGGGTTTTTAAAAGCCAAGACACAGTCTGTTTTTTTTTTTGATCGTCCCGCTGTACTTGACCCCTATCGTCGTAAATTGAAAGCTGACAGGATGAACGTGACTCCGTCAAACCATTCACACCAGCGTGCCAACTGGGGGAAGCCGTCCACTAATCACATGGCCGACTGGGGGAAGCCGTCTCTTTCAGCACGGGGTCTAACTCAATTAGAAACAAAAGGCCGGTGGATGTGTGCCACGCAGCTGGCCTCGGCCTGATAATTATCTGTCAACCCGCTGCGGTTTGACTGAATCAAAGGCCGGGGCAGATGACCTGAGGGCAGCCAAATGCAATAGAGAGTACTTAACAGGCCCTAAAGTTGGAGGCAGCTGGCCCTCAGCCTTGAGGGACCGGACCGGAGAGGAAATCAGACGAGACAAGGTGCCGCCCGAGACAGCTGACTACTGTCTCGTTGAGAATAGCACGGAGATAGCGGAGAGGAGGCTGTTTCATTAATCACGTTGACACCAGCAGAACCGTGGGACAGATGCGGTGACACGGTGAAACAAGAAGCACTCAACGTGGAATTATTTTTGCTCCGTAGCCTGGTGTCAGCGTGTATTTATTTAAGGTGCTCCGTGTAGCGTTTATATCAATGCGAAACCAATCAAATCACCGAAAGGAGCCTCTCATGACACTATTCCCGAGTACTGTGACACTGCAAACCCTGTTTGCTCCTTTTCAGGGCTACTTTGTACTTGTCGAACGTGTCCCCACCGATTTTGCCATAAACCTTTTCCCACCAAAATTCAGTAGCACGTATGTACAGGCTGTCATTATCCTGACTGATGGATATGTTCATTCAGGGCCACTCCAGCGATTACACCTGGCAACTTGTTATTCGGAGTTGCACACAGTTAGTGGAAAAAGTTATGTAATGCGACGGCGTCATCGGTCTAACCCGGATTTGGGCATGAGGTGGAGGAGGGTGCATAATGCAACATTAATGTCACATTTGAGTTGTCATGATAATGGGTTTCTGACTTTTAATCAGCAGCCATGTCAACCTGTGAGTCATAATTATGTCTGGGTAAGGCTGGCTTTTCTAAAAATCCAGACATATCCAGCGTGGCACCAAATGAAATGGCTTGAAAACTGAATAAACGTCAAACTCTTATGTCAGCAAAAGTCCGCTGCACAGTGTTCACTATCACCATTAGGAACATTACCCATTTCTATAATCCTTCTCATATGACATGAACTGTAATGAAAAACAAATTAAGGTTGCATTATGGGAAACGTAGGATCCAGTGTTTTTGGGAGCCAGATCCATAATAATCACCATTACTGCAGTACCTTTTAGACATTTAAAATGTCATCTCGTATCATCTTCATTAGTTGGATACTTGTTAAAATACAGAAAAACGGCCATCTTTCCTAAAGCTCAAAGTCATGTCCTTAAAAGGGTTATTTCGGCCTTGGGTATTGTGGCTTTATTCAGCTTCGTTTTATCTTGAGGGAGTGTTGAGGGAGCTATTGAATTCAGGATGCAAGAAAGTTAAAGAAAATAGATTTAAATGTCAAAAATAAAGAGGCGCAGGCCAGAGTTATTGGAAGAGATTCCCTTTTTTTTTTTTTTTTTAGTAGATTTCTCTAGAGGAAGAGCTGTAATTAAACGAGCTCCTATTGTCCCATTATCACTCGCTGTGTCATCATGACACTCTTTGTTTAATCTCCCCTGATGTGATAGAATCCATTTGTCTACTGCGTCACCCAGAGAATAAGAGAGAGATATAGAAAGGGAGCCTTTGTGGGATAAATAAAGTGACATTTTCAGGTCCGTTTATTTATTTATTTATTTATTTTTTCCATTTCTCAACTTGCACAATAGATCATGTATTCCTATACTTCCCCTGGTATTATTGTAATGTTAGAACAACAGAACGATGCGGCCCCATGTCTGGCGAATCATTTGAAAGCTCAAGTCTGGCTCTTTTTTTTTTTTTTTTTTTTTTCCCTGACTATGTTTTATGTATAGGACACACAAAGTAAGATGTGGAGTACATACCTCGAAGGGCGATGAAAGACCTCAGCAGAGCAGCTTGTATAATGCTTCTGATTCACCGTAACAAGGGATGCTGAATGGAAGCAGTATGGCAGATGAAGATGCATAATGCAAACCGGTAGAAGCAGAGGAGAAGCTGTCCAATGTGTGCATGCGTGTGTGTGTGTGTGTGTGTGTGTGTGGCGGGGGCTTCATACAAACTCTAAGCTACTTGTAGAGGGGGGGAAAAAAATAATCAAATTTGTGGCTTCAGTGGTGCTTGAAAACAGCACCCTGAAACTCTGCTGTTCTCATGCTCTGTCACCTGGAACAGCAATAAACCATACAGCACAATAAAGCCAGGACACACACACACACACACACACACACACACACACACACACACACACACACACACACACACACACACTTATGAATACATGTATGTGCATACACTGTTTACTGTACACCAGAGTATCTGAGCATGAATCATATGCTGTCAAACATACTGAACGTAATCACTCATGACAGATTAAGTTTACTGAATTTAATACAAACGTCCATAAATGACAAACAGTCCTGACTTCTGTCACCTGCTATATGATGTGAGTTATAACCTACTCTACATGTTTGCAAAGCCGCACCATCTTCCACAACATAGCAAAGAATTTTTTTTTCAAAATCATAAATGCCACAAACACATTTTGGAAAATGGATCAGCGCAATAATGGATGTCGAAACTGAATAAAAAACATAGTCTGTTTAGTCTGTACACCTCAGACTTCACCTACAACTCGGACAACTGCCACCTACAGAAGTTCTCAGATGATACGGCCATCATCGGGTGTGTATCAGATGGGAATGACCAGGAGTACAGGGGGGTCATCAATGACTTTGTCAGCTGGTGTGAGATCAACGCTCTCCAAATCAACGCCAGCAAGACAAAGGAGATGGTTGTGGACTTCAGGAGGAAGTCCCTCCCCACCACACCCGTGAGCATCCAGGGAAAAGACATTGAGACAGTGGTCTCTTACAAATACCTGGGTGTTCACCTGAACAATAAACTGGACTGGACCACAAACACTGATGTCCTGCACAAGAAGGGCCAGAGTCGACTTCACCTGCTGAGGAGACTAAGGTCCTTTGGTGTGTGCAGGACTCTGTTGAAGACCTTCTACGACTCCGTCGTAGCATCTGCCCTGTTCTACGCAGTAGTCTGCTGGGGGGGCGGATGCTCAGACAGGGACAGAAGGAAAATTGACAAACTGGTACGGAGGTCTAGCTCTGTACTGGGATGTCCTCTGGAGTCGGTGGTGCTGGTGGGAGAGAGGAGGATGTTGGCAAAGCTGACATCCATCATGGACAACCCCCATCACCCTCTGCATGGGGTAGTGGGTGCGCTTAGCAGCTCCTTCAGCCAGAGACTCAAACACCCTCGCTGCAAGAAGGAGCGCTTTCGCAGATCATTCATCCCGACAGCAATAAGACTCTATAACATAACATAAACATAAACCTCACTGTAGTCACTCTGTCACTTTTTCACTGGTCACCTGGTACATGTGGGTATGTGCGTGGATATGTATGACCATATATATATATGCAAATATGTGTGTATGTGTATGTATGTAGGTATGTACGTCCATGTATGTATGTATATATGCCTTGCTTATGCATACTTTTTTTCTTACTATTTATTAGCATTTTCTCTCCATTCTGTCGATAATGCATACTGTGTATGCGGATTAACAAATTCTGCGAATTTGTACATTGTGTTGTGTGTTTTTTATTTTTTTTATAGTTTTTTTATCTTCTTCAACTTTCTTTTTCTTTTTCTTTATCTGTAACGCTGCAGTAACACACAAATTTCCCCGTTGTGGGATCAATAAAGTTTATCTATTCTATTCTATTCTAAAAAAAACATGAAGCCTTTCTTCAATGAAACAAGCCGATTGGCCAATGGCGCAAATGAGATGCTGCGGTGTAGTTATTACTGTGCTAAGATGACAAGATAATGAGTCTTATTTGTAATGTCTCGCACAAAGTGCGCTGCCGCATGTAAATCCATTTTCAAAAATCTCAAATTGGCTTCTGCTGCTATTATTTTGTTTTTTTTAATCTGTAAACATAATTGTCGCTATAACAATAGCCATAGCCACGAATTTCTAGAAATACAGAGGCGAACAACTACACTTTTAACGAGCCTCAAAAAGAATACTTTTGTTTTTTCTCTTTTACCATTATGGTTTTAACCACTTCATGACATTCAAAATACTATTTTAAGCCTATCCACACTATGGCAGGAATATAATGACATGTGATCCTATCACAAGTATATCAGATACAGCATATATATTGCTGGTATTTGCCGATATGATTCATTATTTTACAGAACTAGATATATAGAATGTGTAAAGAAGAGCGTGTGTTCAGTTTCTGTCTGCTCTACTTTCTCAGTCTGGACTCTCCACTGAAAAAGGTTTCGTGAACGTAGGAAGCACCTGGGTTAATGAGGGACTGCACACTGTAGATGACAACGTAACCCACCATTCACGCACTGTGTTGAAGTTACTTTCTAATCAGTAAACACAGCCATAAGTGGAGTTATTAGGAGACAGACGTGATTACAACAATGATACAACAGTAGAACACATTCACAGCCATATTACACGGTATTGGAATGTGCTCCCTTACTATCACATACCCATGGCACCCATTTTTTTCCCACATTATTCATGTAAACATGAACATGGACAGATGGGAAGTCAGATAGTTCGGTGTGTTATATATATATAAAAAAATATCACATGAATAGGAACGAATCAATGCTAGTACAGTTGGTAAGATTTCATCCAGAACAGCCCGGGCCATTGGGAGGAAATAGCTTGTGAAGCCTGGGGAGCCCATTATGAAGACGCGAGTAACACTGGGTCACTTCCAACCCGTTTCCATCTCAGAGGACAGAACCTGATTTTTTTTTTTTTTTTAGGATAGATCCCACTGGTCACAGCATGCAACACAATCGCTCAACTGAGAGAGCACTGACCAGAGGCCTTAAGTTACATTCACAGCCCTCTGATTAGCAATCACATAAAATCACTCACTGCACTGAGCGTGTGCTGTCGTCATGGATAGCTTTAAAAGTGTCAGCGCAGACAGAGAAAGATTAATGCTACTGGGGTTTCTATGAATACTTATGATTATTGATTATTGAGGTCAAATTTACAATGAAGCTAATGTGAGAAATATGAGTGTGGTTGTAGTGAGCTGTGCTGTTATATTGCATTGCTACTGGAGGAAACTTGAGCATGAAGAGCTATGGAAAGTCATTTAGCGCTTTCCAAAGAGAAGTTTCCCGTCAAACACAGCGTGTTTCTCTGAAAGCACCTCACGGGAGACGTGGGAATAAAAAGGAGCAAAGCCAGAGGTTGGTGGGAAGCAGGGGTTTGAGGAATGGGCGCGGAGGAGTGGAGGTGTCAGATACCCTTTTCAATTCAGCCCGTCCAGAACAGAAAAAAAGAGAGATAGTGACAGGAGGAGGAAAAAAAAAAAAGTGTAACCTCTCCCCCCGAAACACTGTCAAATAAAAGGTAGACAGGGATGAGAATATTAGTAATAAATGTCAACCTGGTGTAGCTGCCTCCGTGGCTCTGGAGGTTCATGGTTATGCAGAGTGTGCGCAGAGGCCACAGGAGGGTTGGAGCCGGATGAAAGAGCGAGAAATTTGTCCGAGACAATTTCCAATGATCCCGGCAGTCGGAGGCACTTGTTTCACATGACAGTATAAAGACACGCGCAAGTCGGAAAATATTGGAATTAAAAAATAATCCTCGGATTTGGAAGCGTTTTTGGTCATAGAAGCGTCAACAGTAAAACCTCCATGTTAAATACCTGAGAAAAACATCCAAGTTGACGCATCCTCCCCCCTTTTTTCATCTAAGAGCAACAATACATTCCTACAGTCCCATCCTCTGCAGCCTCCTATAAAAAGAGCCTGCAGCACCCAACATTAACTTGTCAATATCACATTCTAAACAATGACAAATGTGTATTTGATTCAAGTTAAATACTGTGCTGCATGCACATGTGTGTGTGTGTGTGTGTGTGTGTGCATATGTGTGTGTGTGTGTTTAGATCCATACGCACGCTTCCTGTATTTCAAACCTGTAAAAGTGGTTCCTACATGAAGGCTGCAGTGAATGACTGGTGATACAATCAAGCGAGTCGGAGCATCCCTCATGTTGCTATCATTTCCTCCAAGCTACTAAACCAATACTTTTGATTTATGGTGTGTCAACTGACATTCATTTATACATTCTAAACTTGGCAGAACAGAAATAGAGGAGACTCCAAACCGGGCTGTGTTAAAAGGAGTTCTCACTTTGAAAAGAAATAAAAAAAAAAAGGTTTGTGTTGGTCATGCAGAGTGATAACGTGGAAACAACGCTTACTAAAAGAAACATGAATCCTTAACGCAGCTTCATTTTCTGCACATTAAATCTCCTAAAATCATTCCACGCCGTCATGCGATGAAAACATTTCCTGAAAACTTCCAGTACAGTTAGCACAGTGATGTTAAACAGGAGAAAAAAAAGCATTTTACAGGGTGGTCTTAATGGTGAAGTGGAAATTAACTTTGAGGGGAGTCCAGTGTGTTTCTGGCTATTCACAAATTAAACTACACAATTATTCCCTCAAACATAAAATATAGAATATAATACTTTATATTATGTATCTATAAAACACGTAATACGTGATACTGCTTTGTTCTTTCCAACAGGCAAGAAATGCAATCTGGAAATGAAATGTACATGTATTTAATTCACCAGGAGTGCATAAAGCATATCTGCAAGTTATACATTTCAAAAAACCAGAGCGCCTGAATTAAAAACCCAATTTTAATAAGCATCCGATTCCCCTAATTTAATCAATTATTCTTTACCCCCCCCTTTTCTAACGTACACACAGAGAATAAAGGCTGAGTGCTATTAATTATACAATTATAATGAACCACGGGTGCAAAACCGTGGGCTTCTGGCTTGTGTGCATCAAACCCAATAAGGGGGAATCAAATATCCGATTAGCTTTACGGTGTTTACGGTGTACAGCTGCTCATGCAAACTAAATGCAAAATGCACGTGGAAGAAGATGAGAACGACTATTTTCTACCTGCTATATGGTTTTGATTAAGACACAATGTGCAATGCCACTTCAGTATAAACAGATTCCACGCAGACATGAGTATTTTACAAATTTCTTGTGAAAATGTAAAAATACACTGCGGTAAGAAAAGTGGCAGCACAGTACAGAAGTCAGAAGAGAAGAAGTCAATTTGTCTGGGGAGTAAAGAGGAGAACATAAAAAAGTAGAAGAGTGCCAACAGGGAAATATTCCATTATTCCATTTGTTTTTTAAGGTACTCCCTGTATCGCCTCGAGAGAAACAGTCGGCACAGTCAACAGTGTTAGCCCGGGCTCAAACTGTGGCCGCATCAATTTTCCAAACAACAAAATCTCATCTTGGGAGTTAATGAAATGCACCATGGCAACATTTGTCTAATCAGAACTGAATGATTTTTTTTTTCTCTCTGCAGCGCAACATCATTAGAGTCCATCAGCTTAAGTGGGCTCCGTGATGTAATGGAGCCCTAATGACGTTATCATCACTGTTGACCTTAGACCTGTTTTTTTTTTTTCTTTTTGCATCGCTTCCCAGTCACACACTCTATATCCGTCTCGTTCGTTCTAAATAGCAGATTGCGATACGACAAATCGCCGCTTGTCCTGACACTCCATTTTTTTTCCCCACATCAAAGCACTAGTCCTGAGCCTGGATGACAGACATTACCCACCAGGCGACGCCTGCTTGATAACTCATCCACACAGACACTAGGGGGCGGCAGACACTGGGCCCTGGGGCAGTGATGCAAATAATGTGCAGATAGCGCGACCCCTCCCTGTCACTGTTTCTCCCCCTGGTTGACATCATGTGACCAGCAGGGCCTGTCCTTGCACCTGCAGGTTGCTGTGACACTGGAAGCGCCTGTCCTCCTAGGAAAAAGCTCATTAAGACCCGTAAAAACCTGGGTCCTTTACAGCTCCACAAGCGTCGGCATGGCAACAGAACCTGGAGAAAACACAAGAGCCATTGACCAAAAGGGACCCAGACTGAAGGGATCAGATCAATGGCACTCTATTGCGGCCCCATTTCGCGGGATGTGAAAGGTTAAACTGCGGCTGTGTGAGACACAGAAGGGGTGAAAGTGTCACAGGAAGGATCAGTCCAATATTGCTGCTCAGACAAGTTAGAAAAAGGAAGCAGGTATCTAATTTTTTTTTTTTTTAGGATGTGTGCCAGTAATGAAAAAGTTATGAAGTGTATTTAACCTCACGTGGCCACAGCAGTGACCTTTTTTTAAAAATGAAATGCACAAAAGCCCACACTCAAATAGTGGCTAATGCACACACGAGAACACAAATGTGCGCGTGACTCTCCCGATGTTTCACACCCCTGAACAAAGTTAACAGCCGTGTTGTTTGTGATAATTACAGTGTTTGTGAGGAAGTGATGCAGAGGTGGCTTGGGCGCCATCATTTTGTGCCTCCTTAATGCATTGTCCCATGGATCAGAAGGGTGAGAGGTGCAGTAACTCCCACATCAGAGCCTCATAATAAACACCCAAAACTGGATTTATTTTCTTTAATTGTATAGTAATTAGCTCTTGACACAGATCTGGTCCTAACAAATAGCAGCTTCCAAATGCTTTCCAGTTTCCAGGTTTTAAAGAAATTCATTTTTTTTTCCTAAAACGTTTACAACAAATTCATCCGTGATTATGCAAATTATTGATTTTACTTTCTACCCATCAAACAAATGCAATGCATCAGCAGCATGTTTGAGAAGCTGCCAGGTAATCACAAATGGTCAATTTGCATCCACTTTGAATGAAGTGGTGAGGATGTGACTGTGCTACGGAAACGCACCACGAATTCCCTCATTACTTAGCTGGTCATTAATGATTTCAACACAAGAAGGTGATTTAATTGGTGACTTAAATACGGAAGATAAATAATATAGTTTATATGTTGCAGTGTGCTGTATACTTGACCTGTCTTTCTCACTCTAGAAACTCAATCTGCATCACAAATAAAGTTGAACAACAAAAATCTGGAAGCTTTCCACATCCGTAAATGCCACCGAAATCCCGCTGTGTGCGAGCATTAGCCCTGTGTGTGTGTATGTGTGTGTGTGTGTGTGTGTGTGCACGCGTCGCCAGTCACGAGCCAATTAACATTAAGATGAGTTAATCCACAAAACCCCTCCGCAGCCATCATGGCCTCTGTAGAGGCTGAACCCAAGGACCCAAATAACCATTTCAAAAAACACAAGAGTAGCATTTTGTAGTCTCAAAGCGCCATATCAGCACCTCCTCCCGAGACATACTGTATGTGGCTCCCAGTTTGAAGTGCATTTAGGTATTAAACAGAATTTAGACCCCTCTCATGCACTACATAATTAACTCTGTGCTAAATTACTACCAGAGCAATTACACACACATCAGCTTTATATACTGCATCCACTCTATAGACCAACAACGAAAACAGCACAAACGCAGGCAGGACATTTCAATAAATCAAACTATATATTTGATTAAATCTGATCATGTCGATATAAAACAAACCCCAACAGTGCAGCATAATACACATATCACAGCAGCAGAAATATCCCATTGATCAGCAGTTAACGGTGCGATGTGAGCAACCATCTCAGCAGAGGAGAAATTATAAAGCATTTTGTTACGGAAAAAAAACCTACCTCCGCACACCCAGGGGTTCCGCGCGCAGGAATGAGACATTGATCCATAATTGGGAGCACTCAGTCATGAAATCTAAAGTCTAATTAAAGAAAGAGAGTTTTAATGGCTTCCCATTTACATATTCGGCACAGCGCTGAATTCGGTGCTGCTCGACCCGCCGACTACGGCCTACGGAGGGGAGATCTGTGGGGGCTGTGAAGGGTCGATCGCTCCTTGGACAGACTGACGACAGGAAGCGACAGTATCGTATCAAGGTCCTTTAATGACTGTAAATCAGGAAAAATACGATCTTGGCATGGAAGGCGATGGAGTCATTGTTTAACAGACGAGATGCCCAGCCTGTTGAGCTCCTGCCGCCTCGCTCACGCTCAAGGTTACCTGAACATGTGTGTGGATGAGCGCGTACGGGTTCAAGGTGGAATGGAAAGGGCGGTGACATGTACGAAGCGTGGCACCTCATCTGGAGGCGCGGACACGTCCGGGCCGGTGCCGCTGTGGCCGAGCACTCCGGGGTCGCGGCCTCTGATAGCCCTGGCGGTCCCCGTCGGGGGGGTTTGCGCACAGCCTGATTACATGTCAGAGCTGGTAAGTCCTTTCCTTAGAACGCGCTCGCAGCGAGAGGAGCGCCTACTGTGGCGTCCTACTTTTTTTCCGCCGCACGTTAACAAGCGGGAAGGGATCCGGCTTTCAGGCCCCGTTAGGCTGGGAATGATAACAGGGGACAGCCAAAGATTGCTTGTCAGTGCGCATAGGCGCCGCGGCGCAGACGAGAGGACGCACAGCGCGCCTTTTCCTGTTAGTCTTGCGGTTGATTAGATCTGCTTTTTTTTTTTTTTTCCGACTGGAAACAGAGCTATCCGTTTTGTGTTCCGTGTGTGGTTATGGCAGCGTTCTTTACTTTGAATTTAGTTTTCTCTAAATACCGCTTCTGTACCTGTCTCAACAGCCTAGGGGGATGTTAACAGGCTCATTTAAATATCTCTCCTGTGCATGTTGGAGAAAGGAGACAGCCCCGGTGCCACACGGCCGTTTCTTTGAGACGGAATAGGCTTCGTTATGAAAGCCAATCATCCCGTAGGCCGAGCTAAACTAAGGTTAATTGGAGCCAACTGTGGGGCCAATGTCTCTGTAGCCTATCGTGTTAGATGCATCTTTGGGGAAATAGTTTTCAAGTCATATGTGAATGGGGGAATGTTAAAGACAAGTGGAACTTATTCTCTCTGCCGTTGTTGTTGTTGTTCAGCAGCGGCAGAGTGATGAATGAGGGGAAACCTCACGCAACGCAATCCAAACAGTGAGTACTTATTTAATAGACGCTACAGAGATGTAATTAGAAGAGAAACAACCCGCATGTTGTCAGAAAAGCCTGTAGACAACTGCTTGTGTACGTGTCGGCCCACTTTGCCTCTCCGGCCGAGTCGGAGTTGATCCAACTACAGGTGTCAGCACATTTTTGCAAAGGGGGAAAGAACTTACTTACTGTGCTTTATGTGTGACCTTTTGAAATGATATCATAATTATAAAATAAACAAGACCATGGATTAAGACAATATAAAATAGGGCTATATATATATATATATATATATATATATATATATATATATATATATATATATACAATTACAAAAAAATATACAGTGCACTGGCCACTCCACTCCACCTTCTCCCACATGTACATGCTCTGGTGGAGTGGCTGTAATAAGAGGACTGCCTGCTGACCTGCTGCTGGTGTAGGGGGATTAATAAAGCGGTGGCTCACAGGGGGGATCCATCTGCACCCAGACAGCTTCTTTCCTTTCTACCTTCTGATCTGATGTAGGTGCCCAGTAAGTCATTTACTGATACCCTGTTTTTTGTTGTTGTTTATTTTTTTTCTTTTTCTCAAAAATGCACCGTTTCCAGTCTCAAATGTAGTGTTGCCAAATTATTATTTATGTTGCATTAAATAATAATTGTTTGCATAGAAATATCAACACAATTTGTGGATGCAAATCATGGTGTGACTGCTGTAAATGTAACAACCATACAAATTGCAGTTATTTGTTCTATTACGTTCAAAAACAAGGTTTACCATAAGGACGAAGAAGGATGGTAAAAAAAAAAAAAAAAAAAACCTCTAGTAACGCAACCGTCCAAACACTGGTGGCAGTCTAATCCTCCAGAGGATTAACCTCTAAGAGCAGGATATTCACTCATAAACCTTTATAAATCTGAAACACATGAACTCGCGGGGACACATGCAAACCTCAATCTGTCTCTCCACCGC
Source organism: Eupleurogrammus muticus (assembly GCA_036785175.1). Lineage (NCBI taxonomy): Eukaryota > Metazoa > Chordata > Actinopteri > Scombriformes > Trichiuridae > Eupleurogrammus > Eupleurogrammus muticus. The sequence continues at coordinate 10,652,261 of JAYKQN010000005.1, forward strand.
TGCACACAACTGTCCGCGCATACACCATAAAACCACATGGTGCCGACCACGAAAAAGCAAATGTCGGCTACGGTGCAATCCGACATCAGCGACAAGCTAGTGACGAGCATAATTTATATCCGATGTGATGTATGAATATGTTTTACACTTTGACAAGTTGCCTTAGGAACATGCTCCTATAGCGTACATACAGTACATATCAGACAAGGTGCAATGAAGCAAACTGGGCACATCATTTCCCCAATTTTTTTTTTCTTTGGCAATGGAACAGTGGAGCAGCCTGAACAGTCAGATGTAATCAGGGCTGACTGCCGTAATCAGCCTGCTGTCCTGGGGAGGCACAGAACACGCCACATCCCTGCTCCAGTTGTGATAAAAGGAAAAAAAAAAAAAATGAGCCACACCTATTCAATTAAATGCAATTTATGCAATTTGGATGTTCTTTTCTCGTCAACCTTACATTATGGCACCTAATAACAGCCCCCCCTCCCCCTCCCCGCTCGCCCAGTGTTCGCTCCACATCGATATATGTCACAAAAACCCCGGGACATGCTGGGATGTCACGCATCAGCTTTGATTGCAAATCACTGCTATTATTGGTAAATAGTACCAGTAAGGCGCCGGTGAAAGTGGTCACGGTGAACGGAGGCCACGGGGAATAGAGATGATTCATTATTAAAGGTGTTGGCATTAAGACTGTGAAGTTAACATTCCTGTTTGCCCCTAATGTAATTGGGCTATTTCATTTCAGCCTTGATTTACAGAACATTATACAGCGTTTAAGCCCATGGCGTGTGTGGCTCATTCGTATGGCTGTTGCTCAGAAAACCGCCTAATTATAAATCAATATTGACATCACTGTGATCTTGTTTCAAATGTGCTATCTAGTTTTAGATCTACATGGCAAGGTGAGCACACATTATTAAGTCAGGCTGTGGTGAGTATGAATATGGTGAACATTTTTTTGAGGCCTGCTATCCTGGGCCCTTTGTTTCATTGCAGTTTTGTGGTAAATGTCACAAACTATAAATAATTATGTTATTAAAGGCTCTCTAGACTGTGAAATTGTGATAAATTGTGAGGTCCCTGCCAAATCTCACCCGTTATTACATAGCCGTGTGATTTCCCTTCCCCTCTGGGATCCCGACCGTACACACTGATGCGATTTGCAAGCCCACTTTTAAGGAAAATCGTGTGTCTTTAGAGCAGGATGAATGCACGTGGAACGGATTTATTAATTACGTTAATCCTAATTCCACGCTGATTTGATCTAGACAATATAAAAGCAGCCACAATGAGGTATATTAAGGAAGATGTTTAAATACACAGCGTGTATTGCCAACCCAGCCCAACCCCCCCTACCCTACCCCCACGATGGTCCTCTGTGTTGTGGAGGGGCCGTAATGAGCCGACTGCCTGCTGCCCCTCTGCTGGCTGTGGTGTGGAGGGGATTAATGAAGTGGTGGCTCACAGGGGAGATCCATCTGCACCCAGACAGTCTTAATGAACTACAGCGGCCCAGACATGGCATTTTTAGTGAGGCCTCCACTTATGGCTTATGACATGCTGAGGAAGCAGGACTGCTTCTTCTCCTGAATGGGCCTCGCCGTTAATGGTGACAAAGTGAACTTTTCAATCTACCAGAGTGCACTTCAGCCAATTTCATGTGTGGTCCACATAGCGTTTTAGTCCCTTCCTATAGAGACTCATTTTGATTTCTTTAATTTGATGCTGCAAGAGAAAAGAGAGCATGTTCCCTACTGTGAAAGCTCATAAGACCTCATAAAGCAGAGGATGTCAGTATATACAAGATAACATTTTACAGTAAACACTACAATGCAAAACATGAATGGAATGGAGTAGACAGTTAGTAGTTCTTTTAACGTGAATCCTGTGCACATCTTAGTTAATCAGATCTGCTATGTTTATTTCAGATTTTAGAATTATTTATTTTTCAACTCTGATATGCAATGCTAGCATCTTGCTTGACCTGTAACCCCACATAAAATTATAGCTCATAACATGCCGTATCCTTTAAATGATAAATATTGGAGAAGATAAACTAAATTTTACAGTTTTTTTTTTATTGTGAAATATACCATGTTGTGTTTAGGTGCCTATGTAATGTATTTGTTTGTTATTGAATAATTATAATCCCACAATGTGCAGTAATGTTCATTAAAACAAAATCCCGGACAAATCATGCTCAACATATTTGTTCCACTGAATCAGAAAAAAAAAGAAATCATCTGCTTGGTGGCGTTTCCCCTTCGAGTGAATTTAGCTCAGTCTTTTCCAGTTTCACAACCCATCTTCACACTGTATAGTTCCCTTGATTGAAAACTATCACCTTGGTGCTGCTTTTATCAGGCTCAGTCAGGGGAAGTAAAACTGTACGGGTTTGCAATAACATACAAAAATTCCAATGTCTGCAGGGCTGAGAGAGAGAGAGAGAGAGAGAAAATCCAAATATATCAAAGCTCTGAAACTAATGTGATTTGATGAATGCTGGAGAAAATCTTGAATATTGTTTTTTTTTTTTAGGTGTAAAATAGATGATGAATCAATTCGAAAGGTCAGAGTGAGTGTAAGTGTGCTTTTCATGCATTTGGGCTTTTACATATTCAGCGAGAAAAGGGTGTGGCTGGAGCGCTGGCTGTGATTGGCCGGACCGGGAGCGACCCAGCTGGTCCGGCCTGAGCGACTTCAAGTGATTGACTGGACCCGCGCATACAGTACACTTGACCCATCAGTAACGCTGCGCTTTCATGCTCGAGACGGGGGCCGGGCTCCAATCACACACACACACACACACACACACACACACACACATAGAAAGGCTTTTATTAGCGGTTTCTAGAGACATTATTCAAAAACACTTGCGTCCAGTCCGCAATCCAAGGACCAGTAGCCTGGGCAACAGTCCATTTGTACAGCAACTTGACAGGCTCCAATTTTCAGTGCTGTGCATATGTGTGTGTGACAAGATGAAAATCCAACCTCGCTGCAATCATGGGAGCAGTTACTGATGACATATATGTTTGCCGGTGGCATTAGCTCAGTTACTAACAGCTGTGCCCCCCACTCCTACCCATCCGTCCATGGACACGTGCTGTTTGTTTTAATGTGCAAATGCACACAGCAAACATACAATCCATTTATCACAGCAGGTCTTCCAGGTGCTGAAGCAGCAGCAGCAGATCCAGCCCCGGACAATCCCACTACCACCACTATTATTTTACTGTTGGTATGGCGTTCTTTTTCTGAAACGTGGCGTTACTTTTTCGCCAGATGTTATGGGACACACACCTTTCAGGAAAGTTCAACTTTTGTCTCGTCAGACCACAGAGTAATTTCCTAAAGGTCTTGGGGGATCATCAAGATGTTTTCTGGCAAACAAAAGCGTACAAGCCTTAATGTTCTTTTTGCTCAGCGGTGGTTTTCTTCTTGGAACTTTGCCATGCAGCCATTTTTTTCTCAGTCTCTTTTATTTATGGTGCAGTCATGAACACTGACCTCAACCGAACCGTGAGGCCTTCAGTTCCTCAGATGTTGTTGTGGGGTCTTTCGTGACGTCGTGGATGGGTAGTTGCTGTGCTCTCGGGATAAGGTTCACCACTGTTTCATGTTTTTGCCGTTTGTGGATAATGGCTCTCACTGTGGTTCACTGGAGTCCCAAAGCTTTAGGAACGGCTTTATAACCTTTTCCAGACCGATAGATGTCACTTTCTTCCTCATGTGGTTCTGAATTTCTTTAAATCTCAGCATGACGTCTAGCTTTTGAGGATCTTTTGGTCTGCCTTACGTTGTCGGGCAGGTCCTCTTTTCTTGATTGTTGACAGGTATAGCAGTAGTCAGGCCTGGGTGTGGCTACAGAAATTGAGGTGTGAAAAACTAAAGTTAAGTTACAGCTACATTGACCTGTGTGAAAAGGTGATTCCCCACTTTTTCCACACAGGTCTATGTATTGATAAAAATTAAAATAAAATGACCTTATCTAGGAGACTTCATCTTTGACGTGTTCTCACAAATCAAAGGGCAGGAAGTCCTATGTTGGTGTATGACTTTGACAGGAGGAACTTGGAAACTTAATTTGTATGCTAGCATGTCACTGAAAACAATGCATTAGTAATATTTAGATTATGTTAGAGTAGAAAATGAAGTCATTGCACATCGTGCTAAAATAACATCACCACTCATGTTAGCGTGGGAAAACCACCATTCACAACACTTGAAGATTGGTAGGAGTTTGTAAGTCATCCTGAGACTCGTGTTTCCTTTGACAGTGTAATTCCTGCAGCTTTCACTCTCTGACGAGCCATGAGTGAAGAAGTTAAAATAAGGGGAGCACATGTAATAATCCAAAGCTGGGAGAGCTATACGGTCAAATGATTGACGTAACATGACTGATATCGGGCGACATGAAAGGCGCCCTAAAATATAACGTATTATACACTTATCTGTCTGTGAACTCTGATAGATTATCCATGCAGCGCGTGATCAACCTTCAGGTTTTTGAGCACAAACTGGTTTCGTATGGCTCCTGAGAATCAGGTGATATAGAAAGACGGTTAAAGACCCCTAATCATGCACTTTTCTGGGTTTTATTTGAAGTTAGAAGTGAAATCCCCAACATGACAGCCTGTATTTGAGGTTTTAAAATGACAAAAATCACCTCATAGTTTTACATCTGTGATGCTTGAGAAAGCCTCTCTTCTGATTGGTTCATTTAAATGTGAATATGGATGACTGTACATTTTAGGAAATGTTGTTTTTGCCGGTCTACAAACTGCAGAGCCCGTCGAGGCGAGTCTTTGATTTGTGGTTTTGAGATAGTAAAATCAACTTGACTTGACTGTATAGGTGTGACATCATAAATCCACAGAGTTACTGAATCCAGGCTGTGAGCCTTTTCACTGCAGATTGAGCATTTGATGGATGGGACAGTATTTATAACACCTTCTCTGTAGTAAAATAAAAAAATGCCATGAAAGTGTCAGTTTCCATGAAATTGAACGTTTTTAGATAACGACAAGAGATGTTTAAAAAAAAAGTACCAAAAATTGAATAAATTGTACTTTTTGGAAAGTGTTGTTCACATAAGTTGCCAGCTAACATAAATGGAAAAGGTTCGCCCTATTGTTAAACATAAAAAAATATATATATATATAAAGGAGCCAAACATGATCCATATTCACACATGGCGTCATCCTCCTGTCCCCGGGCGAGGAGGGGAGAGAAGAAAGCCGCCTGAACGACAGCTCATCAGATGAGATAGCTGCGTCTAATCCCCTTCTAAAAGAGCTTCAGCGGAATGATTGGGACCGGGGAGGACAAGACGAAAGAAAAATTGGACCATTGTGCATTGTATAGCCATCACGGGGTGTCTTTGGTCTTCCCTCTGAAGTGACTTTGACAGCTGTGAGGATTAAGGAGCAGTCCATCGTACGCGGCCCAAACAGCAGGGATTAGACTAAATATGCTCACTCTTGTCTCTGGCTCCTTCACTTAGTAAATCAATAAAACATGATTTTATTACAGTTGTGTGTGTGTGTGTGTGTGTGCGTGTGTGTGAGCGGGGGCGGGAGAGAAGAAGCGAGGTTGTGAGACAGAGCGGAGAGACTAATACCTGCATGAAGGAGGAGAATGGCTCCAGAGGGAAGGAGGGGCCAGCTGCCAAGTGTTGCTGCTCAGTTTGCTGAAAGCTCCTTTTTCTTTTTTTTTATTTTATTTTAATGTGCCGCAGCTCGGCTTAGAACCCCCCCCCCCCTGCCTAGGCATGGTATATTAGATCCATGGGAACATTATATTTTAAAGGCCAGGAATTCAACATGGATAAACTTCGCCGGCCTCCTCACAAACTCTGGTTGTTAAGGAGTGCTGTGGGACTTCTGGAATAAAAAAAACTTTTGCCTCATGAACATGCTCATGTTTATTTCCATGAGAGGAAAAAAAATCAAAGGGGCGGTGTGGAGTTCAGGTTTTGTGCTCAAATTGTATATAACTTAAATCATATATATAAGTGACTGATAATGAATCTCATAACATTACTCATTCCCCAGGAGAGAGCACAGATATTATGGTAATTCATTTTAAATTCAATAAAAAAAGTGGGTGGATGAGGCAGATACAAATGAATATCAGAAATAGATTTTGCATCGCTGTATATTTACAAGCAACAACCCTTTTATTTCTTATATATATGACTGAACTGGCTGGTTTGAGATTGACTGCAAATTAAGTCAGTATTAAAAAAAGTGAAATTATTGAATCTCCATAAAAAGCTGTAGCTGATATCAGAGCGAAATCATCAGTGCACCAGCAAGGCACATCCCAGCTGCTGCAGAATCACGGAACAGATTACTGTATGAGGTGTCCATTAAAGAAAATCTTTATTAACTGTCTCTGATTTCAGAGCTGCAACCGTCCAATGGCAGGTGCATTTGTCTTTGTTTTATGTGCTGTAGCACTGTAGTTACACTGTAATGATTCCTGGTAGTGATCCACTAATGGCAGCGTGTCTATACGAATCAAAGGACCACTAGAATGAAATTACATGTATTTAATACACTCCTCTACACTTAATAACCGCCGCACAACTTTTGATTATAAAGTTGTGAGTTATGATGTCAAACTTCCTGTTTTCTTTAAAGCAGCGGTTTAGAATTTGCTTAAGTGGAACTGAATCTAAAGAGCAAATAAGTAGAGCCCCCCCTCCCCCATCGCCTGACCGCCAAATCTGCCTCTAATCCAGAAAATTACACCTGTCACTAGAAAGTTGGATTTCTTAAAACTACTTCCTGGTCTGTGAAGGAAAAACCATTAAATCACACAAAGGCCTTCAATCAGCACTTAATTAACATGGCAGCCCACCACATCCCTATCTGCCTGGATTAGTTTGAGGACATGAATACAGATAGGAAATGACCAAAACAACTTTGAGGCTATGGCAGGGGGGAAAAAATAAGTATGCAAATAAAAAAAAAAGAGAGATGAAGGAAAGGAGGGGGGTCGGCCGGCCTTTATAGCCGTGCATGTTAAGTCAAGTGTGTGATTTCAGCATGAAAGAATATCACTTAGGTTACCATTCATAATGTTGTAGTGCCTGTGTATCTCTTGCGGAATGTGATTAAACAGAAACGGCGCTTTTTAGAATCATGGCATTAAAAAAAAAAAAAAGGTTGAAAGTTTGGATACCTTTACAGGAGTAGCTGTTTTTCAGCCCCATTTTTAAATTTAGTCTTTACATTTGTTTGTACTTTCTATTCCTTAAATTTAAAAAAAAAAAATCGCCTTGTTACTATTATTTCATTCTGGCTTGTTTTCATGATAACCATCATGCTAAAAGGTGAATTTTCTGCCAGAAAAAGCGTCATCGTCCAGTTCATAAATGTCTTTGCCGTGGTTTTTATTTCAGTCATAACGCGCAAATACACACAACTTCATGTCCACGGTGAGAGTAAATGTTTTAAAACTTTGACATTTCTCGTAGCCAAACAATCACAATTATGGCAGAATAAGTGTTTGCAAATGTGTGTGACAGGCTCTGTGTGGTAGCCAATGTCCAACATTGTTGGCCTTTTAAATGAGATTGTAATTTAAATCATTTAAAGATGAGAGATAGATTTTTAGCACGCTCACTCCCTATTTCCTGTTAAAATGCTTTTTAAAAGGACAACACATAAACTGTAATATCTCTACCAAAAAAAAGTGATAACAGCTTCTGCGCCATAAAACACTTTAATGCTCAGTAAAGAACAAATACGGTTCTTTAATGTTTCTTAAAGGGCGTCAAACAGGGTCATTCCCAAAACATTACCATTTGAATATAACAAAATATTCTTTAGGGCCTTTTTGGGGGGATGGGGGTAGTGCCTTATAAGCCCCTGTGGTGCTTTCAACCTTAATGGCATTTTTCTTCCTTATATTACTACATTCATTCATTTTGAAAACAGTATTTTTTTACACGGAGCAAAAGGCTTGAGTTGATATTTCAACTTCTACATAGAGTAAGTACGTTTAAACCATAGTATCTATACTTCTACCTGAGTAATGAATGTGAATACCTCAGGTAACGCTGACTCAAGAGGTCAAATTTGTCAAATCTGCCAGAGAAATGTTCATATCTTCTCCTCCATTTAAGTTACTTTTCCCGCTGACCTTTGCTGATCGTAGCTGGTCTCCTTCCTGCGGCAGTGGAGCGTCACCACCCGGTGACCTTCGCTCCTCACGTCCTGGCTGACGATCCACTGCGTGGGGTTGCTGGGGCCGGCCCCGAGGAACGTCACTCCCTCTTTCAACTTCACTCTGTGTAGAAAAAAAAAAAGATGAATCACATGAGCGTATGAGGCAGAATGATTCTTTTATCAAGACGGTCCTCATTTCAGAGTCATCGGATGTTCCCAGCTGCGTCCAGAAAAACAATAATGTTTTATTTCCCCCTTTCCTGATTCTGACTTGCAATACTAGATTATCCAGATGGTTCACTGCACTGTCTTGTCTTCAAAAGACGTCCCAGCTGTTCCCTTGGTTTTGATCACACTGTTTTCTGGACAACTGGCAGCTTTTAAACATGTGTATTATGTTGCACATGTGTTCCACTGGTCAATCAAATAATGAAACCACCCGTTGTTTTAATGAGCAGCTTGTGGATCCTAAATAAATGAAATGAAATTAACTTTATTCATGTGATCCCTTTATGGTTATGATAATTACAACTTGCAAACAGGGGAAACAATAAAGGAAATCTAAAGAAATACCTAAGATATTTTAGACTGAGTTATGGACAGTTAAAAGCTATTGATTAGTGTTGCGTTTTGAGTTGACTCTTTAAAGTCTCAAAAGTGGCAGAGGAACAGATGATGGGAGGAAGAGCAAGCTGTGATTTTAGAGAAGCACAAGAAATAGGCCTGTCAGCATCCTGGATATGTCCTGGTCCAGGATTTCAGGAAAGAAAAAAAGTCCTTGGTTTGATGATTTCACTATAGTAGTACAATAATAGGATACAACAAGTTAGGACATACATTTGTTTTTTGCTCAAACCAGATCATTATTATTATTTTAAATTTATGTCACATCAAAAAGGGAAAAACATCCTTGCTGGGGAAATGTGTTGAAAAATGATGATATAAGTGGGATGTGGCCTTCCCATTATGTCACTCTTTTCCCTCTATCAGTAGATTCACTCTCCCGCAGTCTGAGAAGGACATTATGAAAGGGTTTTGTGAAGTTAGAGGAAAATCACAGCCTCAAAGTCCTTGGTATGGACCACAAATGGGGAAAAGATGGAGGAAAAACAACAATAATCTCCTTTAAAGGTAGAACATATCTAATGCATGTTTGTTGGACAAAGGCTGATCTTGGTGAGAGCGTTGACGGATTGATGGATCACGATGGAGATTTTAGACTAACACGGTCGAAAGAGTTGTGTGATTTTATCCGAGGATGACAGCAAAGTTCCAGGGTTAAAGAGACAATTACATTAAAACAGGAGGGCCATTCGCTTCCTCTCTTCAATCCGTAGCAGATTGGCAGATGAGACCAGAGATAGGGCTTCGCTTTCATCTTGAATTTGTTGCTGCACTTTTTAACATGCACTACGCAATCGCCCGTCTGTATCTGTCCGTATGCCAACGAATATATACAGTAGCTGTCCTCTCCAGTCAAGTCGCTTCTTTGATGTGATGTCTTATCATGTTGTGAAGGGGGCTATTTTCGGAATGAAAATGGGCAATATGACAGATGATATGATTAACCCTCTCAAAGGGAATGAAGATAAACACTACCTGCGCTGTAAGGGTCCCGAAATATGTCTGCACATGTCAGTATCCTCCAGTCGTGGGGCTTACGTCAGAGTATTCCTTTTATTACTTCCTTAAAATAATGTGTTAGCGTTGCAATTCACATAATGTGTTACCCAGTGCCACAGTAAAAGGGGTGTCATTCCTGTTATTAGCCTGCACAGTCAGAGATTATAGGGCTGAAGACTTAAATATGGAATGACGGTGAAGTAAATGCATTCAAAGGTTGGCATACAGTAGGTAGGCTCACAAATCTGTGAACACTGTGCACAAGCAGATAATGGCATTTGGCATGTAATGCACATGTGCAGTACCTAGTGTTAACAGTCTGATCAACATTCTGTATTTATGCTGCATTCAGACTTCATGGTAGCGACTCAACACGACTCTGTTCTGCTCAACTTCTCTCCTCTTTTCATGCTTCCAATGACATATTCCTATGTTCTAGAGTATTATTAGAATATTCATATTGCAGTAATTTGGGGGTAAGTTTGTAGTTCAGCATTAACTTGCCACTAACAAAACCCAGTTAGTAGTTGCTACTTAGTCTTCCACTCCTATGTGTGTACATAAACACGGTCATGTGTCTATTACAGCTCCAAAAACAGCAACAATGAGGCAGATGTGTGTGTGTGTGTGTGTGTGTGTAATGACAGTGTTAGTTTTTAGTTTTTCTTGGTTAATAATAAGTTAACAATAAGTAGGAGTAGTCTGATGTCTTCATTCTGAATCTATAATTTGAAATGCATTGCTTTTTTGTTTAGATTCCACAAACACAGAATGGATCCTATTTTGACATTCATGAACATCTATTTATAAAAGTATGCATGTTTTTATGGCCCAAAAGTGCATAGTTAGACCTGGAATGGAATCCACTTTTCAAAAAAAAAAAAAAATACACCCCCTCCTCCCTCCACTCTGTCGTGATTGTCATTGGATCAATATCAATACCAGCCTGAATTTCAGTTATTACTGGATCAGAATAGAAATGTGGTATTGCACAATCACCTTGTACCTGGTACTTTCGGGTAACAGAACCACTGATATCCAGCCTGCTCCTCCTGTACCATGTAGTGGAGATAAAGTATTCTACTCATCCTGTTTGCAACATTAAACCTGCTTTCTAAAGCTAAACACATCGGAACAGCAACTCACCTCAAGTTGTTTACTTTAGATGAGACAGGCAGAGAAAAAGGGGCTACACCAAAAATAAATTACAACGCTTAATCTCACGCTCCTGCAAGTCCTGCAATACACAAAACGTCACAAAGGAAAGCTAACGGTGTCAGTACAGGGGGGGGTTATTTAACTAAATGGTCTAAGTGCAGAATGGGAGCTTATCGGCAGCGAGCATACAACTGTAACACAAGAAAAAGCTCATGCACAGGCCCCCCTCGCTCCCCATGGGGTCTTGAATCTGGTTTCTTTATGCTTCTTTGCGCTCTGGATGTCTATCAGTAGCGTCCAGTGAAGCTTCCGAATGTTTTAAGCACAGTCAAGTCTCGGAGGAGAGCCGGTCGTTCCTCACTGGCCATATCCAAGCTCACAGAGCAGTTGTTGCAGTGTCTTTTATTGACTTAATGGTCAATTTGGCCTCGTGAGCAGCCGGCGTCAAAGTATCCAGCAGGTGAAACAGCGGTCAAGCAATGTGAGTGACTAGATTCATGCTGTAACCCAGACTGGGGCATATATTCCATTGAATAGTACAGTTCCTGAAAATATAGCAAGCTGAGAAATCCTCATGTTTATCAGAAATAATGTTTGGCGGAGCCCGTTTATTAAAATATATTGTGCGCTGTAAAAAAAAGAAAACAAAAACGTGTGATCTATGCTTTAAGTAGTTCAGAAGCATGCAGGCGAGAAAGCATCTTGGCATTTTCTCCCACAAACACAACATAATTAAGCACAATTATGTAACAATGGAGTTTTAACTATAAAGTACAATGTGAAGTTGCACATATTATGTGAAATATATGATTAGAAGAGGGACATGAGATGATTGATAACAGGTATCAGGTATATTCAAATAGGGCAACAGCTGCTGGAGGAGGCTTTTATTAGTCTTTTTTTCCTGAGGGAAGAATTCATAGAGTCTGTGTCATAGGGTCGGAGAAGATGTTGTTGCTCGCACGCCGGGCCCTGGAGGAGTGCAGCTCATGATATTCTCAGCTGAGTGAATGATGTTCTGCAGCCTCCCAATGTTTGGTTGCTGCGCTGTACCGAGCAGTGATGGATGATGTGAGGACCAACTTCACAACGGCGGTGTAGAACTTTATCAATGCCGCCTGAAGGCAGCTTCCTCAGCTGTCTCTGAGAGAACATCCTATGTTTGTCCTTCTTCGTCATGCAGGGTTGGACTCAGGCTCGTTTAAATTCTCTCCTTTCTTTGTACCGACCACTCTTAGGCCACTGTGTGAATATATTAATAATGCTTTGCATTGTGATGAGGATGTTATGACCATAAACAGCAAACGCTACTACACTCCAGAGGTCTGCTCATACAGAACAAAAAGGTGAAGGGAAGTCTAGACCAACCACAAATGGGCTGTCCGAGCTTCTGCCCCCTCAGCTAAAGTTTAAACTAAACTAACAATTCATGTCAAGGAAACAGCACTGCCAGACTTACATCCTCAAAATAAGGAGCAATAAAACACAGAACACAAACCTGGAAAAGACTGTTAGAGAGAAAGAGAGAGAGCTCTTCAAGTTTAAGTATCAGAGGTAGCAAGCGATACTGGAGTTGGTCTGTGAACGTGGTTCTGTTGATGGTAAATGGAGGAAATGGTGGGGTGGGGTAGTAGGGGAGGGGGGATTCACCTGAAGTCTGGTGTCAACTGTACAGTCTTGAAGGGTGTTTAGGTCCAGGCTATTAAAGCTTTACTGGAGGATCTTGGCAGTCAGTGGAGGTGCCGTCATTTGTACAGACAGTAGAGGAAAGTAAAGGTGGTAGTGTGCTTTCCAAGCCTCACACACTTCTTTCTGTCCATCAGGAAGTTAGTGATGCTCAGATAGAAAAGGCATGGTCACATATATATGTGTCCTAACACACACACACACACACACACACACACACACACACACACACACACACACACACACGATTGCCATCTTGCATCAATCTGCTAACTCCCTTATTGAATTATGTCTAAGGTGGATACAATTTTAAGATAACCATAACTTGCACAGTTACAATCATGGATTTACATATAAAAGTAACGTTATGCACAAACAGACACACACAAATACGCACACGATCACAATAAAAGAAGCTTCACATATGCATAAGCAGAAATCCCATAAAATGAGAAGGCCTCATGACTTACGTTGCAATGATGATTGAATGAAAAGCTGCAATTTCAAAATATTGAATCACCCTGAAGCATGTAACAAACCAAACCTTTCAGGAATTGGTCAAAACTTCAGAAAGTTATGATTGTTTTTCACTTCATTGTGTTAGAGAACCCGATTACAGTCGTATCTGGACCGTCGGAATATAGCCACTGTTGAGGGACGTTAGCACGTAAGCTAAACCACCCCACCCCGTCAGGCATAGTCAGCTGATAGAAGCTCTGGCACACTAGTTCTAAAAGTTGAGGTCAACAAACAGATTCCTGGTGCAGTATCTTCAGCTGTCCAGATGCTGGAGAATTAAGTGAAGGGTTGACTGTGTTATTCACAGCCCCGTTGTTCTCAGAAACAAAAAGTTCCTGCAAGTCGGCCTTCAGGGGTCAATGGTTAATTAAAGATGGGGCAGGATGAGTCTTTTAAAGCTCTATAAAGGCGTGACACAACAGGGTGTTCTGGCTGCAATGCAGTTTTGTTACGTCCTCCCTTCCGGGAGCATTTCAAAAGGGGAGTGCTGCCTATACTGTTCTAAATTCCAATGACATTTAATGTCATCACAGCTATTTTCTTGGTGATGCTTCAGCATGATTTTAAATCTTTATTTAGTGTTTGTTCTAACCTCTATTTCCTTTTCTTTCCCTCTCTCTTTCTCTCAACTCTGTCTCCTCACCACTCATCCTCCCTCAGACCCGATTGTATGCTTGGCCTCCTCAGGGGCTTCCCTAATAAATAGTGATGAGATAAGTAGAAGAGCTACTTCTCAGGAGGGTATTGAAAGAAATAAACATTTCCAGGAGAAATCCAATAAGGTCAAGGCTGGACGATAATGGGAGTCCCCAGCCGGAGGTCTATGTCCCGCGACCCAGGCAGCCCTTCATTTACCTCAGCAGGCCTGCTTCCATCTGGTTCTATCAGGCTGCTCTCGGCTCACAGGCATTGCGCTGACCTATTCTGACCATTTCTCTCCGCTGATTCGTCCGAGGACCATATGCATCCACAATCGGCAGCTCTTCAAGGACTTGTGGTTTTCCTGCTTTCGCTGCAACATCCCATCCGCATCCAGAGACACAGTGCAGGAAAGGCAAGAGCTCAGCAGGGAAGGCGGAAAAAAAAGAGAAGCCGCTGTGTGCCGAATGGCAGATAGACAGCGGGAGGACAGTACTTTGTGATGGTTTGTGGTTGTCAGCTAATGGAACAGTCTCGAAAAAAAATATACTGCACTCTGTTTCGTGTACTGTAACTGCTGCAGGAGTAGACACCAGGAAAAAGACATGCATAGACACATACACGGAGGCAAACAAAAAAAACTAAATCAGGCCAAACGCCTACACTCCGGTCCCAAGGACTTAAATCAAAAGAGATGTTTTATTTTGGCTTCGTACCATAAGATTTAAGAACTTTTGCAAAGAAATACAAAAAGGGACCTTTTCACTGTGTGAGTGCATGTGCAAGTGTATGCAGGGGGTAATGCTTCTTCAAAGGGTTGTGGTATCATTAATAGATTTAGCCCACTACCCCTCCCCCCTTAGTTTTAAGTGTCAGTCTGCACTTTCACATGAGCTCAAATAGGACAGGTCAAAAAGTTTCACTTACTAAAATTAGGATAATTAATCCTGACGATTCTGGTGAGTCACACTTTCCCACTGGAGCCATCATAATATTGAGAATTGTTGTTTTGAGCAAAGAGGATTGTCAGATCTCTTGCGATTCATCTAGTACCATTATTCAAATTTCATTTAGCCCCAAATTTTGGTTTATGTGTAAGTACATGCCAAATTGACATTTCCATCAGCCTAAGCTGTGAGCTGTAATGCTAATTCAAAAATGGTAACATACTAAACTTGATGGTGAATACGGAATCCCGAGCCATCCCTTAAAACTCCCACATGGTTTCCAATGATTTACTGGTAATGTCACTATTCACACATGCAACTCCAGTCCAGAACATTGCCTCCTTGTGCAGATGACATAGCAATGCTTGCAATAGATGGAGTGTGTAGCTAAACATTGCATGGCCTTCCCAGTAATGGCCCTGCTTGCATTCAAACGTCCAACCCAGCAAATTCCCTGTAATGTTACTAGGTCTAGATCAGATTACCAGGACATTCAACATTATTCCCCCCCAAAAACCTTGGAATGTTCATAGGGAGGGTTGCATGTGTTAAATAGCAAATTGGCACTGTGATTGCTTTTAGGCATTAACAGCACAAAGTAGTTTCTACTGCCCCAAGATATCATTGTGCTGTGAATCTGCCAAACCTACAACACACCCATATGACGAAAAGAAAAGGAGTAAGAGAAGAAAGATGGAGGGAAATGCTGAGTAACCAACTCGGCACAGAGCGTGACTGTACAACCTGCAGTTACTTAAATCAATCCGTTATGCTGCTCATCTCCAGCAAGCAGAGAGGGACATCGGATGGTGTGATACTAAAGGCTACAAGAGGCCGAAAATAACCTGCAGGACCCTTAGGGGCCTAGGGGGTTTGAACAGTCGAAATTATCATAAAAAATTAATTGATTTGATTCGAATATAATGCACTGACAGGGCACTTTTGAGTTCATTTATGAAAGCTGTGATATAAGCATCTGGGACAGACCTTCACTGCTGTCAGCATAGTCAGGTAAACATAACATCCTCACGCTATGGGCCTCATATCAGCCATTTCTTTCAGTATGAATTATTCATTTTCTCACTAAGAAAAACGATCACGCCCCATCTGTATCCATGTTACTTAGCCTTCTTTACCACATATAAGGGTGGCTATGGCGGCTCAGAGGGCTCCATGGACCAAGATACTTGACCCTGATTTGCCCCCGATGGCTGTACCATTCAGTGTGTGAATGGCCCCACCATTCGGTGTGTGAATGGTTAGTTCCCTGATGTGCAGGTGGCACCTTGTATGTCAGCCACCACCATCAGTGTGTAAATGTGTGTGAAAGAGTGAATGAACACTTGTAGCGTAAAGTGCTTTAAGTGGTTGAAATGACTACAAATCGCTATACAAATGCAGTCCATTTACCATACAGACTAGATAGACAGGTATCTTTTAGCTTTTTAGTTGGTGCAACATGGAATTGCAGTGTCGCGAAAAGAGTCAATTGTGGAGCCATTAAAGTGCTGGTAACATGCTCTACATATAGTGGCAGTCATTTTCTCCCACACGCCAGAAGGCACATTTCATTGGCTTTTCATTTCTGAATAACACAGCAGAGATTACAGAAGTACCCGTTGTGATGCTGAGTGGTCATGAAGGAGGGGGGGAGCATTTTGTATGGAGATCTGTTTACGAATTGCTCTATTTTTTGTGTTGGGCATGGTGTGAGCGATGAAAGGGGGCACTGAAAATCCCATATCAAGAATTCCTATGATTGTTATCATGGAGCTTGGTTTTGTGGTGTTCTCACCGAATGTGTCTGCCTAATTGGATTTTCACGACATTAAAGAGAACAGCAAGAGAGGAAAACGGGAAGAAAAAAAAATGAGGTAAGGAGAAACAGAAACAGTCAATGATACAAAAATGGGAGTTTTCTGAGATATTTGCAGAGCCTTTCCATTCTTATTTCATTAGTTGCATGGGGTTCGTAATCAAACACTCAAAGTCTGGGTTTGTGAAATGCTTCTTCTTCTCCCCTGTGAATTTTAGCATTATCCCTTGCAGGAGGATATTAAATTGTGTTTGAGAGGAGTTGATTCATAATGAGGAGGTGAGCTGTACAAAAGCGGCTGGAAAGTGTGTGTTTCTACCAAAGGGCAAACCTCAAATGGCCACTTGAGGCTGGCTACAGAGAAGCCAAGTCAAAATGTTAAAATGTCCAACTTTACAGCAGAAATACAGGCCGGTAATGAAAAAGCTTTAAGCCTTTATAGGTAATTCCCTATTCAGGATAACTGTGGGGGGCTATTACTTTAAGTTCTGCATAATTAAGAAATTACAGCTTTGAGTGACACAACAGTTGTTAGTCACAAGGCGCAGCTCACACCCAGCTCCTCACTCTTTTTCCAAATTAAAATATTAAAATTGCCTAACTCTGGTTAGATGCTGTACGATTGAAGTCTTTATCATGCCCAGTTCCTTGCTCCCTTCCTAAATACATTTACAAAGAGACAGTTCTGGCTAAATAAATACGATAGTGGTGTTTGTATTAAAGTGTCAATGGACAAGTCACCAAAGGGTGGCGTCCATTATTTTACAGTCCATGGTTTCCAGCACTTGGGTAAAGGCAGACAACTGCAGGTCACTTTAATATGCAGGTGAACACACATATTAACATGATGCTTCTAATTCTGAGCACAACAGCAAAAACCAACACAGTTACACTCAAGTATACATGATAACTATAGGAAATGGTTAGATACTTTTTGACAATATAGTTATATTTTCCACATACAAACACACACACAGAGTCTACCTTTCCTCATGAGTCACTTTGCCCATAAATTTCACTCCATGAATTACACTGTTCCACTCCTTTTACATGTATGCATCCTTTTGTTATTTGCTTCAGTGCTGTGATTCTTTAATCTGACGTGCCAGATGGTTCGTTAGGGAGAACCACCTGAGAAGACGACCTTGGAAAGTGTTTGGAAAAGGGCAGACCCTTGCAAAAAATACTTGGCAGGTGAATAGATGAACCATCCATCTATCACCTTCTATCACTGGCTGAGCAAGACATCAGCTTATGATCATGAGATCAGGCAACATGCTGATCAGTCTAAACCTCCATAATTCAGACACAAGCACATCACTTGAAGCCTTGCAAGGTAAGTGATTCTCGGGATTCGAAAGAAAAAACAAAACTTTTCAATGAACTTTAAAAGCATCTAACCAAAATGTATTATAAGATTATGCACACATAAGAGCCATGTAAATCATTTGCATTGCTCTTATCACAGTTCCACCAGCACTGAGAGCCTAATCTTCTTGTCCATTGAGACATAATTCCTGGGGTCAATAAACATCTAATATTTATTTTCTGAGCAAATCCTCTCCAAAATAAGAAGTTGTTAGTTCTGTGTATTTTACACTTGTTGTGATTCTTTATCTCTTATTTGTGTTCCCAAATGTTCTTTACATTTTATCTTCATAGTTCCCATTTTTATTTCTTTTTTCCTTTTCTGTACACATGTCCTAATACATTTAAAAATTTTCCATGAACTATTGTAAAATGGTATGTCTGTTTAACTTTTAACTAACCTTTTTGCAAGTATTCTATAAAACTAATATATACATATATTTTAATAATAAGTGAATCTATCAGAATTTAACTAATCTTTCTGAGCCCTATACATTGAAAACAGCATCATTTGCCTTTGATAGTAATGGTAATTATAGATTTTTCTAATTTCCCTTCATATTAATCATGTCATCTTCTTTCATGTTCATGACTTACAAATCCTCCACCATGTTTTACCTGTACTTAGACAGATTACATATTAATCCTGTTTCTTTTTTTTCCACAGTAGCTACATTATTGAAAGTATTGATGACAAATTCCATTTCCAAACTGCAACTCAT
Organism: Eupleurogrammus muticus; assembly: GCA_036785175.1. Taxonomy (NCBI): domain Eukaryota; kingdom Metazoa; phylum Chordata; class Actinopteri; order Scombriformes; family Trichiuridae; genus Eupleurogrammus; species Eupleurogrammus muticus. The sequence goes on from JAYKQN010000005.1 coordinate 10,670,925, forward strand.
CCAAATCATTAGGTGCTTAATCTGAACAGTACAGATACCGGTGTTGTCACTCTTTTTTATTCCTACCATAAGAATATTCTGAGGGTGTTCCATCATATTCCTTAAAATACTTGGGTGATATATAACTTAGTGGGCTTTGTAACAAAACAAAAATCTAGCTAATGTAGTGATTTTAATTGTTTTAATGTTTTAAATTCATATATTAAAATATCCATTTGATTTGTCTACAATATTTGTACGCTGATAAAGCTGAACTGAGATGATACTGGAACTATCAGTTAAACATGTGTACATGTTAACAGGAAGTTATAATTATACAATTCTCAGTAAAGTGTTTTCTGATGGACTAAATGGTTGTACAGCATTTATCAACATATGGTGTCAGGGGAAATCTACCAAAAAAGACTGAGTATGAGTTTCATAGGTCAGCCAGAAGAAATTGACAGGCAACATCAATAAAAACTTGAAAGTTTTCAAGTAAAACCTTCAAACTTGACATGTTTGCCATGCAGGATAGCACTGCTGCTGACGGTGGCAGGTCACAGCACGTTTGACATGTAGAACAAGTTTGTCCTCGACACAGAAGATACACATCATTTGCCGTTGGGATGGCAAAGTTTAAGGAATATTGCACACTGAGGAGAAAAGAAACATACAGGAGGTATGTCTTCAGGAACTAAATACAGAAAGAATCTGTATTTATACAGCAATATGTCACAAAGGCTAAAATGTCAGCCGTAGTACTTAGTATGTCATATATGTGACTGTGATGACAAGGGATCAGATAGTGATTGGCCAAGATTGGACAAGAAGGTCAGGATGCATTAATTAAAAGAGACTGATAACACACTAGAGAAGGCAACTCAAGTTTTCCAGGCATCCAAGAACACATCAGCACAAATAAAGACAACGAATTGAAACCATTGAAGTTGGATGTGGTTTAACATTAAAATGGAAATGGTGCCTAGCCTTTGGAAAAAGAATGCTGAAAATGCACTTCCCAAAATGCTGCTTCTGTAACTCCTGGAAAAGCAAGGATGAGGAGATACTCTTCTTTGTGGATGCAGGAAGAACTGAGGGGCAGTATAGAGGTATCCTGGATGTGAATGGCATTGACAGTCCATTTAAACTGGGCACAGGTGCGAAAGTAAACAGTCTGTTAATGAAACGATTTAAATGAAAAGAATGAAAAAACATTACTAGCCGAGAGACAAAAAAATACATTTGAGGACATGACGACAAGTCTCTATCCAATGAGAAAGTGTGTAGTGTTATTCTGACTAGCAATGGGAAGAAAGCGAATGCTCTAAATGCACTTGTTGAGGGAAATAGACAAGCTATTCTGGGGTTGAAGCCCTGTAAGCAGTTTTGGGTTACTTATAAAATTAAATGTCATAGATGCAGAAAAATAGTGACAGCACCATTTAAAACATCCTTAAGGAAAGTGATAGTTTTGCTTAATATGACACTCGGGGAAATTAGAACCCCTTAATGGTGGAAGGAGTCATTAAAATAGAAGAAGAACCCACTGGATCAGTGAACCCCTTGGTTATCGTAGGGAAACCCAAGAGATCTGAGACCACGCATAGATCCCAAAGATCTGAACAAAGCCACACAACATGAATATTACAGGCGACCAACTTAATCATAAGTGCAATGAGTGCAGCATCTCTTCTCTATACACACACCCTGCACCTTAAGTATGCATTAGCTATGTATGTGTACATGTGTGTATGTGCGTGGATATGTATGTCCATATATATATATGCAAATATGTAAATATGTGTATGTATGTAGGTAGGTACGTGCATGTATGTATATATGCTTTGCTTATGCATACTTTTTTCTTGCTTTATTAGTATTTTTTCTCCATTCTTATCTCCATAATGCATACTGTGTATGCGGATCAACAAATTCTATGAATTTTGTGCATAGTGTTGTGTATTTTTATTTTTTATAGCTTTTATTTCTTTAGCTTTTCTTTTCTTTTCTTTTTCTTTACTCTGTACGCTGCAGTAACAGACACATTTCCCCGTTGTGGGATCAATAAAGTCTTATATTATCTTATCTTATCTTAACTAAATGCTTCCTCTGGGTTCCACCAAATAGTAAGGAGAGCTCTAGACTGTACACCACGCCTGAGGTATTCCTGAAAACTGTGCAGAAGGAGTGGGCATTTTAATTTGTGATTTTATCGTCAGGGGAAAAACAAAAATGTATGATGAGAGATTGCAAAGATTAGAAGATCCTCAATCACATTGGGCGGGTCTTTATACTAAGTAATGCAACATTTGAGTTTTGTCACTGCTGCCATGGGCTCTCAGTTGTTTGTTCTTCTGGTTTTGTTTCCTGATCCACTTATTCCCTCTGGCCTCATTCCCCTCATCTGGTTAAACCTGGTTGATCTCTCTCTGTCAGATTGTGTTGCCAAGTTTGCCAGCATTTCCTTGAGTGAGGTGTACCTGATTCTTCTTCTTCTTTCCTTAACCTCTTTCTCTGAGTCATGCCTGTGGGTTCTGCCAGTGAGCATTTCAAGTTTGATGTGGAGTTGCAGTCAGTTTCAGAAAAAAGTTTGGGTCATTTCAGGAAAGACACATGCACGAATGCAATAAAGCTGCAACAATTAGTCGATTAATGATCTCTTATTGGATCTTCAGATGTTGGAGGGTGTGATTCTGTGCTGTTCACCTGGAAGCTGTGATGGATCCTGTGCCTCATCCTGCACATACACCAAAAATCATTACATTCCTGTTTTTCTGTTTGATGTAATATCCAACTTTTCCTGTAATGTTTCCATCTGCACACATCATCTATTACACGCCTGTCCATCTTGGCAGAGGGATCCCTTCTCTGTTACCCTACTTTGTTCATTTTTTCCCCATTAAAGGTTGTTTTTTAAGGAGTTTTACCTTGTACGATGTGAGGGTCTAAGGACAGGGGATGTTGTGTGATTTGTGATTCTGGGCTATACAAATAAATTGAATTGAATTGAATTTTTGGCAACTATTACATTAATCGCCTATTGATTATTTATAATTAATAATGTATTAATTGATTTGAGCCATTTTTAAAAAGAACATAACCAAATTCTCTGGATCCAGCTTCTCAAATGTACATTTTTCAGCTTTTTTATCTTCTAAAACAATAAACTGATGATTTTTGGGTTGTGGACTGTTGGTCTTGACATTTTAGGTTGAGTCTTCAGCTTTGGGAAACAGTTATCAATATTTTACATGATTTTTTAAACCAAACAGCTTATTATTAATAATTTCAATAATTTGTACATTAATTATCAAAATGGTAATTATTAAAAAACAACCAGTCTATATGGCTTTTCCTTATTTACAGTGAATTTGGTGGTTCATTTGTTTGCACATCCTCATATTTACATAGTGCCAGTTTATCCTGACATTTCTGTACTTTCCAGAAATAAATGGCAAGGCCTTCTCTTCTTTCCAACAATCAGTATCCTGCCACATATGAAATGTATGTTCTTTTATGTCAAGTTAGTTATTATTTACATATGTTCTTATTTTCAATAGTCTATTGGCTGTGATTACAGGCAACGATTTTTGAACCCAATTTAATAAGGGAAGGCTACTGTATGAGGCAGACTCACAATGTCACAATGTTGCCTCCGGCAATAGAGATTTACCCGGACACTTATCTCCCACCCACCCTCCAACCATTTGCCTCTTTTTATTTCAGTTCCAGTTTTGAGAAAATGGGAGGAATAAATAGTTGCATGCCCAGAAGGAATTTTAAATGTGAAGCAAGTCTCTGTTGCTCACAAATGGATGTCATTGATGTCATGTGGTGTGAACATGATGCTGATCAAGGTTAGGACGACTGCTCCTCACGGAGCTGTTACCATAGTACTAGCATACTACATGGTAGTGCGAAATGAAAGGTAGAGGGCCTTGAAAGGCATTTTCAAAAGAATATCAATATATATATATATATGTTCAGCTTTATACCTGCGTAATGCTTCAGAGCTATATCATGTTACCATAGTTACTTCACATGATAAAAAAATACTCTATCTAGAAAACATACTCTATCTGCACATAGCTGCAAACTGGTAGACCCATGTTTTTTGCGAAGGATGAGGAATATTTATTCATCTTCATTCTTCATCATCTTATAGTTTTTTCTATTATATATTACTTATTCTTCTTCAACTCAACAGTTGAGGTTTTAACACCTGTTTTGTCTACACCATCACACTCCATGTGCATGTACAAACAGTTCTTGAACAACGATTATTTATTCATACTATTGTCACTGGATAAATTAGTAGCTTTTAGCAGTAGAGCTCCACTTGCTGGTGGCTAAGAGCATCATTGCTCAGATCAGTCATTAGTCCGTAATTAAAAGGTTAATGATAGACTGTGAAAGCTACAGAAACAAGCATGCCGATTTGTACGGAACTAAATGTAACAGCTTAAAGCAGCAGTAGACTGAACACACAACAGAAAGCAGTCGCTACAAACCACTTTAAAGTGACAATGTGTAGCGTTTAAATTGTATTATTCGTTGTATTATCCTAAAATCCCCATTTGAGTGAAGAATTTCTTATCTGCATTTACATTGCATGGGTATGTCCAATGGAGGGGACATAAAGCACCATGTCCGCATTTTAGCACAGTGAGATGAGCTCGTCATTGCACATTTGTCGTTGGAAAGCACTGGAAAGCTGAATAGCTCTATTCATTAATGCAAACTACACTACTACTACTACTACTACTACTACAAAAAATACACATTATCCTATTAAACTGAATCAGCTGAAATGATTCTGGTGACTGGCATGGTGGCACGGAGTGGGGAACACAGGGCGTAGCTGCCAGGGCACTGGGGCCTCCAGGAACATTACACTTAGTATTCAGCATGGCATTGGCTTCTTAACCTCTCTCCTGAGCCCAGGGTTATTTACACCAGCCAGTGGCTTCCTGCCTGCCTTCTTCCACACATCCCCTCATCCTCTGCCCCGCCACCTCCACGTCTCCCCTTCCCAAGGGGTGGTGGGGGGGGGAGAGAGTTGGTAAAAGATAAGCGTTGTGTCGTGGCAGAGGCAACTGATGCCATTTCAACAACATGAGGATTTAGCCTGCAAAACAGAGGACTAATGCCCTGCACGTGCAGGGAATACCTGAAACGCACCCAACACGCCCGCTCCCGTCCCCTTATGGATCCCTAAACCTGAATGGGGAGGCACACATTTTTGGAGTGAAATAAGCATAATAGAGGCACCCAGGAGGTTACAGAGAGACAAGCTGCACACATGCACGGAAATGCATGCACATACACACACACAGTGAGGTATGGCTTACTCTAATGCTCACAAAATTGCTTTTAATTGGCGGAAGAGAATAAATCAATGCAAACCATGTTTATGAAACTGGCAAAGGGGAAGAGGAGAAGAAAAGGGAACAAAGGCTTCCATATGTGTATCATAAATGAGGCTGTTCTAGAAAATAAGAAAAAGAAGGTTTTGATTTTGTATCCTGTGTTTTCAATAAGCCGGATAAGTGCTACAGAATCCAAATAGAAGCAGGAAGCCCTTGGGCTGCTTTGATGAAAATTAGCTGTCAGTCATCTGATCGACACAACTTCATTCACGGCTCGCTGACCTTTTGCAGAGAGAGCAGGGGAAGGACAGCCGGCCCACCTCATGCAGAAATCGACGCACTTACGAGATAAAACAATAACAATCTCAGAAGCTTGATGAGCAAAGAGTTCTACCCATACGTGAGCAAGCCGAGACTGGAGCTAAGGTGTGGCAAAGACTGCAGTTATGTGCAGGGCATGAAATGATCTGTTTGCATCACCAGGGTTACAAGCCAATCAGATTTTAGACTTACTCTGATAAGGTAAGATAACCTTTATTGTCTTTGCACACAGTTGTACAACATTACCATGCGTGTTCATATGTCATATGTTTACATGCTATGGTATGAAACATACAGCACCACAACAAGTTATACTACAAGTCATGCTGCTGCTGCTGCTGTTGTGCAATAAAGCTTACTTTAATGGCTACAAAGCTTGACCATGAGGAAGGGCCAGTTCAAGTAAGCACGCTGGCATATGCACTCAGGGTAGAAGCTGAGAATATTCTTGGCTTTTTCACCACTGGAAAGATGAGTCATAGTCTGAACCACCTGCTTCAATGCAGAGGGACATTCATTCATACACCGTGTAAGCTGTGAACTGATTATGAAACTGATTATGTGTAGGACCCATAGAAGTCTAGACAAGATGTGTCTCGTGTCCTACTAGGTGTCCTACTGCAACTCTATTAGGAAGAATTGGGATCCAATTGCTCCCTGGTAATTGGATGATGCAGAAAACCAGTATTCAGATAGAAAACAGTGTGGGCATGTACGAGATTTGAAAACAACCTCTACGGCCTACCACCATTCAATTACTGACCACAAACCCATCCTTCCACTAATGAACTGTGAAGACCTCGATAACGTACCAATCCGCTGCGAGAGACTCCTCATGTGGCTAATGAGCTTGAACAAGTTGGCAGAGTACGAGCCAGAGGAAACCCCGGTCGGAGCTGACGCCACTGTCACACAGATGTAGGCTGTTAACGTTGCTGCTCTGGTGAGCAATGTGCCAGCATCAGAGCCAAGATAGAAGCTGACAAGCAGTTCTAGGAAATCATCAGGTATATACAAGGGGTGGGGTGGCATATAAAACACACACACACACACACACTTGTGAGAAATGACCTGTCAGTGGATGATGGGTTAGTAACCCGAGGCAGCAGAATCATGGTCCTTCAGAAACTGAGAATGGAGATATTGGGATATATATATGAGGGTCATCAAGAACTTAGAGTTTAAGAGAAGGGTTGTAAGTTGCAATGCCTGTTAAGAGAATGTTGCCATAGGAATATAAAAAGTCTATTAAATCGTTCCCGCAATGGCTCCGAAAACAGCATAAATGTGACTGCTCTTCTTAAGCAGAACTTGCAGAGAAGAGCTCAGGCATTCAGGAATATCCATACAATAGGGTTTAACATTGAAAAACCACACAGACTATGATAAATACAACACAAACTGGGGTTGTCCAGGTGGAGATTCTCACAACACACACAGGGGATTTTGAGTTTCAACACATAACCTCTAGCCCCATAACCCATAAGAAAATGGACATGCAGCACAAGTGGTTAAAACTGCTAGAAGGATTCTAAAATAAAAAAAATGTTCATGATCCACACATCATCAAGGATCACTCTGCCCTCCCTCACAAAGAACTTGTCGCCTGAGTCCATGTCCAGGTGAGAGATACTACTGAGAAAGAGAATCAAACGTCATGGGGTGAGACAAACATCTGCACCATTACCACATGCGAACCATGTTTTCTTATCCTTTGACAGTCAAAAGACTGGACTGCACCCACTTAAATGACCCACCAGACAATCAGGTGGGACCCCCCCTTAAACAAACAGTGTGGACAATAATGGACTGTTCTATATTGAGTCTGGTTAGCTTATTAGACCTGTTCAAACTAGAGAAAAAACAACATGAAAGCAGATAGTTGCTGCTATTATAGTTATTTTTAGAGAAAAAATATATTTGATTGACAGAAAATAAACAAGATTATGGTATTTGTTCTGAATTAATATGATTTAGGGGTTATGAATAGGTGCAGCATCTAAAAAAGGAAGATGTCATATGCGTAAAGGTTACGCCATTCACTACAGCTCTATGGCAAGTGTTACTAAAAGCTGTAAGTCAGATAGAGACAGCCCAGCTGAATGTATGGTGCTGTTGGGCTGAAAAGATAGTGGAGTCAGAGCTGCAAAGATTGAGAACACAGTCATCAGCATCTAAAGGAGGTTACAGATGACATAAATGTTGAATGCTGGTTTTTGAGGGTACAAGGCCTAAGCTAAATGATAAATCTACCCCGACTGACAAATTTTTTTACTTGTGTTTTTTGGGCTGGGCGCCACTGTCCACTGCCCCATTGCTTTGTATGAGATGCTCAGCTGAGCAGTGAGTCCAAATACACAAAAATGTGTATGAGGAAGCTACCAATGTCAACGAATTACAGGTGGTTCACCACTAGGGGGATAGCACTACGAGGAGAAGCTCCCGCCCAGCTCCACACGCTCATCCAAATATGTTACATCATGACAGCACCCATGATTAAGCATCTAATAAGAAATCAGTCACACCAACAGGTCATGTCACAAAGGTTACATCCATTTTTTCCACCAGCCTGCGGTTATTCCTTGGATTTTCACCTAATTTGTTTACTATGTTTAATGAAAAGAGCTTGTGCCAGGCACATTATTTCATCGAATTAGGAATAAATGTCATCATTAAGAAAGGCCAAATCCGACTTTCCTTTAGGGTTAATTACTTGGAAAATTTAGTTAAATTTAAATAAATAAATAAATAAAAGCCAACAAGTTACAGATATTAGCTTGCAGCAAAGTCCAAATATGCTGAAACCAAATAGAAGAATTGTCATGCATTACCAGTTCAGATATGCATATACAGTACTGTATGTCAAGTGACCACATAGTTAGTATCCCTCTATATAGGGTAAATCTAAGCCACAGTACCTGGCAACTCCATATGAAGGAGCTGAGCCAACTATTCAAAGCTTTTGGGACCTCATTCAAAAATAATAATTGGAATCATATGAATGGGATAAAGCAATCTTGGTAACAAATTCATTTTTATCGGGTTGTGTGTGGATATGAGAGAAAGTCGGAGATAATAAGAAAGAGAAAGAGAGCGTCGCACATCTGTGCCGTGCTGGAGCGATCACACATAAATGCACCACTCTTTGGCAGGCATATGTGCTTTTGCACACAAAAACATGGCCACAGATTGATTTATCCCAGCTCTCTGTACATTGATGTAAATAAAAAATGAGCAACAGACAAAGAGAAAAATAAAGGAAGTAAATAGACAAAATGTGCAAATCTTAGTACATAATCGTTGGATATTTTGTATACTGTATAAAGTATATTATATATAGTCCATGGCAGTAAGCAAGTAAAAAAAATAACTGGAACAAAAGAACTAAGGGTATGGCAGTAGACAGTAGGTAGGCTACAATAGTGCAAAGGGTGTGAGGCTCTTGTATGTATGAATGAGGTAGGCTTGGCCTTTAAACAAAGTGCAGTGTAGACAGCATAGGATATGGTTATTGCACAGTGATTATTCTGAGACTTTATGATTGATGAGAGTTTATCGGAGCAACAGCCTGGGGGAGAAACTGCCTCTGTCTGGTGCAGCGCTCTCTAACATCTTCCAGAGGGGAGGAGTATACACAAGTGTTTGTGTCCTAGGTGTGCAGAGTCTGCAGAGATGTTACCTGCCCGTTTCATGACCCTCGACATGTACAAGTCCCTGGATGGACGGGAGGTTAGTCCTAATTATCCTCTCCGGAGACCTAATTGTCCATTGCTGTCTGTGCCTGTCTTGTTTGGCAGACAGTCCAAACCAAACAAGGATAGCAGTGCAGGGCACAGACTGAATGATGGCGGCTTAGAAGGTGATCAGTAGCTTCTGTGGCAGGTTGAATTTGCTGAGCTGTACGACAGGAAGTACGACGTCTGCAGAGCCTTGTTAATGACTGAGCTCATGTGGGTGGTCCATTTCAGATCCAGAGGGATCATGGATCCCAGAAGCCTAAAGGTGTCCATGGTAGAATCCATGTTATTCAGGGTGGTATGGGAGGGAATTGACAATGAGTTTCTCCTGATGTCCACTGTCATCGTCACAGTCTTGAACAAGTTCAGCCAAAATATGTAGATTTTGATATGAAAAAACAAAAAAAGAGATATGCTTTTTGAGTTTTTGAGCTTATTGAACTATTTTTGATTGACAATGAGTAAATTAAAATGATGTTGATTTTTTTGCTTTGTTTTATTTCCAATATAAAAACATAGCATATGGGACAGATTTTATGTTTAGTTTAATACATAATACAGCACAATATAAAAAAAAAACATTTTTCTTTCTTACTTTTACTTTTACCCTAACTTAACTGCAGTGGGTTCTAAAGCTGCATTCACACCAAAAGACACAAAATATTTTTTGCGCAACAAGATTAGACACAAAGTCAATGCAAGATGTGTGTGCGGCCCTGGGCAATTTATGTCTCCCGGAGCTGTACTATTCATGTTAATGCTGTGTTCAATTTGTACCAGGGAGTCAGGATTTCAACCTCCTCACCAGCCCAGAGTTTACATGTTAAGATGGCTGCTCCGGCTGCAAACAGAAATAGAAAATCCTATAATAAGCCATTTATAGCACTTCTGATGATTCTGTTGGTTGCAATAAATCAGTCATAGATGTGACATCTTTTCCAGCTCCAACTTCTGACTTCTGAGAATAATGGGACGCAGCACAACGGCTGATATGAAAATGTTGGGACAAAAATGGGGGGGGGGCTTCTAATTAATTGGACAAGGTATGTTAATTGTTTCGCACATATTACCTTTTATGTTTTATTTGTGACACGTCATTATGATGCAGTATGTAAAACAAGATGCTTTTAACAATTAGTATACTGGTGATGTTGGCTCACGGGTAGCTGAAAGTTGAGGTTGATGTTTTTGTGTTCTGTGAGTGTCTCTTGATGCTATTTTTCTTTTCACACACTCAGACGTGAGTTTTAATATCAGCGCTGGTGGGTGAAAACATTGTGTATCTCCAAAAACACAATTCTTAAGGAGATAAAAAAAAAATAAAAAAAAAATCTGTCTGGAAAACCAGACAGTAATAAAGCTGGGACACTTCTTTCTTTAGTCAGCTTCTTAGTGGTTAAAATGTCCTGAAATCTAAACACAACGAGGGGAATGATGATGCATAGAATTATTAAAACAAAATTAATTGTGGGAAAAACTGAGTTAACAAATTTAATTGTAAAACAAATGGAGTTACTAGCAACACTATAGGGTTATAAACTGGCCCTGAGTGAACGTTCATGTATATGTTAAAAGCTACACGTGCTAATGATAACTAATGACTTATTAATTATTTAATTCTATACACATGTGTTGATCCGACACATTACAACAAAACTGAGATTTTTAAATTTGATTACATTTACATTTTTTACAATGGACCCTTTGTCCGTTGTAACATGTGATTTTTGTTTTTTTCTACATGGAAGAAATAACCTTCATTAAGCTGCGTGGTATGTCATTTTAATTACATTGTTCCTTGTAGAGGCCAATTCATTTTTAGAATGCCAGAGTGGCGTACTGACCCCTATTACACGACTCACAGGTCTTCCACACAGTTAAATATCACCACGGCTGGCGATGCCCTTGGCCTGTGCACTAACTCACATACATTACTCATCTGTGAGTGACAGGTGACAGAGCCTATGAGAGGCCGAGTGACGCTGTATTGAAGTGGGCTGCAGAAGTTGTGTCCTTGTCCTGTGTATGTGATCATCTGCTGTTAGACTCACCTGTCAGAGTAGCGACGCGAGAGCTCCTGAGGTACAAGGCACTTGTCCTATTCCACCATTTGACACCAGGAGAAGTGTCCTTCAAGTTTCTCACTCGACACACACACACACACACATACACACACATTGGATTTTGAACTTGAAGGAGAAAGCTCCATCTGGATGTGTTTGTTTTTGACTTGCTTTTGATTTTTTTTTGTAATAATCGACACAGACGTGGATCAGCTCTTTCTTTACTAAAACTGATTGAAGCATGACAACATACAGCAGGTCATAAAAGAGCTGAAACAAAGTCAATCACAGTCACCAGGTTTTCAGATACCTTTAAAAGAAACATCTGCCCCAAAGCGCTTAAGGATCCTACACAGATCTACATAGAGAATTCCACCAGGAAAATAAGAATTAAACCAGGAGATGTGTGTTTCCTCATTTGCTACAAGATTAGATGGTAATTTTCCGGCATTTTGGGAAGGGTTGGAAAATAGCAGAAAAAAATCTTGAAAAAGGAAGAATACATCATAGTTACACACATATTATTAAAGCTGTTATAATCAATAATTCCAATTCCTAGTGAAGTTATCGACTAGATAACAGATACATTTTTCAGGAGTTGGTAGAGAACAAAACAGAGACAGAAAAGAGGGAGAAAACACTTTCTGTGGCAGGTCTCAGTGAAGTTCTGCTGATAGAGAACAGTCTACAAGTTCTCAATAGTAACAATAATGTTTTATATTGTTGCATGTGTGCACACGTGTGCGTTCCCTCTCCTTTACAGTAGATCATAACAGAAGAGTGAATATTGGTGTTCATTCCAAGATAAGAAACACGATTTAAAATAAATGCTAACATTGCTCTGTGTCATTGGACATGTGAACTACTTGTTGAACAGCTTTGCCAACTTTTACAGGTGAATATACCGTGTATTAATTTTGCATCTATAGCATGTTTTCACATGTCCTAATGCGACAGGAAATAAAAAACTTAACAAAGTTGAAGCCCCAATTCGGGCAAAGTCACAATTATCCGTGTGTCCTTGTCTGTCAGTCTGTAATGTCATAGATAGATGTTAATCTATCACTCAGACAGAGTGATAGATTAAGGGAACACATCAATTGAAACTGATGTCATGGCTAGATATCATATTGACAAAACTGTGTCATAGTTACTACAAGCAAGTTTCATTTTGCATATTTTAAGTGACCCCTGCATTCCCTATAAGCACCACCACTTTGTCATGTAAAGATCATTGCATTTCGAACATATGAAGGAAAGAAAGCAATTTTTTGTTTGCAGCATGCATAGTGACGAGGTAAAGTAATAGAGATGGTTATGTTAGAATAAAAATTGCAATGATGTTGCTGACTATGATACAAGGTAATCAAGTAAACAGTAGTAGGAAAGATTTGGGGTTAAATATCTTCAATGTGCCCAAGGAGGCAGCAAATAAAATCACTGATCTTCCAATTGGTGTAAAACAACCGGAAGCCTAAAATCCAGCAAGGCAGCGCATTTATTTCTGCCTCTTACTTTCTTTTTTTGTTATTTATCCATCCCCTTTCTTCTTCTTTGTTAATCCTCATCTGGTGCTTGCTTGACATTCAATTGTCATTCATACTTTGTCTCTGAGCATCCTTGAGTCTGTCCTAGGTATGCACAAAACACAAGCTCTCTCTCTCCTCCCCCATCCAGTCACTGCTTTAAATGCACATTTTTTGCATGCTTCATTTCACATTAGTTATGGCGTACGCTGTGAGTTAAGGAGACTGATAATTAATACTGCTTGTTTACAAAGTACAGATGCTGTTGCTGCCAAAAATCCTGTGCTGAAATTCTTTCCAGGGGTAACAGTGACCTCTGCAAAGAAAGAGAGATGTTCTTATAGCTTGTGTGTGTGTGTAGATCTCAGCACGGATCTGTGCACACATCTGTAAATAACACACTGGGCCATGGCAAAGGAAAGGTCACAGAAAATACTCCTCTCTCGGGAACAGATTCTATCAGAATATTTGCATTGAGCAAACATGCCACTGTTTGCCACATTTCTAATGGCTGCAGTAGATTCACGTTACCGACCAGCAGCAAGATTTGGAAGTGTTCTTTAAAAATCTGAAGGTGGCACGGCGTGTAATGTGTGACATAAACACACTATCAACTGTCTGAATTTAAAAACTTGCTTTGTTTGAATTTCTCTTTGCAGATCCAGCAATGTAAAAATACTCCATTACATGTATAAGTCCTACTACTGAATTAAAAATATGGCGCTATTATCAGGTTGATATAGTTAAAGTGTTGTAGTAAAAGTTAAAGTTTGGTTCCCCTGACTGATATATTAGTCTCTACAGAATGGTGAAGATACCGTGTCTGTTAGCGTGTCTACATCCACAAATTTAGATTAGTAGCAGTATGATGAACGGATTGTCTTCAAAATCAAACAGATTGGACACGACCTCGTCAAGGGTAACTCTGATGTTTTTTTGTAGTCTTGAGTTGTTGCGTGGGCAGCTTGTTTAGAAAATCAGCCCACATGCTGAAGTTCCTGATCATTTATTCAATTTCTGCACTCATACCAGGCCAGTACAGCCCTTCACAGTTCGCTGTTTGCTCTTCATCAACCCTAAGTGGGATTGGTGTCAAGAGCTGTACGCAATGCTTCAAGAATGACATTCAAATCACGGTTAACCATTTGATTTGTTGTTAATTAAAATCTCGCACTGTGCAGATATCCTCATGCACTTTGCACTGTGCGCTTCATCGGGCCGTCGACGTTTTCCTGCTACAGCAATGACACCTGCAGAAACATGTCGTCGAAATTGCAGATCAGGAAGCGTTTTATGATTACTGTCAAGGAACTGTCCCGAAAAGCTGCAGTACCAGTTACTGTATGCAGAGTGAAACTGCTGTATCATCCTTTAACAAATCATTCGAGAAGTGTACGTTTTCTGCACGTAACGTTTCCTCCTCAGAACCGCTGTCTGCTTTGTAGTCACTAGGTTTGCTGATGTGACGTGATCACCACAGGCGAGCTAGATGCACCTGCACCTGTAATGTGGCTCACTCTCAGCCATCGCTTCTACTAAATTACCAACACACCCTAATACAAGATGATGGCAAAGCCCCATTGGTTCTACTATGCGTAGATGATTCCATCAGATAGATTGAGCTGCCCTCTTGAAACCCAATATGGCCCGAACATCAACTGGTAAGTTGCAAAACCCCCAAAAAGTAAAGCAAGAAAAAGTAATACCATCTTTGTCTGCTGGCAGCATCTTGCACTACGCCGCTTCAGATTTAGCTGGCCCACACACGGGACTGTCACTTGACGAATGTGACATTTGTGGAATTTGCGCCCTCAGATTGTACCTTGTTGCTCTCCCGACTATTCTGCGTAGGATTGCACCGCACTCCTCCTCCGTGGGGGCAACCGTGAGAATGTCATCCATCACACTTACGGCTCCTGCAGTGCCCTCGAGCATTTCATCCATTATACGTCGAAAAATTTATGGTGTACACTTTAATCCAAATGGGAGTCTCGGCCACATGTACCTTCCGGTCAGAGCATTGAAGGTCGTGAGAAAAGATGATGTTTCATCCCCTTCTAAAGAACCCTGACTTGGCATCCAAGACTCAAAAGACTTTGGCACCAAGCACTGGGAAAACAACCTCCTCCAGGCTGTGCATGGGGTGGTGCTTCTTCTTTTTGAATTTATTCAAGTTACTTGGATCTCTTCAGATTCTAGTCTTGCCAAAACACTCAGCAGCTACCACAGAAATCACCCACTCAGTAGGCTGTTCAATTTTAAAGATGTAGCATCTTTTTACATCTCAATTAGTTTCTTCCCTATTTTTTTTTTCCTGAGTACAGCTGGTTGCCAGCATACAAGATGGACCAACATCCTTGGCATCTGGAGCAATTTTGATCATGCAGGGCTTGTCAGTTTCTTGTCAGAAACTCATGAAGTCCAACTCGCACAATCTGTACTGGAGTGGTATCACTAGTACTACTCAGGTTTTTTTTTTTTCCAACAGTAATTTCTATTGAGTCAGGACAAACAATCAGGCTATAAATCTCAGCTGAAACACCACTGAGCACATTGTCCTCTAAATAATGAATAACAAATTCATTATTTCAAACCGCAATCGTTTCACACTTCGTGCTATTAATCAGAAGATCAACTCCAGGCTCTAGCTTGTGGGTGGAATAACGACACTACCACTGTACTAAAGTGTAAATGGTATCTGTCTGGAGTCAGCGTATTGCACTTGGCACGGTGTCTATTCTGAACTGCACCTCCTTAGACAGAACTTCCAAATTTACTGTCCACTTCATCATCTGCAGGACTATCAGTCTGTCAGATTTATCTCCAGAATTTCATCATCTGGTGAATCCTGACTTGGCTCAATATTCACTGAGCCACACAGCAATTTGCTTTGTGACAGTAAGAGCCTTTAGTTGGACAGTTTCCATTGTTCCATCTGTATTGTGTAGGGGTTTTTTTTCAACAGTTTGGAAAGAGGCACTGGTTGTTTGGCTGGTATTTGTCTATATGCCTGTCCTTTAGACACATATGTTCCTATTAGATGCTGAGCTCTCTTTGAGCAGAGTACAGTGTTAGGAAGCATCAGACCTGTGTCCATCAGTCTTTCTTGGACCAATTTTTCTCCTACTTACACAGCTTATTTATAAAGTTATCAAAACTTTCACCTAACCATTCCTCTTATTTTTTTCTTTTTTAGGGAGTTTAGATTGGAGGATGTTAAATACAGGCCATGTTGTTCTACTGTACAGACTGTAAAGCCCCCTGAGACAAATAGAATATCGCTCAAAATGTTTGATTTTCTTGAACTCTTTGAGTTTGCGTGTTAATGTATGTGCCTAAGTGGAAGAGAAAGTTAATGGGTGCATATAATCTAATGTAATCATTGTATCAGAATAATTTACCTGGGCATACTCAAACCTGTTCATATAGGAATATGCCAACCCATGTGTGCGTGTGGGTGAGTGTGTGTATGTATACACAAGTGTATGCTCACATGCATGTGTGTGTGTGTGTGTGTGTGTGTGTGTGTGTGTCTGGTTATTCATTTACTTCTACTTTGAGAGTGTGCACTAAGCATATCTATATGTCCATTTTCTTTCCCACACTTTGCCTTTTACATTTATATTTATTCAATATTGTGTTCATATTTCACCCATTTCTTTTGTACCGTCTCTTCATTTTCTGAGTGTGTATGTCTCTCCATTTTTGAGATTTCCTTCGTTGTTGCTTTCCATCCTTGAACTGATGGGTTTGAAGGTTTTAGCCAATTACTGGTTATTTGCTTCAGAGCTGCAATTCTGGGAATCTTTAATACATACCAGTGTGTTCACTTCTCTGGTGGCATTTCTGGTGGTTTAATCATATTTTACATTAAGTATATTCATAATTGACTGAATTGCCCAAATGGTTTTAAGATATGGCAGCATTTCCTTTCCTAGTTTGAGTACTTCCATGCAAATTATTTCCAGTATTTACAACGTGTTCTAAAATTTCTCTGCATATTTTCTTCCATATTCTATATATTTTCAATAGTCTAATATGTAATTCTTCAGTGGCCTGTTCTTTTATAGACTTTTATAGATGGACATTACTTGCAAGTATTTATGAAAATTATTTTATGCCAAATCCTGTCTTGAGACTAAAAGACTACATGACTTTTTTAGAATTTGTGTTTTTTTTTTTAATCCTTTGTTTAGTTCAAACTCAGCCATGCCATTTCTCATAAGTATATTAGGTTTATTTATTTTGTAAGTTTTATCTACATTTTGCTATCTCCCTATCTTTTTAATCTCTTCTTTTGATTACTTTTTGTATTATTAAATTAGCTTTCGGAAATTGAGGAAAGCTAAATCACCACATTTGATTAAATGTACCTCTTTTTCTATTATCATTCTAAATGAAATTGATAGTAATGCTTTCTACCTTTGTAAGTTGCTAAAATGCTGTAGTATGTGGAATTGAGAGGGTCTAAAACAGAAAGAGGATTTGAGTATTATCATTTAATTTTCTACTTGAAAATGATGGATTCCGATATCATTTTCCATCTAATTAGTTCAGTTTAGTTAGATTTTTTTTCTTCCAAATTCTGGTAGTTAGTTTTGTTTAATTCATTTTAATTCTTGTAAGTAAAAAATCTGGGTGTATTTATTGTTCTGCCGATTCCATTTTAAATGGAAGTCATTTTTTCTTTGCCTTCTGGGTCAAGTTGTTTGAGATGGTTATTGATTTACATTTATTTAAATTCTTAACTCATCTCAACTCAACTTTAGTAAAAATGGGTTTTGTCTTCAGAAAACAGACAATGACGAGGCAACAAAGGGGAGAAAGCTCGGTCCCTTCTGAGCATTTGATTGAACCTCGAGGAGGAGCTGGTCAGCTGACCGGAGGCGTCAGGGTAGGGGTAAGAAGCTCTGCATAGGGCGGCGAGAGACTGTATAAAGATTTAAAAGAATCTTGAAATGGACTCTAAAATGCACAGGCAGCCGGTGGAGGGAGGCCAGAATGAGCATGATAAATTCTGTCTTACATGTTTCAGTTACCAGAGGAAGCAGCAGCATTCTTAACCCACCGGAGTCGAATGAGAGACAACTGACTGCCTTCAAAATAAAAGATAATTCCTAAAGTGGGATCCACTTCGGCTCACTGTGCATTTCAAAACCTAAGTTAGTCACCAAAGAACCCAAATCACCTGGAGAGGAGCTTCTTTTAATGTTTTCTACAGAGCTGTAAGTGAGGCTTCATGTTTACTGTACATGATCACATCATCTGCATACCCTGACAGCTTGTGATCTTCTTCCCTTATTGCAACTCTATTTATCTGGATCTGCTGTCTCACTCCATTGGCCCAGGAGTTCCATGCACATAGCAAAACCCAGGACCCCTCACTGTGTTTTTTTTCATCTGGTTCTCTTATGTATTTTTAGTCATCTTGATAGGGTTGAATTGACCTTTACTCATGGATGGGTTTAATTGTAATCACAGGCAGAATTTGGGATGGAATCCAAACCATGGGTGAGAAGACCTTATCAAATGATTGCTGTGCATCTAGTGCTAACAAAGCCATTTTTTCCTGGCAGTGATCCATTATATTTAAAATTCAATTTTAAATTTCATTCAATGTATCCACTATTACTTAATAGTATTTTTGGATAAAACTCTATTTGATCATTGCCTTTTTGGGGGATAATTGTGATAATAGATGAATTCCAGTTTGGAGCCCAGGCTCCTGAATATAATGCAAAGTTATAAACTTTATGTAAAATTGGTTTCAGTACATCCCTGAAACTCTTGTTAGAATTCCTTCATATATCCGTCATCTCCTGGAGTCTTTTCCCCTTTAAGCGTCTTCTTTGTGTGGTTATTATCTATCAGTTGATGGTGTTTATATGCGTACCTCATTTTTTGGCGGGGTACTCATATATGGGGGACATGTGTTTAAATTTGTCAAGGTATTGTTTTTGCTGTTTCCATTTTTCCTAATTCATCCTTATATAAGTTCTCATAAAATTTTGAAAAATGTCTCTGCCAGTTAGAACTCCATTACTATAATCTTTCAATTTAGTAATGTAGGCTTTAGCCATTTGCTTCTTAAGTTTGTATGCCAAAACTTTAATAGAGTTTGGCCCCCACTGTAATGGTTCTATTTCGTAAATATAAGTGCTTTCTTCTGTCAACAGTTCATCATTTTCTGAGTGTTTCTTTCTTAATTGCGTCGTGCTTATGCTGTTTCGATTCAATTCATGCTCCTTTTCCAGGAGTTGATCAGTTGATAATTTGTGATTCAAGCTCTTTTGTACTTTTCTCTTGCTGTCTTTTTATTGCAGATGCATACGCTATTACGCTATTATTTTTTTCTGCCTCTAATACAGCTCCGCTCCTTCCCATAAGACGATCACATTGATTTCCCCTGTGTCATTTAAAGCAAAATGCTTAATTTTTTTTTTTTAATTGTATTCTTTTAACTTCAAGTCTTTTAGCCCTCACAAATAATTTCCTTGTTTATAGTTTAGCATTAACTTTAGGATAACAGTCACATGATCTATTAATTGTTCCAATAATGCTGTTTCCTGCAGAACATTTTTAATAATACTAATAAGTTCAAAAGTGTAGTTGTGTGCAAATTAACAAAAAGAGCGCTGTTAGTAAAGAGTGATTATAAATAGCATTTAGGCCCAGATTATATCCTGTTAGGTAATAATACTGGGATTTCCTGAGGGTTTGTGAATGCATCTTGGAGTTAGACCCACATGAACACATTGCTTGGTGACTGAGATAACTTTTTTTTTTTTTTTTTTAACTAATCCAGTCTATTGTACATGACATGGAGTGTCTAACATATTAATATGTAAAGTCTTTAGTTCTTGATGCATTGTTCTCCATACATCCATTAGGCCTGTCTCTGTAAATAATTTCTCAGTATTGGTGCTGTTTTTTCTGCTCTATGTGTTCCGGCTCTATTATTGGTCAAGAACTATCTTAAAATCCCGTCCAATTTTGAGTATTTCTTTCCCTTGTGTCATTATAAATTAACAAATTATTATATAGTAATTGTATCTAAGCAGTCAAACCATTCTTTTGGGATGTAGTAGAAATTCCTCAGGGATATTTCACTTGTCTCTTTTTTCCCCAACACTAAAACATATTTTCTTTCCCTGTCTTCCACAACCATCTTATCTATAATCATGGCCATGCCCCTTCTTGCTGAACTATAGGAGGATGACGCACTTTGCATTTGCATTTAATGCAATTATGTAAGCCATTGACATTTAGTGAAATACTATTTAACTCAACCATAAGATAAATATCTTCATTATGTCATCCTGGACATACGCATGTTGCCTTGGGCCTGTGTAACTGTGTCATGAACAACATAAGGGATGAAAGAAAATAAACAAAATTCAAGTGCATAATGAATTTTAAAAGTTACTATTAAACTACGTTAAGTTTGACTGAAAGGCGGGTCATCCAATCATTTTTAAGGGCTCATCTTTGATTGGTGGTTTCTTTTTTTTTGCCTTTTCCAGATGTTTAATTTTGTTTATTCATGTATCAAATCTCTTATTTCATTGATTATGATGGAATAGTGTCCACATATACTAAAAATTAGGGATGCACCGATGTGAAAATTTCGGCCGATATCGATATCCGATATCCATATCGGCAGTCACCGCGGCCGCGGCGGAGGAGGCGGCGGCCGGCGATGAGAAGGCAGCAGGACGGCGTCCGACACCCCGGAGCAACGTTCCGCGCATTTTTTTTGTTTTTTTCGGGCGATGCGATGTGACGGAGGAGCCCGCTAGGAGAAACCGCTACAGTTAGTTTGGTCACTGTCTGCGTATCTCTCGGCGACCCGCTAAGCTAAGCTAGCTGGTCCTAGCGGGCTCCTCCGTCACATCGCATCGCCCGAAAAGACAGCGGCCTCCTCCGCCTCCGCCGCGGCCGCCGAAGAGAAACACGCTAGGACCAGCTAGCTTAGCGCGCCGCCGAGAGACACACAGACAGTGACCCAACTAACTGTAGCGGTTTAACTCTGCCAATTGTTGACGTATCGGCCAGAATTTGTTGACATCGGACCGATACCGATAAGTTAAAAAACGTGACATATCGGCCGATATATATCGGTTGGCCGATATATCGTGCATCATTACTAAAAATGCATTTTTGCATTATGCACTGTGTGGTGAAAAGTGCATTCTATCAATGCCTTTCACACAAGCAAAATGATCAATTTTCATTGATGATAATAATAAGAATACTACTACTAATAAGAATATAGCCTATATGTACATGTATATGTCTCCATACCTACATAAAGATGCATATTTCTGCCCTCTCTATACCTCCCATTGTCTTTTCCATAGTTCTCCCTCTCTCAACAATGGTCTACATTTCTCCTCCACATCATCTTCAGCTACTCTAACTGGATTCACATTCAGCTCATTCATATACGCCTCCTATAATTCCTGCCTCCTCTGCAGATTCCTATCTGTTCTAATAGGTTATCTCACCCGAGGAATCTCATACACCCACCCACACACACACACACACACACACACACACACACAACCACACACACACACATACACGCGTTAGAGGCGGACTTTGAGGGGGACACAGGGTTATAGATGAAGGGGTAGAGAACGCAGATCTGTCTCACAACGGTAGTGAAATCATGATCAAAATGTAATCTCTGTCCATTGAAATGATACTTATTGCTGTGTATCATTTCATGTCTGTATAAAACATGGACGTTTAGAGGCTTGTAGATTTCTCTACAAACTTTTAGCTATGGGGTCTCAGAAGGGACATGACAGGCTGTAGCTATGGAAGGCAAAGCCTTAAATGAACTAGTGACCCTTTGCTCCCTCCAAAGGGTCACTAAATAATTCTTAGGAGTTGTGAGATGATTAATTGGAAATAAAAGAAGAAAACAAAAAACTGGTTTCAGTTTTTGGACTTTTCCTCTGATCTAATTTGAATTTTGGTGAAATGTTGAAGTATTTGAACATTTATTGAAATGAAAACAGGTGAGAAGTTTAGAGAGAAAAATGTAAACCCAACTATACATTATCGTCAAGAATACACAACAGCAAAAAAGACAAAAATGTTGTGAGGTTTCATCTTAAACTATGTGTTCTAGTTCGTTATATTATCCAATGCATCAATTCTATTTCTAGAAAGACCACTATTTCCCCTCTGAAGTTTACAGGAATGGAAGTCTGAGAAGCATCAAATGGAAATACTAAAGCAAAGTGATAAGTACCTCGAAAACGAAAAAAGCTTTCCAGCAACAAATACAACAGATGTGCAAATAATGTCAGGGCCGCGGCATTAGCGAAACCTGAGAGCAATCCACCGCCGGTCTCGGGGTTTTTCAGCGGGAGCTGGGTGCTGCAGTCTGTGTAAAAATATATTGTGGCATTTAACCAGGGCTCGGGAGGATGGATGCGCCTGACACTCATGTTCTCTGCTCAGCAGCGGCGAGTCGGGGACGTCACACAGTAAATTGCCCGACAGAACAGGAAGGTTGAATCCCGTGAAATTTGCATTTTAACAACTACAGTACACCACAGTGTCAAGAGCTACTGCCATACAAGATGATACACTAAAGACCAGAAAGAGATAAGGGAGGAAATATGTGAAGGGAGGGCAGTGGAAATCACATGGGAGAACATATTGCAGGAGTTTCTGTTGTATACGCTGGCAATTTTTTTTTTTTTTTCACATGCTAAGCTGTCCACTGTCAACTTCCCTGAAAGAGCCTCCTAACCCCCACAGTTCGGTCTGAAGTGTCTACCTCACCTTCAGATAATGCGTCTAAAATTTGGGAGGAGGAGAGTAATGGTGGAAGCCTGCTTAGTCACTGCACTACAACACACACACACACACACACACACACACACACACACACACACACACACACACACACACACACACACACACACACACAGAATGAGGTGAAAAAGGGTACAACAGTGCAGTTTAATCATTTTCCCTCACTCATCCTCACCCCGACATCATCAAGTTTTAATATAAAGTTGTTACTTTGAGCCTTTTTTCTTCTGGCTGTTATTAAAAAAATAGATAATTAAAGTGATCAGTAATCATCCTCATCATCTGATAAGAAATATTTCATATCAATATCTGTTCTAGCTACAGCGCCTGCCTCTACATTTACATAATAAAAATAAACATAAAATGCCACACAAATATTTAAAATCGAAATCATTGCTAATTATCAATATCAATCAATATAAACACACACACATATATATATATATATATATATATATATATATATATAGTTCATTTATTCTGCTCCTCTCATTGCAATACAGTTTTAGGCATGGCTTCAGCAGCTTTTTTTTATTTATTTATAATAATGAGACTACTTTGAACATCTATTTCATGAGGCAAATGGAAGAGGGATGAATAGATCCAAAGCAGTGGAAAAAAAGAAAAGAAAAGAAAAGAAAAGAAAATCACACACACTTTCCAAAGGAAATTTTATGGCTTTTGTGTCTGATTAAAGTCTCGGATCATAATGCCACGATAAATGTTCTTTTGCAAGTTAGATAGCATGTCGTGTTTGGTTTAATGCCCTTTTTCATCGAAATTACAGTTGCATGGTGAAAATTTAATCATTCAATAACCATAGTCAAGCTGTCAACTTTAAGTGCTTTTATTTTGCTGATGCAAAATTCTTCCCTTTTGACTCTCCTATTCAGAAATCAAAAGTGAGATGAATAATTAATGTCTCAATCCAATTATTTTCAGTGGGCTTAGGAAGAAGTAGGCTCCTGATGGCTAATTTCAACACTGT
Source organism: Eupleurogrammus muticus (assembly GCA_036785175.1). Lineage (NCBI taxonomy): Eukaryota > Metazoa > Chordata > Actinopteri > Scombriformes > Trichiuridae > Eupleurogrammus > Eupleurogrammus muticus. Next base: position 10,694,745 of record JAYKQN010000005.1, read on the forward strand.
GAGGGCCTTCTGCTCTGGTTTTATTGCTTTGGTTTTAGGATTGTGTCTTGCCCTGGACTACCATGTTTGTGCATTTTCCTCTCATTTTGAGTCATTTGCAGCTTAAGAGCCCATTTTCTCTCTATTTCAATGTGCTGCTGATAAAAGAAAATGCCCTGTGCAGGCATTGCTGTTGCAGTGTATATTTACAGCCGGGTGCAAAGAGACGTATTTGTTTGTTTAAGTCAGCAGTGCTGAGGGCTACGAGTTAATTCCTGAGTCATACCAGCAGAGGTTCCGAAAGTGGAAGAAAACACAAGAAACGGGCCTATCTTCCTTCTCTGCCATGGCCTAAAGGTTTGTTTCTAGCCCTGGACTGCAGTGTTTGTGTGTGTGTGTGTGTGTTTTTCCCCTTCAGGTCCATGTAGCTGGAGACTGTGTTAATGCAGTTGGGTGCACCTGGCCAAGTTCATCTCGAATGCATTTAGGATCTGCCATCCCTGTTTTTTGTCTCTCACGTCATTGCTGGCTATTCCCCTTGCACCGCACAAGGTTGGCTGTTTGGTCTGTTGTGTTGCATTTCTCTGCAGTTTACACCCGACAACGCTGCGCTTATACGTGCATCCACTCACTAACATCCCTGAACTACTTCATACATTAGATTAATAAATGTAAATAATTAATGTTGGATGAAATGTAAAGTTTTTATTTCCCTTTAAAGACATTATATGCTAATTTTAATGGCTATTTATAAACATTAGCATGTATTTTATGGTATAAACGCAGCTTAGACCCTTAGGAATATTTTAATCCTCTTTCCCCTTCTCCCCTCCTAAACAACCTCTTTGCTATGATTGGTCCATCGCTTTAGGAAATGCGCTATATATATATATCATTGTAAAATATAAAGTAATCTAACTACTCTAAACAAACAATCATACCTTGCTAGGGTACTGCAGGTGCAAGTAAATAAGTAAATAACATTACCAATCACCAATCAGTGATCAGAGATGCATTGTTTCATTATGTATCTGGTCATAAACAGAGTCGCCCACAGAGAGACCAGCCCACCTATTACCAAGTCCTTATTTACTAGTGTTGACAGAAGAAATGTTTAGAGGTTCTGATGGGATGGAGAAGCAACTGCTGGCAATGCTCTATATCTTCCTCTAGCATGATGTTCCTATTTCATGCTATTGCACATAGTTCCACATACGGGCATATTGGCATGCCCAAAAATAATCTCACTTGTTTCTTCAGGTCAATGAAATCAGGAATGGTACCAACACTGACTAATTTGGTATATAGCCCCCCCAGCCACCTTAGTACTCATTACTACCCCGCTGTGAAGCTGGTAAAATAACCAGTGAAACTGAATGGAGCCGGCTTTTAATTTGTGTTTTATCCCCCTGCAGTCGGTGAGACATGAGAGCATGAAAACTTTCAATGAATGTGAACTAAAATTTCTTCCAGTTAAACAATGCGGCATGTTCCCTTCCAAGGGTGTGTGATGTTTTTGGCCGCAGCCTTTGAGTTTGGTGGATGTGTCATTTCTGTAAGACAACATAAATTCTTTGATGTAAACATTAAAGTGTCCCTAACAGGCATCCATCCATGGTTTGGTCACCAAAAACCAAGCTTCCCTCTGCAAGTCTACAAAGAACAGGTTGTTTTATGTCCATTGCAATACTATTAATGAGCATCCCTTCTGATTGGCTGAATTGAATGACTATGATTGTATAGTTAAATATACAATTCACACATTTCCTGATGGCTCGTCTTAAGCCACCGTTTCTGAATGTGTGCAATTCTTTTTTGATTGTGGGTTTTTGAATAAAGGGATAGTATTTATATAGATTAACACCTAGACCTTCCTCATAAAATAATATGGGACTCTTTTTTTCATGTTGAGAGTTTAACTGCTGGGCACAAGATGTCTTCTTCTACTGTGTGGTCCATTTTCAGTGTACGTGCACCAGAGGCTCATAGTTTGATTTTGTTGTTGTATACTGGAGCACAGGAGTCAAACTCTGCTCATACATCATTCTGCAACATAAAGCTCAAACACCCGACTGTAGGGAGGAGAATAAAAGCATATGGACTGGACCAAACACCTTTGCCTTTACTGGGAACTAGGAGTACAGCAGAAACATCCATTTGCTAATACAGCTGGTAAAACCATTTTCAGGAGTTAGCAAATAGAGATTCAATGATTAATCAATCATTAATCTGCAACTATTTTGATAATGGATTAATCAATTTTAGTCCAAATTCTCTGGTTCTAGCTTCTCAAATCTGATCTATATATGGTTAGTCTTTCATGATAATTAAGTGTTCTCTGGGTTGTGGATTGTTTGTCTGGACAGGAAAAAAAGACAATTTAAGCATCAATCAGAGATTGACACTTTACACCATTTTATGAACCAAAGGATTGATAAATAGTTTAAAAAATCATAAGATTAATTGACTATCAAAGTAATTATCAATTGCAGCTACAATTGCAAATATGAAAAAGTGCACCAGTGTCTCAAATGTTCATTTCTTACCACTCACACAGATGGGTTTCTGTTTGAGCTTGGGTTCGCCATCGACTGAATCCTTATAACACATTTGCATTTTGCCCGTTTTGTTCTATCCTTGTTTTTTGAAGACTTGTTCCCTATTCTCACTGGTATAGTGAGCATCGATGTTCAAGGGATAGCGTTTGGTATTGTTGTTATTCAACCTAAGGACCATCTTGCCTGCAATGAGGTGTCTTGATGCTTCGCCACGGTGAAGGACTCACTAGTAGAGAGGTGATCAAAAAAAAAAATCCATAATCTCTTTTCTTTGCCGCCAAGGTGACATTTGTCTTAAAGAACTCTAATCTGGGCTGATATAAAAAAAGACTTAAAAAAAAAGCCATTTTCACTGTGCTTTGAGGCGTGTGTGCACGCGCACGTGTGCATGTGTGTGTGTGTGTTTGTGTGTGTGAAGAAGTTGTGCTCTCTCTCCCACAGGCAGAGCCAATAATTATGCAAAAAAAAAAAGTTCCTCTGAAGCCACCAATAGCTGCACCTTCTCTCCTGTTTCATGAATACATTATATCTTGTACTGATGCTGTAATCTCCAGTACTCCAGTAAACTAGTCACTGATCCATTCTTTGCTGTCAGCCCTCTTTCATCCCCTTCATGTTGTATAGTTTAAAATAAAAGCGTTAAAAATTCATTTAAACTTTGTGATTCATTTTAAATGTGCATTGACTGCTGTTGGGGTGCCAACTCAGTCTTGAAATCTAATGGTGGCTGCTGTTCTTTTAAGGAGGGGAACCTCATGCTTGTTTAAGAGCCTCCAAACACCTGTACAGTCTCCAACAATACCAGAAAGAGATGCTCATTCTGTGTTTTATTACACAGACATTTACTAAGATGATTAAGATGACTCCAGATCAACGGAACAATGACTTACTTAATTCACCGCCAATCAAAATGAGACACAGCCTCAGATAGATCATCCAATCATCATGCAGAAGTTCAGCATCCAGGCTCACCAAGACCATGCCCCGCTGCCGCAGACACACTCAGTGTCCAATAAATAGTCATTTATTCATTGATCCAATGGGCACCTACTTCCACTGCAGTGGAACAACACACTTTTTGCTTCCCCATTGAAGTCTAATGATGCTGAACCTCAACACTGTTTAATGCACTAACAATAAATGAGTAAATGAGAATAAAGTTACGTCAGTGACCTGTGAAACATAGCTGACTCTGAAGTAGAACTGCTTCTAACACATCCAGGGTAAACTTCTTCAAAAAGGCTAGTTTCAGCAGTCCGTGAACGGGAAACAAGTTTCTTTGTCACCATTGTTTAACGTCACAGTGTGTGACAATGAACAGTAATGGAGACTTGCGACGTGACGTGATTGGCTATAAATGGCATTGAGGTGGATCTTGCTGTGCTATCACACCTGTTGTGTGGACAGGAATTTTTCGTTAACCAGGAATCATAAAAGTTTGGTTTCAAAATACCCATGTTCCTACGGGCTAGGCCTTGGAGCGACCGCTACTGTTGCAGCCTGCGGTATCATTGTAACGTGAACAGACAGGTTCTTCTTCTGACTCAATGTGTGGATGAGAATGGCTGCTCCTAATGCCATGCAGTCGCCACATCTCTGTCTCCAGCCTGCAGCCCTGCCCCACACACACACACACACACACACACACTCCCCGCTTGCTCCTTTGGCCCCCCTCCCGCCAGTGTGCGACAGCTATCTCCCAGTATCAGCTGGAAATTTGATAGATGACAGGTGGAGGGAGAGAGAACAGGGCTCCTCAGAGCCCGTCAGGCTTGCTCCCACCGCCCATTAGTCTTCCATTTAGCCCAGCACTGGGCCATCCACTGTGATCTCACACACACACACACACACACACACACACACACACAAACAGCCTTGAATTTCTGGTCAATGATGAATCCCCAACCTTCCTGCTGTAGGATGCTCTTTTACAGGAAAGAGAGAGGCCACCGTGGTTCGTCTCTCTCAGTCTTTAACCACACGGACCAGCCACTTCGCTGCGCTTCTTCCCAATTGTCAGATAGTGCCTAATGTTCCGGGAGAAGCTGTCTAAGGTGGATACAGACTGTGGAGAGGTGCATACTGTAAGGAGCTGAACCGCATTAAAACAAAAGGGCAATTTTGAATTTTTTACCACAGCAGTGAGAGCGGTTGGGCTCAGCTGTTTCACTGCGTTATTGTCGATCTTTTTGGTGCCGATGGGCTTGTCAAAGAGTCCTTGTGGCGAAGCGGCTAAATCTCTCCACAGACCTGCTGGAACGTTAATTCTGCAGAATGTTGCGTGAAACACGGATGTATTGATTAGGTGCGGAGAGACAGACAGAAAAGATCACAGAGGACCTGCGAGGAATTGATCGGTTGTACCGATCAAGCCCCCTCCCGCAGCCCAGACAAGGCCCGGGCCTGTGACACCTGCCCTGGAAAAAAAAAAAAAAAAGACGCGGAAAAAACGTAGAACACGGAAACATTGACATCGAAAGGCACCAAATGAACAAGTAAAGGTTATAACCTTTGGAAAATGCCAGGCAGTTAAATAACGTAACCAAATTCGGAAGTGCATGTGAAATGCCAGAATGGTCAAACCCCAAGGTGTTAGGATTACAGCGAGGCGAGCGCTAAGTAATGAGCGGAATATCTTCTGTAGACTGACAAACTAAATGACATATTGTTGTTTGATTTGCAGTCAGAGCGTATGTTTAGTTTTTATCACAATATTATTCAATCAAGGTGGGGAACAAATTCTCCATTAAATCAATCATTGAAACAAGAAGCTCAGGGACTGTACTGTAAGTGCAAGCCAAATATTACATTATCCCACCGCAACTTCCTGGCATAAAATCCAATCTTTAAGTCATTTCACGTTCTATCGCCATATTTCTTTTACGGGAACAGGGTCTCCTTGGGTTAATAACAGTTTCTTCCAAAAGATGATTACAGGAAGAAGAGGAGGATTCTGAATATGCAGAGCTCTGCTCCATTTTGAATCCAGACTTATGTGGTTGAATGCAGAAGGTGCATAGGTTTTTCAAAATAGCATACTTGACAAAAAAAAAGTGTGTGGATATGTTTTCCTACACATACTGTATACACGTTGCACCCCCTTCCTTGGTCGCACACAAACACCATAAGAAAATTGTCAATTTCACTCCTTAAAAGTGAACCTACAATGTGATACCGCAATGCGTTGAGTGCTCTTCCATCTATATTTACCACTATATGTGATTGTATGTGGAAGTTGCAATTTAAAACTGACAGTCCGCATTTCCTCCAACGATAAATCAGCCATTACCTACGAGTTCAACAGCAGTTGAACCAAATGAAGGAATCGAACTAGCGCCCAAAACCCATTTCAAGCAACTGCACTTGGAATGGGTTTGGCAGAATATTCGGAATATTCATTAAAGATAGTGAGAAAATTTACTGGGGAGGTTACAGGATGCTTAGACAACTACTGGTGGGTTCGTGAAATGTTTCCCCCTGGTGTTGTGGACGGACGGCGATCACGCTGTGAGAATAAACAGTTTGTCAGTTTAATCACAGGCGCAGATGAGTGTGAACGCTCTCCCTTCCTTGATGACATTATTTCTTAAGTCACCGCTGTTTTCCCGCAGGGCCGCCACTGTTTTGAGGATGAAAAAGGTTATGGATTTGTTTTATCATGCAAGCACTGTGCTTTCTAACAGCCAGCGGCCCTGTCATGTTTTCAACAGAGTCAGCATGGAACTTTCCATAATGGAGACCTATGTCTGAAAGCTGGAAAAAGTGAGTTAACATTGAGTAAACACAACAGCGCATATAGATAACGCTACGAGAGAAGACTTGTATGTTTCGTTGTGCCAAAACATCAGTGCAGGAGAGGATGTATTGCATTGGAAGGTGTGTAATGTAAATTAGTTTGGTGTCCACATACAGTACACCTGACTACTGTAATAAAAGCCTGACAGTAGCAAAGCAGCATACGGTACGAATACTCAAGGAGAAATGATCAATACCCACACATCACTTTCACAGTGTGCAGAAGTACACTTTTTCCCCATTCTTTTCTGTTCATGCATTAATTATGTGAATTTCAACTTTGTCTAAACACCTTATTGAACCTTCATTGGCGATGGAGCAGAGTGAATTACTTTACTCTTTGTGGATGGTAGTGATGGTCGATCATTTTTGATCCAGAGTGAAATATCTAAACAGCCATTGGATGGATAGCTGAGATTGAAATGTGATACTGATATTCATGCTGCCCTGATTTATTGGTTTGCACAAGACAAAAAAAAAAAAATACATAGACACAGAATATCGTCTTTCACAAGGAAAAGGTTTCAATGCAACAATTGTGGTTGTGAGGTAAGAAACACGCTTATACCTTACCAGGTTAATACATTGATACATCATATAAAATAAATAATAAAAGAAAAGAACGTCACCAACAGGTCGCGTTCTTTTATATGCAAAGGTTACATGCAGTTATTGAAGCTGTTGTTATTGCTCCTTGTGTAACAAGTCGATTGACTCTGTTCAAGTGTCTGATTTTCAGCATTGTTAATATAAAACTCGAATCATGACGGGTTCTTCTTGTATCGTATTGTGAATATAAGTGATTGGAATCGAGCCCATCTTCTGAGGCCTTGGATGCACCATGCTATGTGAGGTTCTTTCACAAAAGGTTTTAATTGTTTCTTCTCCGCTGGCTTCATTGTGTTCTTTAAGTATTAGTGTGCGTGCAGGATTATCCCTCGCTGATCTGGTTTGCAGGTCGAGGAGCATCTCTCGTTCCACGCAGTCATGTTAAGATTGCTTGACGGTTTTATACGCGATGAAGGTCAGGCCGGGGCTAGGTTTAGCTCGATATTTCTCCTACATGATTCACAATTTAAAAATAGATTGATGATAAATCACTGAAAACTCAAGAGAGGCAAAACTGCTGCACTTTAGGCTTCACGGTTTGCTGTAACTTTAATGCAACTTCAAATGATATGATCTTTGAGAGCAGTAATGACAGTAAAAGTCAAGCACAAAGTAATACCAAAAACAGCTGATTGTGCTTTTTAAGTAGGACTTTTTTTGAGTGTGGTACTGGTACATATACTTACTGTCTTTTTGGCTTTGATACTCATTGATTAATTTCATAAAGTTGTGCAGTGCTGAGTTCAAAATGTGGAAAAGCACTTTGGCTGAGCTGTGAGGGCTGGTGCAACACCATCAAACGGCGTTAAAACACTTTTCTTTAACACCGATAGTCATTCGCGGGAGAAAGAAGAGTTCTGAGAACAAAGAGGAGTTTCACCTGTGGCTGAGTGATGAGTCAGTAGCTATGGAAACACGGAAAAAAAGACGGCACTGGAGGGTGGGGGGGGGGACTGTGATCCCAGGGGGCCGTGCAACAATAGCTCTGTCTGTGGAGAGAAGAGCTGTTGCTTTTGTGCCGTCTTCATCCCAAAATGCAGCCAGCCACAGATACACTAGTTGAGTAAACCCTACATTTGAAGTGGTTTCCAACAGGGGGGGGGTGTTTTCACAGAGGTCACCGTAATCAGTACAGAGATTTTGTGTAAAGTGTTAGATTGGCAAGGAAAGCTGTAGGCCAGAGAACTACATGAAAGGCTGAAAAGAGAGACTCCTGTCTGGGCGAGATAAAACTTGCACAGCAAAATGTAACATGGACAAAACCGTTCAATATGCCGGGTTTCAGTCGCAGAAAACGTTGAGGTTAAAACATGAAAAAAAAGTAAAATTAATGCATCCTTTTGGCTGGACTTCCAGCGCTTTTCAGAATTTAAGATCAATAGAGAAACGCTGATTAGTCTAGTCCCAGAGGAGTGTGTGTCCTTGGCTTTTCACACACCGCGCGCCATTATACATCCCAAAAAGAGGCAAAGTCAAATTTAAATAACAGGACAGCCATGACAAGGGAAATTTGAATTTGGGATCGCAGAAGTTTGTCTTCTTAAGCTGTCTGGTGGTAAGAATGTGACCTTAAAGTATTAGCATTTATGGAATTTTCAAATTGCCACTTTGATTAGGATACAGTATGTTGAAAAATTCAAATAAATACAGATTCCATATATATAATAGAGTAGCAGTTTGCACTGTACTATTGCATTAACTATAAAGATAAACACTGCACTTAGTTGTAACTTGAAGACAATCAATCTGCAAATACAACAGTTAGTAGCAATAGTAGTATTTTCACATTGAAGGTACAGTGTGTATGATGTATGATTTATGGCATTTAGCAGCATTAAGTATGCTTTTAATTTGTAATTCAATGAATATAAGAACTTCTGTGTTTTTATTACCTTGGACTGAGCCACTTTTATCTGCAGTACATGGGGAGTTTAGTGCTAAATACTGTCAGATCTAGAAACATTTACAGCAAATGTCATTGTCAGTGTAATTAATTGCAAGGCTGTAGGATGCATTTGAAATCTGGGACAATATAATTGAGAGATCTGGAGGGTCACTGTGTGACTATACTGTAGGAAAAACTGGTACATTTCTAATTACATCCATTCATGTCGAAAAGATAAAGTCAAAGCTAAGACACATGGACTCATTAAGTATTATTTGGAGTAATATACAGGTTTCTTTTCAACTTAAAACATGCCAGCTGCCAGGTTATGAATTAAAATGATGTGCATATAACACACATATTAAAAATGCAAAAGTCAAATCAAAGGAAAAAATAAATGCTAAAATAAAATAATGTTTTTTCCAGTTCAACAAAATGATATATCTGCCTTCATAGGCTGCATCAGTCATGTCACATTATTACGGAAGCAGCGCATCAATCAGCCAATCAATGCATGGAACTAACGCTCAGCAAAGCATGATTGGCTAGTAACACATAGCATATACATATCGCATGGGAACAGATGACTGCAACGTTCACAAAAAAAATGCTCCCCAGCAGACAGTTTTGCAGTTAATAGTATGAAATGGACAAATTATCCCACATTTGCCCTATTTTAGGATTATTGATCATACACCGTACAAAGGGCCAAATTATGGTACAAACACAATAATTATCAACAATTATGCAACAATGGCCGATTCAAACAATGGCTCTAGAGGCGGCTTTTTGCACTTTTTTTCAGCCAATATTGTTTTTCCTAAATGACAAATTAATTTACAAAAAAATAATGAGCTGAAGCTTGCAACTTTCAATAGAGTTTCACTTTTTTGAAGATAATACTCTAATTTATTTGGTTCTATCTCCTTGGTGAACGGCTCCAGCACACCCCTGCGACCCTAATGAGGAATAAGCAGGTATAAAAAATCTCCTTTCTCAAAGACATTGAACTATGATTTGACTGACATCACCAAAAGTAAATGCTAAATAAATTTGAAGATTTCATCTTCTTTTGCACATGAACTCTTCACTTATCCGGGTCTTCACCAAACTCATGACCCCTTACTTGCTAGAATTACAAAAAAAAAATTGAAATTCAAATAACTGTGCAAAAACATCATTAACAACTAAACTAAAACTAACTTAATTTTTAGAGAAACTGCCCTTAGTCTTCCTTTTATCACTGAGCGGATCTGATGGATCAGGGGGTTAATGACGCGTAGCCCTGACAGTGGTCAACATGTCGAGTGAGAAATAACGTAGTTCGTCTGGGCACGTGAAACAGAGAAAGAGAAATAGAATAGAATAGATAAACTTTATTGATCCCACAACGGGGAAATTTGTGTGTTACTGCAGCGTTACAGATAAAGAAAAAGTAAAATAAAGTTGAAGAAGATAAAAAAACTATAAAAAATAAAAAACACACAACACAATGTACAAATTCGCAGAATTTGTTAATCCGCATACACAGTATGCATTATCGACAGAATGGAGAGAAAATGCTAATAAATAGTAAGAAAAAGAAAAAGTATGCATAAGCAAAGCATATATACATACATACATGGACGTACATACCTACATACATACACATACACACATATTTGCATATATATATATGGACATACATATCCACGCACATACCCGCATGTACACATACATAGCTAATGCACACTTAAGGTGCAGGGTGTGTTTGAAGAGAAAAAAGTGACCAGTGAAAAAGTGACAGTGACTACAGTGAGGTTTATGTTTATGTTATGTTATAGAGTCTTATTGCTGTCGGGATGAATGATCTGCGAAAGCGCTCCTTCTTGCAGCGAGGGTGTTTAAGTCTCTGGCTGAAGGAGCTGCTCAGCGCACCCACTACCCCATGCAGAGGGTGATGGGGGTTGTCCATGATGGATGTCAGCTTTGCCAACATCCTCCTCTCTCCCACCACCACCACCGACTCCAGAGGACATCCCAGTACAGAGCTTGACTTCCGTACCAGTTTGTCAATTTTCCTCCTGTCCCCGTCTGAGCATCCGCCCCCCCAGCAGACTACTGCGTAGAACAGGGCAGATGCTACGACGGAGTCGTAGAAGGTCTTCAACAGAGTCCTGCACACACCAAAGGACCTTAGTCTCCTCAGCAGGTGAAGTCGACTCTGGCCCTTCTTGTACAGGACATCAGTGTTAGTGGTCCAGTCCAGTTTATTGTTCAGGTGAACACCCAGGTATTTGTAAGAGACCACTGTCTCAATGTCTTTTCCCTGGATGCTCACCGGTGTGGTGGGGAGGGACTTCCTCCTGAAGTCCACAACCATCTCCTTTGTCTTGCTGGCGTTGATTTGGAGAGCGTTGATCTCACACCAGCTGACAAAGTCATTGATGACCCCCCTGTACTCCTGGTCGTTCCCATCTGATACACACCCGATGATGGCCGTATCATCTGAGAACTTCTGTAGGTGGCAGTTGTCCGAGTTGTAGGTGAAGTCTGAGGTGTACAGACTAAACAGAAAGGGTGAGAGCACTGTACCCTGTGGCGCCCCCGTGCTGCTGACTACCACCTCAGACACACAGTCATGAAGCCTGACATACTGTGGTCTGTTGGTGAGGTAGTCGATGGTCCAGGCCGTCAGCTGCTCATCCACTCCGGCTCCCTCCAGCTTCCCTTTCAGCAGTGCAGGCTGGATGGTGTTAAAAGCACTGGAGAAGTCAAAAAACATGATCCTCACCGTGCTTGCCGCTTGTTCCAGGTGGGAGAGAGATCGGTGCAGCAGATAGATGACAGCGTCATCCACACTGATGCCGGGCCGGTAGGCGAACTGCAGAGGGTCTAGTGCTGAGCTCACCAGTGGGCGAAGGTGGTGCAGAATGAGCCTCTCCAAGGCCTTCATCAGGTGAGAAGTCAGGGCTACAGGTCTGTAGTGGTTGGGCTCCCTGGGCCGTGCGATCTTAGGCACTGGAACTACGCAGGAAGTCTTCCACAGTTCAGGAACCCTCTCCAGGTTCAGACTCAGGTTAAAGATGTGCAGGACCACCTGACAAAGCTGGTCTGCACAGTCCCTGAGCAATCTGGAGCTGATTCCATCTGGACCTGCTGCCTTCCTGACCTTTGTCCTCTTTAGCTGACTTCTCACCTGCTCAGCTGTGAGGCAGATCTGTGGCTGGTCCGGGGTGGGGGGAAGGGCTGGCTTTGTTGTTGGTAGGTGTAATGGGGTGGGGGGTGGGGCTGGCTTTGATGTGGGTAGGTGTAAAGGGGGTGTGGTGGGATGGAACGAGGAGAGTGAACCTGGCAACAGCACAGCGCCAGAAGAGGGGGGAGAGGGGGGGGACAGCACACGGAGGGGGGTTGATGGAAGCTGGGGGGTGGGGGAGGTTGTTGGTCCAGAATCGAATCTATTAAAAAACAGATTCAATTCATTTGCCCACCCCCGGTCGGTGGACACTGCTGCTCCTCCATTGTCCTTGAGGTGACCAGAGATCTTGTTCATGCTTCTCCAGACCTCTCGGACATTGTTTGATTGGAGCTGCTCCTCCATCTTCCTCCTGTAACTCTCCTTGTCACTCCTGATTTTATATTTTAGTTCCCTCTGCACTCTCCTCAGTTCCACTTTGTCCCCCGACCAGAAGGCCCTCTTCTTTTCATTAAGCAGGGCCTTCAACTCTGGGGACACCCATGGTTTGTTGTTGGAGAAACACCATACCTTCTTGGTCGGCACAGTGTTCTCCACACAGAAGTTGATGTAGTCCGTGATGCAGTGGGTGAGGCTGTCGATGTCCTCACCGTGTGGCCTGCAGAGTTCTTGCCAGTCTGTACATTCAAAGCAGTCTCTCAGGGCCTCACTGCAGTCCTCAGACCACAGCCTGATCACCTTCTTGGTGGGAGGGGTCTTCCTCACTAGGGGGATGTAGGTGGGTTGGAGGAGGACCAGGTTGTGGTCTGAACAGCCAAGTGGGGGGAGGGGTGATGAGCTGTAAGCCTCCTTTGTGTTGGCAAACAGCAAGTCCAGAGTTTTATTGTCCCTGGTATGGCAGTCAACATACTGGGTGAAGTTAGGGAAAGTGGTGGAGAGTGAGGCATGATTGAAGTCCCCAGAGATAATAATGAGGGACTGTGGATGTGCCGTCTGTAACTGAGAGACGGTGGTGTGGATGTCCTCGCAGGCTACCTTAGCATCTGCCGATGGTGGGATGTAAACAGTTAACACGATAACATGCGAGAACTCCCGGGCCAGGTGATATGGCCGAGCGCTAACCGCTAACAGTTCAATGTCTTTGGTACAGCGCTGCTCCTTCACAGTAATGTGTCCCGGGTTACACCATCTCTCATTCACATACATTGCCAGTCCCCCTCCTCTCCTCTTACCGCTTTCCCTCGCGTTTCGGTCCGCTCTCACCAGTTGAAAGCCGTCCAAAGTTACGACGGAGTCCGGTGTGTTGTCCGTGAGCCAGGTCTCCGTGAACAGCAGGAGGCTGCTCTGCTTAAACTCCCACTGCAGTCTGGTTAGCGCCGTCAGCTCTTCCATCTTGTTGGGTAAAGATCTTACGTTACCCATTACCACAGACGGAACGCTGGGTTTGTACCGCCTTCTCCTCTCCCGGTACTTCGCTCCAGCCCTGCATCCTCTCCTCCGACGCCGTAATTCCTTCGGAATCCCGGGTCGCTCCTCTGGGAGTACGCTGTCCTGTAGCGCCAACAGCTGATCCCGGCTGTAGACGATGGACTGGCTCACGTTATCACCAGATGCGGCGGTGAAAAGTCCCGATAGGAGTAGAAAGAAGGCTACTCCTCTCAGCAGACTATTCGGGTCCATTCTTGTCGCAAATTAAAATCAAAATTAAGCAAAAAAAGAACTTGAAATAAAACAAATAAACCAGAAAAAGGAAAGAAAGGCTAGAGAGCTGCGTAACTCTGTAAACTCTGTAAAAGAGAACAGAAATAAGAGTTAGGCAAGGACCAGAGCACCAAGCTGGTACCAAGCCTGAGCTCCTGCAAACATTAGCTCAGCATGTTTCTCTAATGGCTTAAGATCCAAGCAAGCAGAAAAAAGGCAAATCCACACCAAGTCATTGCTGGATGTGTTATCTTATTATTGTACTGGTTTGAGCTGTTAATAACGTATTGTTCATTTACAAATGAATATGTCAGCGAGTGTTTTACATCTAGGAACATGAATGTGCCTATGAAGAGAAGTAAAAGGCACAGAGAAACAGTTGAGTAAATTGCACGACTTTTTAACCTTTAAAAAGTGACACCAAATATTAGAAAAAACAAAACAAAAATTTGCATTTTTTAAAACACGAGAGCCGTCTAAATGCAGCAAACCAACCTTAAAAAAATGAATTCAAACTAAACTTAAAGTAAAACAAAATGTCAAAACAAGATAAGAATTAGGAAAAAATGCCACCCTATTATAGATGAAGTAAACTACTATACACAGGAAAACACACACTGTATCTTTAAGCCAAATAACAGGCGGATAAAACTGTTTAACTTGCATGAACATCTCCAATAACCACTAGACCAAGTACAGTATCTGATAGTGTGGTTAACTATAACAATAACCTACCTATAAATATTTAATTTATTTCCTTATTGTTATAGTTAACCACATTATCAGATACTGTATTACATCATATGCGTAGTATATGTGATTAATTGTTCACCTTTTATTAATTTGTTGTTATTTTCCATAAGCTTTCTTGGTCTAGTGGTCATTTGCACACACGTGTTGTGTGACCAAAAAATATCTTCACTTTGACTTCAGTGTTGATAGATGTGTTTACTCAGACTAAAAACATGTGAAAATAAATTAACAGACATATACAAATAGAAATCACTATTGGGTCAAATAATTAACAGCTGTATTAACTCTGTACGTGATGTGATATGATTTTTATCATCAGCTGTACGGTTGCTATTTTAGAAATACTTCATCTGGTAACACTACTTTAAAGTTGCTTATCATTTGTGGCTATTGTCCACTTGAGAAGTAAAAATCTAATAAATTGCATACATGACGCCAGCATTTATGATTCTGGTATCTGTGTCAGAGCAGCGCTACAGAAACACTTTAAATATTCCTGCTTTAATCTAACTAGAGACAACATCATGTTGCCACATTTCACTCTAAACAAGAGAAGAATAGGATGAATAGTACCACGGTGGAAAATGTAGTTCATATTCTTGATGAACAGATGGATAATCAGCAAGTGTACAAATAGTTTGTTTTGATCCCAGAAAATTGGAGCTGACAGTTTTACCAGCTGCTGTTTTCCAACAATTAAATCCTTTTTTTTTTTTTTTCTCCATCCCGTGTTGTTACACTAATGCGATCCCAGCTCAGATTGCAGCCTGTATTGCCGTCAGGCGTCTGAAGTTCAGATTAGTAGCGACATAAATAATGATCGACTCATCGTGTGATGATAGATTTACCATCAGAGATATGTTAGGGTTAATGCTGCTGTCAAGCAGAAAAAAAAACAGAGTAGGTCCCCCGGCAAAACACTACAGCTGCCCACTGCTCCTAGTGTGTGTGTGCGTGTGTGTCTGTGTGTGTGTGTGTGTGTGTGTGTGTGTGTGTGTGTAGGACTAGTTAAAGGCAGACGATCAACTTCCCCACAGGGATCAATAAAAAACTTCTTTTTGTATGTGTGATGGAAAGTTATTCCCTTTACTTTTTTTTTCTTTTTTGAGTCTCGTCTGCAAGAGTCGTGTCTCTAACCGCTGACTTGTTTTTATTTACCTAACCACAACCGCAACAACGCCACCAACCGGGATAATTAGCCGGCGTCGGTGAACAAGAGCCCTATCGGTGTCAGGTGAGATATAATGCGACCAGTTACGTTAGCAATTACACAGTTGTAAGGGAACATTAAAGTCCATGAAAATGAATAAGGAACCATTCAATTTAGTCCCATTGTGTTGCCTCCAAGAAAGAGCGTTAAATCATATCGCCATACTTCCAGAGTGCTAATAAACCCTGCATCATTCAAGGTCTAATGGACGACACATTCAAACTGTGCCAAAAGACGTTGAGTCCATTCTAGGAGCAGCAGGAGTGAGATGGATAGGTGCCTCTTTCAATACTAATGCTAATATGTATAAACTCTACTTCCTTCTGTGCACCTGCTTCACTGGGTTACATAACTGATAAACCATGGATAAGTGTTCATTTATTTAAGAATGCTCAACGGTAATAAAAAAAAGAAGAAGCCATTCATAAGACAGAACAAATGTATAAGGAGACGAACGTTTATTTTTATTAGCCCGGAAGAATCCATAAAATACTGACCCTAAATTAAACATGAAACAGCAAGGGTCTAGCTTAGGGACTGTAATTAATTATGAGGGGAAAACTCTTTGATCATGTTTGTGCCTAGCTGGGAATAAAAGTGTGAGGGGGCAAAAAAAATAGTGTAAGTAAAAAAAGACTGGGGGATTGAAGACAAACCATTAATTAGTGCTGAATAACAGATGAATTATTGTAATTTAATTAAGTCATTCCACAAAGAAATAATTACCGCCTCATGTATAATGTAACAAGAGGAAAAATGTATTGTGATCTCCGAGGCATTGTTCTTGTCGATATACTCCACAGTGGCGAGGGCTTGACCTCTATTAGCCTTCGTGTGGGGTATTTGATTGTGATGTTCGATGTATTTAATATTCACTGATATTCAATTAACATGCTAATTCTTACCTGTAACAGTGGGCCGCGGCGGCTGCGAATCAAATGAGCGGATCAAAGAGGGAGGTAAAGTATCTGTAGAGTGAGGCTGACTCATTGCAGATGCTCGGACAGATGTTGAAATCAAAGAGCGATGGCTGTTCACCTGCGTTTTTTTTAAAAGCCACCGATTCATGGAATTAATATTCGTGCTTTAGTTTTAGGATATTTTTGTTTCAGGGTTAGGGATTACCCAGCACACGCTTTCTTTCCAAAATAGAGTTTCCGCTGTGCTCAAAATACACTAGCATGCAATTAAATAGTAATGTTTCTAGCTCTTAAACATATGATATCCCATATTTGTTCCAACTCAGTTTACTCAGGCTGTTCAGCTTTACATAGGGACAAATGTAACCACACACTACACGGAACAATTACGGAGCAGCCGTTGCCTGTTTGCAAGATTTTCATTCAATTCAACCTGACGCATGTTCTCACAAACTCCCGTGCACACTGACATCTCACTAAATAAAAATAAATAAATAATTTGCCCTTTGTCTTCTCTGTTGAATTGTGTGCCTCTCTTTTTTTTTCATTCTGCGTAAAAGGGGAGGGGAAAAATTTACATTTAATTATTTTTACATTTGCAGTGTTTACTGGGATGTGAAAGCTATTTAATTGTGTGCATATTTGAAAACAGAAGACTTTACTTTGTTCTTCTGCAGATGGAATGTCCCACCAATGTCCCAACTAATTCCATATGTCTAAATCAAGACATTGAGCCACACAGAAGAAAACAATGCTGTGTTGCAGTCTAATCATATGTGAATGCTATTCCTGAGTCGTACAATGAGCAGGAAACCAGCCCCCCCCCCCCATGGAGGTGAGTGGGCATGATGGGAACTGGCCGTGCTCGCCTCTATTACATCGGAGTCTGGCAGCGGCGTTTGTTAACAGGACCTCAGTCAGCTGCTGGCGATCGGCCACACATCTACCAGCTAATACAAATATACCAAACATAATGGGGCCAATTTAAATCGGCAAACTCAGCATATAGAGACATCAAGGTTTGACACCTTCCAGTGCCCCCCCCCCCCTCCTCCTCCTCCTCTGTGCTGCCTTAATGAAAGCGTGAAGAGACTTCTCACTGCGTGAAAACACAACAACACTCTGCAGCATTCGCAAGTGCTGTGTTGCAGTCATTTTGTCCCAGAAATGTGCATCTTCGCCTTGGAGGGGGGATGGGGTGGGGGGGGTCTCAAGTCTCTGCTGTTGACACTATTAGCCACTATTTGCTTTTCAACTATACAGGCAATCTGCTGCACAATGACAGCCTCTGACAGGCCCAGTATAAACAAACTACAAAGAAATTATTCATAATGACGAGGGGACCTCCGACGGGACTGATTTACTACATGGAACCCACACCCGCAGACACATCTAGTCTAAATCGTCTGAATCTGCCCCCCCCCCTCACACTAGGGGGGGCTTCTTTCTCCTTCCCCTCTGTCATATGGAGGACCCGCTTTAGCAAAACGGCTTATGGCTTCAATGTCTGCCAATAAATGACAAGGCATTTTCTAAGTCTTTCATCACATGCTCTCTCTCTCTCTCTCTCTCTCCCCCCCCTGCAGAAGCAGCCCTGGAGGCCTCTGATTCAGTGGCTGTTTATGGCCGGCGATGGCAGCCCTCGGATGAGATCGCGCTATAATGAATCGGATATGAACGCGAACACTGAGGTTGATCTATGTGCGGAGCGGTCCTACAGGAAGAGGCGGGTCCAGCTCTTGACTGAGTCGCTCTCCATTTATGTTCTTGTTTTTTTCCCCGTCTGAATGATTATTTCTTCTTATTATTTTATTTTCATGCAGGTATTGGCTTATTGTGACTTTTATACTACAGTTGACATGCCTCCAGTCAAACTGTGCAGCATGTAGGTTTAAAGCAGAGGTTGCTACTCGCTACGAGGACACAATACACACATGAGTCAGCTTAATGATACATTAAACAAATATTATAATTTACCCTATAGGCTGACTAATCTGTAGTAATTACATGGAATTTTTCCTCATATTTCCCCCAAATATTTGTCTTTATTTATGTCTCAATTTAGTTCATGGGCCACATACAGTAGAATTTAATTTTAGTGTGCTGGACCAGTAAAAGGAAGAAGAAAATATGATCAACATTTATGATTAATTAACAATAATTCACTTTCAAATTACAAAACAGGAGAGATGACATAAGAGAAAAAAATCAAAAATATGATTTTTTAGTTAATCTACATTCATACATTTCATTTCAAATTTATTTCTGTGAGGGAATAGGAACTGGTGCATTTGTTTGTCAGACTTTGTACAGTCTGGGCCGGGTTGGACCCTTTAGTGGGCTGCTGCTGGTCCCCGGGCCGCATGTTTGACACCCCCCCCCCTTCATCCCTATTAATTATAAATCTAAAAGAAAATACAGAGCACGTAATGTAAAAATGTAATTTATTCCTTGTTCAAATCTATTGTAACAAATATTGCAAGACTGTGATTAAAATGGCCACATGGGCCACCGTAGTTACTATAACTCAGTAGAGGAACGATGTACTTGCTTTCGCACATTAGTCATCGTTGTCCATCATCACAAGTAATGAAGTGTAATAGCAGATAATTTGTTCACCATTACAGCTCATATGCTACATGTGTGATTCATATATCATACATGTGCACAAACTGTTCTCTACATATACAAATAACACACATAGAGATATAATGCATTTCCAATAGGACTGCAGCACACTGCTGTTTGTGAGCAAATCTTTGGCTGAATGTTCAGTGGGGGGGAGAACAATTAAATACTGGTTACAGAGAACCAGCTGTGTTGAAACATGTGGAAACATGTGGAAACGTACAGCACACACAACACACCTGCCACATATAATATAATATACACATCACACACATGCAGAGAGAGACACACAAACCTCAACCACAGCGATAACCAGCACATCGTCCCCAAAAAAATTGCATAAGTAGAAAAGTCGCATTCACATTCAACCACAATCGTCATGGTGTTAACTGTTGCCATGACAATAAAGGTTGCCTCACTTTAAAGTCCAGCTGCAAAGGCGTCTAATGTACCACAGTACACCGTGACTCTGGCTGTATGAAGAGACAGGACCAAATGTTGGAAGGGATTTGTTTGGACCATTCACCACCATCCAAGCGGACGTTTAAAGTCAAAGAAACTGATTTTTTTCATAATTTATTTGGCAAACGTGCATAAATATGCACAATATGTATATGCATACAATACATATGTGGAGAAATATCTCGTATAAAGAGATGTAGTGATGTTGGTGACTGACTCAGGTCAAAATCTTGACATTTACTGTAAGTGCATAGCATTTAAATTCTACATATTTTGTGGTAAAAATGCATTGCTACTATTGCTGCAGATAATTTATATTTTGAAAGTTTATTCATCTATTGGTTACTGAAATGATTTAATCGATTACTTGGAATTTGGACAGTTCCCAACCAAACCATGATCTTTCCTTATCACTAACCAAGTTTTTGTTTTTTCATGCCTAAACCAGACAATTGACCTATGTGGTTGTTTCATTAAAAGGATGTGTTAATTTTTTACTTTATTCATTTATTTGCATATGTAAATATCAGACAAAACACAAAAGCATGTACTTATCTCTCCTCGCAGAGAGAAGATAAGAAAACGCAGTGCTGGTGAGCTTAGAAATTCATAAGGCTTATGGAACGACCTCAACGTGACCTGATAATAATTTAAACAAAGTAAAGGAATAATATTGGAAAACCTTGTGTGAGGTAAACAGGAAAAAAAATTAAATAAATGAAATAAATAACAATGATAATGCTAGCTATAGCAGAAGTATTAATAATACAACTAACAATAAGTTGAGTTTAAATGACAAACACAAAAAAATCCTGTAGCATGAGGGAAAGCTAAATTTCCTTTTCTGTCATTTTTAAGGAGAGTCTCTTTTTGAGAACGGCCATGGTTGTTAGTCAGCGTTACTTACTGTTTTTCCTGTGTTTTCCCCATTGTTTCCTCTTCCTCGTGTTTCATGTTTGTTTCCAGTCTGTCTCTTTCTCTCCGTGCTTTTACCGATCGATTCAACACGCCACTGCTGCCTAAAACCCCGGCTCATTCCACCTGACTCTGCCAGATCTTTCATCTGCCTATTTGATACAGCCAAGTTCCTTGTGATTTCCCACCTCTAATCTCTGATCTCTGTTAATCTCGGGCTCGCCACGCCGCGTTTCAGCAAACCTGTCACGTCGGCCTCGACCTCGTCCTTCCCTGTACGACGCTGCTTTGCCATCTCGAAAACCCCCGAGAGTGCACTACGGCGACCCATCAGATCATCAACCCCAGCGCCAATAAATTCCCCTTTAACCGTCCCGTTGTCTGTGTTTGCATTCCGCTCGTTAATTTGGCCGTTACAGCGCTTCTGTAGCTAATAAACCTTGCACCGAGGACACCGGATTTCGCAGATATTGCAATCAATTTTACTCCTGTCGCTCCCATTTTGAGGCGAAACACTTTTTAGGAGTAACACATAAATAGATATATGATCGCCCCATCGTGACACTATTGATGTTGCATAGTAAAATTGTTAAACCATTTAAGGCCAAAGTTTTCATGCATCTAATTATATCAGTTGAGTCACTAACAGTCATGTTATGGATCTATTTCCCATTTTGCAATCTGCTTTTAAGAAATCAGCATTTTAATGACAACAACTACAGCTGTCGCTCACACAAACATGCCTCAAAACAAAACACAATTTATCCCACGTGCAAAATTATTTTTGGGGGGGGTTATCGATTGATTAAATAGGGAGATAAATCATTATATTTAAATGAAATGACCTGTTTCTGGGAGGGTTTGTCCTTGTCATGCTCGTAGGTAGGAAGGGGCAGAAAATCAATGGTTTTCCTATGACAGGAAGCATTCGGAAACTTCATTTCTTTCTGCTTACTTTTTGCTTAAAAGCTAAAAAGTAATGATGTGTAACTGTGTCCTTAGTTTGAAACAGAACTCCAATCTAGGATGTCACTATTAGTTTGTGAGTGTTCCTTTGTTACTTCACTACCAGTTTTATAATATTCCACCTGGAGCGTCCGCTCTCGTCAAACGTTGTATAACTTTAACTGACAAATCTATTGTTAACGTGACGGCTGAACATGTCAGCGAGGACATTGTACATGTAATGACCTTCACTGTACAGTGACTCATGCTGTATGGCAGCACGGCACCAAGACAGAAAATAGAGCAATTTCCTTTTATGCTCTGGCTTTTTGTTCCGTATGCCACTGGAGACTGCGAGGGGAAAATATCTTTTAAAAATCATTTCCTTCATTGCCTTTGATTTGCATATGAACCATCTAATGCTGAGAGATAATAATGAATTATCAATGACATATAACAATCTAAATTGCGCACACAGTGATACCAGAAAACATATTATGATAATGACTCCGGCATATACGTTACTTGCATATTAAATTTAATGGCCTTTAAGTGCTAAGTGCCTTTTGGATGTCGCTCCCCTTGCAAACGGTGCGGAATCTGCTGGTATGCAGAAATGTCTTTATTCTCCCAAGCCATTACAAGGAGTAACTCCGGCTGGTGATAAAAACAGCCCTACATGAGACTAGCAGGCTATGGTGTGGTACCGCGTCTCATCCAGCACACAACAAAAGCAGAGAAATATCAAAGCAGCAAATGACAATCGGCGTAGAACCGCGGCGCAGGGCGCGTTGCAATCAAAGAGTAACTCTTGCCTAATCCAATATTGTCTGCAAAAGAAATGATATCGAGAACGTCTTTTGATATTGAAAACAGGTTTCTGAAACATCAAGGTTTTAGATGTATTTTATGATTTCCAGTACTTTTTTTTAGTACTATTCTATAGCCTTGCAGTTAAATGGCTGAAGGCTTATATTTAAAACAAAATGGACCATCTATTATATGTATGTGATAAACTACGTGATAATTGATAATATAAACTGAAATAGACTGTATAGACATGTACGTGTGACTTACTGAACTATTTATATCTTTTAAACAAATCCTAGAAATCCAATTCATATGGCAATAATTATTTTTCCTAGAAACTGTCTGAATTATGTTTACAGGCATCGTATATTTTGGAATGTATAAAGCAATTTATATATGCAATAAACAGGGGTATTATGAGACGTGGTCCAACACCCTGTGGTATTTTTCCATTATGATGTGAAAACGTTGCAATTTGAGATAATAATTAATGAGCTGTTTGGGGTTGTTATCGAGCGATTACGACATTATCATTTGCTGCACATGTACAGTGTATGATGGGAACATGTATGTGACGTCTAGCATTTGTAGATATGGTTTTTCTGTATGCAAATACTCTCAGAATGGTCCCACTGCGGGGAGCTATAGAAAACAAGAACATGAAACTCGGTGGAATATTATTACAGTGTATGTTAGACTGTGATAGCTCCTCTCTGTCTGAATATCTGCCTCTGTCTCCCATAATCAGGAATAAGGAGATAAGAGTTCCTTTCCGCGGTGCCACACTGAGGCACCGCTCACACAGAAATAAGAAAAAAAAAAGAAACAGTGAAAGCTTTCTGGATTGTGTTGTGAGATCTCATCTGCTGCTACAAGCTGAACCTCATACTATTGTATGATTTCTTTATAAACATGTTTACAATCATGCTAAGGTCCAAAAACATATGACTTCTCATTTTTTTTTCAGCTCATGATAACAGGATAATAAATGCCTTCAGAAATTACATGATTTTGGATGTGATTTGAAGGATGGAGATTAATTGTTTATTTTTTTACATTCTCAAAGATGCATCATAGTGATAATCTTGATAAAATCATATATATATATATACACACTAATATGATCTGAACATGGGTGATCACCTCTAATTTCCTTAAAATGATCACGATGATGCATCTTTGAAATAATAATGTAATAATAATGATCTTCCTTCATTCCGACAGATTTCTCCTTCAATTCACATCCAATTTACGTAATTTCTCTCCTGTGGAAGACGGCGTATCAAAGGACTAAGAGACAGGAAATGAAATCGCGTTCCGTACATCGGGGTGACTCATGATAGCAACTAAAAGCGCCGTTTATTTAACGTGTCACACCAGAATCCCACTAAATATGATGAAAGTAAACTAAAATAACTAAAACTTTTTTTTTTTCTTTTCGGTTTCTGAGTGACAACCTATTAACACTGTGGAGGTCAAATCAAATCGGTGCCCATCAAATTAAAAGTAACATGTCAAGACGGAATATACCGCGGCAGGGCGTACCACGCTGGGCATCCACAAAGCAGTACATTGGCCAGATGATTGGCTATTAAAACTATGTGAAATTAGCTTTCAATGCATAACGTCTATCACAGCATGAGCCTTTCAGAAAAATGGATGAGACCAAGGTGAAGACTTAATTGGAGCAGAGCGGGGAAAGTAATGAAAAGGCTCACTGGCCATTTACATTTCCCTTTTAAATTCACACTTTTTCTACTCGGTTGGATTTTGTTATTAAATGGACCAAACACGGGGGGATCTAACACATATTTAAAACTAAAGCAGGGAAAGGTCTGTTTGACAGATTTCACAGAATCATAAGCTCACCCTGCATTCGCGGCTGCGCGGCCAACAAAGGCTGACACAGGAGTGTGTAGTACACAGATGATAATGATGTTGTGAATATAGAGATCAAAGTCCTCCCGCTCTGGTGATTAAGCGTCCTAACAAATGCATGGATGAGGACAGCCTTATCACCTAGGACCACACAGAGGCCTTTCCATATCTGTCGCTCTCAGATGGCCAAACCTGCGCCTGCCATGTGCTCGGCTGCCAAATAAAAGCACCACAGGCATTGCCTCTGTGGCCAGCCTGGCCCGTTCATTTTGATTGATGAAAGCGACCATTCAGAGTTTCCCCTCAGTTTAGAAAAATGGAAAAAGTTTGAATGCCTAATCTGCAGGGGCAACGGCGTTTCACAAAACACAGCGAAATTTCACAAATCGCAGGGAGAACGCGCCAAGTTGAAGGTGTTTACTGGCAAAATAACCTTTGATAAAAGGCTGCAAACATGTATAATTATTATCCAGCTTTTTTTTATAGAATCACATAATTCTCTCATGGTCTGGGCGCTAAACATTCTGGTCAAAGGGACAAAATGTCTGCAGCTTTTAGGCAATGGAGGACACATCCATGGGTGGTCAGGGCCTCGCTGGGAGTTCTGACTAATCTCCATTAATTTGGATTCTGTCCAATCACATACAGGAATTATCATAGTAAAAAAAATAAGAATGAAATGCTTTGTTTGTGAAACAAGTTCTTGTAAGATGTGTTTTTCTCCATGAATGTTGTGTTTTTATGAAACGAGTTTTGCAGCTCAGGGTCGACGCACTAATCACTTCAGGGGAACTATTCAGTAATTAAACGAGGCACATGGAGGCCACATATCTGGCGAATTTGTTTGGCTTGTTAAAATTTCACAGCTTTTGTGAACCCATTTACCTTGCCTACCATTCTGAAGCATTAAAGCACACATACTTTGTTTTTTGTCGGCCCGGGAAAATGGTCTTCATTAGTTAAACAGGGGAAAAAAGAGAGAAGGAGCGCGGGATGGCTTTTACACGAACGTTAACATGTCTCATTCGGAAAATGCGGCCGCACTTTTCACTTTGGCCAAGCATAAAACGCGGCTTGTTTCCCTTTACGCAGGTTGACAAATTGGCTTGACCCGTCATTGCCTGCATCTCGTAAGGTTTGTAAATGTTCTAAACCGGAGTGATTAATTTGGCTTCAGTCATTACACTAATGGACAGGCATTTTAATTAATGACACCCTCATTTGCATTGCATGTTAATTATCTAAATCATTTTGTCTCATCTGTTCACTGTAATTAGTACCCATCAGCAGCTTCACTGAATCAGGCCATTTTCAGGAGATAAGGCTTCTTCGCCTCTTGTTTCACCATGGATGCATGACGAAGATACAACGTTTAACGGTGGCAGGGTAAAAACAACATTTACAATCAGGTTACCAAGCAGTTGGCTCTATTTAGCTCTAGAAAACACACTGAACAATGTGAAAAGTCTGCTCTTCTGTTCTGTCTGCACGTTGATCCACTCACAAAACCTGATATTCTCACAGCCAAGGATGAGCTGGTTCTCCACTAGTAGCATTTGTAAAGGATGAGAGTATGTACACATATACGATGCAGACAGTATGTAAAGCCTCGCTGATTGACTTTATATGAAATGCTTGACAAAGGTCATTGAAAGCTATTCAACCATGTGCCAACGTCCACTACGATGTGCAGGAACAAAAGTTTGTTACGTTGTACACATTGTCTTCTATGCATCTGCATGGGTGTAGGTGACAATAAAGTGGTGTTCATTTTGTCATGTATTTTTTTTATTATTTAGCCTTAATTCCATGTCAAAAGTCCTTGTTAGTATTTATTATATTTAGTGAATCTTATCCCGTTGTGTTTCTTTTTTTTCTTCTCCATCCATGTTTAAGAAAAATAAATGTTCCGTTTGAAGGACACGCCCTCGTCGTCAAGATGAAGGTTCCACCACACAACAGGTCGGTCTGATGAAAGAACAACTTTAACTGTAGTAGTTATAGTAGCACCATTATAAAGAGCGAAAGACAAATGAATTAGATTATTCGTCAGTGAAAGAAGTAACGCTGTTAGTAACGCTGTTATATGGAACGCTGCTATTCCCATCCCTGGTCAAAGGAAACCTAGATGATGTAAGGCCACTGACTTACTGGTCGCCAAACAAGCTGGTTACATGTTTATATGTGTTTCTTTCTTCTTTTTGTTTCTCTATGTGTGTGTGCGTTCTGTATCAGAGTTTTTCAGGGACAAATTTCAGTGAATAAAACATGACACTGACAAATTACAGATCAGTCCACCATCATGCAGCTGAGTGATCAACTCTCCCTCATTTTTCCTCATTTATGCTTTACGCTCATTATGAGGGTTTTTGCACTGTGAGTCTCGCCCCTGCTGAGCAAACACAGAGATGCTCCTGCTGCCCTGTGGCCTGTGAGAGCCGCAACCGCACAAACCACCAAAAATATGCATCAGTCAACTACCTGAATACAATCCAACCTACAAAGCCCAAACTTTACATGCTGCGGTTCGGTGTGGAATTTGTGCTCATTGTGTAGGCAACAGTGTCGGCTGTGTTCTTCCGTCAGCCTGGAGCTTGTTTGCTGCTCCTTTTTTGAGGAGATGTTTGTTTTAGCTGCTCATATGCATGCATGTATATGCGCTCTTGGGACTGGACAACTTGACATTGCATCAATGCTTTGCTGTGAAATGTGTGGTGGTCAACGGAGGCAGCTAGCCGTCTCATTAGCTGGGAGCTAGCATCCACATGGTGTTTCTAGCGCTGTTTTTGTTGTGGTGGGTGCCTTCACATAGAAGTTAGTTCTTGGGCTGTTGAAAGTGGGGGAAGATTAACTCATGGGTGCTTAAAATACACTGCAAAAAAATGTCATCATAATGACTGAAAATCATCTTGAAATATCTTATTCTAATGGCTGAAATGGTGAATTCGGTCTTAGTTTCTCAAAATGAGATAACATTGTTTGACTTTTATATCATACTAATGACTTTTTATCTCATGTACTGTATGTGAAGGTTCTCAGCCATCCAGGTCATCTTGATCTTGCAGAGTTGTAGAGAAAAAGCAACTGGACTTCCAAGTTTGTTGAAGACGTTTCCCCTCCCATCCAGGAGGCTTCTTCAATCAAGGAGGTTTCTTCAATCCAGGAGGCTTCTTTAATCCAGGAGGCTTCTTCAATCCAGGAGGCTTCTTTAATCCAGGAGGCTTCTTCAATCCAGGAGGCTTCTTTAATCCAGGAGGCTTCTTCAATCCAGGAGGCTTCTTTAATCCAGGAGGCTTCTTTAATCCAGGAGGCTTCTTTAATCCAGGAGGCTTCTTTAATCCAGGAGGCTTCTTTAATCCAGGAGGTTTCTTTAATCCAGGAGGCTTCTTCAATCCAGGAGGCTTCTTTAATCCAGGAGGTTTCTTCAATCCAGGAGGCTTCTTTAATCCAGGAGGCTTCTTTAATCCAGGAGGCTTCTTTAATCCAGGGGGCTTCTTTAATCCAGGAGGCTTCTTTAATCCAGGAGGCTTCTTTAATCCAGGAGTCTTCTTCAATCCAGGAGGCTTCTTCAATCCAGGAGGCTTCTTCAATCCAGGAGGCTTCTTCAATCCAGGAGGCTTCTTCAATCCAGGAGGCTTCTTTAATCCAGGAGGCTTCTTCGGATTTAGTGCCGGGGAACTCAGGAATTTAAAGCTCAGTGTGAAACCAATTCAACATGACCACACCCATGAAACTGTGGAGTGTGGATAGATGTGAACAGGTATTAATTTAATTTAATTTTCCCCTGGGAAGAGTTTCTAATACAGCGCTGTATGTGGCAGACAGCGTCTTAAGCCACCAGCTCTGTTTAATGAAGGTTTCTCTGAGCGAACGTACATGGCTTCTTTAAACCAACACATTGGAATCAAAAGACTGACCTTTATGTTTTAGATGAAAATGTAAACCAGTCTTGTCTTCTGTTTTAAACCATGCATTGGTGGAAGGGTTGCTTGGTTTCACTGACTTTTTATCTTATATTTCTTTGGAAAAAAAAAACTCTGCAAAACTTGAAATAAGTACAATTATCCGTCTATGGAATACAGTAATTCTACTCTATATTGGACTAATTGTACTAAACAGAATATATTTCTCCCTAATTAGATTTTTTTGCAGCGTAGTCTCTGCATAAATTGCTTCACAAATGTTATATAGATTTATTGGATCTCCTCTGGTTTGTGGGGCTAGTGTTTTGATAACACAATGCATTCATGTTTTGTTTTTTTCTCAGCATCATTTTTATGAAAATGGACCCAAATATCATCTTGTCTCTCTCTCAATGGCCCAGCTGTTGTCATTAATAACATGAACTTGCTTTGTGTGGAACAGCTGATGTACTCCTCACTATAGGGCTGTCACGTTCTCCCAAAATCGATCGATCTAAACTGTCAACTACCATTTAACAGCTAAAAAGGCTGAAACGCTGTAACATTAACAGTTAAAACTGTGTAAACCCTTATAATGTTCAGGGTGATCAATCACTGTCTATACACACACGCACTCAGCAAGCATGAGGCAAGATATTCAGCAACATTTTTTCATCAACAATACAGCATGTCGTATAGTTACTGTCTGATGATGTGCGATGGCGAACATATTTAGTCATTTTTCCCCTAACTAAATTACCAATATGATAAAGATTACTGCTCCGTAAAGTGATCTTTATCAAGCAAGACACTATATTTCCTTTTTCACTCTCGTTGCCATCAATCTTCCAAATGCCTCAGTCAATCAAACAATAAAAGTGTTGCTATCCACCTGTGTTTGCTTCTATTTTGTCAGGGCGACTTGGCGATCAATAATGGCTTGATCAAAGTTCTCAGTGCAGCATTGCGGGAATTACTGTTTACCTTGCCTATAACAAAGAGCATTTTTGAACAAATCATTATTTTCATAACCGTAGCAGTTCTAGATACAATAGGAAAATAAGGCGTAAGTGGAAAAAAAAAAGCTACTGTACAGAATATAAGTGATCACAGAGAGCAGGAAGGGATAGAAAGGGAGGTTTAGTGTGTGCTAAGAGCAAAATAAATAAATGGAAGCCTTGTATATGGCTCTTTAGGGACAAATAAAGAACACAATTTCTGAGGCGGTTGCTGGCTGGAGAATTTCATTCCCTGGCACCGGCAGAGAAACACGTCGCGGAAGTACAAGAAGCAATGTGTTCCTACCTGAGAGTGAACATCTCCACAGGAGAGTAGGCCGACACCGTGATAAAAGCAGAGATGGTTTCCCTCTGTCTCATGGGTGTGGCCGGCACCATGACCATGAAGTTATTATCCAGCCTGTGCTCGGCGAGCGGAGGGGGGGGCGGGTTCTGGTAGAGCCTCACGCCGCCGATCCGCCTCAGGGGCGTCGAGGTGTAGGAACCAAACAGCCCTTCCTGGCTGGAGCGGATGAAGTTCTCCTTCCTGGCCTCCTCGGAGTGGCACTCGCCCGCTTCCGTGGACTGCAGCAGGTAGTAGAGCTCCACCGGCGTGCCCTCCGACGCCTCCGGGACCCGCTGGCGCCCTGGCACCACGCTGGGCGGGCTGAACCAGCTGGCCAGCGGCTCCAGCTCGGCCACGCACAGCCCCAAGCCGCCCTTCAGCTGGCAGGTGCCGCGCACCTCCTGTGTCTCGTGGAACGCAAACATGTGCACGCAGGGCAGCTTGTCGATGGCGCTGTAGTCGTCCCAGTCGCGGCCCGCCACGTAGAACAGGACCTGGACCTGGGGCTTGGCCAGGTGAATCCTGGTATTCATGATGAACGTCTGCACTTTCCAGTTGAAGGTGAAAACGGAGGAGGAGGGAAAGGTGCCTGGGCTCTGCAGGAGGTCCAGGGGGACGGGCTGCTCCACGGACAGAGGTCCATAGCTGGCGTTCAGCGAGGGGAAACTCCGGGCCTGGTAGACGAAGAAGGGCTCGGTCCGTGACATCAGGCTGGAGTTCCTCATGAAGTCCTGGTTGGTTTCCTTCAGGAAGAACGACTGGTCGGCGTTGAGCACCTGGTAGTTGACGGGCAGGTACGTGGGGATGGAGGAATATCTGGGCAAGCCCTCTAAGACCCGACAGTCGGCTACTGCAAAAGAGGAGAGAAGAGCGTTCAGCGAAACGAGAAGCCGCACTGCAAAAAGCAAAAATGTCTTGTATTTAGACATCTTGTACCAATATTGAGTAGAGTGAACTTATTCTATTGGCAGATAATTTAGCTTCCTCATTTTTGGGTCAATTTGGTTTTAAGAAAACTAGAAAACTAGAAGACACCTATACAATAGACAGGTGCATATACATATAATGTGGAAAAAAAATCACAAGATTTACTTCATGTATTTGTACGCAAACGATTTAAGCAAAAATGTATTGTAAACACTCACTTGCCAGTATCAATGTAGGGTTTTCTTACCATAAAATATAACAGTTGTAATATAATAAGCCACACTTACTTCATTACATCCAAGTCCAAGTTTTAGGTTACATTTATTTAAACAAATTAAGTGAAGTCTACTTGTTTTTCAGAGTCAGGAACATTCATTTCCTCAAAGATTAGATTTTAATTACTTTCTCGTATGTACTTGGCTGCATTACATTACATTACTCACTAAAATTAGGTCATTATTGCCAGTTTTCTTGTGAGTCAGTCAGTCATTTTCTGTAATTTTACTCAACGCTCTAGTTCTCACTAAATCTTAAAAAAAAAGGTAGAAATGATGGTTACTCTAATAGAGTTTAATGCACCACTTTTTTAGTGTGGTAGAGACAAAACATAGATAGATAGATAGATAGATAGATAGATAGATAGATAGATAGATAGATAGATAGATAGATAGATAGATAGATAGATAGATAGATAGATAGATAGATAGATAGATAGATAGATAGATAGATAGATAGATAGATAGATAGATAGATAGATAGATAGATAGACAGATAGATAGATCATCAGAAAAACATCATAATTATTATAATTTGTAATATGTGTGTGTTTATGTTTTTTGTGTTTTTTTCTTAAAAAAAGAAATTGATGTGACTAATGACAAAGACAGAAAAATAATTCTAATAATTCTGCTCGATATTCAACTAATTGTATTATTAAAAGACATTTTCACTTAATAAGATTTAATTATTTTCTTTTTTTTGCAGTGTAATAGTGAAGGACAGTCATTTGAAGCAGTAAAAAAATTCCTTCATCTTGACCTCTGCTGCTCAACACTAAATGTATTACATTGGTCACGTATGGGTTTATTCATCTCCACTTAGTCCTTACAGTATAAATTGATGCTAACAACAGACATTAGGTTCCCCCGGTTCCCCTGGTGTAACTAAAGAGTATAAAAGAGGACAAAACGAAGGCACGCACATCTGGAGTGATTATTCAGACTATTTTCCATTTTCTATCTCTACAACGTTCCGTTCTCATTAGAGCTGAAACAATTAGGCAACGCATATAATTGATCGATAAAACATTAACCAAAAGCAACTGTAGCATTTATGGCTGTGAGCGGAATAATAGAGAACCAGGCCGAGACAAAACGCAATATCTGTGGCGCGGGCAGGAGTTATCAATCATGTTTAGATGTAAAGACAAGTGGAATGACTATTAAATCAACTAAATATGGAGTCATAATTACAATTCAGCCCACACAGTGTTTTTGCCCTCCAATGTTCAAGAGCAAAAAATGTTCCTGAGCTAAGACAACAGAACGGCTGGCTGCTCCTTTGTTGCTGGGGCCTCGTCTAACACACACACACACACACACACACACACACACGGAAAAAAAGAAGGTTTTAATCGCAATGAGAGTGGGCTGTGACCTTCCTCTCAAGAGCAGTCTGCTGTGTGATTACACTCCCACAGCACACTCCCATCTTCACGCGAGCTGCAGGAGGATTTCTTTCCTCTGATCAGCCGTGTAAATCAATGTCCAAACAGTTTACAAATCGGACAGGGGATTCGTGATTCACGGCACCCCCCCCGACCTCCGCGCCGTCCCGCCACAACTCTCAGGTGCAGCATCAGTGCTACTTAAAGTATCAGTCGGCTGCTGCAGAGTAAACACGGATCCGGACCCTGACTTTATATGACAGAGACTTGTGAGCAGCAAAGCTGCGCACAGCCATTAGTATTTTTTTTTTTTTTTTCCTGAAAGAGCAGGAGTTTTCTCGTTGCACTGCTGACAGTGAAAAGCTTGATCCGGGCAAGAGCAAAACAAGACAAGAAAAGTTAGGAACAAAGTCGTCCTCTGGTCTCTGGGTGGGAATGTTACACTTCGAGGTCTGA
This sequence comes from Eupleurogrammus muticus, assembly GCA_036785175.1. Taxonomy (NCBI): domain Eukaryota; kingdom Metazoa; phylum Chordata; class Actinopteri; order Scombriformes; family Trichiuridae; genus Eupleurogrammus; species Eupleurogrammus muticus. The sequence continues at coordinate 10,727,263 of JAYKQN010000005.1, forward strand.
GCCTTCATGTCTCGAGAAAAAAAAAAAAGCGAGAAAAGATGTTTCTCCTCAGTGCTGCACTGCAAAAAAAGAAATCGTATCAGAGGGAAATATAGTGTATGTAGTACAGTTAGACCAATATTGAGTGAAATTCTCTTATTCCATTGGCAGACAACTTTACTTACTTCAAGTTTATCAAAGAAATTGAGATACAAAGTCACAATTACGGGATGAAAAACCCATATTAGGAGAGTAGAATAGAAGACAACATTAAGACAAAACAGCAAACAGTGTAATCCTATTTCAAGAAAACAATAATACATTGAACAAAAGAACTTTTAAATCCACCAATGGAATAAGCAATTTCAAAATAATAATGTTTGGTATTGGAATAACTGTGCCAAAAGCATTATATATTCCTTTTTTAGTCATTTTGTTTGTTTTTTTGCAATGTGATCACATGATTCTCTGTGTTGTAATGTAATTTATTGTCACAGCTCATATAAAGGATTAAAATCTGCTCACATTCCTGCTCATACACACAGGATGGGAAATGAGATTGCATTCTCAGACTGCTGCTCATTACTCTTCAGCAAATAATTTAAAAAAAGAGGCAATCTTTATAAAAAAAAAAAAATGACTTGAATTTTGCAGGTAAAATTAGATTTAATGTAAAAAAATACTAAAAATCATCATATTTTATGCATGCAAAGTAAAGCAAAAAAGACAGACGAATCGAATGTGTCTCCAAATATTTACAATTACAATCCAAGCTAGATGAAGAGCTTTTAACAAAAAAAAGATGTTTTCGACAGACGACTGAGCATACACTTGTCAAAAAGAGTTATTTGAATTGTATTTAAAAATCAAAGCAATGAGGCAGATCAAGCCACTCTCCTGGAAAGGAGGAAATGGAACAGGAGACGGAAAATCCAATACAAATTAAGATCTTGCACTAAACTTTGAGGATATGCATAATTAGAAGCAAACGGGGACGGGGGTGAGGGGTGGATGCTTTGTTTATTGAAAGACAATTAATGGAGCTTAAAAGGGCCCTATTTTACCATTTTCCTAGTTTAATTTTTGAAATGTTCTGGTCTATTTCTTTAGAAAAAAGTCAGCATGCTTTTATTGCCCAAAAGCGCCTATTTAGACCCGTAGCAGCAATGCAGCCATGCCATCTTTAAAAGCTCACTCTGATTGGCCGAGCACTCCTGGAAATGTCCCGACCCTCAGAGACCCAGAGAGTGACGCTTCAGTAACTTTACAGACAGAATGGATGGGTGGTCCAGATCCACGGTTTGTGTTGGCGCTAAGCCTAAATATTTACAGACAGGTGCTGAAAAAGTGTTTCTTTCATAATAGGGCTCCTTTAAAAAGAGTAGCGGCCTTCTCAGTGTGTCCATGACCCTTCAGACGCGTCTGAGGCAGCCATTTCACCCGCAGCGTCAGCATCAAAACCCTGTTTAGGTGGCAAAACTGACACTGAATTCATGAATTGGAAAATAATCCCATCTCCAGCCAGAGGCAGCCTGGGAATCTCCCAGACCCGAATCCAGGCGTAATCAGAATCAGCAAGCGTGCGCTATGGATCGGAATTAATAAATCATGCAAAGCTATTTCAAGATGAATCACTCCCTTCTTTTGTTCTGGGGTGGAGAAATTCAGGCGGAAAAAAAAAAAAAACACAGTAGAAACCTACTTTTCCAAACTGCAGTAGTTCTTTGCCTTTCTGCACAGCGGGGGGCGGGGGTATCTGAGAGCACATGGCTCGTGGCGCTCCTGTTTGATGAAATCATTCTTCTGGAGTTTGGCGTGGGCTCTCTCCAGCAAAGTGACACCACTGTCCACCCGCCGGTAATTTCACGGCCACGCAACCGAAAACCAGACGTGATGCAAGCGCCGTGTGCAGGCGAAATCATCTGCGTCAAAGGAGTTAAACATGTTTCTGGTGGGGTGGGGGATGGGGGGGGATGCGTGTTTGCTTTTCCTTCCCGCGAGAGATCGCGCGGTCGCTCTCATCATGAGAGCCGCTTGCACGGTAAATATAAAAGCGCCAGTGCATCCGGCAGGAGGCTCGCTTTGTTTAGCATAAAAAAGGATTAGAATTTGAATTTCGGTAATTATATTACACCTACTAATCCCGGTACTGTTCCGTTGTGTCAACAGTGGGCTTGTTCTGCTGCCGTACTGGGAGTTTGATGGAGGGGATTATCAGTTCGGTCTCAACGCTGTTGACAGACATTATCGCAACGCGGGGATTATAGTGGAAGAGGGTGGCCAGAAGTACAAGAATCCAGTTGACAATCGACTGGTAAACCAACATTCAGGAGTCTCTTGGTTCGGATTTAAGCGTATTTAACACTAGTTTTACCATAGCAGCAAACCTGTCGCTATGAATCCTCTGATTAAAGCATTAATGGTCTGAGCAACAGTACGTGTAGTAGAGGAACCTGCTGTCACACCGAGACTACTACTAAGAAATCGTTTTTATTCACACAAACCAAAAAAATAAATAAATGAATAATTAAAAAATAAAAATACATAAAATAGGTCTTTGACACGGAAAGATTACAGCAATTGTGCTGGTGAGGTAAGAAACGCGAGGAGGGCTTATGAGGCAACCTCGCCATATAATCACTTTAATATACCATAAAAAACATTAAAATTATAAATGAGGATTTAAAGTTAGTATAGAATTTTTAAAAAAAGGAAATAAAGAAATATGAAAAAAACACATCAAATTATTGTTGAAGCAACTTTAAACTGCATATTTGTACAATATTTGTGAAGTTGTAGTAGTGTCTAATAAACTACCGACTAAAACATGCTGGATATTGTATAACTGAACATTTTTTTTTTCCTTCATGTGGTCAAGTGTCTTGTGTGACAGAAAGGATTAGCACTTGAGGTGAGCACCAATTTACCACTTTGAACCAGCCAAAGTGAAAACTATCAACCTGATATATTCAGATACAAATCCTAACAGTGATACATGGTAACATGTTGGAGGTCATTGTCTTTGCCTTAAGGCATGTGTGTGTGTGTGTGTGTGTGTGTGTGTGTGTGTGCGTCAGTGCTGTTTTCTAGATCAATTCAATCTGGAATTCTGAGTTTAATAAAGGTCAAATAAACTTCAAATATCTGCAGCTGTTCCTAAAACTTGAATCCTGTGCATGTTGCATAAGTTTGTTCACTGGCAATGTTCATGACTACACACACACACACACACACACACACACACACACACACACACACACATATATATATATATATATATATATATATATTTACAGTATTGATTCCAAGAAGTATATGTGAGGTGTGTGAAGTGTGAGAAGCCCTGGTCTCTCCTACTAACTGCAGTTATGTTGTAGCTGATGTATTAATAACCAATGTAAGAATACACCACATTTACTTATGATATTTCTCCAACGAAGAGGGGGAGGTGGGGGGGGATTAAGGGATACGCATTACTTTTAACTAGCAGAGAAATGCAGCGACAAATGAAAAAATAGTGATGATTCGACTGCGATTGCATATTACAGCATTATACTTCATGATCCACATCATGTATAATTAAATTCCCCTATTGTGTGGCATTAAATTGTAAAAAGGATAGCCCGGCATTATGCTGAGCTGGATGAATTCAAATGTTTAAGTCCCTTCATTTATAAGTTTTAATGAAAAGTTTTTTTCTTGTTTTTTCTTTTTCCCTGCCTCTCTATATGGAAATGCCACGCAGGGCGTGTTGTCAGGACCTGATCGCTGATTGCAGCACATCAGGAATACTGAGAGTGTCTGTTTTACCCGATGCTTTTGGACATAAACGGTTATTGTAATATGTTTTCACAACAGCTCTAGACATGATAAAGTCAGTCACTCTGCGAGATCTGTGTGTCTCAACAGTTACTGGCTGAAATGCCTTGAATGCCCGCTCGAGATGAATTATAATCGACTTTGGGGATCTCCTTAACTTGCTAACTCTGCTGCTTTGCTGCAGAGGTCAGAGGAAACAGACTCAGGAGATCTTTCCTTCCTGAGGCCATCGCACATTACAGCAGCTCCCTAGGAAGGGGGGAAGGCCATGTGAGAACAGGGAGAGCTAAATACGACGGATAGCTGGACTATTGTGTGTTTATGTCCTTAGCTTTTTGATTTTGGCTTGTCTATTTATATCTATTCTATCTATCTGAATTTTCGTGAGGATTAATAAAATATTCATCAAAAATGCAAAACTAATGATTTTCTGCAGCTTCTCCAGGTATTTAGGTGTCACACTAACAGTCTCCGTTAGTAAATAGCTCAAACCACCACTGTGCCTGTGGCACGGCCTCATTTACTGTGGCTACGCACTTTTAGTGTCATGAGAAACGTTTTCCTTCCTATCCTGGTATAATAATATAATATAATATAATATAATATAATATAATATAATATAATATAATATAATATAATATAATATAATATAATATAATATAATATCATATAATATAATATCATATAGGGGCGACACGGTGGTGCGGTGGGTAGCACTGTTGCCTCACAGCAAGAAGGTCGCAGGTTCAAGACCCGCCTTGGGCCTGGGTCTGGGGCCTTTCTGTGTGGAGTTTGCATGTTCTCCCCGTGTCTGCGTGGGTTTTCCCCGGGTACTCCGGTTTCCTCCCACAATACAAAAAACATGCTCAGGTTAATTGGTAAACTCTAAAATTGCCCATAGGTGTGAGTGTGAGAGTGAATGGTGTGTGAATGGTGTGTGTGCCCCACGATTGGCTGGCGACCATCTGGGGTGTATCCCTGCCTCTCGCCTTAACGCGCTGGGATAGGCTCCAGCAGACCCCTGCGACCCCGAAAGGGAATAAGCGGGATAGACAATGGATGGATGGATAATATCATATAATATCATATAATATCATATAACCCTAACCCTAACAGAACAGAACAGAACAGAACATAACATAACATAACATAACATTATATTCAGCATGTGTCCAAAATTATTTAAAACATGTTATATAAATATGTATATAGAATGTTTCTGAATAAAGCAAAACTAACTTGAAAGCAAAGTCTTTATAGAAATGTTATCAAGTTAAATTTACCTATATTTATATATATATATATATATTATTTGTTTGACTGGTAAAACAAGTGTTTGTTTTCGAGCATTTCTCAACCTGCCATGAAATGGAAATGAAGTGAAATGTTTTAGTCCTGCTGCGTTTTTCAATAAGCAACTTTAAAAGGAGCAGCAGGTAGCGTCCGTTTCAGCAAACCACTTTCGTCATTTATTTTTAACTAAATTCAATTCATGACACCCTCCCCAAGCGTAGCGTTACCTGTCCAATAGAAACGCTGCATGAAGAATAAGTGACTCACTCCCAACACAAGCAAACCGTTCACTCGCTTGGTTGGAATAAACCTGAAGGACCCTACCCATCATCATACTGTTTCTGACCCTTTCCATTGGGTTGTCAGGTGTCTCCTTCAGGTCCAGCACAGGAATCAGCAAACTGGGTGTTTATTCTATCCAGCTGCCCAATCAGGTGGATGCTTCACCGATCAATCCTACTGATCGGAAGATTTGATTGGTTGGATGAAAAATTGCTTCTGTGGCGCTAATCTACCATTTAATTTGGTGATTTTGTTTTTTTTTTCCCCTCCCCGAACCGCCACCTTAACGTGGTGGAGGGGTTTGAGCACCCGAATGATCCTGGGAGCTATGTTGTTGGGGGCTCTATGCCCCTGGTAGGGTCACCCATGGCAAACAGGTCCTGGGAGACGGGTCTGACTAAGAGCGGTTCAGAAGCCCCACATGATGAAGAAGAAAAGAACAAGGCCAGTTACGTCGCCCGGACTGGCGTTACCGGGGCCCCACCCTGGAGCTAGGCCTGGGGTGGGTGCTCGGCAGCGAGCGCCTGGTGGCTGGGCCTTTTCCCACGGGGCCCGTGGACCCACCACCTGCGGGAGGAGCCATGGGGGGCGGGTGCGGAGAGATTCGGGTGGCAGTCGAAGGCGGGGACCTCGGCGACCGGATCTCCGGACATGGAGACTAGCTCTGGGGACATGGAATGTCACCTCGCTGGGGGGGAAGGAGCCTGAGCTTGTGCGGGAGGTGGAGCGTTACCGGCTAGATATAGTCGGCCTCACCTCCACGCACAGCTTGGGCTCTGGAACCCATCTTCTTGAGAGGGGTTGGACTCTCTATTTCTCTGGCGTTGCCCGCGGGGAGCGGCGGCGAGCTGGTGTGGGCTTGCTCATTGCCCCACAGCTCAGCCGCTGCGTGTTGGGGTTCACTCCGGTGAACGAGGGGGTCGCGTCCCTGCGCCTTCGGGTCGGGGACAGGTCTCTCACTGTTGTGTCGGCCTACGGGCCAAACAGCAGTGCAGAGTACCCGGCCTTCTTGGAGTCCCTGGGAGGGGTACTAGATAGTGCGCCATCCGGGGACTCCGTTGTTCTCCTGGGGGATTTCAACGCCCATGTGGGTAACGACAGTGACACTTGGAGGGGCGTGATTGGGAGGAACGGCCTCCCCGATCTGAACCCGAGCGGTGTTTTGTTATTGGACTTCTGTGCTAGTCACAGCTTGTCCATAACGAACACCATGTTCGAGCACAAGGGTGTCCATCGGTGCACATGGCACCAGGACACTCTAGGCCGGAGGTCGATGATCGACTTTGTCGTCGTGTCATCTGACCTCCGACCACGTGTCTTGGACACTCGGGTGAAGAGAGGGGCTGAGCTGTCAACTGATCACCACCTGGTGGTGAGTTGGATCCGCTGGCGGAGGAGGAAGCCGGACGGACCTGGCAGGCCCAAGCGTATTGTGAGGGTCTGCTGGGAACGTCTGGCGGAGCCCTCTGTCAGGGGGCTCTTCAACTCCCACCTCCGGGAGAGTTTCTCCCTGATCCCGGGGGAGGTTGGAGACATGGACTCCGAGTGGGCCATGTTCTCCACCTCTATTGTTGATGCGGCTGCTCGTAGCTGTGGTCGTAAGGTCCGTGGTGCTTGTCGCGGCGGCAATCCCCGAACCCGGTGGTGGACACCGGAAGTAAGGGATGCCGTCAAGCTGAAGAAGGAGTCCTATCGAGCCTTGTTGGCTCGTGGGACTCCTGAGGCAGCTGATGAGTACCGGCGGGCCAAGCGTGCCGCGGCTCGGGCGGTCGCAGAGGCAAAAACTCGGGTTTGGGAGGAGTTCGGGGAGGCCATGGAGGAGGACTATCGGACGGCCTCAAGGAGATTCTGGCAAACCGTCCGGCGCCTCAGGAGGGGAAAGCAGTGCTTCACCAACACTGTTTACAGTGCGGGTGGAGAGCTGCTGACCTCGACTGGGGATGTTGTCGGGCGGTGGAAGGAGTACTTTGAGGATCTCCTCAATCCCACTGTCACGTCCTCCGAGGAGGAAGCAGAGACTGGGGACCCAGGGGCGGACTCGTCCATCACCCTGGCTGAAGTCACTGAGGTGGTTGGCAAGCTCCTCGGTGGCAAGGCTCCGGGGGTGGATGAGATCCGTCCTGAGTACCTCAAGTCTCTGGATGTTGTGGGACTGTCTTGGCTGACACGTCTCTGCAACATCGCGTGGCGGTCGGGGACAGTACCTGTGGAGTGGCAGACCGGGGTGGTGGTCCCTCTGTATAAGAAGGGGGACCGGAGGGTGTGTTCCAATCACAGGGGAATCACACTCCTCAGCCTTCCCGGTAAGGTCTATTCCAGGGTGCTGGAGAGGAGAATCCGACCGATAGTCGAACCTCGGATTCAGGAGGAGCAGTGTGGTTTTCGTCCCGGTCGTGGAACACTGGACCAGCACTATACTCTCCATCGGGTCCTCGAGGGCTCATGGGAGTATGCCCAACCAGTCCACATGTGTTTTGTGGATCTGGAGAAGGCATTCGACCGTGTACCTCGTGGTGTCCTTTGGGGGGTGCTCTGGGAGTATGGGGTCCGGGGCTCTTTGCTAAGGGCTGTCCGGTCCCTGTATGACCGGAGCAGGAGCTGTGTTCGCATTGCCGGCAGTAAGTCAGACCTGTTCCCAGTGCATGTTGGACTCCGCCAGGGCTGCCCTTTGTCACCGGTTCTGTTCATTATATTTATGGACAGAATTTCTAGGCGCAGCCAGGGGCCGGAGGGGGCCTGGTTTGGGAACCACAGGATTTCATCTCTGCTGTTTGCAGATGATGTTGTCCTGATGGCTTCTTCGAGCCAGGACCTGCAGCAGGCACTGGGGCGGTTTGCAGCCGAGTGTGAAGCGGCTGGGATGAGAATCAGCTCCTCCAAATCCGAGGCCATGGTTCTCGACCGGAAAAAGGTGGTTTGCTCTCTCCGGGTGGGTGGTGAGTCTCTGCCCCAAGTGGAGGAGTTCAAGTATCTCGGGGTCTTGTTCACGAGTGAGGGAAGGATGGAGCGTGAGATTGACAGGCGGATCGGTGCAGCGTCTGCAGTGATGCGGTCGCTGTATCGGTCCGTTGTGGTGAAGAAGGAGCTGAGCCGGAAGGCGAAGCTCTCGATTTACCGGTCAATCTACGTTCCTACCCTCACCTATGGTCATGAGCTTTGGGTAATGACCGAAAGGACAAGATCGCGTATACAAGTGGCTGAAATGGGCTTCCTCCGCAGAGTGGCCGGGCGCACCCTTAGGGATAGGGTGAGGAGCTCGGTCACACGGGAGGAGCTCGGAGTAGAGCCGCTGCTCCTACACATTGAGAGGAACCAGCTGAGGTGGCTCGGGCATCTGCTCAGGATGCCTCCTGGACGCCTCCCTAGGGAGGTGTTCTGGGCATGTCCCACCGGGAGGAGGCCCCGGGGAAGACCCAGGACACGCTGGAGGGACTATGTCTCTCGGCTGGCCTGGGAACGCCTTGGGGTCCCACCGGAGGAGCTGGAGGACGTGTCCGGGGTGAGGGAAGTCTGGGAGTCCCTGCTTAGACTGCTGCCCCCGCGACCCGGCCCCGGATAAGCGGAAGACAATGGATGGATGGATGGATGGATTTTGTTTTTTAAATGTCATATTTTATGGTTTACCATTATTGCATAACTCACATAGTTATATGCAAGAAGCAGTTAAACAAAATAGTGTGAATCTTAACCTAAACAGTGTAATCAAAGCAAATGCAAAATAAAAGCTTAGTGCCACCGCCAGGGCATTAATAAACCACTAAACCTGAGCCACGCTCATAAACAGGCAGTTTCTGAGCTACCAGCAAAAACATTTCTTTTATTAGGGAGCAGCATCACCGGTAAACGTTTGGCACCAAACGACCCCGTTAGAGCGAGGTGAAGAACGAGAACAGTTGGCAGCTGGATTTAACATTACTGAGCAGGGACGAGTCTGACGCTGAGCTTAAATGCGACAATGTGTGTGTGTGTGTGTGTTGTATTTGGAGTGGTGAGAGAATTCAAGTGTGCGGCGGTTACAAATGACTTTGATCCCGTTGACTATGTAAAAGTTACGATCTCCTCCCAGTGTTTGTTCATCCAATAAATATTTTCTGGTTCCTGTGAGCGACGCAGCAGCAGCAGCAGCAGCAGCAGCAGCAGCAGCAGCAGCAGCAGCAGCAGCAGCAGCAGCAGCAGCAGCAGACTTTTACAAAACTGAAAGCGACGGACATTTACAATGATGAAAGAAATAGTAAAAAGTAGGTTAACACGCAATGAAATAATTATCAGCGTTGGTTAATTCATGAGTTGGTGCGATAAATACATGTTAATTTGCTCAGCCCTAATTATCACAAAAAGTACATAGAAATCTTACAGCCTACACTCCTTTAGGTCTTTTAGAGTTAATGCGCTATCTGTCACCTCTGGTCTAGTGTCAGTGAAATCTGGCTTTTAAAGCAACATGTAAGTGCACAGCATGTAATAGCATTGCAAAAAAAAAAAAAAAAGGGGGCTTTAGTTCCAATTATTTTGCTTGTCTTAAAAAGATCTGATGCCACTCTTGCGTATACAGTCAATTTAAGATTTCCAGTTTCTGAGGTGGCAGTTCAGAGGTTTCCTGTCAGGCAAGGCTGGGCAGAGGTGTGCAGGGAGGTGGAGTGGGGGGGGCAGGCAGGTCCCAGATGAATGCTAACTAGTCAAGCAGCACCCACTCCCCATGCCGGGCCTCATCCTGCCACCGCGGCTCAGAGCGGGCTCACGAGGAGCCCGGAATAGGAGCAGCGGAGCGGAGCGCAGCCTTCACACTCAGAGAGGCCGAGTAAATGAGCAGCCACAATAGAGGACGCTGGGGGGAAGGAGCGACCACGTCCCCGCCCAAACCACTGACCCCCCCCCCCCCCCCGCCGTCCGCTCCTGTAATAATATGGGTGGACACAGTCGTCCCCCCCCCCCCCCCTCCTGTCTTTCTGCTTCACGACACACGTCAAGGCAGACGAGGAAATAAGGGAAACGGACAGAGAGCTCAGTCGGATTTTAGGGGAGGTAAGAGAGGAGAGAGGTAAACCACGCAGTAGCACAAAGGGTTGTGTGATGTTTCAGTAATTCCACAGAAATCAGTTCGTTTTTTCTGTTTTTTATTTTAATCATCACTCACGCAGCGCTTACTTTTGAAGCATTTTTTTTCTTCCAGGAACAGAAAACAAGCGGATAATATTGCAAAGCTGACAACGGAACGCTCGCCGTCAAGGTTTACAATTACACTCCCTTTGACCCTCATCCTGACTCTGAATCATTCCCGGCTTTGCCATGAATGCCAAACAGGACGGTCTTAAACATGAGGGATGAGAGAAAGCTCTCTAGTCCCATTGAATTACCCACATCATTTTTCTCACCATGTTCATTTAATATGGGCTATTGAATTTGTGACCATGCGTCAAGAATAATAAATACAATATTTCCTTCAAGGATCATTTGTGGATGATTTATGCTTTTGAATCACCAAGAAACTCAAGAAAGAGGGACTGGAGGAAGAATCAATACATGACACAGTGTGGTATTTTTTCATGCCAGCCTCCATAGAAAAGGAATCATTCAGGCAGATAGAGGTCTGCGTAGACCTCCGGGCTGATAAGTAAGAGTCATGGAGGAGGAAGGAGCAACGGTAATGAAAAGTTTTGAAAAGGGGAACATGCTACACAGGTAACTCATTTTTTCTCCTCTGATATGTGCTGAATTTAATGCACAATTATTTGCTTTTGATTAAGTTTAAATTAGTCCGTGTGTGTGTGTGTGTGTGTGCGCGTGTGTGTGTGTGTGTTGGCAAAATACCGAGGGACCCGCTGGGGATGTTTGTTGCCTCGCCTCTAATGGATGGCCACATTTAAGACGCTAAGAGCTAATAAAGAGTAATGGGCCTGTGGCTTCGCTGGGGAAGAGGAGGATGAGCTATTTTGAGTTCATGAGAGAAAGCATCATCTCGGGGATTAAAGAGTATCGACCGGTGGAAAAGTTGTTAAGTTCACCGGCGGCTGGCAGGTTTGAGCCCCGGAGCAACAACAAGGAGATGGACAAAGTTGCCTGAAGAGTTCTTGTTTACTTAGTCGACAGGCAGGAAACGGCGGGAGATCAGCCGCTCGGGTGAGTGAATCCAACGAGGGGCAGGGCAAGGGATTGTGGAATAAGAAAGCAGGGTTAACGTAGGCAGGTCAAGAACAAAGAATTCTGGGAGGATTCGTAAAACACACAACCACACAAATCTGGGAAGTGGACTCCCCTTTATACCGAGGGATTAATGAGGGGAAGAGCTACATAGGCGAACCCGACGGAGGGTGTAAGGCGATTAGCCTATGTGGGAAGATGGAGCACCTCCATCCGAAATGACAGGAGCGGTAATGCCATGGTATGGAGCACAAAAAAAAACAAAAAAAAAACAGATGAGATTTACCAAGATTTAATGGGATTCGTGTTGGGACTGAACACTGCAATGCTGCACCACTGGCTTACTTTGGAACGCTGTGGATGGGAAAAAGATAACGTTACTGTGTGAGTGTGTTCGTAGCGGATGTCGTTAGAGATCCCGAATAGAGGTGTCAAAAAATATTCACATTCATTATTCACGTGGAAGTTTAAAAATACATCTGTATAAGTATCAACTCAAGCTTTTTAAGTCATAAAAGTACTGGTTTCAAAGCGACTTATGGTATAAAAGTAAAAAAAAAAATTATGTAAGGAGGAAAAAAAATGCCATTAAGGATGAAAACTATAGTGCACTATCCCACCTGCCCATAATGGCTGTAATGTTACATGAAAACATTGATATATTTGGGATGCACCTGTTTCAGCCACATATATATTCATTGAAAATGCATTATTTTTAAAGTGCCATATATGTGTACTGCTGAGTATTGATGGCTTTTATGGAGTGGAACATGTGATGACTTGATAAGTATATGTAAAGGTGCAAAAAGTCAACAGGGTGTCAGAATGGCACATGTCTCTACACTTCTTATCCACCTCCTTCTCAAGCCAAACTCACTCTATTATCTGCAATTTATCTAGATGCATTTTTGTAAAAAAGTCATCTAAATAAATTCTCCACTAAAATGTAGATAAAATTTGATATGGCATTAAAAAGGCATAAAAAAAACAATGTGTTACTGTCTGTGCCTTTTCAGTAACTGTTTTGTTTCTTATTTATTAATAATAGATGTGTTTATATTGTGTTGTATAATGACTGAATAAATCACTACTACTACGATGCTGAGAAGGGCCTCCAGGTGCCTAGAGGAGTTCTGATTTGCCTGGAAGAGTGTTATCGTAGCAGGGAACCGGTGGGGACAGGAAACCTGGGCATTCTGGGTATCTTGCGGGCCAAGAACAACGGGTCCTTTGTGCCGTCCATCGCACATGGCTGGAGGGGAAAGGGGCTGAGAGCCTTTGGCTTGGGCTGGACGGGATGAGACAAGCGCATATCTGTGTGCCAATCAGTATTCCGTGCGGCCCCTCCGGACTTCTCTAAAACATAAACTGGGTTTTCTTAATGAATCTCTTCCTCCTCACACTGGCCTTTAATGCAAAACGATATCGTAAATCTGGCTAAATACAGAGGCAGAGTCAGTTGGCCTCTTTGTGAGTGCCCGGGGACTTTTAATGGCGAGCGGGCTCAGCGGGAACAAGTGGACACAAATCCTACAAGGACTCAGAAAAGAGATCAGTTAAATCAGAAATTGTACTACAATTACACAGCAAATGGGATTATAAGGGAGGATTACATCAGTACTGATAGCGATCAGTGTGGCACCCAAAAAAGGACGTATCAGTAATTTCTTACTGTGACATGGTTACTGCAAGTTCTATGTTCTCTTATCATAGTTGCCCTCTTTGAGTGTAATCACCAGGGAATCATATTAACACTGCAGCAAATCAAGGCAGCGAAGAAAATCTAATTAAAGGGAATATTCAGCGCAGGCAAGAGAAGATTAGGTGAGAATGGTCAGTGGTTTTTGCCTCTCAAACAATGAAGTGCTGTTCCTGTCGAAACTGGGAGGGCAGGCAATACGAGGTGGTCCCGGATAATGGAAGTGGACGTGTGAATCGGGCCATGGCATGTTTTTCTCCTCCCGGGGGTCGAGATGCATCAATAAAAACACCTCCAAACCCGGCGAGTTCAAACGGCGTGTCGGCCGTGTGAAGTCTCAAGGTGGGCCGAGGATTTGTTGGAATTGTTGAAATTGCGAGGCTCTCCGAGGGGGACGCCCAGGAGTCGGGACTGGGAACAGTAAAATCCGGAAGTTAATCAAAATCAGTTTATAGAGTCAATATTGGAGGGAAGATTCCCCTCCCTCCCCCTAACCCCTGCCCCCAAATCCCATTATTTATAGCGAGGTGTGAAAAACAGAGCTAGTAAATGAAAGAGTTCTGTTAGCGCAGTGTCTCTGCATTCCTAAGTGCCTCCGCAGCCAATCCTGCTCCCTCCCCAAATCTACTGGTAAACGTTTCCTCAAGGTCGCACACATAGGATGATAAATTCTGCCTGGAGCTCACTTGACAAGGCTGAATTTCTATAAATGCAGCCAAACAGCAATGAGTTTACAAATCTAGTATAACTCATTTTTTTTCCCCTGTGTTCTACATCATGTGACCGTAGGACAAAAAGCAACTATTATGCTGCTAATTCACCTCGAGTGGGTAAAACCTCGCAGCACCCTTTCAACCGGGAGAGCCTCATTTTTCCTCAGCGAACATGTGCACGGTACAGGTGAAATGTGAAAAGTCTTTGGTGATTAGACCTCATCATAATGTCATCATGTTATAAAGGGCATTGGTGAAGCCAAGATTAGAACAGATGTAGCCCCCGATCGGCAAAGAGATGGTGAGATCTGGATGATGAGGAGGAGAAGAGCCCGGACTTGGGTTTCTGGCATTGATGGCGTTACGACTATTCTGGCTGAAATGTCAGCTGATGTGACAGAGGAACCTGGATTTAAAGTTAGACAGGAGATGTGATGCCCAGTTAGCATGTCAAGGTGGGGCCCATTGGAACAAGGCTAGGCTGCACATACAAATCGTAATGGGTGGATCCATAGTGGCCACACTTGCATTTTCCCAACACATATAGCTGTCTTTGCCCATTTACACTATGGGTGCATATATGGGCAAACACAGGTGGGGGGCCACCATGAAAACTGCAGACAAACCTACTTGGGACCCATATGTGCAACCCAAGCTCAAACCTGATGGGCCCCATATGGACATGCTGGCTGGATAAGAATCATGAATCACGGCAGGGTATGACCAGCTGACGTGAGCAGCATGTCGGGGGGAGGGGAGGGGGGGGGCGTAAATGATGTCCTGTCCGGTCTTCCCGCCTGAAATTAGGCGTAGCTTCATTAGGCTACAAATGCATAGCGCGGACTTCATTCGAAAACAAATGATGCATTCAGGCAATTTTTCAAGCTAAATTTGACAATCACATTCAGTCGACGGCAAGATGTGAATTATCCACTCGATGTGGTGAGACCTGTGTTGTAATCTAAGCAAGAAATTCACATTCCCCCCCCCCAAGTTAGGCACCACCGCCTGACTTGGGGCGTTTTAAAATCAGTCTGTCTGTCAAACACGCTCAGATTTGGCTGGTGTTGGCGGCTATGGCTTTACTGTTTGTGAACTGTCAGCGCTCATGGCTGTTTGTGGGCGACTAAACATAGACTGCCAAAACATTTGAGCAGCTAAATCCACAGGAGGCAAAATGTGTTTGTATCTGAATGGATGCACTCGAAAACAATGGATTGCTTTAAACCGTCTCTTGTTGCTACGTTCAACTCCACACTGTGCAGTCACACAGAGAGAGCAGCAAGGTTAATCCCAGATGACAGTATCCATACTTAATCTGCTTGTGGTATTGTGGACCTAATTGTCAAACAAGGCAATGCATTACACAGAAGAGACACTTATAGCAGAAAAACTAAATGTAAGGCTGCAACTAACAACTATTTCTGATACCTTGTTAATCTATATGTTTTAATAGTTAATCAGTCTATTGATGATTGAAATGATTAATCAGTTAAATTGTTTGGTGGCTGTGTTCAGTTCAGTTTATAAATAGGTAGTCATGAAATTAAATGTAATCTATACAATGTAGAATTTTACTATGGTACTAATATATAGGGATTCTTAAGTGAACTGAAGATATTAAGGGTAAAGCTAATGCCTATTTTATTAGTTGTTTGGTGCAAATAATTGTGTAAAATGTCAATCACTGCTTCACAAAGCTAAAAGCACAGCCTAAAATATATATTTTTCGACAATAAAAACAGCCCACAACCAAAAGACTATCAGTTTACTATTATAGGAGACAATAATCTGATTTGAGAAACTGGAACCAGAGATTCTAAACATTTTTTTCCTAAAAAATAACTCTATTTGATTAATCTGCAGCTCTAATAAAATACAATCAGCGTACATCTTATATCATTCCATTCACACAAAAAGACAAGTTACTGCTAAAATGGCATATTCTGATGGTATGCACATACCTTACAGCTATGACGCCAGCAGCTAGCGTGTGCTATCAGAAAATTAAACCAATTGAACCAAGTGTGAACCTCATAAAACTGTCTACTGTTTAGTCGCATGATAAAATCCAGCAACCGGCTCCGCACTCTCTGGCGTCTCTACGGTCTTGACGTGGTACAAATTGGAAATTCATCAGGTCGGCATCACTTCAGTTTAAGTCATGCTTCCATGCTCCCAGCATATCTTTTACACCGTTTTCAGCTGCCATGACGAATCAATATATAAATTTCCATGAACTAGCAGAGACTATTACATGAAAAAGACGTTAGCCTACAAGAGCATATCAATACGTAGAATAGAATAAACAATGCACAAGACAAGATTGTGTATTGCTTTTGAAAACACTTGCAGATATTATGCCTAACAGCTTGAGGTCCCTTCTTACTGTTTCTGCTCGGTGCTGCACATTCTTTACTAAAATGTACCAAGGGACAAAAATAAATAAACATGTGCAGTCATGGCCAAATGCAGCATTTTTATAAATACAGAGGTCCAAAAAGGAGCGTGCCAGTGGGGTTTGGGAGGTATGGTCCCCTGGAAAAAATACAGATTTTCCAGATTTTAATATGTGCATTTTCAAGATGTTTTGAGCTCAGCAATTGGATAACAATAGCTTATAACCATATAAATGAATTATCTGTGTAATGTATTCATTTATTGCAGAAACTACTGCATGTTGTGCTGCTGCGTCCCCACTAGTGTGCACATAAGAGAGTATGGATTGCCGTTAAAGCACTTATGTTCCATATGTCCATATCTAAAGCATGTCTAAATGTCATCTTCATCTCTGGCTTTAATTATCATCATGTAGGTGTGCTAATAAGGTAACAGATGCAGCAAGCTGCCAATAAATATATATAATATATAAGAATCAGGTTAATGCTGCAATATGTAGGTCTCTGGAAGCACCAGAAGGTGAAAAACAGGGGAATATTCAAGGCTATCCAGGCTTTAAACATTTTGACCTAAAATATTTGCAAATAATAACTTGTGTATATGCATTGAAAAATATGTGTGCAAATATGTGTACATTCAGCATTTGACAATACAAATAGAAATGTGTTCTATTGGAATTCTACTTCCAGTTACTAGGAGGAATTCAGTGGGGCCTTCTTTTAATTTAGAGAAGGGTTAGATTGTGTCATAAAGCGCTGTTATAAAGATACAATAATGTGAGTGTCAATAAAATTGTCCAATTATATCTTTCCTATAAACAGGCAGGATTTTGCAGGAGCTTAATGTTACTTGTAAAAATGTCTCTCACACAGAACGAGCCCCACTCCAACCTTTACTTTACTTATTATGCATACGCTGACTTGCCAATTACACTCTTTTATGGCTTTTTTTTCCCCTTGATTTTTTACATTTTATTTTGATTGAGGCGATACTTAAATCTGAGACCACAATGTGAGGGTTTTCTAACCTCACCTGAGACAGTCGAACAAATCAAGTCACAAGTTGTGGCTAATTTACGCTATAAATAACATTAATGTCTTACTACAGTACAAGTAGCAGCACATTAATGTCACATATACCATAATAAATCTGCTTTGAGCCACTAATGGAAAAGGAAGTGGTTGGCATTGATTAGTAAATATTTCTCACATTAATTACAAAGATTAATGTTTAGATAATTCTTTAATCTATAATAATTAATAAAACATTGAACAAAAAATATTATGCCTAATTTACCATTTTAATGTCAACTACCGCCTTCCAGGGGCACACAAATCTTTGTGCCCTGAGCCGATCTAGACCCCAGCTACTCGGTGGTTCAAAGCTTCTGAGCAGCTGAACTAACTGAGGAATAAATGAAGATAGTTTTGTTGAGGATATTCACATAAGGTACAGTGAAGAAAAATTGCAGAAAAGAAAAGATACTGCATTTCAAGGCTGGAATACAAAGTCTGATGAACCAGTAAGATTTTTACTATAAGAAAAAACAAACCGAAGATACATAATACATCATTGTTTGTTTTCTCAAAGTCATCAATAAATTCATAGTCCAAACCATCAATGAATCACTACTTACTTGTTAAAGTTCTTGCAATCCTGCAAACAGGATAGAACACAGGAGATGCAATTCAGAAGTGCCTGCAAACTACTGGTCCTCAAAGTGCTGCTGGGTAACAAAATGCTGCTGTATGCATCAATGTTTATTCATTGTCTCAGTGATACACTCAATAAAGTAGTGACATGTCCCAAATGTCCAGATGCGGCTACAAGACATTGAAGCATGAATATTTGTATTTGGGAATTGCATAGCTGCATGTTTTTGATTAAGATACTTGACTTAGTGAATGATTACTGTGGGGTGTGTTCCTCTGTGGCTGTGTGTGTGTGTGTGTGTGTGTGGCAGTAGGGGATGGGGGGGGGGGACACGCCATTAAAGCTGACTGCTTGAATGAATGTCATCTCTCAGCATCTTTTTCAACTATTTTATAAGCTCGCAAATATTCACTCACTAGCCGTACACCAGTGTATTTTTTCACGCGTCCCATTTGTCCAATGTCACAGTGGGTAATTGAGAGCAAAGCTCCCCCACTCAAATGAGCATTAATAAAGTCTTAGGGAGAAGTAATATCCATCAATTTGTCTGTTTTAAAATAGGCATAATATTGGTGACTGTGGTCATTGAGTAGTCGTCTATGCGGGACGACCACACATACTCTTCGAATCGTATTCATAAAGTACTGTAAAAGTAAGAAGGAATGAGAGGACGCTAGAATTTTTTTTTTTATCATTACGGTGTATGTGTGTGTGCTCGCACGTTGATTATCCGTGGAGAGGGCAGTGGAGATCATCCCGAGAGGGACGGATCCATGTTGACTCATTGCATTTACATGAACGTTAATGGGCCATCAGACTCTGTCAGGATCCAGCGCTCGGTGTGTGTCTGCTTACACACATCGTTGCAGGCCATGATGGCCTCTAATCACCCGGGCCCGATCACATCGCCGCATTGGAGTTTTTCCCTGATTATCCTTTTCATCCCATTTTATTTCTAGTGGGCTGCACTGAAGTGATCTCGAACAGCACTCGCCGTCTACTGCTTTGGAGCCGCGTTTCTATGCCTGACACACAAACACGCGCCCAAAGTGAGTGATTAAAGGAAAACATGCGTCCTCCCTGTTTCCGTTTAATCTCTTGTCTGTGTTTTCTTTGCTTTGCTTCTTGTAATACGCGTTTCCTAACAGCACAGAACACGGCAATCTTCTCAACAGTAGCCGTGGTGTTCTTGATGATGGAGATGTCAGAACATCCATTAACCGCCACAAGGTTGAGTGCGTGGCCTTCTTGTACTCCACTCACATGCCCACTTATCCATCGCAGCGCTGCCCTATGAGATATTCCATCTCAGGACAACACTCGAGCCCGAGAGATGACGGCCCGTGTAATAGATGCAGCATCTTGATTAGTGAGGGGGCAGAAACCTAAAATGTCTTCAAATATTTCATCTCCACTGTCATGGTTTATGGAGCCAACGCCGATAAGACAGTTGTTCCATGCCACTCAAAGGAATGTAAAAAAAAAAAAAAAGGCTTTTTATGTCCATAACTGCATCATATGTCAGTATAGACACAATATTTTATTTTTAATCAGATTTTTCACAGGGTTGAAATAAAAGATACAACATTGTGCACACAAAAGACTTGTTTGTAGGGCTGCGAATAACAACTATATCATTAGTTGTTTGGTTACTAAAATAGTGTAACAGGGACATCTTCTTTTTAGAAATCACTCAAATTAGGTAATTTATTATAATAACAGTTGGCAGTTAATGTCATAGTTAACAACTCACTAATTAATTGTTCCAAGCACACATTTCATCATATGTTTATATAAAAAGGTAAGTTCTTTATACTGCTAAATGATATATTCTGAAGATATACACAGTACAGTTTGTGCTTACAGATACTATGTGCTGTCAGATAATTGGGCTAATTAGGTTTAAGATTTTTGGACATTGTATTCTTAAAAATGATCCCTAATCTATTATTGAAATAGTTGGCAATTAATGTTATAGTTGGCAAATAATTGAATAATTGCTGCAGCTCTACAAATATTTTTCTCAGATGATTATTGTATAGTTTTGCCTTGGGCAGGTCACAATGAAAGGCGACTTCAAAATGTGTAGTTTTATTTGAAAAAAGACAATGGTCAGTGTGTGGTGTGACCACCAGATGTGTCACACATCACCTTTGTGTAGAGGTGATCAGATTGTTGTTTGTTGCCTGAGTAACGCTGGTTTACTCCCCTAACCCTAACCCTACAATCAGTGTGCAAAGTTGCTGGCTATGAGCAGGAATCTGGAACCCGCCATCGTACAAGGTGATTTAGAATATCCCAAACATGCTCAATGGGTGCCATGTCTGATGAGTCTGCAGGCCATGCAAAAAGTGGTACGCTTTCAGCTTCTAGGGGATTGTGCACAGATCCCTGCACCATGCGGCCGTACATTATCGTGCTGTAACATGTGCATTCGAACTGCATTCAACAGTTGGTTGCATCTTAAACCTTCACGTACCTAACCACCACCCCAGGGCGCGATGTTGATCTCAGCAAACTGCACGACCACACAATGCCGTACACGTTTGCTGCCATCTGCTCAGCACAGTAAAAACTAAGATTCATTTTTGGAACAAAAAAAAAAAAAAAAAACCTCTAAAGTGGTGATAATGATGATAATTCCACAACTATATGCAGCCAGGCCAAGACCCTGGTGAGGACAACTGACAAGTTTATACACTTTTTTTTTTCACTTTAGCAAACCAGATGGCTGGTCAGACAATCTCACAGGTAAAGAACCTGGATGTGGAGGTCCTGGACTGGGTGGTTAAACCTGGACTGTGTTTGTGAGGCTGGTTGCGTACACCAGGAATTAATTCAGTTCAAGAGTGGACATGACGGCAGTCACATCCCTTTAAATCTAGCAGCATCTGTGGCGTATAACTGCATATTTTAGAGTGGCCTTTCATTGTGACAAGTCCAAGTATTTAATCAGCATCTTGATATGCCACCTGTCAGGTGGATGGATTATCTTGGCAGAGGAGAAGTGCTTACTAACTCATTTAAACTGATTTCTGAACAAATATGAGAGAAATGAGCCGTTTGTATGTATAGGACAAATCTTAGATCATTTATTTCAACTGGTGTAAAAGCGGGTGCACAAACAAAAGCCTCACATTTACATTTTTGTTCAGTGCATGCCCTCCTAAATCTCGGCTTCAAAGCATGCTATCAGTTCGTTTTGAGTCCTCGTGCCGTCATTTGGTGTCACTAGATGATGTGTCGGTAGTGGCATCAATGAGGATTTCTAGAAGAGGAAATGATTAAAGTTGCCGTCATGGCTTTCTCCTGTCCCGTTACCGTGCCATGCGATGTTCCTCTGTGACAATGGAGGAGTTTTGTGATTCTCGCCATATCAGTTGGAGTTAATGCTTTTTTCTGTTGCTCTTGTGCAACTCAACAGACATTTTTCCACAAGCTCAGAGGCCGTTCAGCGGCCCCCGGACTGCAGCCGTGATTTAGAACGATTGCCCGCTTCACCCCATTGGCATCTCTCCAGTCGTGAAATCCTTCGTTTATGAAAACAGTGTTGTTGTTTTTTTGCTAAATGACATACAAATAGCACAGTCGGTGGCATCTTCCGAAATGGAATATCTAAGCCAAGGATATTTTCTCTTTCCCGCTTTACATTATAGTGTAATTGCTTTTCACCAAACTTTGTTTTGGGGGGGAAAATTATAGTTATGTTTGACCCACTTATTTCTGAGAAAGCAATACTTTTCCTTATCTGCTGGAGGTTTATTTTTCAACTCGGCTGGCTCCAGTTCATGTAAGACCGTATCTGTTTGTCTGAAATCACTTACCTCTCCTCCCTCTTTCTCCTCTCGTCTCTTGTCACCTTTCTTCCAACCTCATCTCTCTCGGTATTGCTCTGCTTCTCTGCTGTCTCTTTTTCGCATTTTTCTGACTATCTCCTGTACTCTTTCTGGCAGCCTCCATTTCTGTGTCTTTCTTCTTACCGCAACCTGTTCTCTCTCTCTCCGTCGTATCGTCATCTCTTTGCATTCGACATTGTATCCTGTCTGTACAATTCTCTGTTTGGCCTCAGTACTAGTTCTCTCTCTCCTCTTCTCCTCTCTGATACTCTGGTTCCCTAATTATTTATAGGTGGCCCATAATATATAACTTGAAATCACTAATTCTTTGCACCTATAAAACTTTAATGTTTTTTTTTTCCCTTCATAGAAAAAATGTCAGAAGTTAGTTTTAAAACCTGTGAATGTTAGAGAAGTATTTCCAACTTGCAATGTAGGGCACTTTTATAACCTAAGGCACCTCTGTCCATCTTCAAGATGTACTTTATTCCCAGTGACTTGACTCAACTTGAATCTTACAAGACTATATAGAGACTATAAAATTCATTTTAAACCAGCTGTAGCTTCTTAACACCCGACAATACATGCCAATACATTGTTGATATCCTTCAAGCATTTATTATAAAATATAACTGAATGAACATTATTATTTATGGGGGGTTGTTAAGACATCTTACACATTTTGTCTTTTAAACACCAGAGTGCAAAAACTATTTTTTTTCTACAACATACTTAAAGTTATTTATTTTATAGTTTTATAGTTAATCACCAATCTACATACATAGAACAACAGAAACAATTACTTTTCATTGTACAGCGTAATCAACAAAGCTACCAGTCATACTCTACCACATTTTCCATCTCTTGTATACTATGTTCCCTAATATTTCAAAGATGGCAGAGACTTCACAAGTACAAAATAATACAAATGGAATTATGATCTTGATCTAACCTTGGTGAAGTCTGGAAAGGAATTCTAAGAAAAAAAAAAAACATCAATTTATTATTTTCTGTTTACTAAATGATGAGTACAAACTCCTTCCAAAGTCCTGATTTCTGAATACACACATACTGCAGACACCACACTCCAACATCCATACCAACACACCCACACTATTGCGATTGCATACGTGCATTCTATTGGCCTGCAGTGATTTATAATACAGTAGAAATAAATCAGGAAATTGCATATATTTGTGCCATAGGCCAAACAATTAAAATATACCTCAAATGACATAAAAAAGTAGAAACTACCACGGTGAAGCCAGTAGTCCAGGATGAAAGCCCAACAAAAACAAAGCCTTATTTGATGCTGTAATGGCAGGGGGATCAAACATTGAAGTTTAATGGGTTTCAAATGGGAAATTTGTGTTCTCAGTGTAACAATTGAGATTACACAGTGTATTATAGACTTATCATAGGAGCGGAGGTAGAACATATATGAATTTTTGACATTGTATGTGTAAGAATATTTTCAAAGCAAAGGCATAACTGAAACAGCATTATTCAAATTCACGTGAATCCTTTTTAGCATTCAGACTATCAATCAAAACCCACTATATACGCATATGAGTGCCATGGAGGCATATGCATGTGCATGTGCGTGTTTGTGTGCATGTGTTTGTCTGTGCATGTGTGTGTGTGTGTGTGTGTGTGTGTGCATGTGTGCGCATGCAACATCAATGCAATCAGCAGATTCAAATTCAGATTTGCCGCCAATTTCTGGTGTTTTCTGTGTGCAGCTGTGGCTGTGACTGTGACCCAGGCTGCTGCAGAGAGACGCCGGATGGGGCGCTTCATTTTCTGTGATTGGTCATAACGTTACATACCAAGTTATGGTATTTACATCACCATTGAATTTTCAAAAAGCTAAAATTCTACAAATAAGGTTAAAAATATACTCCTAATATTCTCTATACTCCGGCAAGTGCAGTCAGTTTGGACGCACTTGTGTGTGTGTGTGTGTGTGTGTGTGTGTGTGTGTGTGTGTGTGTGTGTGTGTGTGCGTGTGTGTTTGTTGAACACCCACCACCTCCTAGAAGCCTTCTAATGTGTTTAAAAACAATAGGAAATGAAAAACAGAAGCTAATTATATTTTTTGTTCGACAAACATTGCCTGGATGCAGAAAAAAAGAACCTCTCTGTGTTAATCCCCAGTGGGCCAGATTAATGAACCACGTATTTTTACCGGCAAACTGATGTTAGACTGTGAAAGGCCAGAGAAACGCACAGGAGGGAGGCGGCAGCTTATATTATGGAGCCTTTTTTTTTTCCTACATACTCTTGTGCTGTGAAAAGGAGAAAAGCGAATGCAGTATCGGCCATGTTACATTATTTCTTTTAACAGATACACCGTGTTTGACTGCAAAGTCTACAGCCATTCACGCTGAATATTTCAGGATAAAAACGCCATTACCAGATACAAGGAAAGAAAGGTCGCCCTTTCTTACCTCTGTCCACAGAAATGCATCAATGTCTTTGCTTGTCTGGTGTTGTACCGTTCACTCAACCTTTAATCAGAGCTTCAGCATCTCTAACTATTACCTTCAGCTTCTAAACTAACATTACAAAGCCAAGGTGTACATTATCAATTGCATTTTTAGGTTAGGTTTGTGGTTCCATCCATTTTGTGGGAACACAACGCGCTATTATGGTTTTAACTTAATAGTAACATATTATTAGGTTTGCAACCCTCCAGACGAACTTAGGACAGCTCGTCTACATTTACCCAAAGTTATAAACTTCATTGCCAACAATAAGGACCGACAGCATCAGTGACTCAAGTCAATTAGCTGATATGTTCCAATGTCTTTGGATCTGCCCTTAAACTCATTGGAACTCGCCCACATAGGTTAAACTCAGCCAGCGCTCGTTTCTACATCCAGTGATATTTCTCCACATCCATCCAAAATAGATGCGCCGTAAACTTCAAGGCAACTTCTGACGTGCAACAATATTCCTGCTGATAGCGAGGACGTCTGGCCTTTTGATCTGTCTAAACATATCTTCCACGGGCTCCGTTGATATTCCAGAAAACAGCTGGGAGAGCGCGGTATCATCCCTTCCTGATCGCCTTCATAACAATCCGGCGGAGGGCCTCAGCCGTCAAGAGAGCAGCTGAGGATGACGTTTGTAAAACGCGTACGGTTGTATAACATTGACACAGCTGCTTCCCTTCATGAATTATGTGACGCGGCTGAAAAATGTATGAAACTACCTTAACCCGCCTATCGGATGATTCCAGGGAGTTGTCATTCTTTGTGAGCATCGCTACAAAAGCCCGATGTGGGAAAAAAAATCAAAAGGTATAGCGTGCACAAAAAAAAAAAACTTATTTAAGTGACTGACAGAAAATCATTCTACACATTACTATACTGCTATGAAGGCTGTATCTCTTTCGTGGGATCCCAACTCCAAAATGTTTATGAAGAAAAAGTTTGATATAAGTTTTGATTAAGTTGAGAAACTGGGCGTCATGCTTCATAAATTTAGAGCACGACGTGACATGAAAAAAAAAATTGTTGCTGCGTTCAGAGTAAATCAAGTGGATTTTCCTGGATTAGCACCATCAATGCTGCATTAAAGGCTCTATATGTAACTTTTCTGGATTAAAATATTAGATTATATTATTATATAATAGTAGACCAATTTTAAATAGACATCTACATCATCCATTTGATTTTACATGGCTGCCTTGGGCCCTGGTTTTGTCAAAAAAGTTGTCAGAAAATGATATTTATACAGTTTTAAGCCCCAATTTTACAACAGGCATGCCTTTTCAGTCAATTTTTGAACGTCTTGAAGCAGATGCTGAATATGAAGCTGTCAGGATAGAAGAAATGGGAAAAGGCCAAAGAGGGGGGGGGACACATGAGAGAAAGATGGAGAGGACGAGAAGAGAAGAGAAGGAAACACATGATCCGCTGTGGCGACGCTTAACAGGAGCAGCCGAGAGGAGGAGGAGAAACCGTTTAGTCACGGCATATCTGGATCTTAACTTATTAGAGCAACCACCCAATCTGTTTCTTTTTTTTTTGTTTTTGGAGAGGAGCAGACATCTGCAGATAATGAAGTTATCAGAGAATTGAGTTGAACTAATGTTAACAGCGCTTGACAATGAAGGCCAAGTTGACTGCAGAGAGATGAAGACAACAACTCCCATGATCCAACGCTCAGTCGAAGGGAAAACGTGCTCTCTGTCTGTTTATATAGGCCGTTGCTATTCTGCCTTGGGTTGATCCACAGGTTGTCGTCCACTCGTACTTCAGATCAGTTTTTTTTTCAGATCAGATAACTCATATTTTTTAAGTGGATTTGCCTGGATTAGCCTGGAAATGAGAAAAATAATTTTGAATATTAAACAATTAGAAAGGTCAGTATTAGTTAAATAAGGATTTTCGTTTTACCTGTGAATCATACAAAAATACTCCAGTAGGGCCCAAGAATTAAAAAGACTTGACACAGTCTACCATATTATCTATCATATTTATTTAATATAATAATAGCAATAACTCCTTTGTTATCTGTCCTTTTCTACTTTCAAGGCCAACCTTTTCACCAGGATTGAATTCAGCAACATTATTATTATTATTATTATTATTATTATTATTATATATTAGCAACATTTGGCCTGAATAAATAACTTCAAATTGAAAAAGGCACCTGAGTTTTTAAAAGGTTTAGCCTTGTTTCCTACTTGTGCTACTTTCATTCAGCTAAAGGCATCTTTTTTACGAGTGGTCCAGGAAAGGAAAAGGAAACCAAAGATGTTATGTAGAGTTTATGTAAAAATGTGCTGCACTGGTTCAGTCATAGTACTACACCATTAATATGATTAAACCCTACTTGGTCACTGGGAACCTGGTTGTCACTGTATCACCACTGCCAAGTTGAAACAGCGTTGCTCTATTTCTGCAAGAGATATAGGCTACCAAAAATAAATCACAAGTTCACTTCCCCCGTTTCCCTCTGTGAAATTGTGTGCGACTCCAGATCCCTTATCAAATAATTGATAGAATCCCCCTATACTGTATACCATGCTTTCAGGTTTTATGTACTGTAAGCATTTGTGTGAGAGAGGATCTGTACATTTCTAGTTTTTCCGTGTGTCTCCGAGGTGAGTCTGTGTTTACTGTGCCGTATCTTCGCTTCTCATCTGTCATCATTCACAGGAACCTCGCTGTGTCAGAGATCAACTCCGCCTCTCGGGCGGCTCGCGATGTGTTTACGGACAAAGGTTTTCATTTGGAACAATGGTTTCGACGAATGCACATTTCTATGGATGAGCGCCCATCTCGGAAAAGAACAGAACAGAATGGGAAAGTACCACAAGCTGGTTGTTTTATAGATGCACTTTTTCCTCACTGCTTTTCCATGTCCAATCATGCTCTCCTGAAAGCTTGCTGCTATACAAGGCATTTGCAATTAGGGATGGAGTACGTATCACATTACTTTAGCAACCCATCACCCAACATTCATTAAGGTTCTCCAAAGGAGGCACAAAAACAGCATAAAAGAAGAATACCAAAGAGAGACCAAAATAAATCCAATGCAGCCCAGTAGGGCAAAGAACCACTCGTTAAGTGCTTGTTTGCAGTTATCTCAAGTTTTTACATAGGGAAAAGTTAACATGTCCTCTGAGCAAATCATCTCAGCGCCTCCATCCTTCGGATCTGTGCCAGGAGTACAGAAGTCTAGAGTTAATGTGGAGGGCAGCTGCTTGTTGCTGTTTCAACACACACATAAAAAGAAAAATAAAATAAAATAAAATTACAGCACATTACTGGGAATACTATAAATCAAAAAAAATATAAGAGGGTTAAAGTTCCTATTATGTGTGATGCTGGCAGTTCTGAGCCAAATACTAAAATGACATCTTAATATTGTGTGGGTAAAAAAATGCATGTATCTTTATTCAAATGCTCTATACTACATATGCCACATGCTGTCACATTATTCCAAAATCCTGTTCAAATGGCCAGTAGTCAAGGAGGGAATCTGATCGATGTTTTGAAATTCCTCTGAATTCCCCGCTGTAGTGACCTTGCAATTGTGATGACGACTGCAGCATCAAAAAGGCTGAAAAGCTGCAACATTCCTAGTTAAAACAGTGCATAAGCCTGTATGGATCAGATGAGTTAATCATCATCTCCGCCCGCACGCTCGCTCCAGTAGAAGCTACACACCCCGCAGATTATTCGCTTTTCACCACGTCGACAAACAGCGCCGTCTTTTATTGGTTTCTTGCTTAACGGTATAAAAACCGAAATATTTCCATACATCGCTCCATGGATTTGGCTATATTTATATGGTTATATTTACATATATATATATATATATATATGGCTGTATTTGGCTTTTACTGTTTTTTATATAGCAATTTATACACTTAGAAACCAATGCAATGAGAATAATAAACATTGTGTCCAGCCTTACCCTTAACCGTTGTGTTCACATTTTTTTTTTAAATTAAAACAAGGAAAGCTTAAGTCTGAATCCTCTACTGTGACATTGACGAAGTTGATTTCGCAAATTTTTTTTTTCAACATTTCATGTTTTAACAAAAAGGAACAGCCCTATACAATATTGCTGTAGGCAAAAAAAGATCTTCCAGACTACTCATCACCTTCAGCAGGAGTCAGCGGCCTGCCTCCACACAACAATTATGACATTTTGAACTCATGCCAGTATGCACCCTTGTGTCTGGCAGTCGGTATAATGTAAGTTATTGCTGTCTTTTTTTATTTATTGTTTTGTTTATCTTTCCTTGTTCCTCTTAAATAATGTTCTTGTTCCACCCTTTGTAACCTTTTCCTTTTTTTTTTTTTTTTTTTTTTTAGAAAAGCGCTATATGAATGTGATGACTCATAGAGCTAATCCAAATTATAGCTCTGAGTGTAAAAGACAGCACTCAGAGATCCCTATACAGTTTTATTCCCTGCCTGAATTAAACCGCAATATATTTTTAGGCTAATCCTTCATTATCATCGGGGTCATTCTGCCTCTGCTCCTTCCAATTCGCGTGAAATCGACGGCCTCCGGGTTAAGGGGAGAATCTGCAGGAGCAGATACAGTAGTGGTTCACCACATGGCCAATGACTCACTGTTGCCACACTTTTATGTCGCGAACGGACGAGTGTAATCCTCCCTCATCATCAGCTCAGTGTCCTCCAGAGTGAGAGAAACAAAAGCAGCGTGAATGCTGCAGGCTGCCAAAAAAAACGAAAGGGCCGCAGGCTGCTGGGCAGCAAGGGCAAGGTGACAGAGTGGAAACATCACATTGCGACGCATAAAACGCACTGAACTGCGCGAGAGCTAAATAAATATCAGCACAGAATTTTTTTTTTTTCTGGATCCAGAGAATTAGTGTGTTTGTGCTCCTCTGGCTACGGATATAGCAACACCAACCCTGCGAACTCAAGAGAACTCAAGAGAGTTCATCAAATTAGATCCAGTCCAGACTAACTTGTACACTGATTGTACGGTGAAGAGGCCACTACTCTCAGGCTGATTACAGGCTCGCATTGTGTGCAGACTGATTGGAGATTCACACTTACGCACGAAATACACCAAGTACCATCTAGCTTATAGTGGGAGTTGGCTAGATGGAACTTCAACTCCCAAT
The DNA here is from genome assembly GCA_036785175.1 of Eupleurogrammus muticus. Taxonomy (NCBI): domain Eukaryota; kingdom Metazoa; phylum Chordata; class Actinopteri; order Scombriformes; family Trichiuridae; genus Eupleurogrammus; species Eupleurogrammus muticus. The sequence goes on from JAYKQN010000005.1 coordinate 10,756,699, forward strand.
ACACCAAAAGGCCATTAAGGCCAATTTCATTTAGCTCAGTTATAGTGAGTGAACATGATTATTCTACAGAGTTATAACTGATGAGTATCAGCTCTAAAAATCAAAGCAATACTTACAGGATTGTATAAATATAAATAAAGACAATTTATTTGTAAAAGAACATTCTTGTTATTTTTAAAGACACCAACCTCAGTCTAAAGTTAGTTAACCCCCCAAAGAGCTGCTCCATGTATAAGAATTGTTTTGTCTTTATATCCCAAATCTTTATATGTGGGTATATATTGGGTTTGTTTGAAATGATAACGTGCGCTGCATCTGAAATAATTCATTCTTTGTGCAAATGTACATCCGTTTTTTGTTTCTGTCACACCTGACAGGATGCAAGGACCGCTTCTGTCTTGTTCCGCTACAGCAGACAATAGTGATTATTCGCAAACCCAACAGACTGCTCAGGGGATAGAACTAATAGATTTCAAAAATTAAAATTCAATGGTAGTTTGAAGGCTGCATCGCGGCATTCTACTGCATGAGCACAACACCCTGAATCACAAAGAGGCGCGCCGGCTCCCATTTTAACATAATCTCGACAATCGATCAGCAGCAGCACAAAGAAGTCAATGGGCCTCGACAATATGTACCTGTCAGATCATTGCCTCTAATGCATTAGGTCCTAATGCCTGTGATAGACAATGACAGCTCGGCGCACAACCCAGCGCTCTGCTCCCTCGGACGTAGTGACGGCCTTTTGTCCGGCCACCTGCCTACACGATTACTCAAATTAGAAATGTATAACAAATTATATATATGTATATAAATATATATGCACTGACGGGAAGGCAGTAGGGCCTCCTATACACACTGTATAGCAACTCTTCAGTCAGTAATACTTAATGATTCTTCATAGACCGTGTAGACTATGATAATTCTGAATGTTGAGTTTTAATTTATTGTTAAAGTTTTTTTGTTTTTTTTTATAAAAAAACATATTGTCCTCACTAGTGTTTGCCAGAGAGGTGTCAAGTAATGAACTACAAATACTTTGATACGTTACTTACATTTTGGGTATCTATAATTGTTTTATTGGTTTTACTTCTATTTCTTACATTTTCACACATGTATCTGTACTTTCTACTCCTTACATTTTAATAAAAAATAGCCTCGCCCAAAACCCTATCAAGATTAAAAAAAAAAAATAATAATAATAATAATAATAATAAAGATCTGATCAGGTGAATACTTCACTTTTGAATTAATCTATTATTATTCCATTAGCAGGTACTTTCAATCACTCATTTTATATTTTATTATTGTTATAATTAAAAAAAATGTAAATGAACTATAACACTGTAAACAAGGAATAAGTGCAGATTTCTCAGCAATGATTTACAGTGTGAAAAACATAAGAGATAAAACCCTCTAAAAATTAGACTAACTTTGTCCTTAATGGCATCTTTCCCCTTACAATACACAGTGCAGTAAAGTACACTTGAAGTAGTTTTGAAACCAGTAGATTTACACTTTGAGAAAGAACCATGAGTTGATACTCGTATTTTAAACCCTAGTATCTACACTTCCACCTGAGTAAGGAATGTGAATACTTCTGAATGTTTACAGGTGAATAAATTGCTAGTGCATTTATACTGTTTAAGCCTAAATGTAGCTTAAATAAATATCTAATACAGCAGGATGAGATGATGTCTTAGCAGTTTGTGTTTGCAGATAAAGTTTCCCAGGCTAATCCTATTTTATGAATGTATTGAGGTAATAGAAGGATAATCTACCTCTCATTTCTTACATCCCATGCCTCAGTACAGCTTTTACATCACAGTAAACATGTGCATATCTATTTTTATCCATCTGTCCTTCGTTTAGCTGTTGAAATTGGATACAATACAAGCTGAGTAATTGATGATTTTCATTGCATTTGTAAGATATACTACATAGTATCATCTCAACACTGTGAACACAGGAAGGGGAACGAGTTCCCTGGTTAAGTTGGTTAAAATCGCTGTGTGTCAGTATCAGTGGATGTAGTTGGATTTGGTCTTGATGTATTACAGCTCACCGAGCAAACCGAGCAAACAGAAGAAAACATCAAGGCTTATGAGAGCTAAAATTGTTACAAATGAACTGCATCACAGTGCGATCACCCCCCCCCGAGCAGGCGTTCAGTGTTGTTTCTTGTGTTAGGGGGAAAAAAAGACAAATATGACAGTTGGCATGAAGATTGCACTTGATTGTATGTAAGAGGCAGTCACGTCAGCCAGAGAACTGCTGCCACAAATTCACCTTCCTAACCCTTTTAACTGACGCCGATGCTGCCGGGACACTTTTGCTTTATCATTACTGAATAAGACGCGCACCAAATGAGCTACAAACGTTCACATCCCCCTCAGGATGAATAAGCAACCCTTCATTTTAACGCCACCATCGAATGAAAATTTTACCTTGAATAAACCGAACACCTGCAGAAATAATGACATCCCCGTCCGACTCGGCGCCCTGTTTATTGCTTTGAGTAAATCTTTGTATATTAACTGGATGAACTGTAATGATGAGCCGGGTAAACATTGTCCCTGCTCGGCATCTGCATGCTGTCATTATAGATTTGAGCATGTTGACATGCTGACATTAGCATTTAGCTCCCTGATGTGCATAAGTACAACCTTGCACAGTCGGAGATTCATTACACTATTCAGAATGGCCGTTTTTAATTCTGCTGAAATATTTCTATACGGTCTGTTTGGTCACAATTATAGCGGTGGCTTTATAAACTCGATTTTCCTCAGTAAAGTGTGGGAATCGATGAGCCAGACTGGCTGTGAAGCGATGGATTTATGTGGAGGAGGTCGACTCTTTAGACACAACTATCCACTGAAGAGAGAGAGAGAGAGAGTGCACAAATACCACATCAGCATGTTTGTCAATTATTACAATGACCCACCCTTCCTTTACCAGGCACACACAGTCACACACACACACACACCTTTGCGAGCTCTCCCTTTAAAGCTTGTCCACAGATTTCATTCATTCAACTTCTCCGATCATGAAATTTGATTAAATTGAGTCTGAGGTCACGGCTGTTATAAAGAGCCAATTAACACGGGGCAGATGTGCTTTGTGGAATTATTATAGAACATTATATTGATGACATATAAATTTATGGGGGCAAAAATCCTCTTTTTTTACTCAGTGATTGGAGAGCGAGAACCTACGACTCCCACACACACACACTTTAGGTATAATGAGCGTGAACGAGCGGCACAAGGGATTGAGATAAGAGTCCACCTACTCGGTGTGTTTCATAAAATGGTCATTAAACAAACAAAGGCGCACAGATTCACACACGGACCTTTGGCGCGGCGAGCGCGGCTCACGCCGTGCTGCTTCAGCGATTCTCTTTTCCTCTCCCCGTCGCCGGCGAGGGCGAAACTACGGACGGAGCCTTAACAAATTGGATTTGGAAGCGGTGAAAAAAAAAAAAAAAATCTGCCTCTTTTTATCAGCGTCCTCTGTCAGAAGTCTCAGAAGTGCGCCACGGCGTGCTCAAAGCACAATTTGGAGATGGCCTTGATAAAATACCGCCGGGCCGGGGGATTTCTTCTGCTCTTTTCATGTTCTCTGATCCGTAAATAAACACCATGGCCAAGATAACACCGGCAAACCGGCGAAATTACATTACAGGTCTTTGTCCAATTAAGCTCGGTTAAGACTAGGAGACTAATTAGAATCCTAACAGCCATATGCTGCTGATACCATCATAATGAATGAGCTGTCAATGCTTTGAAACAGGATTTAGGCTCTTAATGAGACTTCCTGGACTTGATTAAAAATATGATTGGGGTGTCAAACTAATATGTCCCCGGGCAACCGGTCGAGTCGCTAATTTCAATTTTCCCGCCGCGAAACCTAAATAAAAAGTGGCAGACGTATGTCAAGGTGTAAACGCATCCTACGGGCGACAAACACGGTCGGCCCCGCGACATCAGACGGAGGTTCGCTGCAAAAGTTTCGAGAACACACAACCCCCCCGGTGCGCGTGTGCAATGCTCCTCCTTGTTTTATTGGTCCTCGCTCACCCAAGGACATGAGTTACAAGGCCTTAAGGGCTGCCAGGGACAAAGAGGAGAGGCTGGATGTGTGCCACATCACTGGGGGTAACAGAAGCACAGCAGCAGCTCTTTCTGGAGACAGATACAGATTAAAGACCTCAAACGCAACAACTGCAAGTTAAGGCCACACACCACTCCAGAACGGGGTGATTTAAAACATAAATATAGTTAAAGTAAACATTAAAAATTTTAAAAAGCAAAAATTTAAATATACAGGTGAGGTTAAAACTTATCAACTATGCACTATACACAACTATCCCACTGAATCATAATTCATAATTTCACGTTATGGTATTTCATAACATAACGCGTAAAATCTGTTATGTTCATTAGTAACAGATTTTGCGTGTTTTCTTTTGATAAAAAGCATATTCATGGGGGATCAAGGGATTTGTTTTATTGAATTATGTTAAAAACACCATATATGTGTGTATTTTGTCCATATTTTGTGCATTAACAGTTAAATGTCACATAAAATTTACTAGTACTTTAGGTATTTAAAAAAAAAGCCTTTATAAAAGTCTGGATATAAATCCTATGGAACTATTATGTGAAATTCTGTTGATGTGCTTCCTGTTGGAGAAAATTTGGCATGAATGGTCAAAAGGTCAAGAGGTCATCCTGAGAATGGCCTTGAAAGAATGAGCTGTGGTTGAAGATCATCGGCTAAAGTGATGAAACAACGGTGTCTGTAACAGTAGTTTGCACTTTTATTAAAGTATACTTATTGATCCAAAGCATAAAAAATAAACAAACAACTTTAAAAAAAAAGCCAATTCTGGAGCGGTATTTGGCCTTAATAAAAGATTTGTGTTGCAAAAAAAAAGAAAAGTCGTGGCTGCATCCTTTGACAGGGATGAGGGCAGACACATGGTGGAGACAAGGGACAGCATGGGCTATGTGCTCAGTACTTAAAGATGTAGACTGAGCACTATCCGTTCCTGATCTCCTTTTGGATCATGTTAAGCTCGAGGATAAGACGGAGGGAGGGAAGATTGGATATTTCTCGCAGGAATCCCGCCCATGTGCGTCCTGGTAGCCTACTGGTTAAGACTCGTGCCGTGACCGGGCTTTGATTCCAGCTGTTGGACCTCTGTCGCACGTCATCCCTCGCTTCTTGCTGTCAGCTCGAAGGCATAAAATATCCAAATATATGACATCGTAAATAAAAGAGCCTCAGTTTATCACAATAGGAAATAGTTTATGTCTGCAAACTCACTGCCCTGATAGTATATTTGCTATTTCAATCCAGAGGTTATAGTCCCAGTCACACCACGAATGGTTTCCTTCCCAAATTATGGCTTCATTATGCTGCGCAGGCATTTTTTTTTTTTCTAGCGTGGATTTCGATCCTGTGATTCCCTGCAGTGAGTTATCAATTTTCATCCCCATTCACAGTGAGGGGCGTGTGTCCTGCAGCTTTATGACACACAATGCTCAATTAGGATCACACTGTGTATGTTACTGAGAAGGCCTCGGCATATGGCAAACACCATTAGGGCTGGAGAACACTTCCAAACCGGCGAGTGAGTCGGCTCTCACTCATGGAGGAGGAGGAGCTGTCAAACAAGTCGTCCTCCGAGCTCCAGGAGCGAGGCAAGTGTGCGGCATTTGTAAGTGACCGTCGGAAAAGGAATCCGTGACCTTTCACTCCTGAACCAGTGCGGCCGTTTCTTCTATTTTGACAGTAAATGATAAGTGATTGGCTGAAGGCTTTTATAAGGACACAAAAGAGACTACTCTTGGTCTCTTAGAAAAAAAAAAAAAAGGGGCAAATAAAGGTGGTAACTGAATAGCAATGATGGTGTTCCATTGCAGTTCACATTAAACTGATTACTTGCAATTGCCAAGACCAACTGGACTTTTTAATATATATATTTACATATGTAATTTGAAAAGCTCCCCCAAAGTTGCTGAATGTGATAAAAAATATTCATGACAGTAAATATGATTGAGATTCCTCAACTGTGCAGAAGAGAAGCACTAGACAGCTGCACTTAGATCCATACTTTTTTGGCTGGAATACTATACACCTGTATACTACACTATGGTTCAACTAAACTAATATGCTGCTCTCTTCCTTATGGCTCCAAATAAAGTAAAGTCATGGACACAGAAAGTTAAATTGACCCCTATAACATGCAGTGAATCCATTATTGTGTCATTGGTCTCTCACCATTGCACATCTCTACAACTTTTCCCATGAAATAAATCATAATGGGCTTTGGGATTCATTTTAACGCAATAATAACAACAACAATGACAAACTAAGATGTAAAAAAAACTGATTAGGATGTATGAAAGAACAGAAAAGAATTCTATTTTTACTCATTGCATTCATGTGAATGTTGCTGCCCCTCATCTCTGTTTGCCAGGTGGGGGTTGTAAGATCATCTCATTAAAGTTGAAGAATACACAGGAACAAGGCAAATAAAGATAAAATATGTGCTTACCTCCCAAAAGCAACGCCAGCGACTGAAGCGCAAGGATATGCAACATGTTTCTTTGAGCCGTCAGCAAAACAAGATTATCCCCCCCGAAAAAAATACAATAGTATGGAAGCGGCTACTGTGGCAAATTCATTATCAGAGATGCATCGTTAAAAAAAAGGAGGGGAGGTTCTTTTTTTTTGTTAAAATAAAAAAAGTCAGCACCTTTCCAGTTATATACAAACGCAAAAACAACACGGTGTGAGTGGAGGAGAATGTTTCTGCCAGTGTCTCATCTACTCGCTTGCCGGTGTTCTGTCTGGAACATTGAGGAATTGAAGAGGAGGAACTTGCGCGCAGCTTTTATCGCTGTTTCCAGCATTGTTTGGAAGCGAAAACAATTCAGACGCATATAGGCCTAAAAAAATCATCCAAAGGAAGAGAAAAGCGTGTTAAATCCCTTTCCTTTTGCTACTCTGGATCCTTCGCATCACTCCTGAAGTTGGCCGCTCGTGCCGCTTGCGCCGCTTGTGCCGCTCGTGCCGCGCGCGTCAAGTCCGACACTTCGGGGCGAGCGAGCCGTTCCCGGCAGGCATCGCGAGCGGAGTGTGAAGTTCCAAGTCGCCGATGTAGGCCAGCGTGCGTACATCCACACCCAGCGGGCGACCACCTGGACGTCGCGCGAAGTCCTTAGCAGAGCGCAGCCTTGGATGAGGAGGAGGAGGAAGAGGAAGAGGAGGAAGGCGCGCGCGCCAGCTGCCGTCTCCGTCCAGTCCCACCTGGCACCAGGTGGTTTCTGCGAAAATTAAGGATTTCGAGCCCCCCTTTTTGTGTGTGTAATCTTACGGCGCGTTTCGTGCGTCGTAGGCTCCAGTTGCGCTGAAAGCTCGCGCGCTGTCCAACGCGCGTCAGGGAAAAAAAGCGAGAGTGAAGCGAAAAGCCAGTGACAATAACTGCCACTGGTCACACATCGGGAGGTGTGTGACTCTCCGGCAACACACACACACACACACACACACAAAGAGAGAGAGAGAGTGAGAGAAAGGTGGTGTGTGAAATATGGCAACATCAACGTTTTGCTCAAACAACTCTGTGACTTGACTTCGCTTCAATTGAATTCATTTTTTTTGTTTTTCTACCAAAGAGAGCTAGATTTACATCTCTACTAAATGTCGTTTGTCATCGACTCTTATCACCCGTTTAAAATAATACCCGTAAAAGTTATTATCGGACATCAATCCGTCCACATGATTGGAGGATGGCGCCACTCGGAAGGCACGAGCGACCCCGTGCGTCACGGTGACCGAACTGAACCGGGAGCTCGCGCGTGAGGGTGAAGGATGAAAAAGGTGGACACCGTCGGATCGTTAGGAAGGGCATCACGTGGGTTAACTTTCCCTGATTATCTCAACTTTTAAGTATCAAAAAGGTGTAAATACCCCCCTGAAAAATGATGTTTAAAAATAAAGAAATCAGATTAGTTTGATGGAAGCGTCAAAGATCGTGCCGGATTTCCCTGATTGAAGATGCAATATGCAATCAGCTGTGGTTGTAGAGCCCAACAGAGAGTTTTTATTGGCCATGTGCACTTCCACTTCATTCATTCTCTCATCAATTAATCTTCTCCGTATATATTCCTATGCAGTGGCCTTGAGGGTGTTCTGGCAGGCTACATCGTACAATTACATGGTTACACTGCCATCAGCAAACTATGACTTATTTCATACCTGACTGTGAGGGCCTTGTGTTAGCAGCGAGCCTATTTGAAACCGCCCACCAGGACTCTCGAAATGGAAGTGCTGTAGCAGAATGAATTAATTTGAGAGTGAAAAAAAACAAAAAAGGAAATGAGATGAAATATGGTTTATCACTGTAATCTGATAACTAATTACACCACGAGCCAAACTGTTTTTGCCCTCCCCCCCCCTTGTGCGGAGCAGATGGCGCCGTGAAGGAAAGATAAAAAAAAAGGGATGCGTGATACACTAAATAGAGAAATATCAGATGAGTCACCACGCAGCCTAATCACTCTTTTCCTGATGATCTGTTTCGTCATCTTCATCTGCCTGGTGTGTGTGCTACATCCAGTTTATAAAGACATAGTCATGAGATTAATGTAACGGATACTTTGATATTACCCATGATACTAAGATATAGTCATTTTAGGTTTAGTCCTGCAACTAAATACTATTTTGATAGTCTGTTAATCTATTGATTATTGGAATGATCAATTAGTTGTTTAAAGATCATCAGTGTACTATTACAGAAGACTGAAGACACCAAAAATAATCTGATTTGAGAAGCTAGAACCAGAGAATTTGGACATTTTCGTCTTGAAAATGATTCAAATTGATTGATCGACTACCAAAGTAGTTGCAGTTTAATGTAGCTAATCAATAAACCGAATAATCACTGCAGCTCTAGAAGTCATACGTGTCCACAACACAATAATACTTTATGTATGGAGGCATAAATGTGTGGTCTGGCTAGAAGAACAACACACACACCACTCACGAAAGCAGTTTTATGATTACATTTCAAGCCAGGTCGTCAGTGTGTCACCTATCACTGCAACCTATGCTTTTATTTCTTATGATTTGTATGCAGCAGTTATGTCTGGAAACTCCCCCTAGAAAATGTAAAGTAAATCACCTAAAATTCAGTGGTCTGCTGCTGCTGCTGTAGCTGCTTGTTGCCAAGATGAAGATTGCAAAGAGGCCAAGAAGCCTGAATTCAGCCTGACCGGTAAATCATATTACAGATGCCGCATTTGTCCTAATTTTTTTCATCTTTTCTTGTCCATTTTTTCTTCTTTTTTTTGCCTCGGGAAGCCTAACATTCGCTTCCTCCCGTGCAATTTGATCCTCGGTTCACTCTCGTACGGCTGCAGAAAGCATTAGAGGTGGAAGGGAAAAAGAGACGGTGTGGAGCAGTCACTTCCTGAGCTGTAATGGAGGGCTGGAACATCACTCACACAAAGGCTGGGAGCCGTCCAAAAGTAGCCCCTCGAGAGCCCAACAGTCAAGACAAATCCCTTGAAGCCCACGCTACACTGAGGTCCATTCAACTGCTGGAAACCAGAGCGAGCACCGGACTCGGCCCAAGTGGCTTAGGTTCTATCGCCTGTGGCTGTAAGTCATTAAAAAAAAAAAAATTCCTCTCCTCTCAGTTCTGCACATGGGAAGTCCATTTTCCAGGCCAAATTGCTGAGACATTGGCTGCTGTAAAAATACACACACACACACACACACACACACACACACACACGCGCACACAACATCCATCTCCGTCCCGAGGATGATAGGCACACATATAAATTTAGAAAAAAAATACCAGAGTCAAACTAAACAAGTGGGGAAATTCAACGGGAATTTTCTTTTTAAAAAAAAAAAAAACGATATATCTCAAGGAGTGAAAAATACAGGTGATTGTGACAGAAGTGGCTTTCAGACTTTGATCTCTGGAGAAAGGTCTCAAGTCTTTGATGCCTTGGGGAGAAAAAAAAAGATCTGGAGGCTTTTTTCATGCCTTGGAAATAGATCCGAAAACCTGAAATGCCAGCTACGTGGAGACACAACAAGCTGTATTTCCACTTTTCCAGGCAACTGTCGCTGTACTTTCACACGCTCACTTCAGAATGTTCTTCATGTTTCGTCAGTGGCTTGTGTATAATAAAGTGCACTGTGTCTGTTGGATGTCTTTTTTGGAGTTTCCCATTGTCAACCCGTGACCTTCAGTAAGTCCCTGGGCTATATACTATCCCGTCCTCTATATTATACATAATGAATCGTCTCTCGTGTCTTTCTTTCGGGTGGTATCCTTCAGTCGTGACCTTAACCAGCCTCAGTCGCTTGTCCTCCAGCCAGTTGGTAGACAGGAAGCCCAAATTCATCACCACCTTTCATTCTCCTCCCCTGGCCTATCTGATCTATGATAGCATTAATAATAAGCGCTGCAGAATGCCCCGTCGCCCTCTGTGACTCGCCCACTCCCGGCCTGTGCAGATTACCACCAGCCATTCACAGCCCATTAAAACTGTATTTACTTATCTGTCTCTCTGGGGCTGTCACTCTGTTTTCGAGACTGATGCCCAGAGGGGAGGCAAAGAGTGACCTTCCCATAGCCCACAGTGCAGTAAGGCACCGGTCCCGCATGATCCCTCTTTTATCGCATTCCCTAAACTCTGCCGAACCAGTTGTGCGCCTCTCAATGACAAATCATTAACGGTATAATAATGAAAGGGGACGAAAACAAAAAAAATATTTGTTCTTTTAAAGCAACTGTAATTAAGGTGTTTTTGGAATTACCAAAAACTATTTTTCAGGAGATGAAAAAAAGTTTTCAATATGCAGTGAAGTGGGACATTTTTTCTTCTTTATCTTGCGCATCGGTTAGGCTTCCTGAAACACACTACACACACGGAGAATAATCTGATGCTTCGATTTATTTTAAATCAATTAAAAAAGGTGGAAGTTGTAAGGGTTTCACTTGCCAGCAGTGATACGACTACTTTCATGTAGTCAGGAGTCATTAGTGAAGTTCCCATAGGTGATTATCAAACTTACCATCAGCTCTGCAGAGTGTTACTGCGTCTTTCAACCCATTGTTTTGGTTTTGGGGCTTGCAAAAATTAACTTTTCTTTTAATTTAAATTTTTTTTTTTTATCCTTTGGTTCACCGTCATCACAGCATAACTCTCAGCTGGAGCACAGCAGCTGTTTTTCCATTGCAAAAAAGTGCTATAGGCAAATGTCCAGTGATAAATGATGCAAATAATGTAAAGTTTTAGCATCTAGGTTGTGAATATTTAAAGCGTAAAGGAACTAGTGGAGAGCAAAACTAGTGCTAAATAAAGAGTAAATATTGGACTTACTTACGCCAGGTGGCCGGAAACGCAACAAAAAAAACTAATGTTAATGTTCATTATGTCAAGTATGCTGTTAACCAAAAAAATGATATGATGATTTGTTTCTTTTGTCCCCAAAAGGCCAAAACACCTTAACAAGCTGAAATAGTCAGTAGGATTAGAGTTACTAATACTATAAAGCCGGGTTGCCAAACACAGGGCCCAGGGGCCAGAGCCGGCCCGCTACAGGGTCCAATCACTGTGCAAAGTGTGATTAAAAAAAGGGACCAGTTCCTTTTCGCTATTTCTTCACAGAATTGTAAAGTCAGTGAGCATCTTTGCGGGCTCAAGGGATAAAAAATTGACAGTTTTGAAATGTAAATGGTTTGTAACTTCATCCGCTGCTTGAAAACATGAATATTGTTCAGTGAGTAATTGTTTAAAATTAAAATGCATCAGTCGACTGACTGAATATGGAATAGCTGAGACAACATATTGTTGAAATCGTGGCCTATGAACAGCATTGAATTTGACTCCCCTGCTATAAAGCGACCACACATCAGGCAATTGAATGAAATACTGTGTTAGGTTAAAAGTATGTGAATCAGAGCCAAGAGTTTCCTATAGCGAGGTTCAGCTGACTGGAGATGCATCGCTGTTTTAGACTGACAGTTGAATAAATGCACAAGGTGAACTCTCCTCATTCGTCCTCACACAGACATTTATTTCTTATCAGCCCGAATGTGTCACGCTCTACTTTGGGTGTGCTTAACTTCCCCTGACCTTTAAAAGGGCTGATTATTTCCATCCACAATCTTCACTCGGCAGTACACCGCCAGCACAAAAGGATATTAGGCTCAGACCTGCTGGTCTGATAATTCCAGCTCTTGGTATGGAAGCGAGGGAGCCTGAACCGCAAGGTGCTGCCACTGTATTATCGCTCCCCTGCCTCCACCTTCACCTCAACTTCGCTATCCTGTCACCTTTCACCTCAGCGTGTGCAGCTTCTTCCAGAGCTGAGGAGTTCTGTGTGTGTCTGTGTGTGTGTGTTTTTTTTTTTTTTTATCATATCTTAAAAGTACTTTGTAAGCACAGTAATTAACTTCTCCTTTATGCAGCATCCTCCTGGGACAAATTACGCAGCTTTGCATGGCCCAGAATGCTTTGCAGCTGTGTAAATCTCCTCAGTGCTGGGAGTCTCCAGTGCTTCCAGCTCCCCTGTCGGCGCTTTTTGATCAAAAAAATTAATTAATAAATACATTTTTTAAAAAGTAGAAGGGTAATCCAGAGGGGACCGACAGGTCTTAATGTTTAATAGATTCTAATTAGATAATCAAAAGTTCAGGAGGGGTCGTGCTTGAGAAATACACTCTTGTTGTGTCCTGCTTTTTTCCACCTCAGGAGGAAATGTGAACCAGATAAACGATGGCCTTGATTCAAGAGGGGCTCCATATATTTCCAACTATTTGTGGCCAACGAGTAATTTTGATGCTGTTCTTCATATTGATAGAAGGAGCCTACATTTAATAAATAGCCCATTTACTGGGGTATAGGATTGGAAGTGCAGTTATCATCTCTTTTTTTCTCCCCCTGTTTGCCTCTAGCGGCAAATTAAATGGCAGGAAGAGGACAAATAGCGCGAAGGGTGGTCTTTTTTATGACAAACGCTCTTTCCTTAACTGCCACCATTCCTCCGATACCTATAATCCCGGTGAATTGTTTCATCGCACAAACTACTCTATCAATGCAAAAATGTGTGTGACATTGTGGATTTGTTCTTTTGTTGGTGTTGAATTTTATGCTTAACGGCAGAGTAGAAAACAGAAGAGCGCAGTAGTCTGAGTCCTTTTAACTTTGCTCTGTTTCTTCAGGGAGACGGGATATTACAGTGGCTTAGAGGATTTTTACATAAAAGAGATGCACACGCGTTTGATGACCACGCAGGCGCTTGGTAAGCAGCGTTGACACTCACTACGCCACAGTGACATTCATAAACTGCCTTGAGAACCCGCTGAGCCGCGGCCTGGGAGGGAGCCCTGATGTTGAAGTAAGTGGTTTTCCTTTTCTTTTTTTTTTTCTTTTTTCCTCGGCCAAACGCTTGATGCGCCGTGCCACCTGCTGTTACCGCCATCTGATGAGTAGCCGTGTGTTAGTGTGACCACATGGTGAAAAAGGTGCAGATTAACTTCAGAGATCACCTGCTTCACAACAGGATGTGTGCACAAAGGCTTAAGAACTAATCACCGGCAGCTTTTTAAAAGATGAGGTAAACCAGGTTACTCATGAGCACACGACTCGGTATTGAGGGCAAATTGAGTGTGGGTTGGAAAATGACAACAAACAAACAATAATTGTTTAAAGTTACAAAAGTCAACAACAGCCTTGATATAATATCGATAAGAGCAAATTGTACATTTTTGTCCTCATCTTTACTTTCACTTAGATTACAGAAATACATGAACGGTTTTGAAAGAAAATCAATGGTCTCCTCTGGAATATTTCTCCACATTTAAAATGAATGGAGACCAAAACTGATGAAAAATATAATCATGGTTATATTTTTCTAAGGTTAATTTTTCAACCCTCTACAACAATTTCTCAGTTTGAAAACTTTTACCTTCACCCTCTAATCCAACTATTCAGACACATTCATGTTATATTTGAGTCTCCATTTGAAGAAAACTGATATTATTTATTTCACTGGTAAACTCACACTCTTGGACAGGATGATTCATTTAAACTTACTTTCATATTACCTTACACAGTGTGTCAGCATGTTGATGGGAGTACAAATTGCATCCTATTCAATGCTGCAATCTGTCCTAATATGGACACACAACATGTATCTATCATGAAAGAGGGATTCCTCCTTTAATGCTCTTCCTCTTATTTCTTCCACTATTTGAATTTTTTTCTCCATTTTTTTTTAATTCAATCCTCATTCAATTGGAGGGCTTAAGTAACAGGGATTGTTGTGGACCTTTACAGCTTTAAAGACTGTAAAGGTCCTCGAATACATCATTTGAGATTTTGGGCTACACAAATAAAACTTCACATTTTTTCCATTAATGACCTTATAAATCACAATGCTAATTACTGACTTGATCTTCTCTGGAAGAAATGTTTTGACTATAAGTGTAGTTAGCCTCATCAAGACAGTACACACACACACACACACACACACACACACACACACACACACACACACACACATATATATATTTATATATATATATATATGTGATTTGTCAGTGTAATTCAATTTGTCTTCATTTCAACTAAAGAAACAAAGACTTTTATAGGGCTCCATAATAATACATTGGTATAAAAGTACTAATGAATTCGGGGACCATGTTTTAAGTACTTGGTTTCTTTGAAGAAAAGAAACAAAAGCCTTTCTACACTTCTCAGAGGTACATACATGTAATGACAACTCATCAACAACAGTTAAGATTTGAGGGGAACGCTTAGGCACAACACAGTATGGTGATAGCTGCTATACAGACACATATATCCTGCAGACTCTCTACTTATTCTTGCATAAAACACTGTCAAAAAACATTTAGCAGTCATTCTAGTATCCCTAGCACTGAGAATCTAACAGCTTTTACTCTGAAATCAATGATATAATGTTGCTAAGCACTTTCTTTATATGCAAAGTTTAAATATTCTTGCACATTTCTATACTTCTCATTTTGAAAGCAATTATTTTACCTGTTTAACATTATTTTTCAATTATTACCTTTGTTGTCTAGTTTTTGTGTTACACAGTAACTTCATATAGTTAAGTACATACATTTTAAGCCCATATCTGCATTTATTATATTTCGTATTTTAATGTTTTCCATCAATATATATAATTATATACAGTGCCAGAGGTTCAAGGGCAACGCGAAAAGAGGAACCTTCGTCTCCTCCTTGTGTTCTAACGGGGAATAAAAACACCGTTGGACACTTCCTGTTTTCAAGAGAAACAACTGGCGTGAGTATTAGAGTTTTTTTAACCAACTTACTGTGTTTGTCGCTTTAATAGATTTATGAACCAACTGCGGAAAAAAGCTGGCGCGTGAACGTGTTAGCCGCCAATGCTAGCTAGCACTGTACCGTTACATGTTACCGTGTTTGTTGCTTGAAATAAAACAACTCTACCGTCACAGACATTATTTCATGATAAGATGTAGTTTTAATTCAGAGAAAGTTGGTTGGAAAAGATCCATTCTCTGTAGATAATCGCTAGCCGAACGGTCCGGTTTACGTACGTTAATAACAAGTTGGGATGAAGCTGCTGATATGAAACATGAACTCACTAAAAACCTGTTTTGTGTTTTCTGCGCGTGTTAGGGTGAAAAAGATACCTTTCCCGTGCTGTGAAGAACTGGAGGAGACATGCCTTTCCTCCATGGATTTCGACGGATCATCTATGAGTATCAGCCGCTGGTGGACGCTGTGATGTGTGTTATTGGGCTGAAGGAAGGAGATGACAGGTACACACGAGCCATGGCACCTAATGTATTCTAACGAGCTTTATTATACTTTTATAGACGTTTATAATTAATAGTCTATTGTAATTAACAAGACTTAGTTTTCATTTCGCAGTCAATTGTAAGATTTTTTTTTTTTATACAAAGACCAATGTCTTCCACCCTCCTCGGAAGAATCACTAGTTTCTTCTAGTAACGGGTGATGAGCCTTTATCAGGCAACGATATCGGGGCGTGGCCCTGCTGTCAGACCTGACCACGCCCCTGCCACGCCCACCTATCAGGCCACTCCTTCTCCTCCTAGTCACTAGGACCTAGTGAATACGCACCTATTCTGGACGTCAGAACAGCCCATCACTCACAGGTTGGTGGTCCCCAGAACCATCACATGCAAGAGGCAATCCAAAAAATATCAGTGTCCACTTTGTCCACCAAAGGTCGAAGAGAAACTGGTGAAAAGGAGGGAAAAAAAACAAAAAAGAAAAAGACACAAAAGGAAAACAGAACAAAAGTGGCCATCATACTGCCATACAAAGGGGATCATGGAGTATAAATATCACATCAGCGCACTGATCAAACCACTCAGCAAGAGCAGATTTAACCAAACAATGAATGGAATGTCATCTACAAAAAAAATACCATGCAATAAATCAAACTGGCAGAAGTTTCATTAGAGGCAAAAAGGAAATGGGGGGAAAAAAGTACAAGAAAACCAATAAAAGGACATTACAGACCACTATAAAAGAGAAAATTACATCCTGAAGTGGGAGGAAGCCATAGCAGTTGCTACCAGTGCTGGTTAAGGGCGGCAGTGGAGCTGAGGGGGTTTTATATGCCGTCATATACCTGGAGTAGTGACCTGACCACGGGATTTGCCAGGGCGACCACGTTTATAGCCGTTACTACAGGCGACTCCTCTGAGGAGGACGGAAGACGTCATCTCGTCAGTGATTTAAAAAAAAAAAAAAAAAAAAAAAAGAGCAAGGAATTCCTGCCAACTCAATGAGTTTTTTTCAGTGCTCTCTGAAGAACCTCACTGGAGCTCCAGAAAGCACAGTCCGTCTCATAAATATTCACGAGCCTCTGTTCCGGCTGATTTTCATTGTGGAGGGCTGTAGAAAAGTGGATGTGATGGTGGGGGCAGGAGTCAAGGAAGTACGAATGAGCTCTGAAACGCTAGTGTTTCTGAAATCCAGGCTGTATGCATTTCTCAGTTTTTCTGAGTGTTAGATGCATTGTGTAGGTTTTATATAACCAGTAGACCTCATCAAGAATATTAAAAAAATGCATGAAAGTGGCTTTTTGCATGATATGGGATCTTTAATTTTAACTTTTAACTTAAGTAAGCGTTTCTGCTCCATTATAATGTATTTTTGTTGTACATAATGCAGACACACCTGTGTAATTTCACACAGTTTGAATGAAAGCCGGCTACTTTCTGCACTTCCAGAGGAGCACCCCCTGAGGACGAGAGCAGCCTGCGCAGCTCCCTGGTGGAGCTGCTGGAGCAGGAATCCCAGTCGGATGTGTTTGCGGAAGGCATCAGCTACGCTTTGTTTAAGGTGGCGGAGCGGGGACTGGTGTACGCTGCCGAGATCCTCCTGTGCTACGGCGCTGACCTTAACTTTGAAGGTGAGAGATGAGGAGGAGATTCAGATGCTGTTGGGTTTCCTTTTACTGACGCACTGTGGAACGGAACGCAGCTTTGGTCTCCTGTTATGTGAATGGCAGGGGAATGAACAGCAACCTGTCAGGGCTCAGCCAAATCCAGCTGTGGTGACCCCTGGTGGTTGTGGGGTTGTTTTTCCCCCCTGGGATATAATAGCATGCAGAAATGTTCATATTTCACTGGTTCCTTCCCAACCCTCTCCATATACCCATATTAAAATAGAGTTTTCAGTACAATCCTAATGCATATTTAGGGAAGGGCGGGGAAATATAAAGAGGTGTAAAGCAAATTTTTGGATTTAAAAATGTTATAAAATTATATGTAAATATTTTGTGAGGAGGTAAAAATCTTAACCTTACACTCAGGAATTCTATTGAAATAAAGAAGTATTTCATGTACATGTTAAATTCATAATTTGTTGTGTATATAGGGCCGCAACTAACTGATATTGTAATAGATTCATTTATTGATTGCGTAAATGCAAGTCACAGTTTCTAAAAGCCAACAATGCAAGCTAAAAATGTTGTGTATTGTCGTAAGTTTGGGTTGACACCAAATTTTGCTTTTGGCTCTTGGCCTGACAAAGATTGTAAATCCTGGCTTTATATTTTGTACGGTGGATTTTCTCCTACTCCTTCATCCTTCAGTGCCAGCATGAATACATATTCAGAATACTTAGTTTTAGTTTTATAACTTTAATTTTCATAACACCTTTAGAAGAAGGTGTCTACTTTTTTTAAGAGAACCTCATCTATGTATTTTCTTATATTTAATTTCTATGGATGTGTGTGTGTTTCTTTCTTTTCACTCCCCAGACCCAGTGTCTTACTACAATCCACTACACATAGCGGTTTTGAGGAACAGGCCCAACATGGTGAAGCTGCTGGTCGGACGCGGCGCAGACATCGAAAAGAGGGACAGGGTGAGTCTCACAGTTACACAACAAGAAGTATGGATACGCTCTCTTAACACCGTGTCCCTCATACTTTGTACGATTATACGGGGATCTCCCAAAACCTATTTGAAATTTGTTTCCTAATCAATATTAATACTCAAACATTGATGAATAATGTGTTGACCATGAAGCACTGAGAGTAAGACCTACTTATGTATCTAAAAGTTGTATATATGTTCATCTACATTTATAAACGACTGATAAAGAACACAACAAATTAGGTATTTACCATGTAAATGATATTTCTTTTACCGGTCAGTGATAATTCATGTTTGGCAAGATGAGAAAGTCAAACAGTTTTAAAATACAGTTGTCATCAGGTCCCTTCAAAATGTACATTTTCTGTTCATTGGGTTGGGTTTTTGTCATTTTAAAGTCAATTTTTTTTTTACAAAATAAATCAAATAGCGTAACCAAGAGATAATAAACCCATATAGAATATAAAAGTTGTTGATAGCATGTGCTTTTTTAAGAGAGTTAAACTTCCCTTTCCCCCATGAAGCCCAAAATGCCATGCACTATATGTTTCTAACTCCATTTGGTAATGGTAACTAGCCTGTAACTCATTTAGCGCTAACTTCTCCAACTTAAAACAGTAACCAGGATGACCAATATTAGCCTTTGCTGATGAGTTTGTGATTTGCTACTTCACCAGATGTGAAAAAGCCTCTCAGTGTTACAAGTGTTAAAAGTAACAACCATTTTGGAACCTTCAGAGCTGCAGCCCTCATGGAGATGAATGTACTGTATCTATGTTGTTACCTGGCAGATCCATGAGAGCAGTCCCCTGGATCTGGCCAGCGAGGAGTCGGAGCGGTTGCCCTGCCTGCTCACCCTGCTGGACCTGGGTGCCCACGTAAATGCACGGGATAAACATGGTAAATGAATGCCCTTCCTCATTAAAAAATAAATAAATAAATAAATCAGTAAATGATTGATTTTGTTGGAGTGATTGTTTTGGTCTTGTCTCCAAAAGGAAAAACCCCTTTGCTCCACGCCTTGGCGAGCAGCGACGGACTCACGGTGCATAACACGGAAAACATCAAGCTGCTACTCGAGAGAGGTAGCGACTGTGAAACAGCTGCCATCTTCACTTTGCTGTCTTGTCCTCTTATGGTTATTCAAAAAAAAGAAAAAAGAGATTTCTGCCAGCATCACAGCTACCTCGCTACATTCAGAAAGTTAGCGTCGGCATGTTTACACGCTCACACATTCTGAGATCAAAATACCCCGTCAGATGCTGAGGTGAATATGCACACGTTGAGTTTTTGACTCAACTGGAATTGAGCAGAACTAAACCTGTGATCCACACATGAGGAAACATAACAGGTTTTACCTAAGGATGTTAAAGACACAAAGTCTGTCATCTAGCATAATATTCAAATATCTGAACGACCTGTTCAGCATCAAATATTTGCCTGTAGACCTACAGCAATTAGTCGATTAACTGTTACATTAATCACCACCCGTTTTCAAAATCATTTTGAGTGATTTTGAAAAAAAAAATGTCCAAATTCTCTGGGTTCAGCCTCTCAAATAAGACGATTTCCTGAAACAGACATTTTTGGTAAATCTTCAGTTTGGGAAAAAAAATGCGGTTCTGGACACAGTACTCAACATTTTACAGCATTTTATGGACCAAACAGCTAAATGATTAATTGCTTCAATAATAGCTTAATTGACTATAACAATAGTCATTAGCTGCAGCCCTAAATAATAATTTTAAAATGATTGCAAAAGTTAACATCTAACTAATGTAAAAAAGGCAAGCATTATGGTAATGTGATCTAGCCTTTCCGATCCATTGATAAATTGATCATATTTTTATCCTGAAAGCAGCGTGCACGTCAAAAGAGAGGTCAGCATTAAATATTACCTCCAGATTTCTAGCAGTCTGCTTCATCTCTTTTGACAGATTGACAAGATTAGAAGCAAAAGAGCTGATTAAAATTTGGGGGGATCAAACAGAATGACCTCAAACTTATCACCAATAAATTCAAGGAAGTTTTGGGAAATGCCAGATTTTATATCGATAGACAGGGTGTCTTCTGTAGTTACCGGACCCCATTGCATCATCAGTGCCCTTCAAATTCTAAGGAGAAGGCTGACACATTGGTGCTGTATGATGCC
This sequence comes from Eupleurogrammus muticus, assembly GCA_036785175.1. Lineage (NCBI taxonomy): Eukaryota > Metazoa > Chordata > Actinopteri > Scombriformes > Trichiuridae > Eupleurogrammus > Eupleurogrammus muticus. Next base: position 10,777,320 of record JAYKQN010000005.1, read on the forward strand.
TATTTCATTTTCAATGAGCAACTCCCACACAGGCAGCAGGTGGCACACGTCTACGCCAGGTTTCACAGCAGTGTCCTATTTTCCACCGTCGCCACTGCTGAAAAATGGAGTTGTCTGCTCCCTATGGATCTCCACCGTTTCCTCGTTTGTGCAACGTTAAAGTAGATGAGGAGCGGCACTAGCTGCACTTTAAGCTTAAAGACCTAGCTCTTTTGGGAACACCTCTGCACTCCTTAATTAAAAAGAAATGATTCATTAATTAAGAAACCGGCCCCTCTCATTGCCACTGTGCACTGCCCGTTGGTTCCTAGGAGTCAAACTGAGCTTCAGGGCAGATCTTGGATTCTCCTCTCCTATTACTGGTGTTGTATTAACTCTCAGACAGAAATCACATTATAATAGTTCCAAGATTCGATGCGCTGTTAGCATCTCCAGCAGATAGAACTAAGTGTTTTGATTATTGAAACAATTATTCTATTAGTTGCTTGGTTTATAAAATTGTGTAAAATGTTGATTACTGTTTCCTAAAATGTTTGTTTTTTTGTTTCTGGTGAATCTGGATATTTGCTTCTTAAGAATAACTCAAAACAAATAATCTATTAACAAAACAGTTAATGTAATAGTTGGCATTTCATCAATTGATCGATTACTCATTGCAGCTGTAACCAGTACTAGTGTCAGAACAATTGATGAAAATGATCTTTTGACTATGTGATCAAATTATTCACATTACTTTAGTTGGTTTTTTTTATAGGTTTTGGGCTTCAAAGCTTTTAGACTGTTCTTTCTACTGTGTGTGTGTGCTTGAGCATGTGCACATGTAATCACTTTCGACCAATCAAAGAAAAGTTTGTGAATGTGAATATTTATTTTTAAGTCCTTTTTCCCTCTTTTCTAGGGATGTATAAATCTCAGAATGTGTTCCTGGGTCAAAGTGGCTTCTGTCAGAGCAGGCCACAGCTGTGTTGCTAAGGGATGTCCTCCTCTGTCCAGGTGCTGACGTGACGGCCGCTACTGTGGACGGCGAGACGGTCGAGTCGTCGTTGGTGTTCCTGGTGAAGGAGGCTCTGGAGGCCAGCGCGGAAGACGCCGCCGAGATCGGCCGCTTCTGCCTGAAAGTCACGCAGCTCCTGCTGGCCCACGGCGTGGACCCCAGCTGCTGCCTGAACAGCGACGGCGAGCCCTTCCTGACCCAGACCAGCCTGGAGCACTTCGACCTGCTCTTCCCGCTGGCCGTGCTCCTGGTCCAGAGCGGCGCCGCCCTGGTCTGCTCCTACCACAGCGACCCGTGCTGGTCGCTGTACGGCCTGGTTCTCCAGCGGCTCAGGACAGCCCTGCAGCAGTGCTCCGACCAGAGCCACGCCTCCGAGCTGCTGGAGCAGGCCGAGGCGCTGCTCGACCTGGCGAGGGTCAACGTCCCCGCGCTGAACCCGGCCCCCAGGTCGGCGCTCCCCGCGGCCGAACAGGACCCCCACCCGTACGCTCAGGCGTTGCTCGACCTGCAGAAGCGGGTGACGGAGCACGACACAAGCCCCCCGGCCCTGCGCTGCCTCTGCAGGGCTTTCATCAGGGGCCACCTGCAGCCGTGGCCGCTGGAGGACCGGGTCAAAGCGCTGCCGCTGCCGGACAGACTCAAAGACTTCCTCCTTCCCGAGCACACGTACACGCCGAAGTCAGGCTGGGACTGCTTTAAGCCCCGCCCCCAGCAGAGCCAGCGCTGATGACACACACCACTGTTTCCTCGTACGTTCCTTTACGTTGTCTTACCTTCAGTATGAAATGAAAGACACGCCTCTAATAATTTGTGTAAGACACCCGTGCATTTATCATCAGGTGCAACTCAAACCTATCAAAACCACTGAGGCTGTTGTGGCCTTATTGTGTCTGTGCCAAACTTACAGACGTGTGTGTGTGTGTGTGTGTGTGTGTGTGTGTGCGTGCGTATGCGCGCGTGTGTTTACAGCAAGACTAAAAGTTATGTCTGTGCAATGAGTCGTCTCTACAGCTGCCTGAAACCCTGTTGTGTAAATTTAATTGCAGTATGAAATACAGCCAGCAGATGGCAGCGCTGCTCTAGTGTATCAGAAGCAGCTCAGATGTCAGGGTCAAATATTTAGTTGTTCACAGTGCAGCCGATTACGTTTGTTGCAAGAGCAGCAGATCGCATTTAAATTTAATCTCCTCAACGATGTGATGATGGAATTAAATGGGCGCATCTTACCAACAATGTCCTGATAGCAGTGTTGTGTTTTTTTCACTGTTTTGCAGCTGACCAGGTAGTGGCAGCTTAAATTTTTGTTGCCTGTTACATAAGAGTAATGTAAATGATGTTTTACATTTACAACTAGGGCACAAGGATTTAAGAATAAATCGCGGTCGGATTTTTAAAAGGTGAACTAGATTAGTCACAGCACATAGCTGGAAACTGAGGTTGGGTAAATTGGGTGTGGATGTATTAGCTACTTTTGGAGGGATTTTGAGCTGAGCATCCATCTGTTCAGGGAACAATGCTTTTATTGATCGGCTGTCCTGGTTATTAAAACAATTGTTTCAAAAGTCATGAAGTTAGAAATAGACCTTCATTAAATGGTGACAGTTGTGTTTTTCACTTTATCAGAGGACGTCAGTATTCGGGCTGCAACTACCGACTATTTTAATAGTTGATTAATAATCGGTAATAATGTTTCACTTACCTTTGCTGTTCAGAAAATAATAAGATGCTGTAAAAACGTAAATGTTTATTTCCATAAATTAAAGATGTTACCTTAATATTTTTTTTTTGGGGGGGTCAAGACCAACTCTCCACTACCCCCAAATCATTAGTTTACTATTAGAGAAGACTAAATAAGCCAGAAAATATTCCGAGTTGAGAAGCTGAAACTTTGTCTAGACCTCCAACTGCTGAGACAAGCTGTTGCGATGGTTAGAAAAAAAAATGAAAAGGTGAAGCAAATTGAGGAGTAGTATAAACAACAAAGTGGAACATTTGAGCAACATCCCCATATAACGCAACAAAATTGCACATTTGCACAATGACCACATAGACCAGCACATAGTATTCAAACTAAGCTGCACACATACACACCAGCAGAAAAATACAATATTAAAATAATGCTCCAGTAAATGTAGGGATCCCACAAGTTTTTTGTACAGGGCACACTAATCCCACTAAAAACTCTGATTTCATGCATGTGCAGAAACTGCACTCAGGCAGGTAAAATAACAAATGTGCAGCACTGATTTCAGGCCTCATAGCCTGTCGGCCTGTGAAACACTGCTGCCACCTAAAGTCAGACTTAGAATTGTTATCCATACAGGATGCTGGAAACCTGCCACAACAATGGGCCTCATCATTCAGCGGCGTTCTCTTAAATCTCTTCTCATTTTCTGTTACGTGGAAAAAAAATAAGAGAAAATGCACAAAACAATCACGACATCCCCATTGTGCTGAAGGATGAATCCCAATTGTCAGGATATGTAATACCTTTTAAACACTATACAAGGGCAGGTGTTGTGTCTTGTGCAAATACAAGAAACAAATACTAAATATCATTCGGGTTATTTGAAGCAATTTCAAAAATCTATTTGGTTTTGCCATTTTTTTTTTTTACCTTCGATTCTCCATTAAACACGGCCTTCAAACTCAATGTAATTCCATTTATTTCACTGGCAATCTCGTCGCCGTAGGAAAGAATGTAGCATTTAAAGATGTTCCTTCTTCAGCAAGACATTTACATTAGTTTTGTGGCTCATTCTGTCAGTCACAGCATACGATCTGTTGTGTTAAAGGCAGCGTGATTACCAGAAGTTGTGTTCAGAACAGGGCTGCAAAATCAGCCAGTTGTGTTAAAAATGACGTCTTTTTGTAAAAGCGTACTTCCTCCGTGGTTTTTCAAAGTCTACCATCTGTCACCACACCCAGACACAGGAACAGGACAAAGGTGACTTTTGGCAGCCAGATGCTGTCAGCGTAATGGAGTAGTCAAAAGCTGCCACGGGCTAATATAATGTTCGTTGGTAGTTGGAAAATAAAAAAAATAGAACCATAGATTTGTTACTGACCCACATATCCGCATATCATTCTCCTGACTTAATGCCTGACTTAATATTTGTTGAAAAATTTGAATCTGATAATTAAAAAATTGAAATAGAAAATGTTGTGCCAACAGTACAAATTACAGCAAAATATTAGATCAAATATTAGACGTTTGCCAGATCTAAAAAAACATTTAAAACATCTGATAGTTAATGAATGACCATAAATTGCAATGAGGCAAAGTTTTGCTGAAGAAATGGTCAGCTCTGTAGGACATACAGATGATTTATTTGTGGTATTTTAACACAACTCTATTAAATTATTCTCAAATTTCAGCTTCGACTGAGATGTGACCCAAGATAGTGCAAACCAGATTTTATGTGTATTTGTGTGATGACGAGATATAAACTCTTTTGCATTTGCAGCATCCCCTGTGTGACTGTGTGAACATGTGCAGCAAATTCGCTTACACTAGCATAAACCAATTTTGATTCATGAGTACTCTTGTAAAATTGTACTTAAAGACACTGGTTTAAAAATGTATCATTTAAAAAACTGACTTGTTAAATTTAAATCCTTTTGATAACTTTGGGAAGTTGTAGCCCGGGGTCTCATGTTATTTTAATAGGGACAGCCAGATGCTACTACGGCTCTATAATCAAATCATGAAAGAATGAAACTGAAGCATTTATCAGGGTTTCCTTCTAGTTGTGACTGTGTAGAAATTATTAAGTGACAGTGATTAATTGTAGATGAATTTAAAGGATAAGTTGAATCTTCAGGATTTAAACGGTTAACATGCTTAATAATTTCTACATAATGGTTGCTCTCCTATTACACTGTTGAGGTGCAGCGAGTCATGATGAATACTTGAGTGAACTGGAAGTGGAAGTGGGACGCAGCACGAGTCTCTTAAGGTGCGTCTCAAGTCTCTCGTTTCCGTCTCTCGCTTCCTTTCCTTGCATCTGAGTGCTGCGTTTATGTGCCACCCGGAGCTGGGAAGGAATTCTCCAGACGACAGTGTGTTCGTGTGTTTTAAGTCATATAATGGGAAAACTATTATGGATGGAAAGGAAAGAAACATTGTTGATGTGTCCACTTTTATGTTAGTGATTTTATTTCATTCCCTAAAATCATTAAAATAATGTTTTAACTGACTTATCAGTGTTGATACTAATAAATACAAATATTTTATATGCAATATCTAAACTATACGATAAGAATGTTTTTTTTATATATTATATATAAGAATTAAAAAAATCATTAACTGTAGTGCATGTAAGATTTACCTATAATATTAATAAAAGGTTTCTATCCATTTACAAATATTTAATTCCTATATTTATATATATATATATTTCTATATTTTCCCCAATTGCAAATTAACATCAGATATTTCACATATATGTGTGTGAATATGTTTTATTACCAGGTTGTCACACAAGAAAAAGTGATGGGTAAAAGCAAAGACCTTCACAACCTTAAAGCTGCAAAAACACACTGATGGCTTTGGTTACAGAAGGATTTACAAACTTTTGAATATTCCAGTGAACTCTGTCGGGCTATAATCTGGAAGTGGAAAGAACATCATTTCACCTTGATTGAAGGAAGGACTGAATGGAAGATAATGATCCCTAACACGCAGCCAAGGAAAGTCTGGTTTCAGAGAAAGCAAATAAAGCTGCTAGATCGGCCATGGACAATCACTTGACTCGAATCCAATAGAAAATCCATGGAAAGAACTAAAGTTCCAAAAGTTCATAGAAGAGGCCTACGGAACCTTCAAGATTTGAAGACTGACCAAATCACACCTGAGTAATGCGTCTGGTTCGTTTCTCCATACAGGAGGCGTGTTGAATCTGTTAGTACCAACCAAGGATCCTCACATTTTGAACAGTGTCATCTCATTTTATTATGCGTAACTTAATTTCTGACTTATTTCTTTGGGTTTCTTTCTATATATAGCTTACTTGGGATTTTACTGACATCATGTCATGTCAATATATTGGTTTAAAAATGGCGTTCAGTACTTATTTTACCTGCCACATATGCAGAAACATGATGGATGGGAGTTTTTTCAAAACCATTCCAGACTTTCTGAGCAGTTTTTCCGACATGTTATCGTGAATTTCCTCAGTCGGAAATTCTTTTCCTTCGGCGTGACCGGCAACAAATGAATGCAGCATAATGCTGTGTACATTACACACTGCTCAGAGGCATCAGAACCATTCCTACTGGCAGAATGTCTGCATATTCATTATTTGCATCTGTATTTATTTATTGATATTCTGCTTGTGGTTGTATTATTTAATCACTCAAAATATGACCAGGGCGTCTTTTTTAACAATCTTGAATGCTTCAGGGAAAATTGAATGATGTAACCTAACAATATAAAAAAACACCTAGATGCAACACACATGTAACCTATTATAGTGTTTTCTTTGCATTATTCCTGACAAATCAAACAATGAATGAATTAAATAAAAATATCAAACCTGATACTCAGGAATTTAGAGCCTAATTGGATCCCTAATAACAAAAAAATGAGGGAGATAGAACAGATCATGAAAATATGAAGAAATACAGAAATGTTGTTTATGGTTCTTTTGTTGATCTGACCAACTTAACAGTGAACCTGAAAACAAATGAAATATGAAACGTGGGAGTGATATACCAGATAAAGCTGTGTACTAATCTTCTCTCCTGTATTAAACTGCAGTTGCTATGTCTTTTTTATTTCTACTCTTCATCCTTTGTGGCTACGAACATCACAGACACCTTTACTGTGTCTTGCAATTACTATGCCAACTTATGACGTCTTTTTTATTTAAAAAAATCTTTTTTTCTTGTTATACCTTATTTTTAAAATCTGAAGACTGAACTGGTCTATAACAATGTGTAAAACTGTGCACCTACCTTTGAAAAAAATTAAGTTCAATACAATTTCTATACTTTCACTTAAGTTTTGCATAACAAAAAGCCAATTATTTAACAGACAAATCAAGTTTAGTACAAAGTAGTAACATTTAGCCTTTTTAAACGTGGATCATTAAAAATGATCAATAATCATGGTTATCAACTGATATGAAACATTTTATGTCAATATATGTTCCAATATATGCAACTGAAACCTAACAAACCACTTAGGCCTTTTTTAAAGCCTTACATGTTCACTGTTTCCCGAGAACAAAGGTGAAGAAAGGAACGTTGCATGTTTTTTTTTAACCTCACTTCCCTGCACAATTGCATGTGTGTGTGTGTGTGTGTGTGTGTGTGTGTGCATGTGTGTGTATATTTACAACAAGATTAAAAGTGAAGTCTGTGCAATCAATCTTTGAGTCGTCGTCACTTCGGTGATTAAAGGGGCTGTGCAGCTGCTTTGAACCGGTCATGTGATGGAAAGCTGCAGTGCACCCTGACATCCACCAGATGGCAGTGTTGCTCTGGCGCCTCAGACGCAGCTCAGATGTCAGGGTCAAATATTTAGTTATTCACAGTGCAGCCTATTACATTTATTTATTTTTTTCTTCCGAGCGCAGTGGAACCCATTTATATTTTATCTCCTCAACATGATGTGATGATGGGCGATATACTGTGGAATTAGTTTATCGTCCGGCTTAGCATGAAGGTGGCCAAATAAGACGTGACGCGTGCGTCTCCACCGGCGGCGTCCTGGCAGCGACGTGAAGCAAGCGTTGACATTATTCTCTGTTTGTCAACAGATTACTGTTTTGCGGCTGACCAGGTAGTGGCAGTGCGGTGCTGCTCATCACTTTTTGTTATACTCACTTAGCTGCCTGGAATAATGTAAATAGTGCTATACATTTACACCAAGGTTGTGTTCATGCATCAAACATCAGTGTGTATGACATCGCAGAGAGACAGGGCCTGTAGATGCTCTGACATGTGTTTTTTTTTTTATTTCACTGTGACATACTGTAGCTACAGTGGCTGCTGGCATGGAAAGTTTTACCAAGCATCCTTAATGCTTGAGTTTTAAAATTCAGATGAATTCAGATGTAGCACTCACATCACCTCACATCTACGAAATCTGCTCATCCCCATTTCCAGTAATGAACGAAACCGTGACTACAGGGATCGTGCTGTTATTCTACACGAACATCAGAGGGTATATATGTGTTTTGTGTCTGTGTATGTCCGTATGTGTGTGTGACCGTGTGCGTGTGTGACCGTGTGTGTCTGTGTGTGTGTGTGTGTGACGAGCAAACTAAATAGGACATTGTGTTACACAACTAACCCCTTCCTGACATTGCTGAAGCTGGAGTGGCTCCAAGGCTTGCAGGCGCTCCAGCTCCTCTTGGTTATCTAGGTCACAGCCTCTGAGGAGAAGAGCCTCGGCAGCAGCAGCAGCAGCAGCAGCAGCGTTAACAGCAGCAGCGTTAACAGCAGCAGCAATAGCAGCAGTAGCAGTGTTAGCAGCAGCAATAACAGCAGCAGCAGTGTTAGTGGCAGCAGCATTAACAGCAGCAGTGTTAACAGCAGTATTAATAGCAGCAGCAGCAGCAGCGTTAACAGCAGTAATAATAGCAGCAGCAGCAGTGTTAGCAGCAGCACTAACAGCAACAGCAGCAATAATAGCCACAGCAGCAGCAGCAGTAGTGTTAGCAGTAGCATTAACAGCAGCAGCAGCACTGACAGCAGCAGCAGCAGTGTTAGCAGCAGCACTAACAGCAGCAGCAGCAGCAATAATAGCCTCAGCAGCAGCAGCAGTGTTAGCAGCAGCAGTGTTAGTAGCAGCAGCATTAACAGCAGCAGCAGCAGTAGTGTTATCAAAGGCATTAATAGCAGCAGCAGCACTGATAGCAGCAGCAGCAGTGTTAGCAGCAGCACTAACAGCAGCAGCAATAATAATAGCCTCAGCAGTAGCAGCAATAATATCCACAGCAGCAGCAGTGTTATTAGCAGCAACATTAACAGCAGCAGCAGTGTTAGCAGCAGCATTGATAGCAGCAGCAGTGTTACTAGCAGCAGCATTAACAGCAGCAGCATTAACAGCAGTAATAATAGCAGCAGCAGCAGCAGTGTTAGCAGCAGCACTAATAGCAGCAGCAATGATAGCAGCAGCAGTGTTAGTAGTAGCAACATTAACAGCAGCAGCAAAAACAGCAGCAGCGGCAGCAGCGTTAGCAGCAGCAGCAGTGTTAGTAGCAGCAGCAGCACCATTAACAATGCAAGCAGCAGCATTAGCAGCAGCAACATTAATAGCACTAGCAGCAGTGTTGGCAGCAGCAGTGTTAGCAGCAGCAGTGTTAGCAGCAGCGGCATTAATAGCAGCAGCATTAACAGCAGCAGCAGCACTATTAACAATGCAAGCAGCAGCATTAGCAGCAGCAACATTAATAGCACTAGCAGCAGTGTTGGCAGCAGCATTAATAGCAGCAGCAGCATTAACAGCAGCAGCAGCAATAATAGCAGCAGCAGCATTAACAGCAGTAGCATTAATAGCAGCAGCAGCAGTGTTAGCAGCAGCAGCATTAACAGCAGCAGTGTTAACAGCAGTATTAATAGCAGCAGCAGCAGCAGCAGCAGCAGCAGCAGCGTTAACAGCAGTAATAATAGCAGCAGCAGCAGTGTTAGCAGCAGCACTAACAGCAGCAGCAGCAATAATAGCCTCAGCAGCAGCAGCAGTGTTAGCAGCAGCAGTGTTAGTAGCAGCAGCATTAACAGCAGCAGCAGCAGTAGTGTTATCAAAGGCATTAATAGCAGCAGCAGCACTGATAGCAGCAGCAGCAGTGTTAGCAGCAGCACTAACAGCAGCAGCAATAATAATAGCCTCAGCAGTAGCAGCAATAATATCCACAGCAGCAGCAGTGTTATTAGCAGCAACATTAACAGCAGCAGCAGCAGTGTTAGCAGCAGCATCGATAGCAGCAGCAGTGTTAATAGCAGCAGCATTAACAGCAGCAGCATTAACAGCAGTAATAATAGCAGCAGCAGCAGCAGTGTTAGCAGCAGCACTAATAGCAGCAGCAATGATAGCAGCAGCAGTGTTAGTAGTAGCAACATTAACAGCAGCAGCAAAAACAGCAGCAGCGGCAGCAGCGTTAGCAGCAGCAGCAGTGTTAGTGGCAGCAACAGCACCATTACCAATGCAAGCAGCAGCATTAGCAGCAGCAACATTAATAGCACTAGCAGCAGTGTTGGCAGCAGCAGTGTTAGCAGCAGCGGCATTAATAGCAGCAGCATTAACAGCAGCAGCAGCACCATTAACAATGCAAGCAGCAGCATTAGCAGCAGCAACATTAATAGCACTAGCAGCAGTGTTGGCAGCAGCATTAATAGCAGCAGCAGCATTAACAGCAGTAGCATTAATAGCAGCAGCAGCAGTGTTAGCAGCAGCAGCATTAACAGTAGCAGCAGCATTAACAGCAGCAGCAGCATTAATAGCAGCAGCAGCAATAATAGCAGCAGCAGCATTAACAGCAGTAGCATTAATAGCAGCAGCAGCAGTGTTAGCAGCAGCAGCATTAACAGCAGCAGCCCTGCATGACACACGCTTCATTCTCCTGTCTGTCTGAATCTTCCCGCATACTCTTGACAAAACCTCAACACTGGCCCTGGTCAAATGAGGAAGAGAGAGAGAGAGAGGAGGGGGGGGGAGGAAGGGTAGAAGGGGGTGTGGGAGGCAGAACAGTGGAGGGGGTAGAAAAGGAAAAAAAAAGCCTCCACTTTAAAGATACAGAGACGACATCTGTGGACTGGTTGTGGGAGCACTTGGTGGAGGAGAAATGGAAATGGTAACATTGGATTACATCTAGCACAAGGCACCCGCCATAGGAAACGCCATCCACCCAACGCAACTATCCCAACGCTTTAAAGAGGCAGAAGAAGAAAAAATAAGGGGGAAATATAACTGCCTTCTTCCATAGACTCCAATCCCCTGTTTGTAGGAGGTGATAGAATAGAGATAGTGGGGGGAGGGCTATAAGCCAGTACTCTCCATCCAGCATTTATTGGAAAACAGTGCGAGTGAAGCTTGGTACTGAAATTAGTTATTGATCTATTCTCTCCCTGAAGCCCATGGGTCTTTCCCACCACACCTGCTTGTTCTCTCATTGCCTTTTTTTATTCTTTCACCGCAACCCATTGTATCTTTCAACCTTTGCTTTGAGCTCCTGGCATGTTTTGTTCTTCTGGTTTTGCAGTTCATTTTAGTGTGTGTGTGTGTTTTTTTTTTTTTTAATGCAGGAGAAAAAGGATCCGTGCATAGTGTGATAGCAATTTAATTTGCATTTATTTCACTGATAGCCTCATCATGCTTGGAAAAAAAAGTCTTTTTCAACATTTTCAACAATAGCATTAGTTTTATGATGCCAGAACATACAATACATGGTGTTAACAGCACACTAAATATTTAACTAACAACTATCTTGGCAATCAATTATTCTATCAATTACATAAACATTTGTTTCATTAGTTGTTTGGTTAATAGAATGGTATATATCAGTTTACTATTATAGAAGACTAAAGAAACCAGAAAGTTATTTGATTTGAGAAGCTGAAACCAGAGAATTTTGATGTTTTCTTCTTGAAAATGACTCAAATTGATTATCAGAATAGTTGGCAACTAATCGATTAGTTGTCTAATTGTTGCAGCTCTACAAAGTAATCACAGTCATTACCAAATCGACCTTTAACCATATGAAAGGAAAACCTCACGCATGTTTTTTTTAGCCATGTATATACCGTATACATACAGTATATTACCATTCACTGTTCTTGTTGTGACATCACAATTTCGCAGAAGTGCCAGTGGGTTATTTTAATGCAGTAAACAATTGAGGATTTCGAAATGTTCAACACTTGAGCCTAGATCTTCCTCATAATTAATTCCTATATTATCAATTAATTAAAATATTACTTTCTAGGAAATAGCACCTTTAATGTAGTACATGCAACATAAACACATTTAATAATATACAGTTGATTATTTTTAAATGATAAACCCATACAACTTTTATTAAATTTAATTTATTCAAACTAAAATGTTTTTTATTCATATAAATTGAGTAAATGATTGAAATTAACTTTTTTTTCCATTTAAATGTGATCAATAGAAGCTAATTTAAAAGTAATTGGAATAACAACTGAATGCCGTTTCTTTCTTTCTTTGTTTATGTTGATGCTTGTGAGAGTTCCACGTCTGGCTCGGACCTTTTTCATTCACCACCACGTCACCAACTGAAAGTCATTGTAGTCTATTCCAGGCCTTTTTTTTTCTTTTATAGAGCGCAGCCCATGCAGAATGTGCATCTCCCCTGTCTTTCACTAGACATTGTCTAGACACGGGATAATTGCAGACATCACTGAACACTCAGCTGCTGCCTTCAAACCTCATGGGAGTTGAGGTGGAGTTTTGAGAGGAATGGCCAGCAGTCGGTGAGCACCGCTCACACACCCCGCTTTGGGATTGTGCGTTTGTGTCGTACACGTCCAGGAACTCTCCAGCATGCGTCCGCCGCTGTGAAGGCGAGCGTGTGTCAGAGAGAGAGAGAGAGAGAGAGGGTGAGAGAGAGAGAGAGTAGACATTGAAACACACAGAACCAAGTGTTCACAACCACAGATGTGGTGACTTCATCAGTAAAAAATGTACGCCGTCCTTTTGCTCCACTCGCGTTGCTGGAGTGCACAAAAAATGAACGGCTATTAATATTAATACTTAGACGAATAAAAGGTTGTTTTTTTATGGATATCAATAGAGTTTCCACTTATGATGGCTTACAATTACCAGTCTGAATTATTATTGCTGCTTATTGCGTGTGGAGCTTTGTCTGTGTGGGTCAGTGTGTGTGTGTGTGTGTGTGTGCGTGTGTGTGTGTGTGTTGTGGGGGGTGTTGGCTGTTCCCTGAGCCCTGAGAGATGGTCGCAGGTCGTGGGTTCACCCAGGCCAGGGGACTAATCTCAGTGGGGGTAGACTGGATGCAGGATAAGTGAATCCTGTTGGAACAGGCCACCTGGTTCCTCTACTCGCGTTGGTTCCTGCTTCAGGTTGACTCATACTGACTTACAGTATCATTCAGTTTTGATTTTACTTTTTTTATACACTTACCGGGAGATATGTTGAGATTGAAGGATTTAATCACCTCTTTAAAAAACTTTTGTGACACCAGCGTCATATCTCAGATGTTATGTTGGTAATATACCAAGCCTGAATGTGTTTTAGCACATGCTGGAAGTGTAAGTGCTTTTTTTTTTTCCTTCCCTAAATTTCACCAAAAAAATAAAGAAAATGTCTTGGGGTCAAGCAAGTATTAACATTTATCTCTTTTTCTGCTCTTTGAGACGGGGGGGACAGGCGATTTTTTTGGAGACTGCAGCCAAGCCAGAAAAAAAAAGTTACGTTTTCCGCACTCCTGTTTTAAAAAGAAACACAAATCCACCACCCTCAACACTTCTACAACTGACGCCATTTCACAGAAATTCCAGACAACTGGCGCCTGAGCTCTGCCTCCAAGAAGGACATGATGAATAGGACACACCCTTGGTATGCTAGTGAATAGTAGAATATATGGCACACTGCAGTGTTACAGCCTAGATTCATTACAGCCCCTCGTCCTGGCTCTGAGATCTTTTCAGTGTTGTTTTCTCTGCCTTTCTCCCCCTGCGCTGCGTACTGCTCCCTATTTTTAAAGCCTGAATTTGATTGAAATGCACTGAGGCACCAGTAAGTCGAGCTACAGCTCTTTCCAGCACTGGTTCCTGATCCACCTCTTTGTTGTGGTCTATGCATGCCTGCTCTAGTCACATGACTGCGTTTCTATGGCAACTCGGGTTTGAGTAATCATTTGCGTTACGACCTTTATTCCCTTGAGGAAAGGGGAGGGGGAGGTTAGACTGAGCCTGTAGAAAGAGGGAGCGAGAGGAACGAGGAAAAAAGACAGGCAGAAGGGGAGCGGCGTAGAGGCACAGGGAGAGAAAATAGGCAAAAAGGGAACGACTGCAGAGGGGAAAATGTAGACTTTATATTTTTCTCTCTCTCTGTACGGGAACGCCTGCGCCTCCGTGTTCTCAGCAGTTGGAGGAAAGAAAAAAGAAACAAAAAAAGACAAAAGATCGTGCCACTAAACACTGGGTTTGTGTGCCTCAGTTACACCATAATGTCTTTTGTGACTCACTCGGTTGACTGGAACAGGCAAGTGAGTTTGGTTAGAGAGGCAGCAGGCATGTATGTTTCATAAAGGCAAACGCACACACGCACACACACACACACACACACACGCACACACACACACACACACACACACACACACACTCTCCTCCCCTTCATTTCTTCTCAGAGGAAAAGCAGCACTGTGCCACATGTGCAAGTCTCAGCAGAAACAGATTCTGTATGTTCCTGTTTCTTGCTCTCCCGGCTGCGTTGTCATGGTTACCGAGCTAGTCCACCAAGGCATGCAGTTTCTCTCTCTCTCTCTCTCGCTCGCTCGCTCGCTCGCTCTCCTTCCACCGTTGGGTGATTCAACCCATCAGTTGGGTTGTGTCATCTCCTAGATGGAGTTTCTGAGCGCTCACGTCTCCTAAATGTAGTTTTTCAGCTTGGCCTTGTATTCCAATCAGGTGGGAGACTGAGAAACTAGAATAAATGTATATGGGTGTGGTGGGTGGTGTAAATAGGTGGCTGTCTTTTTTTTTTCTTTCAACCAGCAGCAGGAGGGGTGGTGGTGGTGGTGGTGTGTGGGGGGGGGTTGCCACTGACAGGAGGTCGACTCGACTGGGGGGCCGGTGATCGACGCTATGGGGGGTTGTGGTGGTGGTGGAGATGGTGGTGCTGGCTGCTTCCAGGTGCCTGCGACTGGGGCTGAATATGAATGAGGGGCCCCGGTTCTCCAGAGATGGCGGCTTGGGGGAGAGCGCTGCTAAAACCAGAGAGCGGCGGAGCCTGGCTGGTGGAGAGGCCCCCACAAGCTGCTGACAGGAGCTGGAGCTAGCCATCACGTTAATTAACGTTTTTACTCCAGCAGCACCGAACAGGGGGAGTGGGTTTTAGAGGGATGTGGGGGTGGTATATGACTCATAGACACAGTATGGTTTATTCATGATGGAGAAAGGGGATGTGTGTGTGTGTGTGTGTGTGTGTGTGTGTGTGTGTGTGTGTGTCTCTGTCTCTCTGTCTGTGCACATGCGTGTGCATGCGCGTGCATGTGGTGTGTGTGTGTGTGTGTGTGTGTGTGTGTGTGTGTGTGTGTGTGTGTGTGTGTGTGCAAGAGAGATTTTCACAGACTTCTGTGTGTGTGTGTGTGTGTGTGTGTGTGTGTGTGTGTGTGTGTGTGTGTTGCCTTAGTGGATCACTGATTGGCACCAAGCCAAGATATTATTATGTCTTGAACATAATACCAGGCATTCATTGTTATTTTCTTGATTGCCTTTCCCTATAACTTTACAACACATCTTCCTTTCATTTTAAAACTTTGATATTTCCTGTGATTTCCTAATGCAAACATGTAGGTCTAACAGTGTATATATATTTATATTTTTGTTATAATTTGTTTCATTCTGAAAACCCCAATAATAAAGTAGGACAATACTAGGACAGGACAAATTTGCCGCCGTCGTACAGTACACAGTTTGGACACACCTACCCATCCACTTGAATGAGAAAGTGTGTCCAAACTTATGACTGGAACTGTATGTTCTTCGGTTCTTTCCGTTCCTGCTCTTCCAGGGACTTTATTGATCACAGGCTTTTTGAGGCCTGTCTGGGAAGCATCAGACTGATGAAACAGGTTAAGGGTGAGTCTCTCATAGGTGACCTGACCTTGTCTCCTCCGCCTCAGCCCCTGACAGTGATCCTCAACCCCTGAGGGATGTGCGTGGATCAATAGATCGGCCTTTTTTTTTTTTCCCACCACACCAATCACCCAGGGCTCCCTCCATCCGAGTCGAGCGCCGGGGAGAGGAACCGCTGCAATGAACGGAACGTGCCAGAAGAAGCGTCTCCTCCTCAGCTCGTCTCGACTCCATGCAGGAGCAGGAATATGAGGGTTTTGTTGTGCATTGAGTTTGTGTATGTGTGCATGTGTGTGTGTGTGCATAACAGGGTGTAGGGGCGGGGTACATTACAGCTGTGTTATTGTCTAATTGTCTCCTCTTATCATCAGTGATAACCATGACCTCTGTTATTGGCATATCTGCATTCTGCCTGCACTGCAGAGCCTCCACCACGCTACTCGCAGCGTTTTCCTCCCAAGAGCGGCAGGGCCCATGCCTCATAAATACAAACACAATCTCTCCTACACCTCCTGACTGCAGGACAGGACTCCACACATATCTGCCCATGGAGCGCAGCCCATTTGCATACATATTAAAGTGACGCCTCAGAAAAAAGGAAGAGAGAGAAAGAGGGGAGGAGGGGAGGGGGAGGAGGAGAGAGAGAGAGAGCGGGTATATGCAAACAAGGCTTTCATCTAATATGCAAGAACCGGCATTGCTCTGGCATAAATCTGCATCTGAGCTCAGGCAAAGAGAGCGGAGCCCATTTCACAGTAAATGGGCTAGGGATGGCTGTCAGATGCACAGGGGAATACTGTTACCCCACAGAGAACAGGGTGATTGATCAGTACGGCGTGTCACATATAGCGAGAACTACATGGTAACAATAGCACACGCTAAGTAAAAGCCATGGACGAGATCAGAAGGGGAAAGGGAATGCACGGCCGCAAGTTTTGTTGGGGATAGTTGGGAAAATATGGAATGCTGGAAAAGGAGTGATTAGATAGGTCCATTGCCCAGAGATGCGGTTTGAAATGGATTTAACGGATGATGGGAGGTGATGTGTTAATCAGTGTTTGGGTGGATTTTCGTACCTTTGGGTAGAGCCAAGCTCGCCGTTTTCCCTCTGTGTTGATGCTATGCTAAGCTAACGAGCTGCTAACTGTAGGGTTATGATACATACATATATAAAAGTTATTTCAATCTTCTTATCTCACTTAGGCAAGAAAGTAATAATGCCAACTCCAACATTCACCGCCAACTATTATGATAATTATTTATTTGATTTGAGTCTTTGTTTAAGAAGAAGATGTCTGAATTTTCAGGTTCTTAGCTTCTCAAATCTGATTTTCCGCTTTCCTTATCATTCTTATGATAGTAAACTGATGATCTTTGGGTGATGGGAAACAGTGATCAACATTTCAGGAACCAAAGAACTAGTCAAATAATTGTTTCAATTGATAGATTGATAGTTAGCAGGAGCCCTGGTAGCAGGATCCATTGAGCTTGCACTGAACGGTTTGTGCAGATGTTTTTAACACTTTTTAAAACATTTTCTTTTTGCACAAGCAAAAGTAGAGCGCATGATGGCAGTGCTAAAGCAAAAAGGGAGAAAAGTGCACCAGTGAAACTTTATGTACTGTCTTCAGAAAAACTGGAGCGCTGCCATCAGCTCTGGGTTTTCCCTAACTGTGAGTATTTCATGTTGGACACCTTTGAACTCCCTTTCCTGTTTTCCTGCCTGAGCATGTCACATTGGAGCACGCCATTCTGTCTGTGCAGGTGATCTTACGCACAGGAAATGGAAACTCTGAATGTGCATGCGTAGTCGTACGTGTGCGCCATGTATGTATGTGTGTGTGTGCGCGCGTGTGTGAAAGTGTTGGAATATTGGTGGTGGTGGTGGTGTGGGGGGGGGGGTTGAAACAGGATATGTTGGGAATAACACAAAGCACAAAAAAAGTGTCACATGATCTGAAACACTGTGTTGATTTATCTGGCTTCAGAAAGAATCTGTTGCATGTGGTTTGGAGGAGAGAATGTTTTCCTTCTTTGCTCTCAGTGTGCTCAGACACAACACATGGAAACATTTTCTAAGAGGCCATGGGTCTGTGAAAGAAAAAAAAAAAAAAAAGCTCCAGACATTTTATTTCTTCTCCCTCTCTTCATAGCTTTTTGGGTTCTTTTTTTTTCTTCCTGTAGCTGATTGAATTACATACATCTGCTCGCCATACGTAGAAATACTGTAGCTCCCCTAATGAATATCCGTGAGGCAGTGAGGCAGTCAAGGTTTGCGACGAGCAATTAGAATATAAGTTCATAATTTGTTAACAGGAATCAACTATCCGGGAGCGGCAGGGTAGTGGGCTCGTCCCCGGGTTCCATGCAAGCGTGGCAGGGATATATCAATGAACATCCTATTTACAGCCTCGATTTCAGTCCGTAATAAATACACTTCCACTCACATGAGACAGTTGCATGTCTGCTCTATTGTCTGCAATAAATATGCTGGAAGGGTTGGTTAAATATTGATAACACCAATATTCTGCCCTCCCCCTCACACCCCCGCCATGAATTCCACCTACTCCACGCACCCTCTCTTCATCACCGCCACACACACACACACGCACACACACACCCAAACCCCTCCCTCTTTCTCTCCTTCTATCTCGCGGTTATTTCACCCTCACAGTAACCTTGCTTATGCATATTGCATATGTAAATAAAGCACCCCGCCTCTGAAGTAATTGTGTGCATCTTCTATGGTACTGCATATCTCAGCTCTCTGTTTAAGAGGACGCACCATGCGAAGACTGGATTTGCCTTGTTTAGCTGAAATTCTTACCTTTAAGGACTCATCCACCAACTCAGAAACAATATACTTTTGATAAGCAAAGCAACGACAAGTGCAATTTTTTTTACAACTCTCTGCTGCGGAGTTAGAAAGGAGTGGGTTGTGGGTGGGGCTGAATCTCCTGTCCAGGATTAATATCACACTTAAAGTAATTCATTAACACAAAGAATCTGAAATAACTTACATGTAACTCTAAGGATGTTTTAGGAACATTGCTGCTTGAGTGTAAAAAGACTTCTGATGAAGATTACAGATAATTTGGGGTCTTTACAGACCCCAACACATACATTATGTAACTAATTGGTGATTTAACAGTGAAATACGGCAGATTTCATTGTTTTTGTTGGAGTTGCTGAGATGTTATATGACCTCATACAGTCAAATAATAAGCACATAACCTGCTTGAGTTTGGTGACTGTCTCTTCTCTTTGTTGGCCTCAAATAGGAAAGTTTCAAGTGTTTCAGTTTATATAGAAAATAAGGTAAATATGGTATAATGGTATAAAAAATATTTACAGCTGCTAATATCTGTATGCATTTTAAAGCTGTATAGTGTCTTTTTCTAAGGATATGTACAGTACCAGTGAAAAGTTGAGAAATACTTTCTCATTCAAATGAATGGGAAGGTTTAACTGGTGCTGTATCTACAGTATATTGGATGTATAAAAGTGTTATCAACTCTAACTATATATGTGAAGTAAGTATTCGTCTTAAAAAAAAAAGGTATACTGCAAAAGACACACCATTTTTTTCAATGTTTTTTTTTTCAGTGTTTGATGGCAGTTTTTGGGCCAAGCTCAAATAGAAACATCCAGACCATATTTGTTCACCATCAAAAACACAGCACAGGTAATACAGTGTAGTTGCTTATGTGTACCTCTGTTCTTTGGCTTTAAAAGTTAGGTAGTTAGTATAGAAAATGGATGGCTGAACAGATAAAAATTAAAAAGGTGTTTTTTTACATTTTGTTTAACCTTCTTTATATTTATTGAGCAGTAAATGTATCAGAAACACTTAATTGATCTGCATAGATCATCATATAGGTGTCAACAGCTTTATGATAGCGTCACCAACAATCCAAAATATATATATATATTTTTTATCATTTTCATTATCACAGACCTACTGTATGGGATTGAAATACATTATAACTTTTCTGGTCAAGTTTTTTGCATCTACTTTCACCAAAAACATCATAGAGTACTTATACATGTCTGTTGTAAAGATAAACCCTGAAAATTAGATTTTACAATTTTCATGAATATATAATGTTCAATGAGTCAAAGGATGAACAGTAAGAATAGTTATCTAAATATGCAATTTGACCTTTTTTGCAGTTTATAGCTTTACATTACATATACGTACATATATTTTGAGACAAGAGGGGTAAACGAATCATAGATTATTAATCAGTTGATCCATAGTACATGACATTTACAGTTATGTTGTAAATAACCACAAAATAATTATGCTTAACAATTCTTGTCTGTAGTCATATTATCATGAGCAATTCTAAACATAATTTAATGTTAAAATAACACAATGCTTTTTCTTTAGTTGATATCTTGTTTCAAACAAGTGATTTGTATTAATAGTAATAAAAGCCTGGTTGACACAAGGCGGGGCCGGAGGCTGAACCCAAATGCACGACTCTTCACGGATCGATCAAAGAAAAGGTCTTTATTATGGTTCCGTACAAAAGATTCACTCTGACGAGGAATAAACAAAAAATCACTCTTACGAGGAATAAACAAAAAATCACTCTTACGAGGAATAAACAAAAAATCACTCTTACGAGGAATAAACAAAAAATCACTCTTACGAGGAATAAACAAAAAATCACTCTTACGAGGAATAAACAAAAAATCACTCTTACGAGGAATAAACAAAAAGTCACTCTTACGAGGAAAAATAACGAGGCAAAGGCCGACAAAACAAGACTGGGAACTTGAGCATGAGAGAACAAAACCTGGTAGTACTTGGAGCTGGGCGCTGGCTCTGACACATGGGACGTGACGAACTGGCACAGGACAAGGGGAGACACAGACAATATATAGGAGAGGTAACAGGGCACAGGTGGAAACAATCAGGGCAGGGGAAGGCAATCACTGTGGCGGGAAACACACAAGGGCAGGAAGCAAAGGTGCCTGGAACAAGAGGGAAGGGTCATTTCACAATAAAACAGGAAGTGCAGGACAAGACAACACGAGTGACAACTTAACATTTACGACGAGACATGACAGTACCCCCCCTTCTAGGGACGGCACCAGACGGCCCAGGCTCCTGAGGATGGCGGCGGTAAAAGTCATCTATGAGGCCCGGGTCCTCAATAAATCTGGAGGGTATCCAGGAGCGCTCCTCCGGACCGTAGCCCTCCCAGTCCACCAGGAACTGGCGTCCTCTGCCTCTGTTCCGGACTGCCAGTAGCTGCTTAACTGTGTATACTGGACCGCCGTCAATCATTCGGGGGGGTGGTGGGGGCTTGGCAGGAGGGACCATGGGGCTATCCTTAACTGGTTTCAGTCTCCCCACGTGGAAAGTGGGATGGACCCTGAGGGATCTGGGGAGACGAAGACGAACAGCAGCAGGGTTAATCATTTTTTCAACAGGGAAAGGACCAACAAACCTGGGAGCCAGCTTCCTGGACTCTACGTGGAGGGGCAGATCCCTGGTGGATAGCCAGACTTTCTGGCCAGGCTTGTAGACGGGCGCTGGGCAGCGCCTCCGATCAGCAGCCCTCTTCATCCGGGCCGAGGTTCGCAGGAGGGCCCTGCGGGCTGCTGCCCAGACCCGCCGGCAACGACGAACTAGGGCATGCGCCGACGGCACCGCTACCTCCTTCTCTGTGTCAGGAAACAGAGGAGGTTGGTAGCCGTAGGCGCCTTGGAATGGTGTCAGACCGGTGGCTGCGGTGGGGAGGGAGTTGTGGGCATACTCGACCCAAGCCAGGTGCTTACTCCAGGTTGCAGGGTTCTGGGAGATGAGGCAGCGGAGGCAAGTCTCCAACTCCTGGTTGAGGCGTTCAGTCTGTCCATTGGACTCGGGGTGGTACCCCGACGTGAGGCTAACTGTGGCCCCAATCAGCGCACAGAACTCAGACCAGAACCGTGATACAAACTGCGGGCCCCGGTCGGACACTATGTCTCTAGGGAGGCCATGTAGGCGAAAAACATGAGTTAGCATTATCTCCGCCGTCTCCTTGGCTGACGGCAACTTAGGCAAGGCAATGAAATGCACCAACTTGGAAAAACGGTCCACCACTGTCAATACAGTGGTGTTACCTTCAGATGAGGGAAGTCCCGTAACAAAGTCCAGCGAGATGTCCGACCAGGGCCGACTGGGAACTGGGAGAGGATGGAGCAATCCCATCTGAGGTCTCGAGGATGTCTTGTTCTGGGCGCAGACTCGACAGGCCTCCACATACTCCCGGACATCCTGTTCCATCGCAGGCCACCAGAAGCGTTGCCTGACGACAAACATAGTACGACTCACCCCTGGGTGGCAGGTAAGCAGGGAGGTGTGAGCCCAGTGAATCACCTGAGGTCGCAGGGGCGCTGGGACAAACAGCCGATTGGCTGGGCAACCACTAGGTGGCGGGCTCTCACCGTTGGCCTGCTTCACCTCAGCTTCTATCTGCCAATTCACCGCCCCTACCACACGTTTCAGTGGCAGGATGGGCTCGGGGACCTTGGCAACAGGCTCGGGGTCATAAAGGCGAGAGAGGGCGTCTGGCTTGGTGTTCTTGGACCCCGGCCTGTAGGACAAGACAAAATCAAAACGGTTAAAAAACAATGTCCATCTAGCTTGACGTGCGTTTAGGCGTTTAGCCTTCCTAATATACTCTAAGTTCTTGTGGTCCGTCCAGACGAGGAATGGTTGTTGAGCTCCCTCCAGCCAATGTCGCCACTCCTCCAGGGCCACCTTCACCGCCAGTAGCTCCCGATTCCCGACGTCGTAGTTGCGCTCCGCTGATGAGAGCCGCCTGGAAAGATAGGCGCAGGGGTGCATCTTCTGGTCCTTCTCTGACCGCTGCGATAAAACAGCCCCCACTCCTTCACTGGAGGCATCCACCTCCACCACAAACTGACGATTTGGGTCAGGCATTGTGAGAATGGGTGCTGTCGTGAACATGGCAATCAATCTCCTGAATGCCTGGTCAGCCTCAGGGGACCACTGGAAGGGTGTCAGAGGAGATGTTAATGCATGGAGTGGTGCCGCTATTGCGCTGAAGTTTCTGATGAACCGCCTATAGAAGTTAGCAAACCCCAGAAATTGCTGAACCTTCTTGCGGCTATCAGGAGTTGGCCATTGAGCCACAGCGCTAACTTTAGCCGGGTCCATCCGTATCTGTCCCGAGGCTACAATAAAGCCAAGGAACGATACTGTATCGGCATGAAAATCACATTTCTCTGCTTTAACATATAGCTGGTTCTCCAGCAAGCGCTGGAGAACCAGTCTGACATGATGGACATGAGTATGCTGATCAGGGGAAAAGATCAAAATGTCGTCCAAGTACACAAACACAAACAAATTCAAAAATTCACGGAGGACATCATTAATAAAAGCCTGAAATACTGCAGGGGCGTTGGCAAGTCCAAATGGCATGACTAGGTATTCATAGTGCCCTGATGGTGTGTTAAACCCAGTCTTCCACTCATCCCCCTCTCTAATCCGAACCAGGTGGTAAGCGTTTCTTAAGTCTAGCTTCGTGAATATCTTTGCTGACTGAAGCTGTTCAAACGCGGAGGCCATAAGGGGCAGAGGGTAGCGGTTCTTAACCGTAATGGCATTAAGGGGGCTATAGTCTATGCAGGGACGGAGCGAGCCGTCTTTCTTCCCCACAAAAAAGAAACCGGCTCCCGCAGGAGATGACGAGGGACGAATAAGGCCCGCCTTGAGTGAGGTGTCAATATACTCCTTCATGGCCTTTTTCTCGGGACCCGAAATGGCATAAAGTCTCCCCTTAGGAATCGGAGCACCTGGAATTAAGTCAATGGCACAGTCATACGGTCTGTGGGGAGGCAAGGACGCAGCCTTGCTTTTGCTGAATACCTCCCCCAAGTCATGGTAGTCCACGGGTACAGTTGCTAGGTCTGGTTCTTCCCCAGGAGATGGGTCTGCCCCTCTAGTATAGACCTGACCTATTGCCCGTCTCTGACCCGCGGCTAAACAGTTCTCCACACAATTCTCTCCCCAGGCTGTGATAATTCCGGTCTCCCACTTAACATGGGGGTTGTGCCTAGACAGCCATGGGTATCCGAGAACCATTGGGTGCCGAGCAGAGTTAAAAAGGTAAAAAGACATCTGTTCATGGTGGTCGCCAACCTGAACATGGAGTGGTTCAGTCTTATGGGTTATTCTAGAAATAAAACGACCATCAAGGGCAGTGGCTTCCAGAGGCTGGGATAGCAATTCAGTCTTGACTTGCCACTTGCGGGCCAAATCCCAGTCTAACAGGCTTTCGTCAGCCCCTGAATCAATTAGAGCCCCTACTGAATTAGTGCGACCCGTCAGGGTTACCTGGACAGTCGTCAGTGCGCGAGGGGGAGTTTCTGGCGTAGACAGCTGTCGCCCCCGAGTGCCTCCTCTCCCTGCTGGGCGCCCACCTTTCACCGGACATGCAGCCAGCAGATGTCCAGTCTCTCCACAGTAAAAACATCTGCCCTCCAGTAACCGGCGCCGTCGCTCCTCTCTGGACAGCCTTGCCCGCCCCAACTGCATCGGCTCCTCCCTGGGCTCTGGGGGTGCTGCAACCTGTGGAGAAAAATGTGACAGCGTGGCGGGTTGAGCAGCTATCCGGTGGTGAGAAGGTGTCCCGGTCTCCCTCTCCCAGTCCCTCAGCCGATTGCCCGTCCGGATGGCTAGGGCGATGAGGGAGTCCAGGTCTGTGGGTAAATCCAGGGGGATTAGTAGGCTCCGAACGGAGGCAGCGAGCCCCGTCAAAAACGTGTCCCGTAGGGCCGCTTCGTTCCACTCGCTGTCGGCAGCTATGGTGCGAAAGCGGATGGCGTAGTCGGCCACCGTGCGACTGCCTTGCTTTATCGTACTGAGCTCTCTTGCCGCCTCCCTCCCTGGTACTGTACGGTCGAAGATCTTCCTTAAGGAGTCTTTAAAAGAATCTATGGAGGAGCAAATCGACGCTCCTCGAGCCCACTCTGCGGTCGCCCATGCCGCCGCTCGTCCCGTAAGGTGGGAAATCATAAAAGCCACCTTGGCTGAGTCTGTCGGGAAAGCTGAGTGCTGGAGTTCATAGTGTAGCTCGCATTGCACGATAAACGATCTACAGGTGTCACCTTCTCCGGAGAACTTCTCTGGCGGGGCTAGCCGGAGCGAGGCTGAAGGTGATCCAGGTGAAGCAGGAGTAGCGGAAGAGTTCGGGGGTGGAGAAGGTTCAGGCTGTGATCGAGGAAGGGCCTGCTTGATCTGCAGGGCTAACTCCCTCATCTCCGTGGTCATGGCTGCCTGAAAACTGTCCTGGCTGTGGGCCAACCCTTGCAACCCTCGGGCAAGGGAGGTCAGGTGTTCCTCCTGCCTCGTTAGTCGTGCTTCCTGGGAGTGGACCGCTGTGGTTAGCTGGTTGGAGTCGGCTGGGTTCATGGCTGGCCAGTTCGTACTGACACAAGGCGGGGCCGGAGGCTGAACCCAAATGCACGACTCTTCACGGATCGATCAAAGAAAAGGTCTTTATTATGGTTCCGTACAAAAGATTCACTCTGACGAGGAATAAACAAAAAATCACTCTTACGAGGAATAAACAAAAAATCACTCTTACGAGGAATAAACAAAAAATCACTCTTACGAGGAATAAACAAAAAATCACTCTTACGAGGAATAAACAAAAAATCACTCTTACGAGGAATAAACAAAAAATCACTCTTACGAGGAATAAACAAAAAGTCACTCTTACGAGGAAAAATAACGAGGCAAAGGCCGACAAAACAAGACTGGGAACTTGAGCATGAGAGAACAAAACCTGGTAGTACTTGGAGCTGGGCGCTGGCTCTGACACATGGGACGTGACGAACTGGCACAGGACAAGGGGAGACACAGACAATATATAGGAGAGGTAACAGGGCACAGGTGGAAACAATCAGGGCAGGGGAAGGCAATCACTGTGGCGGGAAACACACAAGGGCAGGAAGCAAAGGTGCCTGGAACAAGAGGGAAGGGTCATTTCACAATAAAACAGGAAGTGCAGGACAAGACAACACGAGTGACAACTTAACATTTACGACGAGACATGACACTGGTCAGTTGAAAACATTGAATTTCACATTCTGTCTGACCTTTGGTTTTTCTCTCCTCTCAGATTATAGGTTGTGGGTTCTCTCCTGTGATGCTCGATAAAATATACTCTACAGCTGTTGTTTCTCAGTGTGACATGTTGGCATCTTCCCCTCTACTTTTTTGTGTTAGCATTTTGCTCTTTAGCCAAGTAAGTTCAAAATTGTACTGAGTGCACTTGCATCCATCTTGCTCAAAATGGCACATGCAACCCCCACTTGAATGTTTAAGTTTCTATTTATTGGGAAAAAACACAAGTTTCCAAATATGTAGTTTTGTGCTTAATGTCACTTTCACTCTTTAACACTGCATGACAGTGTCATTGGGGCCAGTTCTAATAATCAATAATCTTTATTCCCTTGTAACTTGTAAGAATGTTTATAATCTATGTATATAATATAGAGGGGAAACCTCATGAAACAAATATCTCTCCTCCAGACCAAGCCACTGTTAAGTCATGAGAACATCATTACATTTAGTTGCCATCAGTTACACATTTGTTTTATTACTTTAGACACATGCTGCATTTTGCGCTGTAAGTTAAGCGTGTTCCTCACTTAATACTATTGAAGCTACTTTGTGAAAGGAAGCTTAGCTTTATTCATTATTGCTTTACTGTACTACAGTATACTACAGAGGACTGGACCATAGACTACAACGCTATGCCATAACTTTCTGTACCATACATTTGCCATTTAAACTCAATTCCTGTGGGTGCACACGTCAGGCTCCACTTTGCACCATTATCAGAGCATGATAACCATAATAGTGGCTGTCCTCCTGATTCACCTATTTGGCAGGAAATCAAAGTCACATCCAGGTGTTCAGTATGATGTCAGCCATCTGTGTGTGTACACACAAACAGATGTGGGGCACGGATGACAGATAATCTCTCTACAAAGAGCTTTTACCTCACACATGTGAGTGCCGTGACAATATTTCTATTATCAGAGGGAGTGCATTCATAATTTACTGTGTGTGTGTGTGTGTACTTGTGTGTGTGTGTTTGTGCAGTATGTGCATGTGACTGTGTCTCAAATAGCTTTTGAGGAAATATCTGTTAGTTGTAGTTATATACTTAAAGTATAGTGTATCACTGTATACAGTGTATTCTAATATTGTATAGTTGTGGATATTGTTGGATTCCTGTTCTTTTCCCTTCTATTTGATTTTTTTGGGGTTAGCGTTTATGCCTTTTGGACAGCACAGCACAGAAGCTGAGAAGCCTCAGACGCTCTGTGCTCCATGGAACATCCATCCAAGAGGATCTGAGAAAAGTGGAAAATGTTGACATTTCAAATGCGAGCGCCAAACTTGAGTGTTTTTTAGCCCCGTTTTCTTCTCCTTTATTTCCCATTACTTACTCTCTGCTTCTTTTTTCCATCTAGTTTTAGATAGGGCTGCTGACCTATTATATTTTTGGCTCTCTACCATTTAAAACATGTCATTTATTACTATAGAAAGCTGTTTGAAGTTGAATTGGAATTTAGTTGCAGCTCCATTAATAAGTTATTCAAGCTATATCCACTTCTGTTCCATCCTACCAGTCTCCACTATATTTTATTCTATTATTTCCCATCTAATTATCTATCTATTACACTCTTCTTTATTCGCTTTCCATTGGATCCTATTTTCCATTTCATTCTGCTCTACTTCAGGTCTCCACTCTGTTCTATTCCTCTCCACCATATTCCATTCTATATGGGCAGTAAAGTCTGACCATTTTTTTTGTCCGCACTGAGATTTAAAAAGCCCAGAACACATTTAGTGAAATGCAGCATGCCCGCTCCTACGTGCATTCTGAATGAGGTCTAGTAGTGATATTTGCGTATAACAGAAGCACCGCCTCCCTCCCATTGGACAATGTCTGTGGGAGGGCGTGGCAAGGAAAGATGAGAGTTGCAAATCCATGCCCTTACTGGGAAGACATGGTGCGCTATGGACACAGTCTACACGAATCAAGTAGGAATCTCAACTAAAGACATAGGCATATTTCTCCAGTTAGGAAACAAACGATTTGAGGGACTGAAAGGGAAGAAAGAGTGGCCCGGGTGAGGATGGAGTGTGCATTTGACGCACAGAATCTGATCTCCATTTCTTTGAGGAAAATCCAAAGCTCCAGGACGCAGCGAGGAGGCATCAAGCTCCACAAGAACTTGCTGGTAACGTACGTTCTGAGGAACGCCAGGCAGTTTTACATGAGCAAAAACTTGTCGCAAGCGCAGAGGACGCACCACTACGAGGACGTAGCCGCGGTCCGCGAGCGGCAAGAATACCTCGAATTGACGGGGAGCTTCGCGGAGTTGGCCGATGACTTCTACTGCAACTTTACTGGGGTTGATTCGGACACTTGGCACTGCGGAGCGCACCAGCCCAGCGGCCAGTCCGCGGAGCTGGCGCACCAAGACGCGTCCGCCTGCGCAATGCTCGCTCCAGGTGACTCTGAGCTCATGGTGTCGGCAGCCTGTTGGAGTTGCGCGGACAAGTCCTCCTGGGAGTTACCTATCCCGAACACGCAAGCCAACCAAAAGACTGTCCTGGACTTGGACACGCATGTGGTGACTACTGTCACGAACGGATACTTCCACTCAGACTGTTGCGCGCAGCCAAAACAGCTGCAGGGCGCGCACTGCTACGCCAAAAAGCGCAAGATGGACACAAGTTATCATATTGTTGACCCAGAGTTTTATTTGCCGGACTTCGGGCCGGTGCCCTGCAAAAGGATGAGGACTGATGAGGATTCAGACTTGGAGCAGTTGGACACCACGAACATCTCCAACCTGATCTCGGTGCTGGGTTCAGGTGGACTATCTGAGTTTGTGGGTTGGCAGCAGACGGACCTTGAGCAAATATTCGCCGCTCAGACAATTTGTTTAAAACACACACTGTTAACAGGCAGCGGCTGGACCAGAGCAATCGAAGCATTTTGATTTGTATGATTGTTTGTTTTTTTTATTTGCTTTGTATCGCTTTTTTTTATTATTATTTTATTGCTTTCAAATAAACATTGGATCGAATGCAAATTATTTCTCTGTTCTGTTATTGAAACGTGTTGTCGGAATGTGATTTACAGCATGTGTAGCTAAGAGAAATCATGTCCAAACTCCAGATTCACACATCCACACGTGTTAGTTGGCCATTGATGTTGCTTTGTGCAAACCAGCAGTCTATGAAATTATCACTTTCATTGAGACCTGATTTTTTTTTTGTTTCTTCTGGCGATTCGTTTTGGACCCGCCGGAGTCTTGTCTTTGGTTTGGATTTTCCTTAAGAAATAAGTTCACCCTGTTTCTCTGGAAGAAGGAGGAAAAAAGATGTTGGACGAGCTCCACCATGTGGCCGGTACAGACCTGTACAGCTCCCATGCACCAGATCGACGCAGAATGTTATTTTGTAAATGTATATTATTTATATCAGGGCCTGTTGTCATTTATCAATAAAATTGACATAATTAAACATCACCGATGTATTGGCTTTAAACTGATGTCCATTAGCACAAACAGAATAATGTGAAGTGTGTAAATATGTTGTAACAGAGATTTACATATCGTGTTTTTTTTTTAATTTTTATTATATAGATTGATCGTTTTGAGATTGAAAATATCACATGAGCTTAATTTGCGACTAAGCCACAACTAAAACCAAATGTATTAGTTGTTTACGGTCGCTATTAAAATGGAATAATATGAGGCAGCTTTTATTCCGAAAAGATGACTGTGGTATAAAAGGGATAGAGAAGCTAACTATACATGGGTACGATTTGGATGCGAAACACCTCTAACAAAAAACAAACAAACAAACAAACAAACAAAAAAAGCAAAGAGGAAGAGGATGGTGATGAGGAAGGAGAAGGAGCCTGTCTTGTCTCGGTGGGTCCGGGGGGGGGCGAGCGGCTGAGAATAGACGCTGTTGTTTGTCCTTGAGACATGACTGCCCGAAGCTGTCCCATCCTCCAGGACTGAGATGCTGAGTGTTTTAGTCAGAGCCTCGGTGAGTGCGCTGTTGATTGTTATTATGATTTATTCTATTTTGTTGTTGTTGTTGTTGTTGTGAATGTAACGTTACATTCTGTGAGTGAAGGTAGCGTCGGCTCGGGCCGTCCTGAAGGGGGTGGGGCGCCGTGCGTTCGCAGCAATGTCACAACATTAGCTTCGACTTGTAGCTCGTGCCTCTGTGTAGGCTGTGAAAAATGTGTCCTCTGCGTTTCATGTTAGAACATTTCAGAACGTTTTAGAAGCTTCTGGTTATGCTAGTTTTTTTTAAAGCGTTGGTTAACTTTAGCTGATAACGTAATGTTAGCTTAACGCGCCACGAACAGGTCCGAGCAGGCGGCGCGAGGCCGGTACTTTATGTCACTTCTAAGACGCACTTTATTGTCGTGTATCTTTTACTTTATAGTCATTGTCGTGACGTGTTTTGCTTAAAAAACAGCACAGCATGTTTTTTTTTCAAATGGTCATAACACGCTTTATTTTGAAAATCGTTACCGGAAGTGGTATGTTTCAGCCGCGCTCTCTTGACCTGACCCATTACTGTGAATGACTTCCATGCTTCTGCCAGGAATGTATGCGTGTTCCTGCTGCTGCTGATTTTATAAATGATCCTCTAAAATTTGATTAAAATTCCTCCATATTAGTTTTTTCTTTTAAAAGGGGGAGTTACCATCTTATCAGATCAACTGCTTAAAATGTGTAACACACACACACACACACACACTGTACACGAGATCGCAGGATGATTTCTTGCTGTTATATGTCTGTTTGTTTTAGCTTCCATTCCAAAGGTTCAAGTGTGTCAACCCTTCTATTTATAAACTGGCAGAGTTTACGCCAGTGGGCACAAACAAATAGTAGGACTGCTTTGCTGAGTTGTTTTGAGTTGACAAAATCATCTTCACTGCTTTTGTGCATAATTTGCATTGATGTTCACATCGATAAACACATTCCTTAACTTGAATCCATTTGCATTCAGTCTATTTAATACCCAAAGCTTCCATTGCATGCCCTAGTATTTAGCACCGTGTTGACAAGGATTTATGAGGCAGCATCATTCAGCTGAAATCCACTTAATCTTTTAATTCAACTAGTAATTCATTTAAAGATTAAATGTTAGTTGTTGCACATTTATATCAAAGCAGTGCGCTTGCAATTATATGTTACTGTATATGTTATAACCCTGTTACAATATTTGATAAATGAGGTCTCTTGTTGATATTTTTCATAGTATCACTTATGTCCTTTTCTGACCAACTTGTTTTCCAGCTGCGGCCAGGCGTGGTGAAGCCGTGTCGCCAGCTCAGGTCCGTGACAAAGATCCCAGAGAGGTCGCTGGTTCACCAGGAGGGTTTGCCTAAGCTGCCCGTGCCGGCCCTAAAGCAGACATGTGAGCGTTACCTGGCCACGCTGGAGCCCATCGTCAGCGAGGAGGAGCTGCAGCACACCCGGGAGCTTGTGGAGGAGTTCCTGAATGGCGGCGTGGGAGAAAGGCTGCAGAAAGGCCTGGAGCGACGGGCCCGAAAGACAGAAAACTGGGTAGATATTTGTACACGCTCGGTATAAAAGTCAGGAATGAATCAAGGTCCTTCATAATTAAATACACCAAGAAACATTTGCAAGGAGCTCTATATACAAATGGAGAAAGATATGAGAGTTACGAAGTTATAGTATTTGTCTGACACTTCAAACTCAAAAACTAAATTCACAGTCACCCTATAGAAATAATACAAAATATTTACATGTTGAGTTCATGTGTTACTTAAGTTAATTTCAGGAAGTAGTCTGGATCTCCTTGTGTAATAAACTTGTTATTAGAGCACTATTATAGAAGATGAAGGAACCAGGAAATTATCCTATTTCAGATGCTGGAACCAGAGAATTTGTACGTTTTCTTTTTAAACATTCAAACCAATAATCCCAAGTTATCCCAATAGTTTGATTAATGTAATATTTGGCAACTATTTGCATAACAAAATAATCATCAACTCTACTTGCAATGCAGATGTCTCAGTACTGTTTTGTGTTTTTGTAGCTGTCAGAATGGTGGATGCAATCAGCCTATCTAGACTGCCGAATGCCGGTGGCGGTCTACACCAGCCCAGGAGTTATCTTGCCACGAATGCACTTCCATGATCGCCAAGGACAGATGAGGTGAGAAACCAGGGACCACATTTAGACTGGTCAGTCCTTATTGTGACAATATAGGTGCCTTAAAGCATACAATATCTGCTGAACCTTAATAATCACTTAATAAGTACATTAATCAGGGGAATTACTTTCAGTACAGTTAAAAAAACAAGCTCATATGAAGCTGGACTTTCAGGCTGACCTTTGCGTAGGCTTCCTTTTGCATGCTGGCTATTTAAAGGACTGTGGCTGCTCATAGCATTGCTCAGCTGTTTTTGCCTACTGTGACCCAGGGGATAAGAAACAAACATGGTGGCCACATGGAGAAATACTTCAACACAATGTGTCAGCCAGTAGCACTTTTAGGTAATGCAGGATGACATTTTGCTTGTGAAGTCTCCTTTCAGAGCTGATTACTGTTTGTATGAGATTATTATGTCCTCGTAAAATGATCATTGACTGTTTTCTTTTATCACAGATGTGTGTAGGAGATGTTTTTTACCTCGATATGTTTCAACACTAAAGCTTCTGTCTTCCTCAGAAACCCTGTCAAGGTAAAAAAAAACAACATTGCCTACATCGTCTGTGATATAAGAAAACAGCCTATGATCTTAGAGCTGAGAACTGATAATGTTTTTTCTGTGCATTCTCCTTATGTACTGCAATAAAATCAATAAAGCAGTGAATCATCATGTGTTTTCTTGAACACAGCAATGTCTCTTCTGCAGGTTTGCTGCCAAACTGATCGCAGGAGTTTTGGAGTTTAAAAAAATGATTGACACGTGAGTTTGACCTAATTCAAGCCAGATATACATTTGTCGGAAACTGCTTGTGGTCATCATGCTTTGCGATTGATTCCTGAAACTGTGTCACAGTGAGACCCTGCCTGTAGAGTATTTGAGTAAGAAGCCGCTGTGTATGGACCAGTATTACCAAATCCTGTCCTCCTGTCGTATCCCCGGACCAAAGAGAGACACTGTTATAAATTATGCCGGAGGGAACACAGCTCCCACCCACATCACTGTGGTCCACAACTTCCAGGTACTCTAGATGGCACTGCTGCTCTTCCCTTTCTCTTACTCTGCAGTATTTCAGCTAAATACTCTAACAGAAACTCATTTTACAATGTTGCTATTGGTGCAGTGGGCCCATCCGAAGTGATCCTGCCTGTCTTTTCCTCCCAGTTCTTTGTCTTGGATGTGTATAACAGCGATGGCACCCCGCTGACCGTGGATCAGATTTACATGCAGCTGGAGAAGATCTGGAACTCCTCTTTGCAGACCAACAAGGAGCCTATTGGCATTCTAACATCACAGCACCGCAACACCTGGGGAAAAGCCTATAACAACCTGATCAAAGGTGAGGAGGAGGAGGAGACACGCCTCAGTAACAGCTAGATTCATTTGTTTCAAAAATCATCGTTAGGCCCTGGCAAATGGTTTATTTTGCCTTTTTTTTTACTCCTCAGATAAGACAAATAAGGAGTCAGTCCGTGCCATCCAGAAAAGCATCTTTACAGTATGTCTGGACGCTCCGATGCCGCGTGTGTCCGACGAGCTGTACACGAGCCGCGTGGCTGCCCAGATGCTGCACGGGGGAGGGGC
Source organism: Eupleurogrammus muticus (assembly GCA_036785175.1). Classification (NCBI taxonomy): domain Eukaryota; kingdom Metazoa; phylum Chordata; class Actinopteri; order Scombriformes; family Trichiuridae; genus Eupleurogrammus; species Eupleurogrammus muticus. Next base: position 10,810,950 of record JAYKQN010000005.1, read on the forward strand.
TCGCTGGAACAGCGGCAACCGCTGGTTTGACAAGACGCTACAGGTGCGTCGCAGTCGAACCACTTCACGTAAACAGGACATGTAAAGAGGACCGTGTTAATGGCCGAGAGTTTGAATGCATTTGTGAATCATCCTCAGTTCATTGTCGGTGAAGATGGTACATGTGGACTGGTGTATGAACATGCGCCTGCTGAGGGTCCACCCATTGTGTTTCTCATCGATTATGTTGTTAAATGCATGTAAGTTCATGATTTTTGTATTTTAGATGGATGTTTGTTCCATCTTTTAAAAATTACCTTGAGTTGACCAAGTTGCAGTATTTCAACTAAATAGTCAACAGAAACTCATTTATTTATTTATTTATTTAATTTTTAACATTTTCTCAACAGGCATAGGACTGAATTAGTCCGCTCCCCCATGATTCCCCTTTCCATGCCTCAGAAACTCCGCTTCAACATCACACCTGAGGTCAAGAGAGACATTGAGAGCGCCAAACAAAATATGAACATGTACGTAAACTGCAGTTGAGATTATTATCGTCTCTGTGTCGATGTCAGTCATTTAGAGTAACGTACTTCTTTCGTTGTTTTACTAGAATGGTGCACGACTTGGACGTGAAAGCGCTTTTGTTTTCTCATTTTGGTAAGAATTTGCCAAAACAACACAAGCTGAGCCCGGACGCCTTTGTGCAAATGGCTCTTCAACTTGCCTACTTTAGGTAAGAAATCCACTATCTAGTCCAAAATTATATCACGTATAGTCCTTGAGTGTAATTTCAGTCATATCTCCTTTATTTTCACATTCCAGGATGTATAATATGTGCTGCCCTACTTATGAGAGTGCGTCATTGCGAATGTTCAAATATGGACGCACAGACGCAATCCGCTCAACTACTGCAGAGTCGTTAAAATTCGTCCAGGCAATGCAAGACCCAGCGAAACAGGTATTGTTAGGCCACTCGTAGTTGATAATAAATGTGAAGTTATACGGATGTTAGACTGCCTGACTGAACAGTTAATGTTTCCAACAGAGAACAGAGCGGGTGGAACTACTGCACAATGCTGTCCAGACACATAAGGACAACATGAACGATGTGAGGCTCGGTGTTCATCGTCATTTACATCCTTGTTTTTTTCTGTCATTATCTGATTCATTTTGTCATGTTCAACTTCCCTTCTTCTAGGCCATTTATGGACAAGCCATAGACAGACACCTTCTGGGGCTGAGGATGCAGGGCATCGAAGACCTGACCTCTTTGCCTAAGATATTCATGGACACCTCTTTTGCTGTGGCTCACCATTATAATCTCTCCACCAGCCAGGTCTATTACCGAATGCACCGATTATGAATTCTGAGCAAATGATTATTTTTCACCATATTTGTTTACTCACCTCTTTGCCCTCATCTCTGCCATCAGGTTGGCTCCAAGACCGACTGTGTGATGTGCTTTGGTCCAATGGTGCCAGATGGCTACGGGGTGTGTTACAATCCCATGGATGAGCACATCAACATCGCCATCACGGCCTTCAACAGCTGTGAGGAGACTAACGCTGCCAAGTTTGCCCAGGCTGTAGAGGACGCTCTGTTGGACATGAGAGCTCTCCTGGAAGACACAGCTCCAGACAAGCAGTGATCCCACACACGGTGGCCCGGTCTGGCGTCTGCATCCCAGCAGGCTGTGCGGGCAGCTGGAACTAAAACTGGTGTCGGGAGTCATGGCAGAGCGCCACGCTGGCACAGACGCACAACGTGTCGAGTGTGTTGGAGCTGAGGCGAAAACCTGTTACGGAAAGGTTCTAAAGTGTGACTGTGAATGTGCTACCTTTGAGGTGAAAAACAGTTGCTGTATCTATGATGGAAACTCTATATTTTAATATATTGTGTTGTATAAATATATAAAATTTTAAAATACTACCTGAAAACCAGTTGTATCTTTTTACATTTGTTTATACCAGGGGTGTCAAACATTTAACATTAAACTCAACTCAACGGATAACATTTTTACAGTTTTTTGAATGTCATCTCATATCACTCCTCTATATATATATAATGTATTTTTAATATGGAAAGGAGGGGAGACATTTGTAGGTGTTATTATTTATACAAACATGTTCACTGGTCTGGTCCACTTGATATAAAATTGCTGTATGAACTAAATTGAGTTTTACTCTCCTGGTTAATACCCTTGCAGGTCATGGTGTAGTTTCCACAATGATAATGCTCTTCTACGCTTTGAACACAGTGAGATATGGATTCTAAATCCTTTTATTTATTTCAGGTTAACATGATTAGTATGCACAGGTTTTTGTTACAAAAACTCAAGTACATTTTTAACTAAGAAACTTCAGTGGTTTGCATCCAAATAATTTAGGGCAATGTTTAGTATCAGCGACGTTTAAAGAAATACTCAGCTCTGAAGCTCCCATTGGAATGTAGGTAATCTCCATGAAATTCAATCTCCGCCATGTTTCCAGAGGAGTACCACTGGAACAGCTGCTGGCCTTTGAACACGTTGGTCTTCAGGATGTCCATGTCCCGGATCTGCACACATACGATATTGCAGCAATTATTACAATTGCACTTTTTTTTACCCCACAAATATACATATATTGTAACAGCACAGGTTAAAAAGACTGTTGCTACCATAATGTATGTAGATTGGGTATTGGTGGCGTTGACTGCTGAGCCTATGTGTAGTGCTTGGATTCTGATTTTCACTGAAGGAGGGGCGTTGATGAGGACTCGACAAGTGTGATTTGTGCTCGATGTTGTCGGATTCTCAAAGACACCGCTGGAAGAAAACAGCTGCACGTCACAATCTGTGGGACAGAGACAGAAAGTATATCTCATCCTTGGTAAATACAGGGGTAGACACAGCATCACGGCCACCTGTACAATCAAATGCAATCCAATGGGATGAATACTACGTTTGTCATCCTCAAAATCTAAAATACATGTTGAGATTTTGCCACTCGGCTTGCTTTTTATTAAAGGGAAACAAAATAACAACACAATCCAACACAACTGTACATCACAAGAAAATAAGAATATAATAATAAAGCTTCATTTGTCTGTAACATTGTGTACATCACACTCCTCCAGGCTTAAACTTGCAACGATACATGAAATGATTAGTCATTTAAACAAATAGTCACCAACTACGCCAAGTATTTTGATAATTGATTAAGCAATTTGAGTCAAATATCCAAATTCTCTGGCTCCAGCTCCACAAATCTGAGAGAATTTTCTTGAATTAATGTATTCCATTTTCTGATAATTTTGATAACTTTACATTTTTAAACGAAATTGAGATAAAAAGTCATAATTATGAGAAAAAATATAAAATACAACATTAAGATCAAAAGAATTTCATCTTAAAAAAAAAAAAAAAGACTAAATTGTCCAAAACTAAGAAAAAAAACTTAAAAAATGCACAATTATCTGCCAATGGAGTAATATATTTAAGATTATTCTACTCAATATTCGACTAATTCTAACACAAACAATTTTCAAATTTTCTGAATCTGAATCTGAGATAAAAAAAAAATGGACGTAGTAAACTTTTTTTAAATACTGAAATACTGCAGAATGTGAAAAAATTAAATCTGTTTATTTCAATTTATTCGTATAGCATCAAATCACAACAAAGTTATCTCTTGATGCTTAATGTCATTAATTACCACCCTGTTTTGAATCATTGTGGATAAACGCCATCGGATGTCTTACCCTGATGGTTCTTCTTTGTGTTTTTTTGAGAGGTGTAGGTGAACACAACCCCATTCCCGGGTGTGAGATGATGCTGACGGACGAGCAGGACATTGGTTCGGGTGGTGAGCTCGCTACCCGCCGCCTGCTCGCACCTCCTCACTAATGCCAGCCGATCAAAAAATGCCACGTACTCCTCTGTGGGGAACACATTCGTTTTTACTTTTTGATACCCATGGCACAGGACATGTGATCCTTTACACGCTGTAGAATTCTCACTCTTTTTGCAGTTCAAGGAGCTGGACTCCACTTTGACGTGAATGACCTCATCTAGGGGTCGGCCTATGGATACTATGCAGCGGCCAGTTACATTTGTCAAGTCCACTGTGCCTGACGGTTCCAGGAGGAGCTGCCCACATGCACCTGGTGAAGATCACACACACTGTCACATAAAGTGTCCAGCTCTAAATGGATAGAGTCAGTAGAGTGGTTTTGGCTACTAACTGGGTTTAGGTGTCACAGCGGCCGATGCTGTGGTTGATGTGATCGACTCTGTTGGACTTGGGGGGAGATACCCCATGCGGTACTGCGGTGTGTCCTTGTGGCTCGGGGTGGGAGACAGGGGCGACCCCTTTCCCGTGAGGTCGACTTCGGTTCGCGAAACGGGGGTCCCGTCCGAGGTGGGACGCACCTCCCCGCAGCTGCCCATGTTGCAGCCCTGGATGGTGATGGGCTTGGGCATGTGCATGCACAGCAGAGGGCTGAGCGGTTCAGGCTTAGAGGGGCCCATGCAGGACACGGGCCTAGACTGGATCCCGTAGCCGCAGGGCACTGAGCACTGGAGAGCAGGGGGTGAAACAGTGATGTCAGCGGCTATATGCACAAACAATTTTTTTTAGCATCACTATGCAGAATGATGTATGTGCAGAGTTTGACATGAGAGAGGTCTTTACACACAAATCTTCTTTGTGATATTTATTCATGTAAAGAATCAGAATTTAATGTCATTGAATATATCTGTAGGTATATTTTTTCCTCATTCCTCTCTTATGCTTCTCTCTGGATCTCTAATTGATTTGTTTTAACTGATTTCAATAGTTGTGAAGGGGGGGGGGGTATATTGTGATATCAGAACTTCACAGAAGTCCTGATGTGTCTTTATGGACATTGTTTTGTACAGCCGATACTTTTGGAAATATGTTGTAACTACTAGACCTTTCATGTTATCAATTAGAAAAAAAAGCAATTAAAATCTCTCTTTCTATGATATGGGGCTTATGAACCTAGGAGCCTGATTTGTGACTAATTCGGAGCACACATTCTATGTGGAAGCCTAAAAGCTCCAGTAATAAGCTTTTTGGGAAAGGAGGAAAGACATATTGTGTCCAGCTGTTGACCTTTTAAAATGAAAATATTTACATATTCATAGATTCTGGAATTGTTAATGAGCGGGAGTAGATGTCATTTTAAGGATTTAACAAGATAATTAAACTTTCATGTGAAAAAATCATGTTGGAGATACATTAGTATTCAAAGTAAAGTACATCTTAAAACATGTCTGGAGGGAATCTTTAAGAGTGTTGCATGTAACAAAATAGAATTTCCTTTGAACCTTTTCATGTATATGCTAAGCATTTCCAAATGCACTCATAGGTGTATTTATTTACATTAATTACCATTCATGTCTATATGGCAATAAACTACATTACAACCTTGTTCTATTCTTGGGACTTAGTTGAGTTGTATAATCCATTGCAGTGAACATTACACACACATGAACACATATTAGATGATTAGATAATATTGTTTAAAACATGTAAGATCTAATATGGCCCAGTGAAATCCTCCATCCTAATTCACACAGACTGTATTAAACAATACTATTAGTAGCATATTATTAATTTTATGCTTGTTTTTCACAACAATTTTGTAATTGCTCATGTTTCTAGTCCAGTTTTGGGCTATAAAACTGAGAAATCCTGTACAAAAATTTGAGTAATTATTTATCTATTTTTTGTACTATGTAATTTGGAGCTGGAAAAGAGCTAGAATAGTGTCGAAACATACAGTACTTGGCTGAAGCTTAATAATTGAACAGAAAACATAGCAGCTTGTAGAAATCAAGCACTTTCCTTTTTTTTTTTAACTGTATTTTATTTATGTATTATATAATAAACACAAGAAGGAAAAAAGATTCAAGGACAAAAACTCAAAATGTACATTTCTCTTAATGTGTTTTACATTGTGTGCATTGCATTTTTAAAAAAGTCCAAAAAATAAGTCTGAGGTCCATTTTTGGTCTTTTAAATATACATGCCGTTTATGTGTATGACTTGTCTTACCCCACAAATTTAGAATTAACATTTGTTTCTTTTATGATTCCAGTCCATTCCTCTTTTGCTGTGGCTCATCATTTAAATACCCTTTATCAGAATTGATGATTTAGTCATAGATTTTCCCCCCAAAAATATAATACTTTCTTTCACAAATATGGGAATGGACTTGCATTAAAACACACAAAACAGTGACATTTTGTCTGGTGCTCTGGCTGAGATCAGCACCCCTGAACCTCTTCTTTTTTTTAAATACCTGGCTCCATGGCTTCACCTCCCATCTGAAGGTGCAGACCTGCACCAGGCAGGGCACCGCAGTGGCTGGTTTTACGTCCCTATGGCAGCTCTCCTCCTGCACCACGCTCTCTTTGCCATGGACGGACTGGACACACGACACAGCCCTCTGGGATACGCCCAGGCCGCAGGTCACGGAGCAGGGCGAGGTGCTCAGGACTTTCCACCTGGACAAAGGACACGTGGTGGTGAGATGATAGTTGAAGGGGAAAAAAAACACTGAAATGTGCGTATGTTACCTTGCTGGGCAGCTCTGGGTGTTGCATGACACCACGGCTGCGGGTGCGGGGAAGTCGCTGCACTGTGCATCGTCCACCACCTCCTCCTCCCCTTCTGTCTCCCGGGCGCAGTACAGCACCCGCTTGGCGACCCCTCCTCCGCATGTTACACTACAGGCTCCTAGTTTAGAGCGCCACCTGGTTGTCAAAAATATCATTCATTCGCTTATTGCATTCCTCAGAAGAACCTCTTCCGCAAAATTGATGGATAGGAGATCAGACAGGAGCAGAGCCTCCGCGTTAGATGACACACAAGTAGTGTATTTGATATTTTTTCATGGTGTGTCTCACGTGGGGGGGCAAGCAGACGTGCCGCAGATCTCAGACTGAGGTGGAGGCTTGGTGGAAGCGTCACAGCGGAAATCAGGCACCCCCAGTCTGGTCTGGTGGTCCACACAGGAAAACCACACCTGCAGGGTTCCTACAGCGGTGTCAGGTGACCTTATCTGATGAAGTGTATGTGGGTGTGTGTGTGTGTGTCTTCACTTACCATTGCCACAGGTCTTTGAGCACTGGCTGATAACAGGACTCCAGACATACACGGGAGTTTGTCTGGAGCGTGGTAATAAACCAGACTTTAGACCAGGCCGGCCCTGCTTAGGAAAAACAAGGCTCAGATATGCTTCAAGTTTTGAAATAAGAGTGAGATTTTTCTTTTTTTTCCCTCTTTACCTCTCCCTCTGACTCCCACCCAATGGGACAAACGTCTACCACACAGGGCACAGAGTCAGGTGGTCTTATTTGATTTGAACAAAAGCTTTGATCCACTTCAACCTCCTGACCGTCCTCCGGCCGAACACATGACACAACCCGTTCGGCCTCTCCCGGCCCACACACTGCTGAACATTCCCCGGGCTCTGACGCACGCCATCTGGAGATAAGACGTAAGTGGGTGTTCGCAAAAGTTGCATTTTTTTCCCCCAAATGCAAATAGGACGCTATTTGATCCTAACTACATGCAGACTCTGTGGCGAATAAACCGATCAATAAATACCTGGCTGGACAGTGTTGAAGGTTACATTTTTCAACGTCATTCGGAGCAGAATCAGACGGACATTCAGAAGCTGGAACCTTCACTACATCTGCTCCGTGATTCTGAACACATCTCACAGGACGCACTCTCTGTCCTCCACCACAGGAGGCACTGCAAGGTCCATACTTCCCTATTTCCCACCTGCAGAACAGGAAAAAAATGTGTGTGTGTGTGTGTGCTCATTTGTGCAGAGGCGTGTCATTGCTACAGAATCTAACCTCGGGGGACAGGGTGGAAGTTGACAGGTAGTGTGATGAAGTGGCGCAGACGGAGGAGACGCGTCACAGTTGTGTTCCTCCAAACGGTCACTGGAGTCTCTGTCTACACAGACATGTGCATGCTTCTGTACGCCTGTAACCGAAAAAGGTAACATGAGCAGGAGGAACGCCACGTCTTTCTTTTATTGTGCTTTCCCTGTACAACTTGTTGTGTATAATAACCACGTACCTGATCCACATGAGACAGAGCAGGGCGTTGTCAGGACAACCCATTTGCCTTTAGGTGTGGTGTCTTTCATAACATTTCTGGCAGGCTCATAGAACTGGTAGCTAATGTTTGGGTTTGTTTTCTCTCCATATTCTTTTCCATATTTGCGATAAACCTGGAAAGAAAAAGTATTTCTAAATAGCATATATACACTATTTTTCTATAATAAAATTCTCATCTGTCCAGACCTGTATATTTATCTCCTGCTTGACCGGTCCAGGCAGCAGCAGCTCCTCCATTTCAGGCAAAAGGTCAGAGGTCAGATGGAGCCGGTACTCCAGCTGGTTATCATCCAGTGGGGACGGGTGGGTCTTATTCAGCGACATGATTCCCATTCCAGACACGACGTACCGATCCCCAGCTATCACAGCTGAGGACATGAATCGCAAAAACGAGTCAGACGTTCGGCCCCTGTTACATTAAAGCCCTAACGCTGAAATGACGCCACTCACCCATGTGAGTGAACAGAGGGGCCCGGTTCACAATATGAACCTGTGTGGCGTTTAATGGCAGAGAGAGAAACGTGGTGTATTCTAAAGCAGAAAGCATTGAGAGAATGAAGTTAATACATGAGTTAGAGCTGCAATGTAATTCATCAATTATTTGATGTATAAACTAAGAGAATAGTAAAGTATACATATTTTTGCTTTATAGAATTGAACGTACCAATCAAACACCATTGAATCTGTACATTAAAAATACACCGTTGTTTGCTACCTTTGGCCTGACCACCCGTGTAGGAGTCGGAAATCAAGCTGCAGGATGATCCATCTCCATCACACACCCCGCACACATCCCTCACTTTCCCAGAATGCAGCACGCCATCACAGCCAAACAGCTGATTGGAGACAACCGGGTTGTTTTGAAACATAAAACAGTGACATTGCATCCATTGTGTGGCGGGTTTAATCTATTTAAACAGAGTTGTCAAAAGTATTGAATACACATTCATTCACACAGTATCAACCCAAGATTTTTACTCAAATAAAAGTATAAATGTACTGGTTTTAAAACTGTAAAAAGTAAAAGTAATGTAAGGGGGGAAATGCCACTGAGCATATAAAGCAAATATATTTAACCAAATACAAGAACCATATATAATAATAATTCCCTTATTTTTCAAAAATAATAATAATGAAATAATATAATGAAAAATAAAACTAAATAAAACTTGACTAAAATCCAGAAATAGAACCTGCAATGAGAAAAAAGTATCTGCCAATAGATAAAGATAATTCAATACCATTATATTTAATGTAATTATTGGCCTGTAGTGCACTATGCCCTAATGCCATAATGGACATAACGCTATATTAAAAGGCTAATGTTGAAACATTTGGAATGTAACTGTTGCATTATGGTACAATGAATTTAAATAGCCACATGAAGTGTACTACTGAGCATCAACATGTGTTTCATGGCCTGTAAATATTGTGATGGTGAAGAAAGTCGACAGGGTGTTCACCCAACCACAGTCAAGTTCTCTCTATCCATATGGCATAATTTATAATATAATGGACCCCTAAAATGTCTACTTAGGTAAGGTACCAAAGTATTTGTACTTAATTTCTTGACAGCTCTGTATTGACATCATCTCTACCTGGCATTTCCCTCTGAGACAGGCAGACGTAGAGCCAAAGAGAGCCGGGCTTTCTGACGTACAGCGAGTCCCGTCCGCAAACTGAGAGCCGCGGCTCACTATGAAGTTCTCCACCTCCGACTGGCACATGTACCTGCACTGCTCGTCCCCTGGTGGAGACAAGGGGAGTTCACGACAGGTTTCCAGATAGAGAAAGGATCCCTTTTTTTTGTAGACTCACCATGTGAGAAGCCCACGGCGGGCATCCAGGTGTAGAAGGAGGCGAGTCCTGGTTGCAGGAAGAGAGGTTGGAGGTCGGTTTGGGAACACTGCTCCGACATGAAGTCCAGCTGGGTGTTCTTACACGGCTACAGAGACACAGGCGGTAAAAATAAAAGTTTATGGATTGATTGATAGCGTCTTATGTCACACGCACAGCCATAAAGAAAGCTCTTATGGATTTCAGGGTTGTTTATTACCTCCACCAAGGACCAGTGTTTGTCTGTTTGTTTGCACGATAACTCAAATAGGGTTAGGGTTAGGGATTTTCAGCAAAATTTCAGCAAAATGTTTTGCCTTTTGGTTGCTGTAAATGGACCTTTAACCAAGCACCGTTGTTTGGGGTTACCTGGTAGTTAAATGCTTTACTGCATAGTATAAGGCAACAATGTGGGGTGAAAAAAATGAAAATTGATTCAAATGTTAAAAAAAATGAGTAGAAAAAAGTTTTTTGATCTTACCCCTCTTTACTCATCTCACTATGCTAATCGTAGTAATGTAATATTCATTCATACCAATAATATTAACAATAATAACGGTTAAAACAATAATAATGTTAATGTAATACTCACTCATTACCCATATTATTAACAGTGATGATAGCAATTATATTGAAGATATAATACTCGTTTTCGATTTCAACAATAATACCAATGACAACGGTTCATTTTGTACAGATAAGCACAGCCACACAGAAGATTTCTCTTCAACTAAAGCAGTTCATAGTTTTTCACTTTCCAAGGACTTATTGTGAGTCATCCCATTATTACTAATCTGTTTTTGATTTTTTTTTTTTTTTTTTTTTTTAAATGGGGTCATCGGTTTGGGAACAACTAACAAAAGACAGATTGTTTGGTACAATGAGCCACTGAATAAATAGCAGTGACCTACTGTATGGAGGCCCACGGTAAACATAACCCGGGAGGACTCACCTGCTGGTGACAAAGTTCAGCTTCAACATCAGGACCCTCGCAATCATTCCCTCCAAAAGCAGGTCTGTCAAATTAGACATGGACACAGATATTCTGTGGTTAACCTTCAATGCATGTTGTCGTCTGCCACGTTTAGCAGCTCGTTTAGCCTGTGACAGATGTTTGCTGCACATCTGTCACCTTGGGTTGGTGCACTGGCGTGTGCGGTGAGTGACTCCCCCGCCGCATGTCCGCGAGCAGGGGGAGAACCCAGACCAGCTGGACCAGGACCCATGCACCACTGCGGAGATACTGAGGGCATCTGGGAACACGCAACGCCCCTTTAAACACCACTGCAAAACAGGGGATCGCATCTTTATAAGACAACACACAGTAAAAGACTATGTGACTATTTGTATAGAAATGTACTCATTGATCATTACTTGATTTGGGGCACACTCTGTCCCATCCAGCAATGGAACCAGGAGGCGTTTGCAGGAGCTGTCGTCATCAGGGTTAATGTGACAGGACAGAACGCGGCATGCTGGCTGATGCACAAGGGGAATTAAAAAAAAAAAAGGATTCTAAACATGGCAATAAATGTAGCTATTAGTTTTGATGTGAAATGCCACCTGGTGGCCTCGAGCTGAAATAACAAGGTGACTTACCAGGTCCGGATTGGTGAAAGAACAGGCTCTTGCGGTGCTTCCGAAAGCTATTCGACACTGGTCATCGACTCCATAGTACAGACCAGGCTTCCAGTCCTGCAGGGATCCTCCCAGGGCTGGCAGGTCTTTCACACATTCAGCTTTCCCTTTACTGCGGAATGTGATTAAAAAATAAAATAAAAGAACAATTTTTTGTAACACCAAGAAATATTACATTCAAATGATGCACATCCACAATATAATGTATTTTTTGTTTTTCACATGAAGTGATGCCATATTGAAAACACTGAGCCCTTGTATCAACAGCAATTCAGAAAGAAAATATAAGGAAATGTTCAATGTGCATGGTTAACATGTAATGCAGTTTTGAAGATGTTCAAATCAGAACCAAATACACATCGCAGTATGTTGGATATTCTCCAAACGTAAAAGGGGAATCGGTTCCATCGCCCTGAGGTGAGAACGTTGGGATATGACTTATAGATGAAGTGCCCTTTCAGCGCCGCCCCATCTGCATAATGCATGTAAAACGTTTTCAAGCCCAGCTGCTCTGAACAGGTCGGCCCACCTGAAGAACGTGAACAACTGCTGGCGGCTGCATGGCGACCAGCTCAGATCCACGCTGTTGTAGCCTCCGTCGGAGGCCATCAGGAAGCCGCTCCTGCCGCAGGTGTTTCCCACTCCGTCGTGGTTGATTCCAAAACTAGGTGAAAAAAAAGGAAGTTTTGTTGAACCTCAAGTGTTACAGACATTTCAAAGTTTCGTCCAATCAGACATGCAAAGCTTTCATAATAATATGCATTGATTTAGCTCGTATTTTGTTCATTTATGTGAATACTTTCTCGATCTACTATGTTAACATCTGCCAAAAATGAACAGGAGGAAAAAGCTCCTTTAATGAATAAATACATTTGCATTTTACAGACTCTCCACTCACTTGTCCTGATTAAAATGGAAAACCCGGTGTTGTCAATTAGAACTGACAACACCAAACACTAACAACACTAAATACTTAATACACTACAGCAATAATACAAATTCTAATGAATTCATATGTATTTCTTATTAATCTGCCGAGCAGAAGGCAGACATAAAGATGTTAATATTTTCCTGTAATGTAGAGTGTTAAACAGACATGGGATTTGCTGTGTTCACTTTACCTATGGCCAATTTCATGAGCAATAGTGATCCCCAGGTCAAACCCTGAGTCCTCCGTGATCACACAGCTCCATTCACTGGAGCAAGCCCCGCCAAGCTGTGCTACTCCCCTGACTTGGTTATTGCCATCAGGCAACAACAGATCATACCTGTGGGTAATAGAAGATAGATTTTTATATAAAAAAACAAAAAAAAAAGTTCAATCCACTTAAAGTACATTAGCTATGTGCAGCAGACCTCGTAATGTACAAGAGGAGATCAGCATGCAGGGGATCTGTGTCGTTCGTGGGGTTTATCCTTCTGCCCCAGTCACACACACTTCTAAGAGAAGAGGTGATGTTGGGGGACATTTGGATCTCTGGCTAGAAAAAAGAAACACATTGGCAGCAGAATAAAACAAAATGATCATCTAAAGGGGTGGCCTCCTTTCTAATCTCTTATCGCCCAATGTTTATCCTCCCCATTTCCTGCACACTGAGTTTTTTACTGTAACAAGGGAGCCGCTGACCTCCGGCTCCGACAGGATGATCATGCGGACCAGGTGCACCCTCATGTTGGCGCCCAGCGCCATGTCTCTCAGCAGCTCCGAGGCCTGGGTGGAAGTTGGGATATGAGTCAGATTGAAACAGTTCGGGATGTTCAGTGTGTAACGGGGCAGCAGTGTGCTCTCTGAGGGTGGTTATGTAAGTATTTCAACACGTTACGTTGCTTTTTTTACTTGCCTTTATTACTCACTGAGTCCTCCCGCATCTATCTCTACTTTGAGACTTTGATTTACTGCCCATGCACATTTAAGGGTTTTCATGCTCAATTGCAATCAATCCACAAAAACCATCACTGATCATGTCTGTGCTCGCACTTACAATGTTGAGGTTGGTGAGGATGTAGCGTTCTGTGTCCTGCTTGTGGAGCTGCTGGACGTCAGGCCCGACCACCACCAGCAGTTCCAGGTGGGTGACATCAGGCAGAGGGGTCGACCGACGCAGCCGAACGCTCTCTGTGACACAAGAGAAGACACGTTTGCAGCATAAGGAGTACTTGCAGTATCAAAGACTCATCTACTTTTTTTTTTTATATAAAGTTAGTTTGTCAGATTATGGCAATTTAGATTGTGGTATACCCTAAAGAAGTTGTCCGGGAACTGCTGTTCTTAATTTTCATCAATGATCTGCCCCTTGCTGTGATTAATGCTGGTATAATAATGCATGATATAATGATGATTCCAACTATATGAGGAATTAAATCAAATCCTGTCTACAAAGTATATGACTGGATTAATTGTTCTTGGGTCACACTGCAAAGTTATTTCTCCAATGAACCTAAGCATGTTTTAGGACTGTGGGAGAACCTGAGAAAACTTGTGAGACATGGGGAGAACATGTAAACCCCACATAGAAAGGTATCAGCTCAAGGCCCCCCTATAAAACTAATCTTGCAAAAAACTTCATCCATTAATTTTCTATACATGTTTATTCCTCACAAGGGTCACAGGGGTCTGATGGAGCCAATCCCAGCATGCTTCAGGCGAGAGGCAGGGATACACTACAGACAGGTCGCCAGCCTACTGTGGGGCACATACACCATTCACCCACACACTCACACCTACGGGCAATTTTAAGTCTCCAATTAACCTAATCATATTTTTGGAGTGTGGGAAGAAGCCAGAGAACCTGGAGAGAACCCACGCAGACACGGGGATAACATGCAAATCCACAAAGAAAGGTCGCAGCACGGGTCCTTGAACCTCTGACCTTCTTGCTGTGAGGCAACAGCACTACTACACCATTAGCTTTTAAAAATCTGTCCAATTAAAAATGAATTATCTTAAAAAAAAAAAACAACCAGAGGCATTTGCTGACTTGTAGAGGAGCATGAAAAAGATCACATCTGTGCCTGTGTTTAAAATTTTGTCTAGTATTTTTTTGTTTCTGGTTAGCATTTTAATGGAAACATCAGCTTTGTATTTCAGTAATGTAAATAGATAAAATTGTATATTTTACATGTTGTGTAAGATTTGGTATGTAAGATGTAGGCCCCAGGAAGACTAGTGGATTGCCAAGGCATTCAGCTAATGGGGATCCTTAAAAGTAAATATTATAAACACACAGCACTTATTGATTAATGCCTACTGATTTTTACAGACCAGCCATAAACCTTCATACCTGAGGCATCGGGAGAAGAACTTGGATACGAAACTATGTCCTTTTGACTGTAGGAGTGAAAAGGCTGTGGAACACAAACAATTAAAACCATTTTTGAAGCAACAGATTTGAACAACTGAATTAAAAATACTACATATTTGAAGGCTTTTTTTAAGCAGTATTCATTTAAATCCAGTAAAACATGACTCTCCATAGGTGTGTGTGTGTAGACAGCTCAGAGTTGAAGAGTTCAATGTACTTTGCAGAAGTCCCGAGCA
Organism: Eupleurogrammus muticus; assembly: GCA_036785175.1. Taxonomy (NCBI): domain Eukaryota; kingdom Metazoa; phylum Chordata; class Actinopteri; order Scombriformes; family Trichiuridae; genus Eupleurogrammus; species Eupleurogrammus muticus. The sequence goes on from JAYKQN010000005.1 coordinate 10,826,093, forward strand.
GTTGAATCACTAACCACAGTGCTCTTGTTCACCCGCAGCTTTCCACCTACTTTGTCCAATGGAGATCTCATTAGAGCGGAGAAGCCAGGCCCCGGCAGCAGCAGACAGAGCAGAGTCGTAAAAAACATGTTTCCCTCCTCTTCCTGTGCATCCACCTGGTCTGCTTCAGCACTGGGACAATATTCTCAGCAGGACACGACCGTATGAGAGCGTTTGGGTAAACAGCCGGGACAAAGTAGATGACTGACACACGTCATTTGTTGTTTTTCTGCCCAATGAGGCAGCAAGGGGCCAGCTCTTATTGGTTGGCATGTGCTATGACGGGCAAGTAAACAATGACTTTTTGTATTTGAAATAAAATTGACGATGAATCATTGATGCCAGTTGCATGTGTCCAAAATCCACCTTTTTGATCCCATAGTGATATTTATCACAGCCACAATGATGAGTGAATCCTAATTATCATAAATAAGTGGTTGTGTTGTTGCCTTTTGTAGCCATTAGAGGGCAGACGTGATCCTGTGGATGAACTTAAAGCTACTGAGAAATACTCAGCACACACTTTTCACAAGAGTGTCATCCCTTATGTCCACACAGATACAGAACTGAATCTAACAATAAGTGTCTTATTTGTAAATGCAGGGGATCCACTGTGGAAATGAAGCAAACATGAACACAACAAAAATAAAGTGCAACACCCTCCCCATATCCAGCTAATTAATAGGGATTTTACACATGATCTTAAGGTTAATCTAAGCTTTTCCTATTTTCTCTGCACTGATGATATAAATATAGTAGAACTGAGCTCTACAGATTGTACCTAACCTCTAAGGTAACGAATGCTGGTGATTTAATTGTGCTGCTTAAAAGGCAACATCTCTTGCCTGTTTCCAATTAACACTCCATATGATAATGATATATCCAGGAATAGACAGAATGTTAAAAAAAAAAAAAAGATGACTTTCTCTTTTTTTTTTAATGATAAAATGTTGTTTCACGGTAGCCTACTGGGCAAAAAAAATGATTTCCTCTCCCCCTGTTCTTTCCCATCCTTCCTGAGGGGAGAGAGTTTATCTCCATAAAGCTAGGATTCAAGCCCCATCTGCCATTAGTCTGCCAGATATCTGTTCGTTGTCAGTCTGAATTAACAGCTGGGTGTCACAGGCATTACACCAGCATCGCTGCTCCACTAAAACCCTCAATGCCCTGCTGGATTTACTGAGCACAACAGACTGTGATAAGTGTTGTTGGATCCTCGTATCCCTGTCTGTTCGGATGGGGGTTATGGATTGTATATTTATAATGTTATAAATTATATATAAGTAGCCATATGGGATACACAAGTGGGCATGCTGCCTCAGGAAAATATTGTTTGGTTGCAAGGCAGAAGTTATTTATGGAATTAAGCTCATCGCAGAAAACTGATTATCTCTGTTGCTCCGTTAGATAGAAAAATACCTTTGTGCTGTTGTTGTGCTGTCCCTGTGATCGTTGTGGGAATCGATTCACATGCAAATGTGAAATTCAATCAGGAACATCTTTTAAAACATGTTGACTAGTATGACACCAGTTGTCACCTTGGATAGATATTTACATTATCAAATATTGTATTGTAAAACCCTAACAAGTCAACAACCAGTAAATTTTATTTAATTCCTTGACAAGAAAATACTTAAATCATCTTATCTGGCTATTGCTTAAATCCACCAAGCACGCCTTTCATGTCCAACTCTCTGGATCTGCATTTTTGTTCAAAGTTAGGTATGTGGCTATTTATAAAACTGTCACAGTGACAGATGTTGAATCCAAGTTACAACCACATGAAAAAATATCACCACAGAATGGCAGTTTTTCATATGTTGTTTTTCTGTGCTTCAATTATGTATAGAAGACTCTTTCCTCAAGTGGTAATGTTATAATTATAAATAAAAAAAACGTGTTCTGTTGACTTATTGTCAACCTTGAAATGATGAATTCTCAACTTCAACTTCAATTCAATACCAACGGTGATGAAGCTCAGTGGCAGAACGAATATACACAGACATTTTCCAGACGGTGGTTTTATTTCCAGTAGGTTTGCCAGCTGTTTTAGAATGTCAGCATATCATAGTGATAAGTAAAAGATGCTGCAGGGACATTTTGATGATCCCCTGCAATGATGATGATTTAATGATTATGGTGTGTGGTGTCTAATAAATGTGTAATTAGCTGCATAGGTAATTACACCAAATGGTTTTGAGAGAAAGTGCTTTTGTAACATCCATTTTAAAGGAAGTGGACATTCATCTACAGAGAAAATGCCATGCTGTCCAAGGTTTAAAAAAAATTATGGAATGTCAAGCAAAACGCAATGGGAACTGGGGGCAGCCAGGATGTGTTTCTTACTGGATGTCTCTGTCTCTATAAATGACAACTCAAAGTGCTTTACATAAAGCATTAAAAGCATCAAGATACAACATGGTTAAAAAAACTCAATAACTCTAAATGAAAAAACAAGATGAAAAATGAAAAAAATTGAAATTAAAAAGAAATATAATTTGTAAGCATCTATATGAATAAGATCCATACTGTGGGGCTGACCTAAATTATGTTGCATTTTATCCTGTGACTTCTATCAGTGAAAAAGCTGTTAAAAATGTAAAAGAAGATGAATATAAACTATGCCCTGAGGGTGTTATCGTGGAAAACACAGTAATATGAAAGTCAACTATACTTAGATCCTAGTTAATTGATGTATTTTATATTCAAAACACCCACGTTCACATCTAGCATGCAGTCGATAGTCTTAATTTGATGTACTTAAGATCTATATTGGATTAAGTAGTTGGTGGTAAACTGTGTTCTGAAAATAAAATGAGGAATCCATTCACAGTTTCTAAAAAGAATCGAGCTGCAAAAAAGATTAGTAAATAACATGGCCTATTTCTACTATGTTCAGCCTTGTTCCCCTCTTCCTCTGAGACTACTGTAACCTCAGTTGACTGCAATAAGGGCATTGAATACTAAACTGGCAAAGTCACAGCCTACATTTCTATCCAACACTCCCATGAATTACCAGAAGGGTTCTAGTGGGCTATAGACAGATGTGATGGTGTGGCGGTTGTTAAAAGACAAATCCTATAATTGAACATCTGTTTCTGCAGAAAGGGACTAGAATTCTAATAAGCTGCACATGAAAAGGTCTTACTGGAAAGTTTGGACGTGAGCACGAGAAACATGAGTAAGAAGCACCAGTGATGACAAATGGGGTGAAGTGCGAGCGGGAAAATGACTTGTCATCTGTACATGTGAAGATTGAAGAACATTAAGGCTTTTGAATCATTCAACTCCTCGCCTCCCTTCTTCTCTAGCAGGTTGTATGTACAGTATCTGAAATCACTTTTCTGCATGTTTGCTCTGTTCCTGAGTTGACCCTGTGCTCTCCAAATCAGTAATTACAGTGGGCTATGTTTGGAAGCACTCAACCTGAATGTTCCTTGTTGTGCTCTCTGCATTGGACATCCTACTCTAAACATTTTAGACTTACAAGGGATTTGACAGATTTCGTATTGTCCCAAATGCATTGTAAACAGGTACACAAATAGCTATCACAGCAATATGTCTACTTGTCGTGAAGGCTCATTTTGTGGTGACAGGGTCCTTTCTCTGGCTCTTCAGGGAGCTTTTTAAAAGCTGGAGTGGAGACCATCTTCAAACCGGTCAGATGATTTTCTATTTCGTAGCATCATTCCTGTGTCACATACTTGACAGGGTGTCACAAAACATGTAATCATGGTACTTAATGCATAATTAAAGGGTAAAGTTGACCCAAGGGAATTAAAGTGAGGATCTGCTATATTGCCCTTTGCTGCATCAGTTTTCACTTTTCATTATTTACTTTAATATGGTCTGCACAACATATGGAAACTGCATCGCTAAAATGCTTTGAGTTTTAATATCCTTAAAAAAAGCAGTGATTTGCAAAATTTGCCGGCGTGGCTGTGGTTTTTGTTCTAAAAGTTCTACAAAGCTGTTACAAACGGGATTCTACCAATCAACCACTTGCTATGGGCCTTCATTAGTCAAATCAGCTGTGTTTTAGCTATTTGGTTGGAACAAAAGAGTTGAACCCACATTGGCCTGGTCCTAAATATTGTCCTATGTTTTACAAATGCTCAAACCACAGATAAATGCCCACACAGCCCATATTCAGAAGCTATGCCTTAAAAGGAGCTGTCAAGACTTTATGAATGTGTTATATCACAACTCTACAGTCGGCCCATCCCTCACTCAGAGTCATTTAAAATCAGCCAATAAGACACACATTTAACTGTTGGCTATATAAAGAATCTTTAAACTATATTAAAGGCATTTTTATACTGAAAAAAAAACTAATATATCATATTAGGGATAACACAACTCCAAATAAAACCGCAGAAAAATCTGAAATATGGGACCTTTATTGTGTATAATAGCTTATCCTGGTGTCTGATAGGCCTACTTGTAAAATAAATCAAATGCACAATCCAATTGATTACACACAGTGGTGCAGCGATATCATCTTTACAACGAAATAAAGGATGCAAACTCGAATTACACATCAATAGCATCCATTTATCTGCCCCATTTTGCTTTCACAAGACCAACGTTATTTCAGTAACCCCGGCCCTCGTGTATTCCTCCTAACTCTCCACCGAAAACGCAATGAGGGTGGAGAGAAAAAAAAAGTGCGCTCGTGCGGGATAAGCGCTTCGCAGTGGCCGCGGTGACACGTGTAACGGCGCGTACAAAAGAGGGCAGTGTGATTAGCGTGTGACCAAACGCGACCGCGACGACGGTTCTTCCCTCTCCAGCGCCGCGCCGCGCCGGTCGGAGGCGGCAGTACGTCACTCCCCTGACGGCGGCATCAGAGCAGCACGGACGACCAACCGAGCAGCAGCAGTCGCTCCGGAACTCGGAGGAAGAGGACGGAATTCGTGCGGCTGGCTCCGTGCTTTCTGAAGAGGGGAGGGGGGCTGACTTTTTTTTTTCTTCCCCTTTCCCCCCTTCACCCCCCCTTTCCTCCCCGCTTCTCCTCCTGCTCAGGTAAACCTTTCACTTCTCTTTTTTTGGGGGTTTTACAAAGTCACGCTTTTATTCATTTCCGTGTCTATTTTAGGACTAGTTGTTCTTTTATTAAAGTCAACTCACTTTAGCTAACTAACGTGGAACGGCGCGGGTTGCCACCCGTTGCGAGGACAATGACTAGCAAGTTCCCGCACTGTAGCTGTTTGCGCTGTAGCCACAAACGGCGTGTTGCTATGGCATTGATTGCCTGGCAACGTCCCACCTGCTGCCTCCACCGCTGCATGCGTTTCTCTCATAACAGGTATGACTATAGACCTAATTCTGTGCCGACGACCGCGTGAAACTAGGCGTTTTTTTTAACATAATTTATATATTTTAATTACCTATCTGTCCTATCTGACCACCTGTTTCCACTTGACTTGAGTCGTATCAATAATAATTTATGAGACTTGACTACATTCAGTTAAATGTAATATCAGCACTGCTCTTGATCCACTCTCTGCACTCCCTGTTGGCTGCTCTCAACAGCAGCTCTGGCACACTCTAGAAAGGTCATTGTATTTTTTATTTATTTTTTTTATTTTTAGTATTTTTTTTATATATTTTTCCAGTCACACGTGTTTTTCCTGCTGAAAACTGTGTGGCTCCAGGTGATCCAACGCAGGCCATTTCCACTAAAACAGAACACATGCTTCTGTCATTACCCCCTTGTAACTGCTGCCTGTCTGTTTATTTTCCTAGTCGTACCCAGGACCACAAGACTTGGGGGGAAAAAAGTATCCAGGCAGATGATTGAGAGCGTGGCATCCCTCGGAAGGTTATCGCCATCTGTGGACACGTTGACCAGATGTTTGCAGTAAAGGTGCTTATTGCATACCGTGTCCCCCCCCTCTCTATTATGTGGCTGAGACGGTTGCTGTGGTTAGGCATCAGTGCATGCCAGCACCAGGCCCGGGATACAAAGAAATTCCATTATCCCTCATCTCCTGCCTGCTGCAACAGAGGAGGAGGAAATCACCATCGCATGCTGTTGTGAGGCCAGGAAGGAGGGAGAATGAGTCAGAATGCAGGAGAAAAGAAAACTGTCACTCTTCAGATCCGCCTATAAGCTTTGTGGCCAACTCGCAACACTTATTTTGAGAGCAAGACCAGATTTTCACTGTTCATTTAGAATGAATAAGTGTACACATGTCTTATTTTCTCCTTTCATTAATTATTGCTGAAACCTTTTACTTTTTCTTGAACTGTCATGTCTATCTAAATTCTGGGGATTAGAGCTAATGCATTGAGAGAGTGCAAAGTGCATGAGGGTGCATCCGAGGCAAGCTCTGTTCATTGTATTTTAGTTGACACACCTCCTTATCTCAGCTGTCAGGAGGGAGGATTCCTTTTCTACAGTAACTTACCCAGAGCAATAGAGATAGTGGTGGGAAAGGAGGGGTGGGAGGAGTGAGAAGAACAGAGAATGACTGTGAGGGAGTGAGCGTGCTTAACCCAGCCACTGAGTGACTCTTGTATCCAAGGACGAAGGTAGCAACGCATCCAAAACGCCACTCTTCGCCCACGGACTGCTGTGAAGAAATGAAGTGGACACATAGGCACTCAGCGCTCTCATAGACTCAACAACCTGCTGGCCCTTCATCGCAGGGCCCCTGGGGTTTGATTCGTCTGTCTGGATTTCCAGGGCTGATGACTGAGCAGATTGTGACCACAGCCAGAGTGAACTACACAGAACTATAGACTCAATTATCTTGAATGGGAGCTGCCTTTTTTTTTTTTTTTACTTCTTCTTCTACTTCTTCTTCTTCTTTTTCTTCTCCAAAACAAAAAGCGTGTTTCTACAAATTTCACCGGTGTCATTGCACCTAAACTGGCCTACGTTTGTGTATGTTTTTTGACAGAGGAGCAGGCTGGAGAGGAGAGGTAGTAACAGGTGCTGTGTGCCAAGGTGGATTTAAAGGTGTGGAGGAGAGCTGAAGATCATGGGTAAATCAAATAGTAAACTCAAGCCCGAGGTGGTGGAGGAGTTGACAAGGAAAACCTACTGTGAGTATCCTTTTTTTACATTTATCTTTACAAAGGAAATCTTGTGGAAAAATTTGGAACATTTCAGCCAAGTCGACATTATATGAAGTGTTCACAGTATGTGACAGGACTAAGGAACATTATTTTATTGCCCCTGTTTTCAAATCATATTTTCCACCCACCGTGTTCCATCCAGGCTGTACAGTAAATAGCCCTGCCTGCTGGTCCTATATGGATTCTACACAACCTTCTCATTATCAATAGAACAGAGCTACAACTCAAGTGTCAACTGGGAATAAGCTCCCCATTTGAATTTAATTTACATTTAAATGTAGCGAAGACTGATTACAATCTGGCAAAAGTTGCAATCAGCATCTCTAAATCACGCTTAAGGGATAGATGAATATGGAGATGCAGAGTTTGTTTCCCTTATCGAGCTGCAGGTTGTATAGATGGATAAGCAGTTTATGAATTCTCTGTTAATATTTCAGAAGTCTGTGGAGATGGAAAGACACAGAAAATAAAGACAGTCAAGCCAATTTTATTTGTATAGCCTACATTTTAAAATCACAGATTCCTCTCAGGGGGCTTTACACTCCTGTTACTGTATCCTTTGTCCTCAGACCCTTTAGAGAGCTTAAATTAATACGTGCTAGGCTTTGCATGCCATGCTTATAAATGGCACTCCTGCATAGAGACTGACAGAAATGATGGGGTCATGGGAGGAAAAGTCAAAAGGATCGTGTCTGTCCAGAACATCACGAGTGCCCACTCATGTTGTTCCTGTTGACATATCAGGACATCATGGATTGACAGGATTCAGTTTTCTCACCTTGCCATTGCGAAGTCATTCTTTAATTATTTCCTGCTGACTTAAAATTTTTTTTTCAATTTTTCAATCAAATTTGAGCAGAAATCACGTGGATAAATCCCAGAACAATTTCTGCTGGGAAGACGGTATATTAATAATTTGTTTGTTATTTCTGGAGCATAGCATATTATTATTATTATTATTATTATTATTTGAAGCAGTACAGTGTGCAGGTGTGGGTGGGAGTTGACATGCGGCTGCTTAATGACAGTGTTATTTGTATGGTGGGTCTCTCCACAGCAGAACCAAGCAAAGGCTGTTGTGGCAGGAAATTGCTGTGGAGGAAGATTGGGCTTCGTGCTGGGCTGGCCGCTTGCTGCCGTCCTTTACTCATTCTTTCTCTCCCTTTATTCCTCTCTCCTTTCACCCCATTTCTCTCACTTTATCCCTAATTACCCACTTTGCCAGCACAGGGAATGAAATAGTATAATCAGGATCTTATCTGGTTAGCATTGCTAAGAAGGGCATCAAGCTTTCTCTGCCAGCATGATCATTCTCCTTCGTTCTGTTATTTATTGACTGAGACACTATCATCTTTGCTTTCCTTCATCCTGTTGCCTCTTTCTCCTGCCCTCCCATGAGATTCTTTGGCTGCCATTTTAGCCGTCGCTTTCCTTTGGTTCATGACAGATTGGGGGCTGATGCAATTTCTCTGCTTGCATCTTTTTGTTTCGGTGATAAAAGAAGTATTTTTTTACCACTTGCAGATAAGACAGCCTGTTTAGTTCAATAGAATACATGCAGATTTCTATCCTCTAATATGTAGCAGTGTTAAAAATGCAAAGATATCTTCACTAGAAAATCATCATGACCCTGTACACTTAATATAACACTTTTCTGGCCAAAGACAACATGAAGCCTTGGTACTGCTAGCTAACCAGTGTTTTTCCTTCTCTGAGCGAAACCAGTGGAAAAGGCTTGCCTCACCTTTCCTTAAAAAGAGGCCAATTCATTCCAGGACTGGGTTTCCAAATGAGTGCTCTGGCATAACATGGAAAGACCAGCACATGTATTACAATGTCTGCAGGGTGCAGAATAAGGCCTGTGTAGTAGCACAATGATTTTCTAAGTTGTCAAAGCCATGAAGAGGCTTGATGTGTTCTAGCAGACCCTGCAGAGCCAACAGGCTGAGTGAGCCTCTCCAGATGGACTGATTGCATTGTTGCCCATTCCTCCTCGACTGAATTATGTAAATAAATTCTTTTGTAATCACAGCCCTGGTAGATTGCTTCCTTTTTTTAATGACATTGACTTCTGAGGCCAATATAATCGTACAGTAGCTCGGCCTGACTGGCAGCTGTGAGATTGACCCTGACATTTAGAGCCGGGCAACGGGTCACATGATGGTACAGCATTCTTGGTAAAATGCTGAGCAGTATAAATTAAAGAAGAAATTTAGGCAGGCAAAAGCGACCTGACCTGACCCCTTCAGGAGTAACATTACAGGATTCTCCTCCTGCAATGTTGGATAATAGCAATTGAATTCCTCCAGTATGCTTCTTTCCGGTTCTCTGGATGTTTACCTTTGTCATAACCATGGCTACGAGTGGATCCACAGTTAAACATTACAGTAGAAGAAATTATCGATTAACTAACCAGCTGTTTGCAGTTTTGCTTTGCCTCAAGCCCGACAGAGGTCTACCCTCAGCAGCAGGAATCCAGAAAGTCTGTCTTCAAGGACTACCTGGTTAAACTAATGCTATTGATTTCAAGCCTTTGTTTGTAATCCCAGTGGCCGAGAGGCTGAAAATTGCTTTGGTTACTTGTGAGAAAGTAAGTAAAGAGACGGGAACCATGGGGGATTGGTTGATTAGATACTGGCAGATAATGGTGCTTGTGTGGGCATGAAAACACATCCTCTCTTCTAAGCTATTCTATTTATCGGGGGCTGACCTTCATTCCCTCAGCTTTGCTTGTCTTTTCGCAAATTCATTCTGGTTTACTCCCACTTGTCCTCTACTTGCCGGCCAGAATAAATTATTATTCATCACCCCCACTAATATTACACTACAATCGATGAATTCTACGCTCAACTAAATATGGCTATTTTCCTTTAATTGCATGTTGACATTTTTGGTCATGTGAGAAGATATGTGTTAGAAAGGACTGGGCCAGGATGATAAACGATGCCACTACTTGGCCACTACTCCTTTGTTCCAAAAGCAAGCTACTTCTTTTTTCTAGGGCAACACAAGTTTTCCTCTTAAGCTAATGCAACTTCTTATTTCTCTTCCAGTTACAGAGAAAGAGGTGCAGCAGTGGTAAGTGTGTGCATTCATTTTTAATGAGAATTTTTCCATTCTTGTGTTTTCACTGGGAAAGCTCGTAAGAATCAGAAAGGCCTCATCTTGACCCGCTTGTAAAACCTGCATTGATGTGTTTTACCCAGGACTTTGTTTTAGACATCCATGGATGATTTATTTACAGATGGTTTGATACTTTTATTTGAAGCCGTCTCCCTCATGCTACTCCAAAGACAGATGAGTTCTGCGAATAGAATGACTTTGAAGCCTTACAGAGACAGAATGACTTTCAAACCTGATAACACTGATAACATTTCCACAATGCATTCTTGAACAACCTTTTTGCTCTATGCACAAAATGAGTATTTGATAAGACAGGGGGGATATGGTTGTGCCACTTACAGGCACTTAATAATTACATGGCCACAGAGGTTGGCGATAAGTAATCTTTGCTTTCATATTCTGTACCTATTAGTCAATGTGAACTGCACTGGCATCATCTCACAAGGTGTCTTCTGTCTGATCTCTTGTACTTAAAGTGTTGCAACATGTACTCAGATGTGTCAGAACATATTCATGGTACAAAGCTACCTCAGGCCAGGATAACTCTCATTATATTGTTGATTACTTCTGTTCAGGTGCGAATATTTTTTTCTCGCTTGACAGCCGTACACAGATTACAACCAATGCATCTTCATTACAAAGATTATGCAAGCGTGAGCGTTGACATTGCTTTGGTTGCTGTACCAAAAAAAAAAAAGACAAAGAACAGTGTACATCTGAAAGAGAGCACTGTAAGTTCCATGTTTATGTGCACTTCAGTTCTCCTGCTTTGGTTTTGCATTTCACAACCTAATTCTGCATGCATGAAAAGAGCTGTGCCTCCAGAGCTAGTCGCTGCTCACGTCCCCTGTTAGGGGGTTTATGGAGGAAGAAGCCAGGACACATTGACAGCCACACAGTAACAATAGCAGCATCAGATATCATTGGGCATTGGCAGACCCGGAGCCTCCAAGCTGGCCTGTCTCTGAGGCTGCCTGAGTGCACTGGGGTGGAAATCACGCCCGCCCTTAAACCTGCGTGCCCTCCTCGCTACCATAACCCCCCCACCACCACCCCACCCTCTGGCTGTGCAGTCAGCGAGCTCAACATCACAAGCATTCGGCAAGTGCATGAGTCCTCACTTGAAGATCAGCAGCAATCAACACGGCTGAGTGTGAGGGATGAGAGGGAATTTTACCAGGGGAAATGCCAGATGGCGTGTTAAGAAAAAAAAAAAAAGACACAGACAGAAGAAGAATTAGCAGGGTTAGATAAATGTCTGTGTTGTGCATTAAAACGTGTTCCCCTTTCTAATTCTCCCCCAAGGGAACATCATTAGTATGCTTGAGGCTCACCTTAAATCAATAACCAAATGCTATAGCGCAGTGATGTTCCTGCCAGGCAGAGCAAGGGAAACATCCTTAGTAAGCCACCACACTAGATGCCAAGGAGAAGGAGCCAATGCCAGTAATAAATACTTTATTTTCATGCTGGCTCCCCGGCGTGTTCTGATATACAATGTCACGACTATGTGCCTGCAAAGTACAGTGTGTAGTTGCATTATTACACAACTTCCTGTACAGTCTGTGTATCTGTTTTAGCACCGGTGTCATCAAGTCACATTTCTTACACATGATATGTTCTTGGCAAAAATGACTCCTATTATGACTACAGTGCGTTTGTACTGTACCAATGTACCCTATATGTGTGGTCTGCTAATGTAACTGACACCATGTTGAATATATGTAACTAATGACTAGCTAAAAGAAAATATTTCAGTGCATATTGAAGACTTTGTCTTGAGCCAAACCAACCTGTTGATTTTTGAGGTCATTAATATTTGAGAGTTTAAAAAAAATCCCCAATCATAAATCAACTTATATTTAAGCACATAAAAAAGAGAAGGATTTGAAAAGGATTCCGTTGGTTACCACGGCTCTAAATGTGAGCAAGCCTCACATAATATAAAATCAAGATGAAACAATTCTTTGATAGTTGAAATAACCTAGAAACTTTACACAAATTGAATGCAGAGACCAACTGCTCAGTCAGTTTCACATGCAGTCATTTCAAGGAGTCTTAAGATGCTCTTGATATGGAAAAGAACGAATGAATTCTCACAGAGACAAACATTCTTCAGGCACTGCTAGACAGAGCAATATTAAAAGCTCTCATTTAATCAGTAATGTTTTCTAGTTCATAATGATTCTTTTCTGAACTGTAATTTCTACCCTTTGAAAAAACCCTATGATACCAATTTATCACTGATAAAAAGATATTCATGACATTATTGGCTCACATATTTATTTTATTTTCTGTAATAGACTTATAATTGTTTAATAATGAAATTTGAGGCTGATATGAATATTTTACTATATTCTAAAATGCTTATTATACAATATATCAAGTATATATATACCATTTATATATAAAAAAATATATACTAGGCTATACAATGTGTTACAGTACAACAGAATCTTTTTATATTTGGGAATGATGTTCCATAGTTTCACAGTAATATTGAGTGAAGAATTCAGGTGGAATGGGCAAGCTTTGGATTATGAAAAGCATTGTGTGTTGTGCATTTTGAATACTAATTTGTTTATATTCTGCATTATAGTGAGCTAGGGTTTCATTTCCCTGCATATTATTTTGAAATGTGAGAATTGCATGCTTCTGCACTCTCCTCGCTTCTCTTCTTGCTAAACTTTTCCCAGCTGCTCCTCAAAGCGTCTTTCCGTCTCTTTACTTTATGGAGCCAGCTCCGTTATCTCCAAGGCAGATTAAAAGTAAAGAGTTTAAGTAGAGTGAGCAGCCAGAGTGGAAAATATCCATCCTGGCCTTCATTCTTCATCAGAACACTCTCTCTCTCTGGCCTTAATTACAGCCTAGCTTTATTTTGAGCAGTCTTTACTGAATCACAGACTAACATGCAGGGCTCCCTTGTGTGAACTTGCATCATTTTTTGTTGTTGATCAAGACTAAAAGATTTTTGCAATGCTTTTTATAACTAGAGTGTTATTTTTCCCCCTGCTACTTCCTCCTCTATACACTTTTTATTAAAACCATCTTTTTAAGACTTACACTCTCTTCTTTGCTTCCTGATCTCTTACGGTTTAGTTAGATTCTGAGGCTGCTGTGTTCCTTCACGAGATGTAGGAAACGGCCTACCTTTTGAGTGACTGCACTTGAAATTGCTCATGAAATGCTTCTATATTTAGGCTAATAGAGATGTTAAGTCACTCTCTAGATATGTAATTTCCAGGGGCAGTGGTGGGCAGTGGGGGGCTCTGAGACTTATCTATCAGCCATGAATATTTTCAAAAAAGGAATAGAAAGTAATTTGATTAGAGCTTCAACCACGCTGGACTTGCAATTGTATTGTTGCTCATCTGTGTATGATTCAGTCAGCTTTGAACTTCACAGTTTTGAATTAGGCTACTCTGTCGACATAAAGAGCTGACCCCATTTGTCATCATTGCTTCTCTCATTCATCTTTACATTCTGTATATTTGCTACTCTGAATGACTCGCTCTATCTGTGTTTTCTTCTTCAGGTACAAAGGCTTCATTAAAGATTGTCCAAGTGGGCAGCTTGATGCCGTGGGCTTTCAGAAGATATATAAACAGTTCTTTCCTTTTGGAGATCCCACAAAGTTTGCCTCTTTTGTCTTCAATGTATTTGATGAAAATAAGGTTTGTAAATTCATTAATATCCTCTGTTATCCTATTACAAGGCACCAAAATAATCGACTGCTTTAAAAAAAGACTTGTTTGAGGCTGGCAGGATGTCTGGTGCTGGATTAAGAAAGTTATGTTCTGAACAGAGTTATATTGATTGTGCCTATAAAGCTGAGGGTCATTTTCAGGCTTATTCAGTTCAAGTCAGTGTGTGAGAACAATTGTTGCCTCTTTGAACCAGAGATGTGCACAGAATAAATGGGCAACATGTTATATAAATCAGATTAATTCTTCCCTGCTGATATTATTATCCCTTTTTACTTCTTTTGTTAAACTGAATGCTGTCAGTTTTGTTTAATGCACATATGTAATAAGTCATGGTAGATAGACTTATGTACCTGTTGTTGCTACAAATCATTTCATGTTTAATGTGTAATTATTTTGTTTTTTGTATTTTGGTCACAGCAAGGTTAGTACAAACAAAATCAGAAGAACACATTCTCTGCTAGAAAATTGCATTTCCACGGCACAGATTATTATTTCCTCAAAAATTGGTACTTTGTAAACAAAGAAGTGAGTCACAGCTTTCCTAGTAACCTATAATTGTAACCCTCACTTTCATGCTAAAAATAAGTTTACAGAGTGGTTGCCAATTTTTTCAAAAAATGTTTTTTTTTTCCTCCTCCTCATGTTTGCTTTCCGGCACATCCTCTAAGGATTTGAGGATATGATCATAAAGTTTTAACAAGGCCAAACTGAGAAAGGAATACAGAAAAACAAAAAGCTTACACACTGGTAGGGTTCCAGTTCAGGAAAATTTATTGCACCACAAGGCCAAACTATAAATGTGGGATAGGCCAGGAATAATTCACCTCATTGCAGCTGTACAAGATAATTCAAATCGTATTTTGTAAGACAAACGGTGGATGAGCAGCTCTCGGGATGCTGATGAGGCCCTGGAGGTTTATTGACTTTTGTTTAGAAGGCTTTGTGTCAGGAAGATCAGACAACCCCTCTGTCTGATGTTTATCTCTGGCCTTCATTAGGAGTAGACACCCTATAGTTAAAGAATGCATTGAAGTTAACAGTTTTTTTTTACTGATGTCATTTAGCAATGCATGACTTCGGCATTGTGTGGCTGCTCAGAAGTCTGGTAGTCTGGTAAAGTCAGCCGACCATAAGGCCGCCTGGTTTTTCATCTGATAGAAGAGCTGTGGCTAAGAATACAAACTAACCAGATGCTGGTAACACCACTACCAGGAAGCCAATTTATATGCATTACGTGGTGTCTACACCTGTTGTTTTCACATCCTGGTATCATATGAATGTCATTTCTTGCATGCAGTGCCACAGTTTGATGTAAGACTTTTGAAATTGCCGGAGGTCATAACTTGATGAGTTGGTCTGAATTAATAGCGTTTGGGCCACTTTGTGCTTTCAGTTTTAATTAGATTATCATACAATATGTCTGCAGACGTTTTTACCGATCTTGCACTGTGCGTCCACACAGCACAGCGTGGAAAGCCACTGTTTTTTGAGATTCTGTGCGCTGCATTCTAACAAAGCTGACAAGAAACAAATATCAAAAAATCATTAGAACTAAGTTTTCTAGAAGATACAGTGGTGTTATGTTTGTGTGCTAACTTTTAGAGTATGAGCCAGGAGCATCCATCTTCCTAATGACCAGCGGTGACATATTTCTGCCTCAGGAGAGAGCCAGGTGCAGGGCAAAAATAGCAACCGACGTCTGGCCCTGTTTTTAGCTGAATGTAGCAAGGACATCTTAAAAGAGGAGCAAAGAGGTCATAAAAGAAAAGGGTGTGTGGGGTTAGACACTCACCTTGTCTCTGGGCCATTTCCTCTCTTTCTCTCCAATATCTCTGTAGGATGGACGCATCGAATTCTCCGAGTTCATCCAGGCCTTGTCAGTGACCTCTCGGGGGACTCTGGATGAGAAGCTGAGATGTGAGAACACGCACCCTCCACACCCCTATTTCTGTAATTTAAATGACAGGACTAAGGATCGACTGCTGTGTTTGAAAGAGGACCAGTTGGCTCCGAGAGAACAACAAATAAACTTTTAACTTCAAACTTTATGCATAAGTTCTAAACTTTTTATGAAGTGAGGTCATTATTTAAATCTGGAATTACTACTCTCACCGTTTGCACTGGAAGGCTGCCATAAAGACTGCTGCCTGCCTCTGAGCAGTTTTCAGCAGTTCCAGAGGAATGACGCTCAGTGCTTTGTAATCCATGTAAATACGTAATTGCATATAATCACTTGTTTTACCTGTTGAGGTCACAGCAACTGCCTGAGCTGATTAAAAGCTGCAGTTAAACCCATGCATTTGAACTGCTCTCTCTTTCTCTCTCTGTCCATGCAGGGGCTTTTAAATTATATGACCTTGATAATGACGGCTACATCACCCGTGATGAGATGTTGAACATTGTAGATGCCATATACCAGATGGTGGTAAGTTTTACCAAACACACTTGAACCTGAACGTTTATCAGCGGTACAAAGCGTAATTATTTGATATCATAGGGGAACACTGTGGAGCTGCCAGAAGAAGAAAACACGCCAGAAAAGCGAGTGGACCGCATTTTTGCAATGATGGACAAGGTTAGTATTTTTAATATCAAAAATGAATCTAAAGACCACGATAGTATAATAATTGTAGTAGTATTTGACTTTGATTTCTAGACTGTGTCCATTGTTCTCCCTGAGACTGGTATAAGTTATATAGTAATGATTACGAGTGGGCCGCTGAACTGAATCTGCCTTTGTTGCCACCCTGGGGGCTTTGATATGGACACTGATATGTTTAGAGGTGTTAGCTGTAGCCATTGCAGCGTCACTAACGCTGCCCGCAGTCTATAAACATCATATATAGTCTTGACCACTCGCGCTTGGCGCTAACGCCCACTCCCCCATCTCCATGAATCGACTCCGCTTTGCTGAAAGATGAGATGCAGCCTTCATGAGGCGTGTCTGTGAGCCCACTACTGCCAAGATCAGCCCATTGAGCTCGGCTGTGCAGCACAGCAGCACTTAGTGATCTGTATTGGCAGAGAGTGGCCACCATCCAAGTGCATTGAACCAAGATCAGTCCGACAGCATTGAACCAGACTAACATGATTGTGCTGGAAGAGCCTCTTTTGCCCCCTGCTGGCAACTCTGTGTAAAAGCATTCACGGGTTTCCAGCTTGATCTTGTCCCGTGTTCTTCTTCCAGAATGCAGATGGGAAGCTGACTCTGCAGGAGTTCCAGGAGGGCTCAAAGGCAGACCCCTCTATTGTTCAAGCACTGTCACTCTATGATGGACTTGTGTAGGTGAGTGGGTTATCAATGAGCATGTACCTTCAACCTTCGATTATTAGGGCATTTTTAATCACAACTATGACTCATAAAGAGTGTCATTTTCATTTTATGTGCAAAAAGAATAAAACAAAGTAAAACCAGTCTGTGAGACCAAAAAGGAGATGCTATTTTATTCCTATTTTTATTTAAATGGTCCACTGGTTTTCTGGTCAATAGTCTTGCAGCTGAGTGGAGAGATACAGTCTCTCCTCTCGCTGCCTAATGTAATGCACCAGCTGCTGCCAATTGTTGCTGACATCCGGCTCAGTGTTTTGTCAACTGTGAAGGGAGCCTGTGAATACATATTTTGATCATACAGTAGCACTGTTTATTGATTATCTCGCATGCTCTGAAAGCACCCAGGTATCATGACAACACCATTCTGTCACGATTCGATTGTGATCATTCATTCACCGGTGGTCCTTCTCAAAACCCCTCAGATGGATCCGACACAGCGTCCCTCCTGCGCATAACATGCCAACCCAGCGCCATCACACCTCTACCAATCGGAGGCCACATGGCCTCCCACCTAACTCGCTCAGCCAGACGTGGACTGCCAACTTTTATCGCACAACATTTTTGTCAGTAGCTGTTCATCTACATTTTCCCCTAAGGATTGTGACCAAAATCGATATCCTCTGATGTGACGGAGAATCCAAATCTTGTCGGCAAGAACCCAGTCATTTATCCATGCTTCTGCAGCTATGTGGCACCGCGTACACCCCTGAGTGTTGTGGACTGTGTAGCATTTCTACAGGCGCAGTGTTCTGGTTTTCTCCGTGGACAAAGGAACAAAATCCTCCAGAATGTTTGTGTGTGTGTGTGTGTGTGTGTTGTTCACAAACTAACTCAAAGCAGGGGATGCACGTGAACTGCTCAGAGGAACTGTGCTGCTGTTTCGTGACCACATGGAGAGACTAAATCATGGAGAATATGGAATAATGTGTTATAACGTGAACACAAACTTAAAATTACAAAGCAGTATCGTGTACATTGTAAAATGTAAATATAATATGGTAATTTATTTTCTGCTTTGCTGCATTTATGGGAATTTACTCATAAAAATGGAATGAAGTTTTATTTTTTAATCAAAGTTGTTGAAATGTATTGCACTGTATTTTTTTCCTTATTATTGTGGGATTGCTTTTTTCTTCTCACATTCTGAGGTTTCCTTTGTGGTGAGAGAACAGGGTTTTTATTTGAAGAGGATTGTTAAAGGAGCCAGGAGTTTTCTATGGATTATTTTACTATGTTTGCAGTCTGTGCATCCTATTGTGTTTTCACTTCCTCATTAGCGCGAGCGTCTGTGTCTGCAGTGTTGTACTGCCACATCCTGAACGAGATGGCCAAGCAACGCGGCCAGTTCGGCCGGCTTACGTCATCCAGAACGAGGCACATCATTTCTTTTGAGAGCATCGTACTCCACCCTCAGCACACACACAAAGCCCCGGTCATCCAAGAGACACAAACGGACATCAATTCTGGTCGTAAAGCTTTTTGCGAGCGCCGTGTTTGCAATCGTCCACTTTGTATTTGTCCTGTGCGAGGCCAAAAGCATGTCATTGATACCTATCATTCTTGATTATTTTAGTTAGAGGAAATTAGGATGTTTTATCTGCTTCACTGATTTTATGCCTAATGCAAACGACAATTTACTAAATGATACGTCATTTACCTGTTGATTAACAGTATAAGAGCACAGAATAAAATGCATTTAAGTGTCTAACCTTTCGATTGTTTGTATTTTTAGTATTGCACAGGAAATATGTTTTATTTTCTTATTTAGTAGGTTTTAGATTGTTTTAAGGAGCTGCTGTACATGAAAATAAGTGGAATGACTGTTGCTCAAATGTCTATTTATAAAATTATTATCAGTTCTCTAAAAATAATCCAACTCTGCAGACATCCTCTGGCATTGTGATTAAAATGTACTACATTATCAATCCAGTGTTACGCTGATGCTCCACTAGAGAAGACTTTAGGGTCTGTTACACTTTAAAACATTATCTTACATGTCATATTTCTCCATGGTGTAACCCTGCACTGTGTGGATGTATTATGTACAATGAACTGCATAAAACGTTGATGTCTGCATATTGACGGGTGGGTTAATGAGGCTCGGTGGCTTTTGTGTGGAAGTGGCTGTCTTGTCTTGTCTATCCGCTGGGCCTGTTCAGACCCGCTCGGCTTTCTTCTCATCAAGGACAGAAACCAGTAATATCAAGCTGGAGGAGGTCAGGACGGCCACAGCTCTGCCCGCAGACTGTTACCTCCTCCTGGCACATTCTTGATTCATTTATTCTCATAGATGCCTTTCAAATGTAGAAACATGCAAGTCGTTCTCGTTTTGGGGGTCTCTGAAACCTTTCGGAAGAGGAAACTGAAATATTTACTTTTTAAGATCTGCCTTCCTATGTGAGGTTTGATTTCCTCGGACAGTCACAGCTAGACACCATAGTGCATATGAATAATGTATAACAATAAATTAGGCTACGCATTTCTATACAGAGCAGCAGGAACGTTAAAAAAAGGACAGGGACATTTCTGTGTGGCATGTAAAGCTATTCCTCACATTCATATGCCAAGGGGGATATTTCTCAGGGTGGGCTATGAATAAAATTAGATTGGTGTCAGCTGAATATAAACGATGGCTATTTATAAAAAAAACGAGGCTGTTGCTGAGACAATGTTCTGGGCATATCCAAAATACAGACTCCGTCGTCGTCTTGTTGCTAATGTGCGTAAAGCTCCGTTTAGAAAAAAAGCGCAAAAGGAAATCGAATCAAAGCGGAATGTTGGATAGGGTTAAAGCCTGGAAGTCACAGTGGGGTCGAGTTACACACACACACACACACACACACACACAAATAATCAGGTTGGGTCTCGGGAACCTTTACCCATCTCCGCCCCCGTTCGGAGCGTCAGAGCACCAGCTCTCCAGGGGCTCTCTAACGCGGAGCCACTTCCACGCGTTCCTCCAAACTTTACGCACGGATGTACTGCTGTGGAAGTACTTTTTTTTTTACACTGGATTTCAACGTGTGAGGCGTATTGTTCCTGATCTCTTTCTTTTTTTAACCAGACTTGTTTCATCCAAACTTTTCTAAAAACTAATTTGAAGTTGTTTTTTTCTTCTTGTGTGATTCGCCTCCTTCCAGCAGACAGATGCAGTAACTACTACCACCACTACCTTTATTCTTTTTAAAATGAGCGGTCTCTTACTGAAGTGCCTCCTCCTGGCGCTGTGGATCAGCGGCCACGGGCTGCTGGCAGCCCCCCGGGCCGAGGACGAGGATGGATCCGGATCCGATGACAGCGCCTCGACCCTGGCCTTTGTGTTCGACGTGACCGGCTCCATGTACGACGATCTGAAACAGGTGATAGATGGAGCCTCGCGGATCCTGGAGAAGACCCTGAACCGCAGGACCAGACCCATCAAAAACTTTGTTCTGGTGCCTTTTCATGACCCAGGTACCTAGTTCTGAATGTTGAATATTGTTTTGCCAATTATTGCAACATTTAACAAATGAGCCCAAATTGCCTCTAACTTTTTTTTATTTCATTATTACAAACTCCACATGGTAACTCCATTAGTATTTTGATAGTTGATCAGTTATTTGGTTCATAAAATGCCTTTGTCCATACCAACAGTCCACAACCCAAAGATCATCAATCTACTATTATACAAGACTAAATGAAACCATCAAATAATCAGATTTTAAAGGTGGAACATTTTCTTCTTCGTAGTGACACAAATCAATTCAATCGATTGGCAACTGATCGATAAATCGGTGCAGATCTACCTGGCATGTTGTTACCATACGTTTATGTTCCCCGTGGCTGTCATTCACCATGCTTTGTGTGGAAAAAAAAGATCCAGTGAAAAGAACAAGCTGCAGCGAATGCACACAACCTGTCCCGCATGCTGTACGCAAAGCTTTATATAGGCCAGAGGTTCAACGGAGCGGCACAAAAAGCAGCTCTGATTGGTCCACTAATGCCGTATGACCTTTTTACCCAAGCCAGGGGACAGGTAAGCCACCTCGGCCCCTGTGTTTGTCCTGTATGGGAACGCTGCAGCTTGAAAATAAGAGTGCTCTAATGGGGGAGGGTGTTTGAGCGCTGATGAGAAGCATATGCTGTCTGCTTGTGTGTAATTACCCCAATCACCCCCCTACTCACCCCTCCCCGCAACCCTCCCTCTCCTCCATCCTAGCCTCTGGAAAACCCTCACAGGGTTGTGTGTGTGTGTGTGTGTGTGTGTGTGTGGGGCACATTCTGTCTGTGTTTAATGTGCTTCTGCACTCGGGGACCTTGTAAACCTCCAAGATCGCAAAGAAGCTGCGGTGGCTGACAAAGAGGCATGATGGAGTGTTTTACAGGCCCCCGTGATAAGGACGAGGGCACTTGAAAAGCCTCAACTGTTGGAACGTAGGCTTAGAGATGTCTTCGGCTCGACGGCTCACGTCTGTGAAGGTCCGTGTCGTTCGTCTCCCGACGATACCCCGAAAAATGGTACTTGAAAGCCGGGATAACAAGCACAGACACAGAAAGTCACAAAGCTCCTCCCGACCTGGTGTGTGTGTCTTCTCTGTAATAACGTATAATGAAAAGCTTGTGTTTACGGCCGGCGATGTTGTATAGCGAAAAACCAGTGTGTTCTCTTCGTCTTTTGTTTAATGTTTACTGTTCCATCACTTGGCCCCCAGAAGGGCCTCCCAGTTGAGCACCAGGCCCTGACACGCTCTTATCCATCACACCGGGGTCTGCTGCGGCTCCAGAGCCGAGGAAGTGGCCCCGGCAGGACACGCTGATCCCAGCTGCTGAAAATGATTATTCTGCCATCATCCAAACTTTGGCAAAATGTCAAGGATTTGGGTGAAACGAAACCCCAACACTGTATTTTTCTGTCAGGGCATGAATGTAGCCTCTATTCCTGTGTGGTCGGCGTGATTGATATTCATGTTGAACACAACAGCTACGGGGCGTCGCTCCGGTCCTGGTAGATTAGGCTGTTGCTTGTTCCGAATTTTTTGATGCTGTAGATGATTTTTTTCTCTCCACAGGGGGAAACAACTCACCCCCTTGTTCTGATATATTTGTGTATTTTTTGTTTTTGTTTGGGAAAACAAAATACCATCCATACAAATTGGAACTAAGCCCTTATTTCAGAATGGAATTAGTTGTAACTTCGTGCACATTTCCAACCTTGCAGATATCGGGCCTGTGTCTATCACCACTGACCCCAAAAAGTTTCAGCAAGATCTGCAAGAACTGTTTGTCCAGGTGGGTGAATGCATTATTCTACAGGACTGCAACCACCTTATTGGTAATCCAGGCTGTTCATTGTGTAACTTTAAGGGTAAATGGTAAATGCTGTAACATAATGTACAGTAGCACAATCATACAAGACTAGGTATGACTCTAATGGTAAAACCTCTGAGTGCAGGTTTAAAATATTTCTATTTAATATGTGCTATATAATATAGTTGTTCAGGTATAAAAAAAAAAAAAGTCTAAATAAGGTAAGATATTTAGAGTAGATTTCGTCCAGTCGTATTTGACAAGGCACATGTGTGATTCTGTCAACCAGGGCGGGGGCGACTGCCCCGAGATGAGTATAGGAGCCATAAAGAAAGCCTTGGAGGTTTCCCTTCCTGGATCCTACATCTACGTGTTCACCGACGCCAGGGCCAAAGACTACCGCCTCAAAAGAGATGTTCTCCAGCTGGTGCAGCTCCGTCAATCACAGGTGAAGACGCCAGAAATATATACAGATCAGGGCTGGGCTGGGGTATACTGTATGTCATCTCAGCCTTTTAAATGTCAAAACCACCGCCAAATATCGTCCATATGATCATATGATTAAGGATCCTCCTCAAGTACAAAAACATACATTTTATGTCTAGTTTTAAAAATGTTTTCAGTTAAAGGCCTTCAAGAGTTGATCCTGAATACTGTCGAGGTTATTATTTTGATAGCTGAATAATCTATTGATTTGGTTCATAAAACGGTGTAAAATTTCAATCACTGTTTCCCGAAGCTGAAGATTTAACATTAAATGTTTTTCTGTCCAAAACCCAAAAATCATTGGTTGAGAAGCTGGAACCAGAGAGTTTTGAAATTTTATTCCTAAATATTATTATATATGTATTGATTATCAAAATAGTTGGTGAATATTCTACTAGTTTGGTCAACAGTGCTTTTGAGTATCTCTTGTTTATCACATCACATGACGTAACAAAAGAAACACAACGGCATGCTGGGAGCGATCTACATTCCAATGAGGTTCCCAACACTTAGCTAAACCAGGGGAAAGATTTTCTCAGTCTCAACCTCCAGGTGACAATGAGCATTAGCGTCACTTTGGAGCCGACCAAAAGGGGAGTCCGTGGAGAACGCTGAACACCAGTAATCCCGTTAACTCGTCTCCCCCCCCCCCACCCTCGTTCCTAGGTGGTGTTTGTGTTGACGGGGGACTGCGGGGACCGCTCTCAGCCTGGCTACAGAGTGTACGAGGAGATCGCCGCCACGTCCTCTGGGCAAATCTTTCACCTGGACAAGCAGCAGGTCAATGAGGTGAGAATACAATGGTAGGATGTGGCCATTTAAATGAGGTCAAGGCAGGAGGTGTTCCAAAAGTATTTGCTCACTCATCTTAAACCACCCATCCAGCGCACAAAGCAAGAAGGTCCATAAAGACCTGCATCACAGAGTCTGGTGCCGATGAACTCGCCTTGGTGGAGTCCTGACCTCAACACCTTTGGGATGAATTAGAGCGGATACGGAGAGCCTAGTCCAACATCAGCGTGTGACCTCACAAATGCACTTCTGGAAGAATGGTTCAAAAAAACAAAACACTCCCATGAACACACTCCTAAACCTAGTGGACAGCCTTCCCAGATGAGTTGATGTCACTTAAATTCATATGTGAGTCAAGGCAGGTGAGCGAATACTGTTGGAAATATAGTGTAAATTCAATTAGAGCACATGTCAGTAGTAAAATACATAACATAACAAAGCTGTAGTAATCAAATATTTGTAAAAAGGATCCCATGACCCAACAATCTGTATTTGTCCCATAACGTCCAGATCTTCACACCTCCTTGTCTTAGTACCCCAGTGAGTCCTATTTTATTCAAACCCTTATATCCACAATAAATAACTTCCTTAAGTAGAATTTAGTGATTTATATTTATGAGAAGAGTCATATCTCAAGACAAGCAGAGAAAAAAAAAAAAAACCCAAACAACAAACTGTGTTTGACCCGTTGATGTAATAATAGTTTCATTCAGTGTAGTCGAGTGATTTCGAAGCCGATATTCGACTTCCTGTTCATACGATACCGAGCGGGTGACTCTTTTAAATCGGAAGCAGCATGTAACAGAAGCCGCGTCCAAGAAGCCAAAGACAGCGGGGCTCACTTCCCAGGCAGACGTAAAAGAAGCCAGAGTTTCCTCTGGAAGAGACACCGGTATCCTGCTTGTCAACACAGGAGACGTCCGTTTGGCCCACTGAACCCCTGAACTCCAGCGTGTTTTGCGAGCGCGTGTGGGTCTGTTTTCCGTCAAGTCGCCATCGGCGACGTCGCTAAAGCATACAAGGATGTCTGCGTGCGGGGCGGCTCGGTCCATTATCACGCAATTAATCCCGCCAGGCTGCTTTGGATGTCATTTTTTTGTGTGTGTGTGTTGCAGTGAGTGAGGGAACGGGATCCTGAATTTACTGTAGGCCTCACACCTCAATCCCAGACGGCTTTGACTGAACTAGCCCGACATGTAGTTAGTGTACTTCTACATGTCAGGACGAATGTTCTTGGCTCCACGTTGAACATGTGTCAGTCCATTTTCAACCTGTTTGATAATAGGACTTGGGTGGCATGTTTTTTTTTTATGAAATTAATGCAAATCCTTTAATCCTCAAAAACCCCAAAGTGCTACAAACCTAACCAAAATATTCCCTCTTAATAGCAGTTTAATAAAGTGCGGCCAAATCAAATATACAGAGTCTTTTTGTGGTCTCCGGTGTTGGTGGTGGTGGGGGGGGTGACTGTAGAGAGAAAACAGGCTGCTTATTTTACTCTCTAATCCCAGGATATGATCTGTCATGGCTTCCCTCCTTCCAACACAGCTGCCCGGCGGAATTGGCTCCAAGTCCTCGCACAACAGCTCATTGTCGGCCCCGCGTATCGCATTCTTTACACTCTTTAAATCTGTCTGGTTACCATCAGCGAGACGACCTGCTAACAAGAGGATCCCGCTAATGTACTTGTTGGATCTCGGGCTCGCGCTCGTCATGGCGATGATGCCATCCTTTAGTCATCGGTAGCCCCGGGCGCTCGTGAAAAGAGAGGACTGCGATGATCTTAGCTTCCAGATAAAGTCCGCTGTGATGTCAGCCTCCCAGGTTTTCAAAAGAATCACGTAATTAGGCCGTAGCCTGTCTGCACATGGTCTGGACAGTTCCCACATTCAACTCACAGCCATTTATAGTTGCCCTTGTTTTCTCGTTAGATGGTTTGCAATCGTGGATTGGTAGCTGTTGGTAAATACCACTAAGGCGTGCTCAACGACGAGGAAGCTGCTTCTCTCAAACCGAGCTCAGCGGGTGTGTTAAAACACACAATGAGACGGAGCGGGGGTCCATCTGGGACTGATTCCCTCTAATGACCTTGATTTGTAGCGGGATGTCTTCTCGCAAATGTCAGGAATCGCTGTGTTTTTAACCTGGGCGAGGACTAAGATGACCTCTAACCCACCGGGGGATCTGGCCGCATCTTGTTCTATTTAAACCACACTACCAGCAGCCAGCAAATGTGTGCTTTGTGCTTTAACAAGGGGGGGGCAGGTAATGTACCTGGACATGTGAGAGGAGTACAGTATCACCCCAGGCCTCAGCTCCCCTCCTTCTTCAGCCCATCTGTCACACTTCTATGAATAGCAGAGGGGGGTCCTTCCTGTAACAGACCGCTCCTCCGAGACACGCCGGATGATGTTTCACGGGACTTTAGATCCTCCGCATTCCTCGCGGTTGAGACGGGGAGTGGCCGCGGGGCTCAGCGTGCTGCCGGACAGCACCGCTGCCCGAACAGCAGTTGTCCCCGTCCCCGCGCTCCGCTCCGCTTCCTTTTTTTTTTTTTATCTGAGGTGTGAGGCCAAGCTCATGCCCGCTCCTCTCTGCTCAGGCAACAGACGCTATCCCGGGGGCAGATGTAGGTCACTTCTTAGCAGTTTCCTGCTCTGCTGGTGATGGCTGCACATGTGGCAGCCATTACAGCTGTTTCCAGTTGTAAAACAGCGAGAGGAACCAGCTGCTGTCAGCACCCGGCAGACCCCGATAGAGACAAAAAAAAAAAAAAAAGCGGAGGGCGGATGATTAAATTATCAAAGGCTTTCCTTGTTTCAGTTTTTCATCCATTTTTGTAAATGTCTTTCAAAACGTGTTGCCGTTGGCTCCGTCTCTTAAGAGCCCGCCGAAGAAATGTTTTCACTTTGTTTCGTTGCAGGCGCAGCTCAGCCATTACGCCTCTCCGCACGAGGTCAGGACAAATAGCAGACAGCAGTTGCTTGTTAAGCATTTGGAAGATGGAAGACGCTCGGTGCCTCGTGGCCACCGAAATGAACTCTGAAATGTCAGTGGGCTCGACTGCTTCTGTTTTCACTTTAGTGAAAACAAAAGGGAAACTGTATTTTTAGTCAATAATATGATAACGATTAAACCCGAATGGGTCAAGCACCTGTCAGAGCTGAAATTCTGTAACGTCAGATATTTCTCTGGAGAGCCACCAAACGGGATATTCTACTCTTAAGTGATGACTGTTTTCGCTATTAAATATAATCAAACTGTCTGCTTTTATTTCAGACTTTTGGGTAATCTGTGTTCTGAGTGGTGGGATGACTCATTTGAGAAGTGAGTCGCTGCATCTGGCTGCTGGAGCTTAAACAGTCCGACAGAAAAAAGCGGGACGCAGTATATCTGATCGCGCAAACGGGACAGGTTGATGCCGTGTAATATATAATTTAAGTTGTAAAACAAAGCAACAACAGCAAAGGCTTTGTAAACAAAGGGCCCCCCACTCCCAACCCCCCCCTTAAAAAAAAAACAATCTACCGCTGCTTTCTATTCTGAGAAATACGTCTCGTATGATTCATGAAAGCTGTAATACTGCTCCCTGACAGACTTCCACTGTTTGATTCTCCCTCCCCTTCTGGGAATAACTGCTCGAGAGTGCAGAAAACTATATGTTATCACTTTGACAGTTGAGCTGTTTCACTTTTCCTTTGTTTAGACAAATCCCTCTGAGGAATACTTCTGCAAAGAAAGAATAGTCCGGAGATAAAGAGTGGCCTTCTGCTTGGGCAGGGAACAACTGTGGGTGTGGGGGATTTTTTTTTACATTTTGCTCGTGAAAAGGTCACGGTCACGCTCTTCCTCTCTTGTCTATTACAGTGAAGATGGGATCTCTGACAGTCTGTGTTTGATGGCTCCCAGCCTCATCCGCCCGGCAAATGCGTCTCCTCCAGCGTGAAATGTGTTCCGATACAGTCCGGTGATGTCATTTTTTTTTTTTTGTCTCCTCCTGCTAGGTTTTAAAATGGGTAGAGGAGACGGTGCAGTCCCTGAAGGTCCACCTGCTCTCGTCCAACCATGACAGCGCCCAGGAGAACCAGTGGGAAGTGCCCTTTGACCCCAGCCTCCGAGAGGTCACTGTTTCGCTCAGCGGGCCGTCGCCACAGATCGAGCTTGTGGATCCCTTTGGTACACAACACATTCATTCTGTTTGCTTTCTTCCATGTTCCCAAACAAAACCGTCAGTTCCCCAATTTAATGAATTTGACATTAAAGCCGCTACTTCTCTTTTAGGCCGCGTGGTTGGTGTGGAGCAGGGCCTCACAGAGCTGCTGAACATTCCCAACTCTGCCCGTGTCATCAACCTGAAGCTTCCCAGGCCCGGAGCCTGGAAACTGAAGGTACTGCTATGGTGAATAATTCATAAATATGCTCTTTCCTCACTATTTTATGGATGAGGGTTCACACTTCTGCTTTATTTTCTAAAGGTGAGCTGCAGCGGGCGCCATACTCTGAGGGTCACTGGAGTCAGCAATCTCGACTTTCGGGCTGGTTTTTCAAGTGTACCCGTGTCAGGGTTCAACCACACCAGGGAGAGGCCAATAAAAGGTGCCGTTCACACCTCGGTCAGTGTCTCATGTCTTCATTTGACTGGGGCCGCTTCACAACGCCTTTGATTTGTCTCTCAGGACTTCCAGCTCATGTAATGCTGAAATGCACTGGCCTGAAGCCTCCGGGTCTGCTGAGTCACGTGGAGCTGATGTCCGGCTCGGGCCGCTCCCTGCGCACAATCGCAGTGCCCCTGCCCTCTGACCTCGGCAGGCAAGGCCTGTGGAGGCTCCCGGAGATCCGCACCCCCTCCCAGAGCTTCTTCATCAAGGTGACCGGCAAAGACAAGGAGGGCTACCGCTTCCAGAGGCTGTCCAGCGTCTCGTACACCAACATCGTTCCAGGCAAGGCAACCCCGCACCTCAGACACGCCCTCAAAAGCCACTCGGCCCCGTCTCCCGCACCTCATCAATCTCCCTCATGACCCGTGACCTTTGTTTCCTCCCGCGTGTAGATCCCCCGGCTGTGAGCATGCCTGATGTGGTGAAAGGCTTCTACATGCAGCCCACTGCCATTAGCTGCTCAGTGCGCAGCGACATTCCCTACAGGCTGAGATTCACCAGAAGTGGGATTATGCTGGGGGAGGAGAAGCTCTTTCAGTGAGTCTTTTCCTCTTGTAACTCTGTAACATTTGGCTCTGCGTCCGTTCAGATGCAGCCTCACGTGCCCGTTACCTGCTGTAAAAACACTAATTAGGTCACTCGCTGCATGTTGTGCGCTCGCAGCAGAGAGAATGTCTGTGAAGCATTAGTGCTGGTCGATGCTGTCAGTAAACAGATATACGCTCAATTTTCAGAACATTACATATTCGATTGTGTCATGTTGAGACATTAACAAAGCGCCTATTCTTTCTTGGTGTTGATGCTCTGCTTTGAATTACACTCATGAAGTGAAGTTAACTTGCGGTGAACATAATTTCCAGCCCGCGTGCACAATGTGTGCCAGAGATACTGATTGAATGAGACGTATAATATGATCCTATTGCTATTGTCATGCTTCGCAAATGAGCCAAGCATGTCTGTGTGTATCAGGAACTCTGCCAAAGCATCATGGGAGATTGCCCATGCCTCAGCCGAGGACGAAGGCCTGTACGAGTGCATAGCACAGAGCAGCGTGGGACAGGGACGGGCCTTAACCCAGTTGACTGTGAGAGGTCTGTCACCCACACACACACACACACAAACTCATACGTGAGCATGCACGCTTTCTCATTCGTGGCAAAGCTTTGAAATCAGTTCCAGACAGTTTTTTGGCCAAAGCGCCGACTTGCAACGTATTCCAGCATAAACAGTTGTATCAAGAGTAAATTATTTCTGCAATGTTTGTTCACTGCCGATAAACTGGGTTCCATGTTTTGTTTGTGTCTCCTCTCAATCAGAGCCCGCCCCGGTCCTGCGGCCGCCGGTGAACGTGACCACCTCCGTGGGCGGCCTGGCCGTGCTGTCCTGTCAGGTGGAGGGCTCCGTGCGCCACAACCTGACCTGGCGTCGCGCGGGCCACGTCGTCCGAGCGCGAGCCGGCCGCGTCAAGCTGCTGCACGACTCGTCCCTGCAGATCAGCCCGGTGCGGACCCAGGACGCCGGCGAGTACCACTGCGTGGCCAGCAACGCCCACGGCGACGCCAGGATCAGCGTGTGGCTCCTGGTCCCAGGTACAGTAGGACTAACCGCTGCTGGGTCATCTGCTGGAACGCTTAAACACAGCGGGGCCTCACCGCTCCCCTCAGGCCCCCTCATCTGGTTTCCATTATTGCCTAAACCTTCCCACAGTTGGATTGAGCCACTTCCTCATCAGAAAAACGTCTCTCATCAGCCAGATTTGATGTCTGTAGAAAATTGCGGCTACTATCCCGGGCATTGGCTCCGACGTTTGTGATGAATTTCGAAAGAAAATTCTAAAACGTTTGCTCACCGCTGTTCGCCAGTTGTGATGTCAGACACGCAGCGCTCGTAACCGGCATTTAGCCCACATCATTTTCAAGTTTACTGCTGTTGAACTCACGACTAGGAAGTTATTAACGGCATGGCCCAGCAGTGACAGAACCCTGAGTCATCAGCCAGTCATTTGTGTGTATTTGGCTTCGATCTTTAGAAGCTCCGTCTGTGGCCGTTCACCCCGAGCACCAGGTATTCTCCCGAGGGGACGAGATCCGCCTCGTCTGCTCGGCGTCCGGCTCCCCCGCGCCCCAGATATTCTGGAGCCACGGAAACATGTTCCTCACTAATCAGCCGAGGTAAGGAGACTCTCGGCCGACTCAACACCTCCTCCGTTCAACTTTAACAACATGCCACATTTTTGTTTGAGTCATTTCGAAGATTTACATCTATGTCAAATATTTGTTTTGCAGACCAACGGTGCTTTATGTGTCTGCGCGAATGCACACTCCATGAAAAATATGTCTCATGATACTTCCGTTTTACATCTGCACATGCAATCACAAACCAGCCAACACACCAAGAATTCTATCGATTTTGCGTGATACAGGTTGAGTCTGCACGAAAATGGAGTTCTGACCTTTAGACACGCTCTCCCCGAGGATGCTGGGAACTACACATGTCTGGCAACCAATGAGGTTGGGACTGCCTCTCAGTCTGTAGTGCTCACTTATGCAGGTAAGGCTGCAGATTTTTTTTATTTTGCTTGTCTGTGTTGCTTTCATTTTGAACAAATCTGGGAACAATATCCAGCATGAGCCATGCATCATCTTTAAGTAAGCGAGGGTGGCCACATCCAAGCGCAGCTGTTTCACACAATAGAATATTTCTTTCATTGTTTAGTGAGCGCTGGACTGTGGCAGCCTGTTCCTCACGCTGCTATCAGGCCACATTTTGTCTCTGAATGATGCATTGAAGACATTGATTTTCAAATGTGGCAATTAACTCAGTAAAAATACATTGTCACTTGTGTGGAAATTATGGGTATTTATGCTTTAATGGAGTACATTTTTTTTTCGGCTGACATTTCATTTCTACTCCTTACATTTTTTACACAATTATCTGTACTTTCTACTAAATTTTCAAAAAAGCCTTGCTACTTAAGGAATTTGATGTGTAGGGGATTTGTGGACAGGACACAAATCACGTTACACTCCAGCAAGGACATAGCAACCGTATATAGCCTAGTATTAAAACGTCTGTGACTCAAGTTTTTATGCCTTGACTTTTTGGACCATTACAATAAAGAAGTAGTCATCAGATCTCCTGCTTCATGAATCATATGACAATGCTCAGTATTATACATAATTTGTTCTTTGTACTAAAATTCATCATTTTCACTGGCTGTGTTTGTGGCTTAAACAGGTGCATTCTAAATTCTTCAACATTAACATTTTTAATATAAGATTATAGTCATTATGGCCTTTAGAAAAATGTAGTTTTGGGCTAGTGTGGCCTTAATGGCAGGTTTTTCCTTACATCATATTTACTTTTATCTTTTAAGTAGTTTTGAAACTAGTACTTCTACTTAGTAAAAAAGGTGATATCTTTAAACCAATACCTATGCACTGTAATTACCATTAACACACCTCTGTTGATCTTTTAAGGCAGAAAGAGTATTAGGCAGAGCTCTCTGCTTACTCCCAAATGTATCAATCCCCGATCTCCTGAAACAGAATGTTTGTGAAATGTACTTATAACCACTTTTTTTTAACCATTTTTATCCTTCAGAGGTGCCGAGAGTAACAGTGGTGCAGCAGGTTGTACTTGTAGCCGTCGGGGCCGACGCCACGCTGGAGTGCCAGGCCAGAGGCATTCCCCCTCCCATCGTCCACTGGTTCAAAGGTGAGCAGAGGTCAGAACGGTCAGACTGTGTTAAGAGAACGGCAGGCTTATTGTGTGCGTGCTTGCAGGTGAGCTTGAGGTGGGCTCGGCTCCTTTCGTCGAGCAGGATTTACACCGCGGGACCCTGCACATTCAAGGGGTGCAGGAGGTGGATGCTGGTCAGTACAGCTGCGTGGCCAGCAACCCCGCCGGAACCTCCACCGGCTCTGTCAGCTTGGAGGTTGGAGGTGTGTATGTCTGCATACTAGAAAGTTACATAGAGCTTATATATATATATATATATATATATATATATATATATATATTTTTTTTTTTTCCTTTTCTCTCGTTGGAAAAAAAAGTTTTTTTACCATTATCTCTTCCCCTCTCCACAGCAAGCCCATTGTTTTCTGAGGCACCGTCTGACGTGGTGGCTAACGTGGGGCAGAACATCACCCTCCCCTGTGCGGCCCGAGGGTTCCCTCGGCCCACGGTGGCCTGGCGCAGACAGGACGGCAGGCCGGTCCTTCCGGCGACAGACGGCCACGGTCACACGATGCAGCTGGAGAACGGATTCCTTCTAATCCAGAGTGGGTTTCCTTACAGAGCGCTGAGACACCACCGAGCTCCGCTCCGCACGACTGGCTATTACAACTTCATGGCTGCCTGTCATTGACTGGCATGACAGTTATTATACATAAAACAGGTGCAGCGTTGCATATCAAATTAAAAAAAACATTTTCTTTGCAACAAGCTATCGCTGTCATCACTACGCTACATTCCCCTTAGTAGGACTACTCACTAAGGATCTGTTGTTCATTTGTTTCTCCTTCACTGTGTTTTAATCATGCTGAAGGGAATCTAAGCTGTGAACTCTGGAGGCCCCTCCTGTCTGCGGTATGACTAATCCTGGCCACCGAAGGAGATCTTTTGTGCTCCTGAGAATAAATGTTTAGAGTATGCCTAATATTATATTTGAGAGGAACAGGCGTATTTGCATAGGCAGCTTCTTTCACTGTTTCCATTTATGGCTGCCATATGACCTCAGTAGCTCCCTGTGTTGCAGATGGCTTTATTTATTGCCTGCCATTGTTTTGTAAAAGCGTCTCTGTCCGTGGTGTCTCATGCGCAAGCGTTCATCTTCCCTCTCCACCCCCCCGTGTTCCGTGCTTTTCGCCGTAATGCTTAATGTCTTGTTACCGCTTATCTAAACATTGGCCTGACTATCTATACACGAGAATTGAATCATATCTTGATCTTCCAACATGTGATCTCCAGAAAATTTACTGAGCGGGCCATGTGTGTCAGCAGGCTAACAGCTGAGCCAAACCCATTAATCCCGTTATTTTCTATATTTAACTCCTAATTACAACGTAAGTCAAACCAATAATACCACTTACCAACTGCTGTTAGCATGGGCGTTTATTCTTCTAGATAAACTGGTTTCCCTCTCAGTGTTTCTCTCTCATTATGGAGAGACGCCGCTTATCTCCGCCACACAGAGTGTGCTGTATGTTTGCACACGGGGTGTCCTCATTAATGTTACACTGTGTGTTTGACACCAGGTCTCTGGCTGGATGACGAAGGGGTATACATCTGCGAGGCCAGGAACCAGTTTGGAACCATAAAATCCGAAGCCAGAGTTACTGTCACTGGGCTGGGTATGCTTGTTTAGGCTCTTTGACCTCTCTGTTCCATCACATGTGAAGTTTGGAAACAAAGGCAGCGACTCTAAGCTATCTTTTCTCAAGCATTTAGTCTGTTTTTGCAGAGCCCCCTCTCCTGGCCCAGGGTGCCCCGATCATCACCGCTGGTATCGGCCAGTCCCTGAGTATTCCTTGCATGCTGTTGGATGGAATACCTCTTCCAGAGAGACACTGGTCCAAAAACGGAAAACCTGTAAGCCTGGCTGGTAATACATTTTGAATGCAGGTCATTTCGTAGGTAATCTGCATGATTCTGTGTGACAGCAATACCCTCTGCACAGGTCCAGCTGAACGGCCGAATGTTCCTGAGGAGCGATGGTAGTTTATACATTGAGAGAACTGTCGCAGATGACGCCGGGTCCTACGTCTGCACTGCGGTGAACATAGCGGGTTCCAGGAACATCACAGTCAGCCTGGAGGTTCACGGTAAGCCCCTGTTCTTCAACACCGCTTCCTCTCTCCGTGCTAGAGATTCAGGTTTAGACAATCAGGTCAGCAATGCGCTGACTCAGCACGGAAAACAACGATAATGGCAATGATTTGACCACCTGCTGTCATCATAGCGAGAGGGTTCATTTTACAACGTGCCTAATGAATGGGGTCATTTTGTTCATGGGGGTGTAATGACAGACAGGACAGATTAGGGTTCATCGTCGGTTGGTAATGGAGAAATGCCCGAAGCGCTGACACTGCTGGCCGGCTAAGGCCGGCGATAATGCTGCGAGCCCTCTCTCCGCGGCCAGTCAGACAGCTGTGCGTTGTGACCTACTTCCTTCACAGTGCCCCCCGAGATCGCCGCCGGCCCGTACCACTACATCGCCAACGAGGGCGTAGCCGTCACGTTATCGTGCGAAGCCAGCGGAGTTCCCAGGCCGACCGTCATCTGGTCCAAGGTGAGGATGTCACACCCCCAACCCCCCCTCCCCTGAAATCGACTTTTCTCCGCGATAATTTTGGCTGCATCTCATGAATCCGTGCATGACTAATGGCTTAGCGCTGATTCCCACAACATTGTCTACAGAAGATCACACTTGGCATCCGTTCGTCTGAAAATTAATCATCATTAAGACTCTGTAATGTAACCATAGCAACTATGCTGTGCTCCTTGAATGAGAAATCACTCATATTTTATTGCACACTGGGAAGCTATTTAAAACTTGTCTCACAGCACCTTCTAATAGAAAACCTTAAAGCTCGTTCCAGGCTAAAAAGACAACATCATTTACCCACCGAGGAACCTCATCATTAGACTCCATGTGTCATACTTCACATCTGCCCAGCCATCAGCGACTGCTGCTTCAGATATCGTGTTAATATCACACAAAACTGCTATAAAAAACACACAGGTTGTCCAAGCATGTTTTTGCACAATGTGAAGAAAAGTACGGTATGAATGGTTATTTCACTTTGCACATTAGGAAATAAACATGGCAGAATAAACACCCCCACTCTATTACAACATGCTGTTGTTTCCTACATATTGATGATGTGAGCCAGACTTTTCCCTTGCTTTTCTTAAAACATCTTCAGAGTAGAGCTCCAGGGTCAAGTAAATATATTTCCTCGTCAGATAAAAGTGAATCTGCAAAACAAATTTCATGTTCAAAGCAGGTACAGCCGGCTGTATCCTCGTGTGTATGCATTTTGGATAAAGCGCGCTAAAGGAGTAGCTCTGTAATTATATGACACATCAAAGGTTGAGCTGTCAGCCTTAAGCTCAGTGTCCCCCCCCCCACCCGTCCTGCACAAAACAGCTTTTATCTACATTACATTCTGGTCTGATGCCTGCTGCTCCCACAGGGGAGGCAGCCTCTGCCCCGGGACCGCTCCTCGCTGCAGTCCGGCCCCGACGGGTCCCTCCACATCCCCCGCCCCACCACCGAGGACGCGGGCATCTACAGCTGCACCGCCACCAGCCCCGTGGGCTACGCCAGCCGAGAAATCCAGCTCAGTGTTAACAGTAAGGGGAATAAACATTTGACCACATGTCACCCAATTGGGTCCATGCTTCCCCACGGTGTTTGATGTCTACAGATGGAGCCTTGAGTGGAAATGTCTGTGTTTATAGACACAAAGCAGGTTGAACAAAGAGCCTGTATTCTTACAACCGGGTCTCCTCTCTTCCCTTCCAGCCTTGCCCAGGATAATGGGAGTCAGCGGCCACGACAACACGGTGAAGATGGCAGCAGAGGTGGGGACGGAGGTCATTCTACCTTGCGAGGCTGAGGGGAGTCCCACTCCCCTCATCACGTGGAGCAGAAACGGCCATCCCATCCCCCCCGTCACGGCCGGGTAAGAGGAAGTCTTACCTCGCTCTGACAGTCAAATTTGTAAAACATGTAACAGAAGGACAAAAGTGCTCGCCATCTTTTTTTGCCGGGAGTTAGCTAACGTGTGACTCGGCTTTAACGAGGGCTTGGCCGCTGTTCTGGCTGCTTCAAGTTTTACAGTTCATTCAGGGGATGCCGTTTGAAGGGCAGCGAGGCCGCAGCAGCAGCAGCAACAATCTGAGAGCTGTGTGCGGGAACCGAGGAGGAACATCTGGTCCCACATGGTCCGCTTTCATGTGTGGTCACTCCGAGTGCAGACAGGCGGGCCGACTCGGGACACACACACTGGATAGATGACAGACAGACACCAGACTGACTCGGTCGTTTTGGTGGATGGAAGAGCAGCGGAGGGGGGTTGAAAAGCTGCGGCGGCCGCTTGACTCAGATACAGTATGACTTGCGTGGGGGTCAAGGAAAGAAAGGAAAAAAGGCGGGGGTGGCGACAGGCATGGGGGGCGGGGGGATTGCCAGGAAGAGGGGAGGAAAACTAACTGACAGAGGAAGAGATACAAGCCTGTGTCTGCCTGATGTTCAGATTCCCTGCGGTGCCTCCGCAGTAAAACAACATGCGGAGCCTTTACTGATGAGAATAACACATCCCTGTGAACAACCCCCACATCGGCCCTGTGTAAAGGGAAACTCTTTTTCTCCGGCTATTCTCTGAACGTCAGAATAAATGATCAGGGGTGGCGATTGTTAAAATAACTCAAACCAGCGGGTGGTCAGATTTCTGCCATAAGTGTGTATTTGGCCTGTTAAAAGCGAAAGAAAAAAGAGGTGGGGTAAGACACAGCTTTGTTCAAACCAGGCCTGATCCTGATGAGGCAAGTTTGTCCCAGTTAAGTCCCTGTGTGAGACTGTGTACACAGATGACTTGACACCAACGTGGAGACGGATAGGCGGGCGTGAAGGGGTTTCATGCCTCGTGTGTTTTAACTTAGGTCGGTTTGTCAGGGGCGCTGCAGTCTGAACACAGGTCGACCGCTGCAGTAGTTCACTCATTTGGTTCCAATGTTAAATGTTGCCGCCTGTGCTACGGCTCTTAGACGGGTGGGTGTGGGGGGGCACCATATGTGCAGCTGAAATAGAGAGCCCGTTGGGATCCCAGCCCGTTTCCACTGACATGAACATGTTATTGTTATAACTCGGTTGCTTGGCAGACACACTTATCTCAGATAACTCACAGACGTGTGTGTTCACATGTGTGTGCGCGTTATGCATTTATACAGCTGGATAGTGTGTGGTGCAGTTTAGGTTACCAGACACCTCTTTGTAAATGCTGACCCACACGTTTAACTGTGTTTAACCTACATTTAAGTGCTGCTGTTTTTACTGATAAAGCACCCGCATTCTTGCAGTGGAGGTTAGTGTATGTGGTCCCCCGTCCATATGTCTGCTTGTTTGTCTGTGACAAACATCTTAAAAACTAACAGCTGTACTGGCATAAACTCCGCCGTGCATGTCGAACACAATGACCTGCATTGCATAAGCTTTTGAGTTTTAAATGTGCTTAAAATGAATACAAATGTAAATGTAACACACAATAGTTCCAGCATACATTACTGTTCCCAACAGGAAGAAATCCATTGAATTTGACAAGCCTCTGACCTTTGGCGCAGTGACATCATCAGGTCAAACTACCAGCTGCCCTTTCACACTATTTTACCCTTGACAATAGTAATTGTGAAGGCAACAACTCACTGGAGAGACTACAAGATGAAGAGTCTAGACTTTAAACATTGTGTGCTTTATGTCTTCCATCAGAGATGATTGACCATTTACATTTTCTCTTCGAATCAACCAAACAATGTAAATATATTTTATATTCTGAGCTTATACAAAGCACAGTATCATTACTATACAGGAACATTTCTTTGTCTTGACCTACAATTTCACATGCTCTTGTACTGTAAAAAAATTCCTTAAAAAAGAGGAACACCTAATTCCCCAAAAAAACAGAGGTTGTAGATCTTCAGTGACTCAAAGTGCTGTTTTTGTCCTCCACTCTTTTGCCCTTGACCCCTAACCACTCCCCAGGTTCACCGTGTTGCCTTCGGGCTCTCTGAAGATCACTGATGTGCGCCTGATTGATAGTAAACTGTACACCTGCACCGCGGAAAACCCAGCAGGCGACGTGTCGCTGAGCTACGATTTACACATTCAAGGTAACTCTGTGAGGCTTCATTAGAGGCCTTGAAAACTCGCCTTTCCTATGTTGTGTCATGTAAAAACTGCACTACTAACGGGGCTTTCATATAGAACACGGACACTGCTGCGTTGAGCAGGGCATTGTGCACCACTTCAACAAGGTCACAGGTGCCCTGTGTGTGTGCAGCACAAAGCACGTTCTGTATGAAAGCCCCTTAACGCATAGTTTATAATTATGTCAGATATGTAAACTAATCTAAATAGCATTACAGATGTGGTGAGACATGTATTTATTCGGTTCGTTTGCTCGTCCTGCAGCTAAACCCCGCATCCAGCCAGCACCTTCCCTCCTCAAAGCCCTCAGCGGCCAAACCGTGACCCTGCCATGTGTGGTCCAGGGAGAGCCGAGCCCCGAGGTCACGTGGT
This sequence comes from Eupleurogrammus muticus, assembly GCA_036785175.1. Classification (NCBI taxonomy): domain Eukaryota; kingdom Metazoa; phylum Chordata; class Actinopteri; order Scombriformes; family Trichiuridae; genus Eupleurogrammus; species Eupleurogrammus muticus. The sequence goes on from JAYKQN010000005.1 coordinate 10,864,907, forward strand.
TTCACAACGGGCTTCCTGTCGGCGTCGGGAACACCGCGCCCCTCCGGATCCAGCGGGTCAGTCTGGCCGACCAGGGCACGTACCGGTGTGTGGCCCGGAACAGCGCCGGAGAGGAGACCCTGGAGATCAAGCTGGAAATTCTCGGTGATTACCTGCAGCCTTAAGACATTCACACAACTCACTGCGATGTATACAGATTACTTTAAATCATGCTTGCCTTGAAGGATTCATTAAAACATTCTATCACTGATTAGTTTCAGACTCTCCTCATCTCTAGAGGTACATCAATAGAGTAGCTTCATGTTGGTTGCAGGTTAATTAGGAAACCAAAAGTCAAACCCAAATGTGCATCATTTTCCTGTAACTAACAGATGATTCATTTTCACTAACATTTGAAGCGTTTCTGCAAGGATTCTAAAATCATGCTACTGCAGGCCCTGAGACACACAAAAGACTTCTCCTCGTTCATTTCTTTACTTACACTGCACCCGCGACTGATAAAACAACCTGTTATTTCCTTTTCATTCCATGCCTGCTGTATCCGCATGTTCCCTTCCACTTTGAACCGACAGCTCGTGTTTTTCCCTCTCTCCACAGAGACACCGTCCTTTGCGGAACCCGGTGACGCCATCATGGAGAAAGTGGCGAACAGCAAGGTCGTCATCCCGTGCCCTGCCGAAGGTACAAAACGATTCGTGCATGAGTCAGCTTACTACTGATGGGGGAAAAAAAAACAGGGTAGTGTTAGAAAAAACTGAATTTAGTGCGACTGTTTCAAACTGACTAAAACTCTTAAGTTGATGCAGTGCTGTCTTTAATTCAAGATCGTCCTCATGACAGCGAAAAAAAAAAAAACTCACTTTAAATGTAGGACAGATATGTGTTTTTATGCGCGCCATCAAAGGGATGTTTCCGCTGTCACCATAGACTTTTAGTTGCCACATCAGGAACGAAACAACCGCCGCCACCATAAAAGGTGCGGCTCCTTTTCATCCCAGGAGACGAGTTGTTGCCTGCATATTTTAACATGTCTGTGCGGAAAAAAAAAAGAGGGCTAGCATCCGCGAGGAATGCGGAGAGCTTGTCCACGAGTGTCGGGCGAATGTCTGCAGATGCAACGCTGGGTATTTATCCTCTGACAGCCCATCGCAAACAGGTATTGTTTGTCTGGGGCCGTGCCATGGTAACCAACTCGGCGGGAGAAGGTGAGGGCTGCGGCGTCCGAACGCCGAGCAACAGCTGGAACATCAGTCCGCCTGCTGCTGCCTCGGCGAGCCACATCTGCTTTCCTCTGTGTCAGGGCCTGCTGGGAGAGGAATCCTAATTACAGGCTGTTGCTGGCAGATAAAGGACAGAGATCTGAGGTACACCGAGAAGCACAGGAAGAGGAAGGAGAAGCCACACTAGCCCTCAATCCATCCACGTCGTACTGGCAGACAGGGAGACTGTGACGCGTCTCAGAGGGCTCGCGCACAAAATGCTTGATGCTTCTCGCGCACCACACAGGCAGCCGGCAGCAGGAAAACAAGGATCCCCCATTGTTCTTCAGAGATCTACTGTGTGAGCGAAGCCAGGCAGAGCACATGCTCAGTCAGAGGGATATTATTAATTCACCAACAAGCCCCGTTGCATTTTTAATAGACGTGCAGCAATTATTTGAGAAACACATGGAAAAAATAATCCCCCGACTTCGTCAGCCCCCGCAAATAAATTCTAAAGTCTACTAATGAGATCTGTTAACGTGTAAAAACAAAACATCTGTACGCATTTCCTCTCTGCAATGAGATAATGAATTTGCCTCAGAGCTCCTTAACTTCAAACATGTGTTTCCGAGAGGCAACAGGCAATAACATCACCTTTGGTCGTGCCGCATCTCCCGTGGTTGTTGCGTTTTTTTTTTCCGTATCAGGGCAGAACGCTGCGTTTGATGTCCCGTCCCCGTCCACCGTGTTTCTATATGTAACGCCTCTGTAAATAGACGGAGCCGTGACATTTGATTTCCGGATTTGTCCGTCCTTGACCTGTGAGTCAACTGTGTTCGGGAGGGGGGTAGAGGGGGGGGACAACGCTCCGCCCCTCCACCTTTTCCACCATTCCACCTTTCGCCTCTTCATTTCCAGCTCGTTCTCACACAATAATCAACAGAACACATCTGTTTCAGGCTCCTTGAGTGCTTTGAACTGCCCGTTGACCACTCCTGTTCTTACCGCTCCGGAGTCTGTGTTTTTGTAATAAATCACCATGCTAGTATTTAAAAAGTATTTTCCTTTTATAAGCGATTCTGACCTTGAAATGCAATGATTTGGCCTCCCATGCTGCCGTGCTGTCCAGCAGACAAATGTGGAGCCGGCTTTTTCTAGTCTGGGACGCTTGCCCATTATGTTCTCCCGTAAAGAAGCAGAGAGGTGGAAGTAAACTCTTTTTTTTCTGTCAGACTTGATCAATAAAGCCCCTTTTCTTAACTCACTCTAAAATCCGCAGGGTCACCTCGTCCCAAGGTACGCTGGTTCAAGAACGGCCTGGAGATATACCCCGAACAATCGGAGTTCTCCGTGGCGAGGGACGGCGCTCTCGTAATTGGCAAAGCGTCCGCCAGCCACAGCGGCGACTTCAAGTGCGTGGCCACCAACGAGGCGGGCTCCGCCGAGAGGAAGACCAGGCTGAAAGTGAATGGTGAGATTTGACGGAACACACACAGGAGGTGATGAGTGTCAGTGTGAAATGTCTGAAAAACACAGACGTGGCGTTTTTCTCGTCTGCTGTTTCAGTTCCCCCAGAGATCCAGGACGACGGCAAGTCCCTGAACCTCACTGTGACGCTGAAGCAGCCCCTCATCCTGGGCTGCGACGCCTTCGGCATCCCCTCCCCAACCATCACCTGGACCAAAGACGGTCATCCTGTGAGTTTGTCTCTTCATTTACAGAACATATCATAAAAATACATTTAGATTGATCAATATCAAAAAAAAAAAGTTCTTTTAAATATTTATGCTTAATGCCCTTCCACTTTTAAGACATTGGTGTTACTGCTAGAAAATATGACATTTTTAATTTTAACAGTGATTTTTGAACATTTTTAAGTATCTATTTTAAATAACAACCAGGAGAAAAAAAGCTGAAGGTGACCACTTTATATTAAAATTACTGTATTTGACTCTGATTCAGTGATTAATCCATTATCAAGGGATATGTGATATTTATGAGCGAAGGAAGGAGTGTTGTTTTTTGTGCGTGCAAATAATAAGTGAAACTGTTTCTTTTTTTATTGGTGATGTGGATATTGATGATATGCTGGACTGGTATTGTTTAATTGCCCAGGCCTAAAATCTAGCTGTATGATGCCACCAAGTGGCCATCGCTCTACTTACAATGTTCCACCTTTTCTGTTATGTCCAGGTGGACAGTCCTGGGGTGTATCTGCAGAATGGGAACAGGCTGCTCAGGATCTACAGAGTCCAGCAGGAACATGCGGGCCAGTTCGCCTGCACAGCTCAGAACTCAGCTGGAGAGGCGCGAAGAGAATATTACATAGTGGTGCAAGGTAAGCACTCTGATGTTTAAGATTGGCCAAGGAACCTAAACAGTTTCATTTAAGAAATGCACATTGTATGTGTGTGTGTGTGTGTGTGTGTGTTCACAGCTCCCCCAGTGATCTCAGGAACCTCCCGGCTGCAGGAGTTAACCGTAGTCCTCGGCCAGGAAGTGGACTTTCAGTGTCGAGTAAGTGGGCGACCACTGCCCAGGGTGGAATGGAGCCGCGATGGCGAGTAAGCGTCACCCCAATTAGTTTTACCAATATCACATTCAGGATGGAGCGCCTGACGTACTGATCCTCACCCACGACCCCTTCCCCTCTCTCCAGGGTTCTGTCGCGTGACGGAGACCCACACGTGGAGTTCCTAGAAGACGGCCAAGTGTTGAAGGTGAAGTCAGTGCGCCTGCGGGACCAGGGACTCTACCAGTGTCTGGCCAGTAACAACGCAGGAACTCAGATGCGCCAGTTCAGACTCACAGTGCAAGGTGATATTTAACCTAACCCTAACCCTGCTTCCATTTGATGGTGTAGCAATAGCCTCTGAATTTACAGATTGCTTGGCTTCTATCATAACACCTGGTAGAGCATATGCGGTGATTGCTGTATTTAAGTTCCCTGGTATGAATCCTCCTGCCTGTTTTCTCTAGCCCCCCCCACCATCAAGGGGCCCAGTGAGACCTCAGAGATGTCGGTGGTGCTGGGTTTCCCCACCGTCCTGCCCTGTGATGTCGAGGGCTCCCCCACGCCCAGTATCACCTGGCTGAAGGACAACCAGCCCATCGTGTCCAGTCCCCAGCTGACGTACACGCGCGGCGGCCAGGCCCTGCGGCTCGGCTCGGCGCAGGGAGACAGCACCGGCCTGTACACGTGTCGGGCCACTAATCCGGCCGGCACCGCCGTCAAGCACTATTCCCTCAGTGTTCTGGGTGAGACGCAAGTTCACACACTTGCACCTTGAAGTGGCTTGAACCGAACTTTCTATGATGCGTCCGTTTCTCTCAATCAGTCCCACCGCAGATAGAAAGCGACTCCACATCCTTGACGTTTGCTGGTCAGGAAGAGAAAGTGCGGATCAATGGCAGTTTAACTCTCTCCTGCCTTGCTAAAGGGTTCCCTGAGCCCAAGGTCGCGTGGTTCAAAGACGGACAGGTCGGTGTCCCCTCACACACTGCATCTTTAAAACCATAAATATTTCTGCCATAATATTTAAGGCAAGTTATAGACTCTATCAACCTCTGCTGGCTACTAGCAGTAATTGCAACAACCTCAATAGAACTTGCATCAGCTTGCACAAGCCACCTCCACTCTTCAGATTTTCGATCCATGAGTAAGCCAGGTAATTATAGAAAATGACTAAAGGAAGTATAGTGAATAAAAGTAATGACTCATGCTCTGCAGGGCCTCCATTAGAGAGGATTAGATGAAGGGATTACATGTTTTATAACATTTGGATCCATGTATGAATTTCTAGAACAGAGTTGGAGGTGCCAACATTACAATCTTAAAGCTAAATGCTCACAGATGGTGCAGTATTTCACCGAGAATATATCATTTATTTATTTATTTATTCATTTGTCCTTCAGCTGCTGACGGGAAACAACCATGCCGGCATTCAGGAGAGTGGCCACTTCCTGCACATAAGCAACGCCATGCTGTCGCATGAAGGGCAGTACACCTGCGTGGTCACTAACTCTGCAGGGGAGGACAAGAGAGACTTCCACGTCACCATTCAGGGTGTGTTCAGTTCCACATGTGTATTTATCGTCCGAATCGCAGCTCCAGAAATTGCACATCTAACAATCAACTCGTGTTTATACTTTGTTAATATAATATAAACCCAACTGACGTGAACATGCTCGCCTCGCTAGTTCCTCCAATCTTCCACCGCGTGACTAACAGGGAGGCGGCGTGGGGTCTGGGACACGAGGACGATGAAAACAACGAGGACGCGGCGGAGAAGCGGGAGGTGGTCCTGGGTCACACCACCAGCCTGTCCTGTGAGAGCAACGCCATACCGCCACCCAAGCTCAGCTGGTATAAGGATGGACGGAAGCTCACCGCCGCCGATGGGGTGAAGCTGCTTCCAGGTCAGCGGGATTGTTGTTGGGTGCGATTTTGCATGTTAATAGCCGTGTAGCCGCCCCTTCCTTCTGGAATGCTTGACCTTGACCTCTGTTCCTCAAGACTGATCGCGGCTCTCTGAGGAGTTTGACATTTCTAACATCACGAGGCCAATCACAACAGAGTGGGAGTTTTAGTAGAGAGGGGAGGGTGGAAACAGAGTCTAAATAGGTCCGGTATTTGTCCTCTCAGGTGGACAGGTGCTACAAATTGCCCGAGTGCAGAAAGAAGACGCCGGAAAGTACACCTGTCAGGCTGTCAATGAGGCAGGAGAGGACCGCATGCACTTTGAACTGGAGGTGCTGGGTAAGCAAGCACATTTGTTTTAAAGGTATGTATTTGGAAAATGATACGAAATCGTCTCTGACCTGTGTGATTTCACCTCAGTCCCTCCTGTAATCATGAGGGCATCGGAGGAGTTCATGGAGGAAATCGGAGCAGTGGTGAACAGCACCGTGGTGCTCCACTGTGATGTGACGGGACACCCGGCCCCAGTCATTTCCTGGTTAAGAGACGGACAGCCGGTTCAAACAGACCTGCAGCACCTCATCAGCGAGGACGGGACACAACTGCAGGTGAGCCAGCGTTGACTTTTAGACGAATGGCAGCAAACCGGTGGATCCCACTGTGCTGAGGAATAACGCCCTGATCCTGTCATTCAGCTCCTCAGTGTCCAGGTTTCAGACATGGCGGGGTACCTGTGTGTGGCTGAAAACAAGGTTGGGACGGTTGAGAATCTTTTCAGTCTGACAGTTCAAGGTGAGCAAACACATTCAGCTTGCGAGTAAAAAAAAATACTGATTGTTACTGAATGTTCTTTATTCCACTGTTGCTTTGTCTTTCAGTGCCTCCGAAGATACTCGGCCAGAAGGAGGAGGCGGTTAGCGTGATCGAAGGCCACATGGTGTCATTGCTGTGCGATGTCCAAGCATACCCTCCCCCAGAGATCGCCTGGACCAGAGACGGCCAGGTCCTCCAGTTCAGCTCTGGCGTCCATATTTTTCCAGGTCAGACCTCGGAAACTAACAATACAAACAACCCAAATTAATTCTGTGTCATAAATAGATTCCAAAAATGTTCCATTGTTTATTTTTATTCATGGCACAGATGCTGTAGTACCTTTCACATTTGATATAATTTCTTTATTTATTTATTTGACTGTAGGGGGCCAGATGCTGCAGCTGCCCCAGGCGAGGCTGGAGGACGCAGGACAGTACGTTTGTACGGCCACCAACTCAGCTGGCCAGGACCAGAAGAGCATTCTCCTCAGTGTTCATGGTGAGGAGACACACGGTGACCGGTCTGCACGACTCGGCCACATATACAGATGATCCAATCTCAAGACAAACAAATCTGTTTACCTCAGGCCAGCTGTGAAAAGCGATAGCTTAGAAGTGAATCATACCGATTTCTAAATGGATCACGCTGGGAACATGCCCTTCTCTGTATGCGCAAACCAACAGTGCCGCCCACCCTCAAGCCCCGTCCCGCTGCTGAGTCAGACCTGGTGACCCCACAGATCGGCTCCTCCGTCACCCTGCGGTGTGAGGCGCAGGGCGTGCCCAAGCCCGAGGTCACGTGGTATAAGAACGGGCTGCAATTGTCCACAGGGAACGGCCTGAAGATGGATCATCACCAGCTGGAGATCGTAGGAGTTCAGGTCAGGAGAAACGTTTGAGTCTGCAAGTAATACTTAAGAAAATGTTTTTATGAATCAAACTTTATTCCTTATACATACTTAACTTATTAAATATCTAAAGCCCTTTTCTTTTGGTTCCTAGATGGCAGATTGGGGCACCTACACCTGCAAAGTGTCTAATGTGGCCGGCCAGGTAGACAGGACGTTCAGGCTCACGGTTTATGGTGAGAATACTTATACTGGAAGTAATGAAGTAATGTCGGCTTGAAATGCTAGTTTTTTTTTTCAAATTACACGAAATATATATTTTCACAGTTCCGCCTGTCCTGGACGGACCTCTTCAGGAGTCCCTAAACTCCACCCTGGGCTCCCATGTGGCTTTGCTGTGTGAGGCGTCAGGGGTCCCAGTGCCCAGCATCTCCTGGCTCAAAGATGGAACCCCTATTGGTAAGAGAAGGGCACTGATCGGAGTGATTCAGACAGTACGAACTTGTAATGTGTGACATTGAGTTCAAGTGAATGTATTTGCTGTCCAGAGAGCAGCCTGCAGTGGCAGTGGTCCGTTCGGGGGAACCGGCTTGAACTCGGGCCGATTACCCCGTCTCACGCTGGGGTGTACACCTGCGTGGCCAAGAACAGCGAGGGACGCACGCAGAAAGACTACAGGCTCACAGTGCAGGGTAAAGAGAGCTGAATGAGAGATGTGTCATCATGGAAATGAGTGATTTGTATGTGCATTCATTATCATCAGTAAGCTTTGTCCCCCTCAGTGTCACCCACCATCCTGGACTCCAGCCACCCATCCGATGTGAGCGCACCCATGGGTGAGGAGCTCACCCTGGAGTGCAAAGCAACCGGAGTCCCCACACCCCGCCTCAGCTGGCTGAAAGACGGGGTGACTCTGGAGGGATCAGACACTCGGCACATCGCGTGAGTCATCCGGTCCTTATTCACTGCTAAGAACTTTAAAGGCAAACAGAACTGTATGAAGTAATACAAATTGCTCATTGAAAGCGGCAACCAGGATCAAGAGCGTGACAGAGGGATGTGCGCACAAATGAAGTCAGACTTATTTCATCGTGGGGAACAGCTGTGTTGCAGCTGTTCAGCAGCTTATTTCTTTCAATGCACCTGCATCAGCCAGAGAAAACACAGGAGACAAATGTGCGCTCCTGTGAGAAAGATGTGGGACGGTGACGCTAATTATGATGAGGAAAATCGTTTTACGATTCAGAGGTTAGGCCAGAGATAATTAATGGATGCCTCTTTAGATTTGCAGCATTTAGTGTTGAATTTCACTCTATTAATATGAAAGCATGTTGCGTTTTTGTAATCTGACAGTGTGACCCCTGATGGTAGCACACTGACCTTACTGAGACTGAGCACTGAGGATTCTGGGACATACACCTGTTTGGCTGTCAGCCCTGTTGGCCAGGAGACCAAGATCTACACCCTCCTCGTACTAGGTCAGTTTTCAACGTTCATTTGTTAGTATTTGCTACTGCCCATGTTTGACTTTTTTTTTTTTTCATTTTTGATGATTTTGGTAAATCAATTGTCTTGACTTGGGCTGCAGCTTGCAACTATTTTGACAGTTAAATAATTGAAAAGTTGTTTGGTCAATCAAATGGTGTAAAAGGTCAATAGTGTCTATTTTTTCCCAGACTAACAGTCTGCAACAGAAGCGTCATCAGTTAAATAATGTAGAAGACTAAAGAAAAGCTAGAACCAGAGAATTTGGACTTTTTTCTCTTAAAAAGGGCTCAAATAAATAAATCTATTATCAAAATAGTTATTAATGTAATAGTTGGCAACTAATAGATTAATTGATTAATCACTGCAACATGACATTCACAAAGACTTTCAGTTAAATGTCACAAGGAAAACAGCAAATCACATATGAGAAGCTGGAACCAGATCAAGAACAAATATTTGCCAATCAACTAACCAACTAATTATTGCAAACTCTATTCGAAAGAAAAGAGGGGACATTGATGAAAAGATGAGGAGAAGACATGCAATGCAGGTCCCAGGCTGGGCCGACTCCGATTCGATTAAATGATCAGCTTCACAAACCTCGAGGCCTCCAGAGCACTGCAGTTATCAGGTTTTTAGATGTTCGCTTTGCCTCATCACAGTCCCGCCATCAATCTCCGGTGAGACCACCGTCCCCAGAGAGGTCCAGGTCACGCAGGACAGCTCGGTGACGCTGGAGTGTCACGCGGCAGGAAACCCTCCGCCCCACATCACCTGGCTGAAGAACGGACACGCCCTGCTGCTCTCGCCCCGCACACGCCTCCTCTCTGGAGACTCTGTGCTCAGGTCAGCTTAGAGTACGACCAGTAAAGTGAACATGCTCATTTCGAAATATGTTGCGTATTTGCTGAGTTTCCCCTTATCTCACAATGCAGGATTTCTCCCGTGCAGCTGTCTGACTCTGGAACTTACACATGTGTAGCACGCAGTCGAGCTGGTCTTGCTGAGCTCAATTATGACGTCCAAGTCCAAGGTAGCATCATAACACACCACCTGCTCTGTTGGAGTAGTTTCCTCCATTAAAAATATAGTGTTCCTGACGTAGCATGGGTTTTCCTATAGCTGATATTTAGCAATTTACAGGCTTTCACACGTACGTATGTGCATGTGCATGTATGCTCTGTAGTGCCCCCAGGTGTGGATAATGTTGAACCAGTAGAGCCGGTGACTGTGGTGCAGGGCTCCTTGGTGACACTAACCTGCGAGGCGCGCGGCGTTCCTCCTCCGACGCTGACCTGGCTGAAGGACGGCCAGCCGCTGTCGCTCCACCGCAACCTGCTGCTGGACGGACAGGAGACGCGGCTGCAGCTGCCGGACGTGGCGCCGTCGGACGCCGGCCTGTACAGCTGCGTGGCCAGCAACCAGGCCGGGAGCAGCACCAAGAGTTTTAATCTCACAATTCTCGGTAAAACCAATTCGAATCCATTTCTAAATTACAATTATAGTGAAACATTCTGAACAATTTAGCCGAAACACTCTTTCCTTCTAATTCCAGAGCCTCCGAAGATATCCACCTCCAGCTCCCCGGAGGAGCGGACCATAGCAATAAACAGCCCACTGGAGCTGGAGTGCTCTGCTGTAGGAGTCCCACCTCCCACCCTGAGCTGGCTCAAAGATGGCCGCCCCCTAGATCGCATGGACATCGTTCAGGAGGATGGACACTTTGTCAGGATTAGCAAAATTCAGGTAAATTGCAAATCAACAACGGTTGAAGCTGCTATGAATTTCATTGTGAACGCACGCATAGACTTGCAGTGAGCCTGTGCTCTGGTGGGAATGAGTCATGGTTTCACAATAAAGAAACTTTCTGCATGGTTGTGTAAAGAGAAACCGAGGTTGGAAGTATACGCACCTCAATCGAAGCCTCAATAACCACCGTTCCAGTCCCTGAAGGACGCTGTTGCCGCTTTGAACCTTTCTGATGCAGCATTGTTATGCAAGAAGCACTCAATCTGATTGATGTTGTGTCTTTAAAGGTGGAGGATGCAGGTCTGTACACCTGCTTGGCCAGCAGCCTAGCGGGAGAAGATGGGAAAAACCACTGGGTCCGAGTCCAAGGTGACACAAGTTGCTCTTGCCTATTGAAAAAAATATATATCATGTCTCTAATCTCTTTTATATTCCTCCTTGCCTTGATGCATAAAGTTCTATGAACATTCAGGGCTCAAAATCTAAATCAAACATATGCACAAAAGTTTATTTATCATGCAATATGATATAGATAGTATATAGATATATACACTGTGCAATATTCTTATTCCCAATGTTCACATCAGAATCTCCTCATTATCATATGCTCAGGTCTCTAATAATGTATGTCTGTGTTTCAGTGCCACCGACCCTGCTTGGCTCTGCTGATGTGAGGACACTGACCGTGCCAGTCAATGGACACCTGACCCTGGAGTGCCTGGCTGACAGCGACCCCCCTCCAGATATAGAGTGGTACAAGGATGAGGTCAAAATGCAGGTACTGGGTGAGCAGGAATTCAAAAGCAGGCATGAGCTCAAACAGATCTCCTCTTCTTGACACACACGCTGTTTCCTTTTCCTTCACCCACCAGCCGGGTGGCCGTGTCCAGCGGCTGGCAGGCGGCCAGTACCTGGAGATCCAGGAGGTGAGGCCCGAGGACAGCGGCCAGTACAGCTGTGTGGTCAGCAACATGGCTGGAAGCAACAGTCTGTTTTTCACAGTGGAGATTCTCTGTAAGTCAGCCCGGTGTTTTTTTTTTCCCTTTTTAAAGTCCCATATGTGTAACATAATTTATTACACAAACGCATTTTCCCACTCCAGTGCCACCGGTAATAAAGGACGGCAGCTCCATAGTGACAGCGCATGTCGGCCAAGATGCAGTTCTACCTTGTGAAGTTCAGGGTGACTCGTCTCCTACAATCATGTGGAGGAAAGATGGATTCCCAATAAACCAGGATAGTAAGAAGTAGGTCCTAACTTGTTTGGCTTTTTTCTACAGAAGCTGAAAACGGCAAAAAACAATCTGTTTTTGGTCCTTTTCTATTATCCGCTAACGCCTGAATTTATATAGCTGTATATAAAAAATGTTTTATGTGTGTTTTTGCCTTTTAGTAGATGGTAAATAATGTTGAGATTATTCATTTCACTTTTGCACAAAAAATAAATAGAAAATTTGGTATGTTGCAAATTTGCAATAGCAGGCATAATGCTCAATTTGGGGTCAATTCGGTTTGTTGCATATTTGCGACAGCAGGCGTTAAGGGGTTAAGTAGTAACAAGTTATTATTTTGATACTTGATATACTGTAATGGAGATAGTTTAAGATAGTCATAATATTACCTTAAATATCTTAATAAAACAATTTTTTGTCATTATAAAAAATGAATTACATCATCCTCTTATTTTGTTGTGATGAATTATTTCACTGGGACAAAGGACTTTTGCAATGGTTTGCAAGTCACCTGTCACACTGACATAATTCATCATCATGATAAAACAAGTTTTATTAGTAGTTTTATTTTTCTCACACTGTGCATTTCCTACAGGTACAGCATGTTGGCAGAGGGCTCTTTGCGTATCCTTAGCGTCCAGCTGAGCGACGCCGGTCGCTACTACTGCACAGTATCGAACCAGGCTGGCTCAGACCACCTAGGAATGGACCTTCGGGTGTTTGGTAAATATGGATAAAGTCCCTGTTCCAGTTTTCAAACACAGAGGTCCAGTGACTGTGGTCAACATGTGTGAATCGGTTCTGTCTCCTGTCAGTGGGTCCTTCAATCAGTCCAGGTCCTTTCAACGTGACAGTGACCACAGGGATTCGAGCTGTGCTGAGCTGTGAGACGACAGGCATACCCGCGCCTAAAGTATCCTGGAAAAGGAACGGCACTCCGTTTGACATCAACCAGCAGCCTGCTGTCTACAGGTAAAGATAAACCCACGATATGTGTCTGTAGCTGGAATACACGATACGCATTCAAGAGACGTTACAGAACTTCCTCATCTTCTCTATCCAGGTTACTTCCCTCTGGGTCCCTGGTTCTTTTGTCCCCGTCCAGTGAGGATGAAGGTTACTTTGAGTGCACGGCCATCAATGAAGTGGGAGAGGAGCGCAGGGTCATTGAGGTCAACCTGCAAGGTATTGATTGTGTGATTGCCGCGATTATCCGATTTTGAAAGAATGAATTCGTATAACCGAAATCGACCAATTTTCCCTTTGCTTCTCGTAGTCCCGCCGTCTATTGAGGACGATGTCACAACGATCACGGCCGTGAAGATGTCTCCGGTGGTGTTGCCTTGTCACGTGCAAGGACGCCCTCGGCCCACTGTCACCTGGACGAAAGGCGGCGCCAAACTGGGCTCCAGAGGAGGAAGTTATCGTGTCCTTCCTACTGGTACGACAAGACCTTTTAATATTATAATATTTCATAGTAACGAAGGAATATGATTTATCAAATGTGACAATGAACTACGCTTATTTCTACTCATGTCTAGGAGTGTTGGAGATAACCGCGGCTGTGCCAAGTCATGCTGGCAGGTACACATGCTCGGCCCGAAACGCAGCTGGAGTAGCTCACAAACACATCTCCCTCACTGTGCAAGGTGAGCTCTCACGGAGCTGGAGCCGCACGTCTCCGTGTTGACGTTATCTGTCAGCAAACGTCCGGTGAAACATAACAAACCTATGACAAAGCGTCTTTTTTTTTCCTCCCGTGAACTCAAAGAGCTTCCAGAGATCAGGCCGATGGCCGAGGAAGTACACGTGGTGTTGCATCATGGGACGGTCCTGCCCTGCGAGGTTCATGGATTCCCGAGGCCGTCCGTCACCTGGCAAAGGGAAGGGGTTCCCATAGCAGCTGGTAACAAAACATTTAGTGTTTTTTTTTTTCATTCACTTTAATTGGCAATATCCAGATGACATTTGATCTGTAGAAAAAAATCATAAATTTTGAATGAATTAATTCAAGCGGGAACTATTAATCAATTTGTTGTTTGTAAAATGGTAAAATTACAAAGAAAAGACCTCAATTTTTTTTTTCCTCCAGACCATTTGTTCACAATAGAGCCAGAATGATGAGTTGATTAAATGATTAGCTGTCAGTTACGTTATTCGGCAACTTTTAGCGGTTAGTACAGTCATTTTTAAGGACAAAACAATGTCCAAATTCTCTCATTCCAGCTTCTTAAATCTGATTATTTTCTGCTTTCTTCAGTCTTCTATAACAGTAAATTGATGACCTTTGTGTTGTAGATAATTGGAATAAAAAGGTAATTTTAGTCATTGACATTTTACTCTGAAAACTGATTGATTAATTCTTTGATTAAACTACCTGACCAATAGTACACAATCCAAAGATCTTCACTTTTCTATCATAGATGATTAAAGAAACCAGAAAATAATCTCTTTTGAAGAGCTGGAACCAAAACATTCTTGAAAATGATTCAAATTGATTATCAACATGGCTGTCGTGATTATTTGTTGTCGCTTTGGACTGAATAAATATTGCAACGCAGTCATTTTACTAAACTGCATGAGATATGTTCTGCAGGACACCGGCTGGCTGTGCTGCCTAATGGAGCCTTGAAGTTTTCCCGTGTGACGCTGGGTGACGCGGGGACCTACCAGTGCCTGGCAAAAAATGAAGCTGGGGTGGCAGTGGGCAGAACCAAACTGGTACTCCAAGGTAACGTGGACTTCAGGGTTCCAGAAAGCATAACAAGCTGCATCAGATTTAATCCCCTTAACCACCAGTGTTTTCATTCTGCATGAACAGGCGTTTAGTGACTGTCCATAATGCATCAGTTGCACAATTGTCTGATTCTCTTGTCTCATGTTATTATCTCAACTGGTCCTAATAGATTCCTGATAACTGGGTTTTTTGACATGTATGATGCTAAACAGCTGCGTACCTCCTGTTCCTCCAGTCCCACCAGTGCTGAGCGTTCCCCGTCTGGAGTACACGGCGGTGCTGGGCCAGCCCGTCAGCCTGGACTGTGTCGCGGACGGGCAGCCCCAACCTGACCTCACCTGGCTCAAAGAGAGGAGGCCTGTGGTTGAAGGTGCTCACATACACGTGTTTTCCAACGGAACCTTGGCCATCGCGGCGACCCAGCGCGGCGACGCGGGCCTGTACACGTGTACTGCCAAAAACCTCGCCGGCAGGGCCAGCCATGACATGAGGCTGGTTATTCAAGGTGAGTCTGCGTTCTTTTACAGTTTTGACTCTGACATCCTTTTAACCATTATTCATTTAGAATAACGCTGTTGTATTTCAGTCCCACCCATGATTCCTCCTGCGCAGGCAGAGCTTTCGGTCATTCAGGGATTCCAGGCGCTGCTGCCCTGCGCCGCTCAGGGCTCACCGGAGCCTAGAGTATCATGGGAAAAGGACGGCGCCACCGTGCCCCATTTTCCAGGCAAATTCACCGTGTTGCGATCAGGAGAGCTGATCATCGAGAGGGCTGAGGTGAGTCTGAATCCACTCCCATGCAGGTCAGGGTCTTAGCATGAGGTCTTAATCGCTCTCTTCGAACAGCAAGGAGACTCTGGTGTGTTCACGTGTGTGGCCACCAACGCAGCGGGCTCCGCCAGACAGGACGTACGCCTGTCCATCAACATGAGGCCCGTCTTCAAGGAGCTGCCCGGGGACGTCACTCTGAATAAAGGACAGAGCCTGGACTTGTACTGCCACGCTCAGGGAAGGCCTTCTCCTGTCATCTCCTGGACGATCAACAACAGCCCCTACACAGGTAAGCCCCAGCACCTATCCCGCTGTTACTAATGTCACAGGAAACGTAGTTCTCAACGTACTGATACTTGCGTATATTATGAGTTCAAATGTAATCCTATTCGCTATCTTGATTCACTCAAATATGTTGCAGGAGCCACTGTGGACGAGGCCGGGAGGAGTTCTGTCACCATTGAGAACATCACTCTGACCGATGGCGGGACGTACGTGTGTATAGCAGAGAACAGCGTGGGCTCCATCCGAGCGCGCTCATTCGTCCGTATCAGAGGTGAGCTTCATGTCCAGGTGTCCCATTTTTTTCTCCACGTCTTCCTTTTGTCATTTGATGACACGCGCGTACGCGCCGCTTCTTCAGAGCCTCCGGTGTTGAAAGGCGAAGCCCACACGTCCCAGGTGGTCGTCCAGGGCGGCTCCGCCGTGCTCGACTGTCCCGTCCACGGAGACCCCAGCCCGGTGCTCCGCTGGCTCCGGAACAGGAACCCGGTCCTCCGCTCCCACCACATGCAAACACTTCATAACGGATCCCTGGTCATTTACAGCGTCACTGTAAGTGCAACCCCCATTATTTCCTTTCTTAAACAGCAGTTGACAAGCTTTTTTTTTAATAACGTGCCTTCGCTTCCTTGAGGAAACTTTACACCGAAACATTGCGACAACAGACAGTGTTGAACCGAGCCGAGCTCCCTCTGCAGTCCCCTTGGGGGGAGGAACAGTGTGACTGTCCGGCAGTGTCCCGCTTTCGCCTAAATCGGATTGGAAGCGCTTCAGGCAAACGGGGCTGACAGCATTAGCAACCGAGGGAGGACACGAACACAGAGTTAGATGTTCCCAGACTCTGTCCTCCTTTTCGTTAGCCCGTAACCTTGTTATGTCTCGAACCGCTGCTGTAATTGCACAGCCTGCAGCTGAGACTTTCTCACAGACGGATGACTGCCCTTCCCACGCAGCGCTTTAATGTGAAATTTCCGCCCTCCCTGGCCCAATAATATCTATTATGACGAGAAGTTGACTGGCCTAAACTCTCAGCTGTCCAGTGGAAAATGTCAGTTTTTCTTCCATAATGTCATCCTTCTTTTATCATAAAATCTATTTAATCTAAGATGTGTTCTGTCCCCAGAGGATAATTGTTCCTCAGGGTGCCAATTAAACCAAACTTTTCCCCATCTACCGGTTTGATCTACAGGCCGCAGATGAAGGAGAGTATCAGTGTGTGGCTGAGAGTGAAGCTGGAACAGCTGAGAGGACCATTACCCTCAAGGTTCAGAGTAAGTTCTGTCTTTGAAATTACAAGGCTCGCTTCCTCAGAACTGTTTCAAATAACATTTGAACATATTTCATTTGACACAAGTCTGTGTCTCTTCTGCAAACCAAATGTCACCCGCGATTTGTTCTTATACTCCTCTTTTTTCCCTCCCTGTGTGATCCAGTCAACGGAGGTTACTCTAACTGGGAGGAGTGGGGCCCCTGCAGCAGCAGCTGCGGACAAGGCTTCCAGGAACGGATCAGGCTGTGCAACAAACCAGAACCGGTCAACGGAGGCCGATCATGCAGCGGCCCCAGCATCGACTCCAGGAAATGTCAAACCGGCCTCTGTCCAGGTAAGACACACTTACTCTTTTGTAGCTATGATCAGAGCCCTTTTGGAGCATTTAATGTGAATGTATCGACTCATCATTTTCCTCCCGTGCGGCGCGGTTGTTGGTGAAAAGGCGAAATTCCGCGCAAGACCAGAGGCAGCCTGATAGGCATGGTGAACGAGAGGGAGTTCGGAGTGTCCTTCCTGGAGGCCAACATTACCGATAATATAGAAGAGGGCAACAGCGTTCTGCAGGCGCATCTGGACAACATTCCTCCCAGTGTGGGTGAGTGGTCGCACGTTATGCGCATGCTGCATTATTCCTGTTGTGCTGTCCAGAGCTAATCTGTGCTGTTTGGCTGTAGGTCCGTTGCTTCGGGTGCTGGTGTCTGTGTTCGCTCCCATCTACTGGACCACAGTGCATCAGACGGGAGCAGCCAGGAACGGGTACTCCTTCACTCAGGGCCAGTTCAGACAAGAGTCTCAGCTGGAGTTTGAGACGGGTAAGATCCGTTTTATGCGCACGCAATATACAATGTGTATCAATCATATGAATACCTTTGTTTATGGTGATGCACGTTTCACCATAAAAGTGGTCGGGAGATGAGAGAGAGGTATGTTGCTCATTTGTCAATAGATTAAAATACTGATAAATAAAGTCATGCATGTGTGTAGGTGTTTTCATATTTTACCTGTGTAAAACCAAGATATCCCCAAAAAGATTTTTCTTTTTTTCTATTCAATATCCATCAAAAGATAAAGCCATTCTTTCATCAATGGAGCCTCGGAAAGAACCATGCATACTCTGTGATCTGCTTGGCAGCACTAAACCTGCAAATATGATTTTCCTTACCTGATTATCACTAAAGGGTGGAGCCATCATTATATGAAAAAAAAAAGTGGGCTGGTTGACATTTGCAAGAACCATTGCCAACATAAAACACAAGTTAGACATGGAATGGTAAGGAACAGGATTTTAATTGGGAACCTTTTTTTAATCTATGAATAATGATTCTCTCAATGGCTGCTCTTATTTTCTGTAGTTTGCAAAACAACCAGCAGATGGCGTCAGTCACTACCGCTGAAATTTATATTACCCCTTATTTCAAATGTCCGCAGTCATCCTGGGTTGGAATTGAGTGATGATCTTACCTCTTTATGTCTCTTCAACCAGGGGAGATTCTGCGTTTGACCCATGTCGCCAGGGGCGTGGACTCCGAGGGAGTTTTACTCATTGACATCGTCATAAACGGATTTGTTCCTCCCTCACTATCCACTTCTCACCTGAGCCTACAGGTTTGTTCACCAGGGCCATCGAACACACAACGTGCATTTCGAAAAGAACCTCAGATGTATCTCAGCGGAGCACATGTGGCTGACTGATGCGTCAGATTTATGCTCTGTCCTCCAGGAGTTCGACGAGTCGTATGTGCAGACGGGCCAAGGCCAGCTGTACTCGTGGTCTTCGCAGACGCACCAGAGAGGAGGAAACCCCTTGGTGCTGCGCTGTAATCACACCATTATTTACGAGGGCCAGGAGGAGCGCCAGGGCCCTCTGCTCCAGCTGCTGAAGGTCTCCGGGATGAACAGCGTCTACAACGCCTTCACCCTCTCTTTGGACTTCCACATCACTGCCAACCTTCTTATACCAGGTTCCTGCAAAAAAAAAAAAAATGTAGCAGATAAAACTCCAACCAATGGATCTGAACGTTGACCTGTCTAACACTGACTGAACGTTTCTGTTTGCAGACGGTTACGGAGAGACCTGCCCTAAAGGCTTCGTTCTTGACACAGCCTCCTACTGTCCCGGTACGCCACTCTCCCTTCTCCTGCCTCATGCGACATTTTCTTTAGGCAGTCGTCAACGTACCAGTTTTATCACTTTGATTAAAGCTTGAATGTTGTTTTCAGATGAAGACGAGTGCGCACTGCAGTCTCCCTGCTCTCACTCGTGCAACAACATCATGGGAGGATTCGCCTGTGCGTGTCCCTCGGGATTCACCATCTCCACAGAGACCAACACGTGCCAAGGTGAGACAGAAATAGACACACTCGCTGGAAGTTCCGGGAATTAATTAACAAACACACTGTTAATGTCCTGACGGCTCTGATTCTAAGCCTCTAAGATTCGTAGTTCTGGGCTTCACAACTGCATTTCTCCATTTTCCAGATATCGATGAGTGTGCCCAGGGTTCGCACATGTGCCACTACAACCAGCAGTGCGTCAACACGGTGGGCACATACCGCTGCCAGGCCAAGTGTGGGCCGGGATTTAAACCCAGCGTCACAGGAACCAGCTGCGAAGGCGAGTTACTGCAATCTCTGTCAAACCGTCGCCCACTCCACCTTTTGAATCGAATTATACTCGCTCCTGCATCGATCGATATAAACGCATGCGCTCTCGTACGCTGTAGACTGATGAAACCAGACGTGTCAAATTTTCAGATGTGGACGAATGCCAGGAGTCGGCGCTCTCGCCATGTCAGCATCAGTGTCTCAACACTCTGGGCTCGTACCGCTGCATCTGTCACCCTGGATACCAGCTGTCAGGACACCGCTGCACCGGTCAGTCACTAACAGCTTCTAAAGAGTCTGCACAAGAAACAGAAAATCTTTTTATCTCAATTCAAGGCTGGTTAGATTAAGGAAACGCTTATCCTTCGCAGACATCAATGAGTGCATGAGGAACGTGTGCCCGGCTCACCAGCAGTGCCGCAACACAGATGGAGGATATCAGTGTTTCGACAGCTGTCCAGCTGGCATGACCAAGTCAGAGAACGGAGCCTGTGTGGGTCAGTGACTGTTGCACTTTTATTTTATGTCTTTATTTAAAAGGTGTTAAATGGTAGCATATGAGGACACATAAATCATCGCAACACCGATTTACAAATATGAGCACGAGAGTTTGGGTTAGAGTGCCTCAAAAAATGACATCAGTGATTTTATAGTGATTTCTTTTTCTTTTTGTGAGGGAAAAACGCCGTCCAAACAGCCAGTTTATATAGTGGCGTTTTAACAACCTAATGACTCAATAATACAGATAATAATCTTTAATACTATAAGGATCATGGGTTTTATCAACCACAATGGGTAGCATGTGGCGGTTGTTAAAATACTTTCCAAACATATCGGTGAAAATTTAACTGACTTATCGTTAACAAAAATGGTTCTGTACTTATTATTAAACTGAATATATTAGGGGAAAAAAAGACTAAAGGCAAATATTTAAGTTCCACTATTTCACATAGTTCATATAATAATTAAATGGCTACACAAATTATTACAACGCATAGTGACAAGCTGCTTATCATCACAGAATAAACATACTCACACATCACTATTTGATCATTATCATAGTGAGCTTTTTTTTTCCAACTGACAGCATCACACTAGTCAGACTCTATATGAAGTGCACATGATGTGAAAGCACATTCTAACCACTAATGTCTTCTCATACATTTGGAAACCTGTATGGAAAGTGGCGTAAAGACATTTTTCGTGCATCCGGTTTATACATTTGGACCCAGGTCAGGTTTCACTGGAAACCTGCTGGATTGCTCAAAGGCACTAAACAGAAAGAGGTCACTGCTTCTTCTTCAGACAGGAAGCTAAAGTTTGTTATTTTGAAGCCTATTAAAAGAAAAAGGACACCTTATGAATCCTCTTTATAACAGGATGTTACAAAGTTTATGGTAATGTGGACACTGGTATGTGATGAAGGATTTCAAACATTGTTTGTTTGTTGTGTCGATTGCATATTTTCCAGATATTGACGAGTGTCAGGATGGAAGTCACATGTGCCGCTACACTCAGATCTGTCAGAACACAGTGGGGGGTTATGGTTGTGTTTGTCCCAGAGGATACAGAACACAGGGAGTGGGCCTCCCGTGTCTGGGTGAGACCTTTTTTTTTATAATACACGGCACTAATTACATTTTAATGGTGATTACATGTTCATTAAGAGTTTTGGATTGCCTTTCAGACATCGATGAATGCTCGCAGATGCCAAACCCTTGTGCCTACCAGTGCCGCAACGTGCCGGGCAGCTTCAGGTGCGCGTGTCCCCCCGGCACGGCGCTGCTGGGGGACGGCCGCTCCTGTGCGGGCCTGGAGCGGGGACAGACCTTCGCCAATGGGACCCGGGTGAGGGCGAGACTCCGGCCGCAACTCGTGTCGTCTCTCGGCAGGCCCATCCTGTCCCGTTCCCACGGGTCCTCCCGCATCACCAGGCAGAGCTGCCCCGCGGGATACACCAACCGGGACGGCACATGTGTTGGTGAGCACGCGGCTAATAGTAGATTACAGTCGGGGTTTTTTCCTTCTTAAACCATTTGTACCGTCTTGTTGTTCTGTGTCTGCTCAGACGTGGATGAGTGCGTGCTTAGGAAGCCGTGCCAACATGAGTGTCGAAACACCATTGGCAGTTTCCAGTGCCTTTGTCCTGCAGGTTACCAGCTCTTACCCAACGGCAGGAGCTGTAAAGGTGAAAGTCGCATCCACCTTCATTTTCAGTTTCCGTTTCCACAACTCTACAAAACGTCTTTGCTTCCATTATTAAAGCGAACTTCTTATTCTCTCTTTCTACCACTAGACATTGATGAATGTGTAGAACAAGGCATTCAGTGTGGACACAGTCAGATGTGTTTCAACACCAGAGGAGGATACCAGTGCCTGGATACACCCTGTCCTGCATCCTACCACAGTGGAGGAAGCCCGGGGTAAACTGCCATTCTACAGTGCAGAAAAACAAACAGCGCATGCACATATTTGTAGCTGGAAGGTATTTAAATGCCAATGTGCTGTTGACCCTCTTGTCCTTCCTGCTGGTCTTTTAAAGGACCTGCTACAGGCCCTGCTCCCTGGACTGCGCCTCCGGCGGCTCTACCCTGCTCCTGCAGTACAAGCTGCTCACGCTGCCCTCGGGGATACCGGCCAATCACAACGTGGTGCGGCTGTCGGCGTTCTCGGAGTCCGGCGTCCTGCAGGACCGCACGTCCTTCACCATCCTGGAGCAGGAGACGGAGGCGGGCGCGGTGGGCCGGGCGTTCGGCATCAGGGACGAGGCGGGCAGGGGGATCATCTACACGCTGCGGGTTCTGGACAGGCCCGGAGTGGTGCGGCTCAGGGTGCAGGCCACCACCATCTCGCTGCAGGGCCACATCACCTACCAGAGCATCTTCATCATCTACGTCTCCATCTCATCATACCCGTACTGAGCTGCTGTGCTGCTTCAGAGATGACTCTGCCTCCCACAATCCCCTGGGTGGCGATTCCCCCCCCCCGAGCCCTGTGGCCTGGACACATTAGGCCCTGAGAAGAAGCTTCAACATACAAAGTAAAGAGGACATGGTCAATCAGCGGATTTTGTGAAGATGTGTACCTTGATCTGTGACTGAAAAATACTTTATTTTTTGCCTTCAGTAGGTTTCTAACTTTGTCTTGTGAAGACATTTGAAGTGAAACATGCTAGATGAACTGATTATTTTGTTCATTTATTGACCATTCTAGAGAAAATGCCTAGAGTGCCTCTTTATAATCGATGTCATATACAGAAAATGCAGAAGTGTCATTACTTTGTCAACCAAGCACTGAAGTTATTTACTATACATCAGAAACTTTAATGTTCTAGTACCATTTAGTATGTGCGTGCGTGTGTGTTTGCGTGTTTGTTTCGATGACGATGAATATCTAATTCTGGGTCATATGTATTCTCATATGAAAATGCAGCCATGAGCCATTTTTTTTTAAACAACAATGAAATTGTACAATGTTTTGGCGATCAATTGCATTTCGATTTCCCCCCTTATTTTTTTTAATTTATTTAAGCCTCTTCCACGGTTCGAACAACCTCCTGCCATGTTTGTAATGATGAACCTGTAACAGCGGCTTGTAGGTATTTATGTTATGAAGACATAAGAGTGACAGTGTTTCATCCGTTTTAAGTGTTTTTGTACTCTTTTATATATTTTTTTATCATGTAAAAAAAAAAAGTTTAAAGGTGCCTTTTTCTGAATGTACTCAAGTGTCTGAGTGGATACCGTTGACTTCAGTGAGGTGGGGATGTAACTGGTGCTGTTGTTGCTCTGCTGTTACGAGGAGAAATAGTTTTAGGCAGTAGACACTGATACGAGTTTGACTGCACTTATTATACAGTGAGGCATTATCCACACGCAGCATGTCTTTCCTGCATTCATGACGTCTCACACACACACCGTTATATTTGAGAATAGTTGAACATAATCAATATTGCGCTGTCCATATAGCCTGAGGAAGGAAATTGCATCAGACGTGCATTAAGATGTTTGCCCTATTCTTACGGATTAAACATATACATCCTTGTTGCTGTAAATGAGTGTCATATTTGTAGAAATAAAATGAACAACACTTGGAGATTCCTTCATTATTCCTCTACTGCTGTTTTAATTTAACCTGGATTATAACATGTTGTAGAGCCCGAACTGCTGTTTGCCCCTGTTAGCTTCTATTGATATTCCATTGATACTTTTTTTCTGGTATGTGTTAACAAGTAAAAGCCACAGCTGCTTGAAAATCAACATTTATTATAATCAGCCCATATTTAATGAATGAGATAGAGAAGCTGAATTCATGTCAAAGTGATGGTTGAATCTAAAGGTAGGAAATCACACTTCAGTGGACAAAGACAAAAAAAAATTGCCTTTTATGAACCACATGTGTCGCTGGCCATGTTGAAGGGAGCCCAGTTACATGAACTTCCTCACCATCATTTCCAGTGTGAAGATTTGTACTTTGGAGAAGCGCAGAGAACAATAAAAGGAAGGAAAACCGATACATGGGTGGGAAACACATTACTGTACCGAAGTACCTGAATCCTGAAGCCTGAAAAACCACAGCGCACGCAGGCCGTGTAGGTGGGTGACATGAGTGGGCGCCTGGATGATGTAACTGCATCTCATGGTGTGGTAGTTGCAGGGTTGATGAAAACACTGCAAAAAAATACAATCATGATCACCATATTAAACAGGATCACAAAATCCACCAACGTTGCCAAATTTGATTCATGTCACAAATATCACATGGCATTACATTATTAGCTATCCTCATTGATACGAATAGAGACACAATACTAAAAAAAAAACATGTCGGTTGTTGTATTCGTGATCCGTTGTAAATCCGTATTCGTCGCTCAGGTAGTTCCTCGGCTACTCAGCAGGTGGAGCAGCTTCCAGACTGCTCTCCTGAATATTTAAACAGACGGCCAGAAGCGCCGTGCCTCCAGCGCTGGGTATTGTGGGTCTCCTAGCTGTCATCATACATCGATCTGCTGGTTGTAAGCTGATAGAGGAGAAAAACACAGCACGGAGCGGCTCGGCCTCGACAGGAGGGAAGTTAGACTTTACCACACTAATAAACACACACACACACACACACACACACGGCTGTTGGCAGAGGAGAGACTACGACAGACCTATAAACGTCTTAATGTGGAACACCAGTTCCATGTAACTGACAAGTTAATGTATCGCTGTATCTGGAATATAAGGTTTTTTGCAGCTCATATGAATAATGAGGTCAAGGCCAGCGGAGCTGAGCGTGCGTGATTGTTAATGCTTCAGTGTGTGTGTGTGTGTGTGTGTGTGTGTGTGTGCCTGGAATTGTTTTCCATTTCGCTGTTTGCGTGATGTTGTCATGTGAGTCGCTGGCGACTGTAGATCAACAGAGAGCAGCAGTTTAATTTATCAAGAATCGGTCGACTAACAGTTTAGACTCGCTCCAAATGTTCTGACACTATCGTCACTGTTGTCGTGACAAATTATCCGACTAAATGTTTGTATTGTTTCTTTGTAATATAGAATCATTAAAAGTGGAGCATGATGTTTCCCGTGTAATGTAACAGCCACTCCTCAAAAGGCCCGTTCCTAAACAAGCAGCTATCAAGCTCAATTCTTCTCGACTATGTACATGTGAAGCTAATTAAAACAATCTGTGCCGTGTCTTTAATACGTCTGAACCCAGCCAACGCGTAAAGCAGCAGTGCCATTAAGGCTTTAACAGACAAATGTAGATAGAATAAGCACTGGTAGGGTGTAATTAAAAAAAAATGACATTAAAAGAAAGGAGGAAAAAACTACTTTCTAAGGGGAAACACAGCAGGACTGCTCACCAGACTGGATGCTAGTCATTCATTAGGGTTTTTATAAACCGTCGCAATTTTCCCAACAACATGTGCAATGTAAGCAAGGCCGACCGGAGACTCTCTGCCCTCCACTATTAAACACAAAGCATTGGTGGAGGCGGATGCTCGGGGCTGAGCGAGGGCTAGGAGGACCACCTCCCCTACCGCTTTACACAGTCAGGATGTCAGGAGGACTCGCTGTGCTCCAAACGCCTAATGAGCACAACACCGACGCTTATTAGATGGCATAAGGGATGGAGTTCAGGCCTTTTAGACCTGTAAACACAACGTTTAGGTCTTATCAGACATTTCATGAGTTTTAATGTTCGAGGCCAAGCTTCAGTCCTTAAAATAATACCAATAATAATACTTTTAAGTCCAAAATGAACAAAAACTATCAACAGAATATAGAGAAGTAAAAAATATTTTATGAATAACAGATTTTCAAGAGGTGATAATGAGTCAGTGTAGCACCCAGACTGCCCTCGGTCCAACTGGAGGAAGAAGTAATGGGCTAATTCCTGCCGTAGTACTGGTATGAATAAAAACATTAGAATATGATTTCACATAAGGACGAAGCCATTTATCCAAATAACGCTAGTTCAGAAAGATCAGATCCAGCTGATTTGGTGAATGAGTATATGCTCAGCTCTATTTTTTATTTTATTTAATTGTTGTATAAGTGAATAAATGATATAAACCAAATGAGCAGTTAATAGCTATGTGGCTTTTACCGCTGGAGACTTGTGGCTCTCAGAGAGCGACAGAGCTGATGTTTAATGCTGAACTGCAGTGTTTCTTCTAGAACGGTAATTTACTGTTAAACACGAGGCGTAGCTGCATAATAAGAAAGCACGGAACATTACAAAACGAACAGGACGAGCTGTCATAGAATTAGGTCAGTATTTGTTCAGCTTATTCAGACATTTTTTTTCCTTCTATTTTTCCTATGACACTGCACAAAGTGGTGTCGCTGAAAAAGAAACCGACTGGATCCAGTAATCGACGTGAGTAATGCCGCGGCTATACACTCATCCCTCTACTGCCTGTAACCGTACGTGTGGGCAGGCTGAGTAACACTGTGATGTGGTGGCTATAGTTAACAGTGAAAACCGTAGGACAGGGCATGACGAGAATCCACAAGCAAGGACGGACGAAAACCTTTTCTAACATCACTTCTCCTGGCACAAAATCAATTACTGAAGGGGAAAGTGAGCTTCGAGTAACTCGCTAGACCTCATAGGTTTTATTCCCCCTCCACATGTGCTCATTCCGGGCCCTGCCTCCTTATTAATTCACAAGGTTTGAAGGTCACCTAATGCCAGAAATGCAAATGTAATCAGCCTGCACACACACAGAGTTCACCAAGAATAAATATACAGTTTCTGGCGAGATATTACAAAAGCATTTATAGGATTTGCTAGCACACACTTTGTCAACATTACACTGGAGTGTGGAGACACATTTATGAAACAGTAGTGTATTTTCCAGATGACATATTGAGTTTCTCTCTGCATATGGCCGCGCTGCCAATAAAAGTGATAATCAGCACACTGTACGCAGCATGTTCTTACCCGCAACATTACCCTATGCCCCGCTGGAAATTACTTGCTCGGATGAAAAGGATGAGATGGTAATATTTACTTGTCGCCATAGCAGCACTGAAATGTACATATAAAAAAGATCTGAAGAGGTTTTAAAACTACGCAAGTGAGGAATAATGCAGACATGGCACAAAATGTTCCCTAATCATCTGGGGGTTTGTGTATTGTAAAAAAAAAATAGGATTATTTATAATGCATGGATTTTTTACCGTTATATTCTCTGTTGCAAAGTCATATTTGCTTTGTTGCATTTTTTGCAAGCGGGAACGTTCACATTTTTTAGTTAATGAAAAGCTTTGGTCATTGAGGCTCATATCAGGGGGCAGAGAGTGTGAAGAGTGTGCATGAGCTCATAGCAACATGCATTTGGCACAAGCCGTGCCAACATGAAATACGGCTCAAATGAAGCACTCCCCTCCAAGCTATCAGCCCTCTCAGTGGGGCAATAAAAGGCAAGCACACTAGCACACTGTGTGGTATATTCCTTGACATCATTCTCTTCAGGCCGGCCTGACACTATTTCCCGCACACGTAAGGGAGCAGCTTGCCAAAAGCATCAATGAGCTTGGACCAGTGTTTACCTTTTTACAGCCCCCCTGTATGAGAATTAATATGGCCGTCTGTAGAATGTGCAGCAGCCAGTGATCTCATCGCAGACAGGAAATGCATGACAACACCGGATTGTCCGGCCTATAGGATCCCCGTTTTTTTTTTTTCACGAGTCCTAAACATGTTGGACTGAAAAACGCCGCTGTTGTGCGAGTACATGCGCCTGGTCGAGTTTTTAATGCGAGCCAGACGCTGACTTCATCGCCACAAACGCTTACCGCAGTAGTTCCATCCATCCTGCTTCCCGATCTGCCAGCCAAGCCCTGCTTCCTAGCATTAGTACAGGGACTGAAGACAGGGGGTTGGTGCAAAGGGGGGTGGGGGCTAGTATCAGATCTTAACATCGTGTAGCTACGGATGGAAAGAGGTGAAAGAGACGACCGCATGCTGAAAAAACAGAGCAAGGAGCCACACGGCTCTTTGGTTGCATTCCACGCAAGTCTCAAAGCTACTGTTTTGGGTTCCGTTCCACAGTTAATATCATTCATGTCAGGCATTACAACAGATTTTATTTTTCCTCACTTATTTTTCCCAAGGACTCTCCAGGCACAAATGAATAAAATCTCTTATATAAAGTGGGTCAAGGTAGTTCAAGACAGTATAGTGGCAGCAGTAGTTGCAAATACAGTAAGTATATTGAGCGCGTAAAGCATGTATACTACCTGAGTTCCACTAAAACCTGGTACTAAATACAACTATACACATGCCATAATCCATATTTCAGACTGACAACGGCTTAAAAAGGTAGTTATCACCTGACTGCTGTTTCACTCAACTTTACACAGTGTTATATAAAATTTGAGTCTTTTGGCAACTTAAATACTTTGGTTTGCTGTTTTCAGATTGTCAGCTATTTTCAGCAAAATAGCCTTAAAAGCCAAATGTGACCTACTATCCGATGCACGACAGCAGACGGTTAGTAGGCGACGAGCTGGTGGAAACAATGACGTATTAGGCAAAGGCGTAGTGTGTAGCATTTAGTGGCATTTGGCCACATCGAGCAGAACTTTTACAATCATACCCGAATGCAGGAGGCGTCGTCACACATTTGAAACTGTTCTACAGGAAGAGGAAAAAAGGGGATTTTTAAATTATATGCCATATACAAAGAGATACATGGAATATAGACATATGATTAACACAGGCAAAACTATTTCTTTCATTTTACTGGGCTTTTAAGAGTCAGATACTTCCCCCAGATGTCAGCGGAGAGCCCCTTAGGATGTTTTGCGCCTCCTCCATTAGTGAGCGCAAAGCCTCCATTTTCCAGATCCACAGTTGTTCACTAATCACTCGGCAGAGATTTACTGCCCTGGTGGACAGGTAATTGTCAATCCTGCTGCCGTGATTACTAACAGGCACGGCCCATGCTGCGTGGAACGGGCAGTAAAGGAGGACTTTCTCACGCCAAAGCCAGAGGCACTAATGACGAGGTTAGCACCCTTGGCGATCTACAAAAATACCACTGTGGCACCGAGCCACATGCGAGGTGTTTCCTGCGCACTGAAATAAAACCTTTTTTACATGGCGCGTACGTTCAAATTCTCTGTTGGGTCTTTGTTTAAGTGATGCAGTGTCTGGAACTGGGCCGAAAACTCAAGGATCAATAGCTGGGTAGAGGGCAAAAATACCTGTTTACAAATTTCTCAGATTTGCCCATTCATGCCCCTAAAAAAAAATAACCATCTACTGTATGTAAAACAGGGAAAAGACGCAACTTGAAAGACAAATGAAGCGCACTGACGTTCCCTGTTTTCAACCAGATGCCCCGCTACACTAACTCTGTAATCACGGAGCTGTAAAGTCACTTTTTTGGAGTTCAAGTTGCTCGTTTTAAGTGTTGTTGACAGCTGTTCCCCCGATCTGCGGAGGTGTGTGAGACCGGCGTTTCCCAACTTCAAGATAAGATTTAATACGCAAAAAACCTTCAATAAGATCCACACCAGCAAGTCGTAACTGGCTGAGTACAAACACTCCCAACACTTCATCGACAGCTCTGGAATGGCACAGGAAACAGAGCAGAGATGGAAATATCATAGTCATAAATAGCTCAGAGACACGGAGGTAAAGGGAAAGCCAAAAACGGCCCTGGCACTGCCTTGATCCTCCCACACAATGGCTACGGAGGAACTGTGGTCATGACTTTGAGTGACCTGTTGCGTAATCATTTCACTCAACGGAGGAAACCCCATCAGGACTCCGTTTCAGATATTCACACAGACTTTAAATCAATTAAAGAAGTAAAATTCTATCAGTAATCATGCTTAGGTATAAGAGTTAGTTGACGGTATAGAAGAAACTGAGAGATGACTCTACTGGGGCTAAGCAGAATAACAGCTGTGGCTGTGACCAGTTATTTCCAGTTTCTGATAAGAAGTCAGACACTCCACACATCAACGTATCTGTAAAGGGAAACAGACCATAGAGCAGTGGCTATCATCACTGCATATACCACCTAAATAATGTGGAGTTACCTTTCAGAATGAGCCTTTACGCTAAGAATAAGACTAATAAAGACATGTTAAATAAAGACCACTGCTAAGGCTTAGTCAATGCAGTATAATTTTTTTGACAGAAAGATCTGGAGGGAAACAAAAGACATGATCCCACGCTTTGAACACAGTCTCCACTGGCAGGATCAGTGTTTAATTACCCTTCCAACATTCACGTCTTTTTGCTTCGGCTCAGCTCGACACTTTATGAGTTTGTAGGATGTATTGGTTGCTGATTTCCAGAGAGGTGTGACCTCCAGTGGTGTGACCCCAGCGGGGTGGTACTGGGGAGGAGGGGGGGGTGATGACTGCCATCCATCACGGCCACTAAGTGCCCCGGGGACATGCTGCGGCGCACGGCTACACCACGTTTCCTCTCATCACTGGCCATATTATGCTTCTTGAAATCCAATCCACGTTTATATTTAGCTTGTCCTCTACATTTTACAGCGCAGACTGAGCCAACAAATGCCCGTGACTTTAGTTCGAGACATAACAATTCATAGCCGTGCTGTCCATAGCAACTAACCGTAACCGCTGTTTCTTTGTTTGTTGAAAACCCCTGGACACAAGTGACCACAGACGGTACGTAAACAACTAAAGAAACGATATGATGAATGAAACCAGCCGAGGATAATAAATCAAGACCCGCAGGGAAATGATGTCGGAATATTATATAATGAAAAAGGACCAGAAAGTGTAGCTCGCGCCGAGAAGCTTTCATCAAGTGTATTATCTATCAAGGTCAGCCCAAAAGGGAAACACGCTTTACTGCACAAAGTGTTTAATGTGTCAAGACATTGCAGAGTCCTAATATAGCCGTTTGTTTGATCATATTGCAGCCACCGGAGCAGCTGAGGACTTGAATGAATTATGGCTCATTAATAGTGGGACATCTGGTCATCATGTGCAATGTGTTATCTGTCAAAGCATTTGCGAATTCGAACGGGGTTGGTCAAAATCTGGATCAGCAAACATCCCTTAGAAGCAGAAATCAACACAAATGAGCTGCAGTGTTAGTTTAGGACATGTTAATTAGGGGGATCACAGCCCCGGCTTAGAGAAGCCAGCGTGGCTGAGGCATGGGAAGCCTGGTACACCACCTAACTTTACATGGGCATTAGTGATTTTTTTTCGTCAGAAACTGAACATCATCAACCCTATTTTCAAGTACTTTCACATAATTTGTCCTCACTTGAGCAAATCAGAGAGATATTTATATTTTTCAGAGGGTTGACCCTTGCCATAAAGCAGGTGCTGTCCCAGATTGCATGAGGATGTGGGCCACTTCAGGCACTGTAGGCTACCTCCTGGCCCAGACAGCAGAGATGTGAACCCACACTGGCGCATGAAGGAAATGCTCCAGGTGGCCCTGATATCACAAAACAATTAAATGAAATGGGGCAAGTTAGCATTGACTAATCTGGTGTCAGCCTAAAGTGGCCCACATATGACAAAACATAGGTGACCCACCTTTATTGAAACATATTTGGCCCAGTTTTGGCTGCAACCAATGTGGATGTCAGTGGGCTACATATAACATGGTGGGGTTCATATGTCCAGTGTGATCCTTGCCTGGTTCATTGAAACAGATTCCCTGGATACTACGAGTGACAGGCTACCTGCCAGTGATTAAGCAGTTGTGTGCATCCTGTGCAGCACTATTGCCACATGTACAGTGAAAACATGAGAACTGCTAGGCTAACAGTGCAGTTCCCCCAAGTATGAATGTAAAGCCTGGTTTTATATTGTCCCTTGGAAAACATGTTTCCGCAAGTTCTCATTTCTCCAGGTAGTGAATATCCAGTGACTAACTTGAATTTCCCTCCAGAGGGACATTTGGCACGGGTCGGCAAGTGGCACAATGGGTAGAGCGGCCGCCCCGTATCCAGAGGCTATAGGCCTCACGGCAGGCGGGCCCCGGCTCAAATCCTGCAGGATGTTTTCTGAAGGTCATTCCCTCCTTTTTCTGCCTTCTACCTTCCTGTCCTATTTCTGCCGTACTATCAAATAAAGGTGAAAAAGCATGAGTTGAGCTCTGATTCATTTCTGGCCCACTATGCAGTTCACATTCAATTGAGTTCTGGTTGGGTTCTGTTGAGGGCTAGTGGGCTGGTGGTGAGTGTGGTGGGCCACATTCAGCTGAGTTCTAGTTCACTTGGTCTGTTTTAGGCTGACATCTGCCACTGAAGGAGCTCGGTTCCCCGCATTTGGCAAAGAAGAAGTGAGCTGCCCAAGTGTCATCATTCCACGTGGTATGTGAACCAGATGAACATATGAGGGGTGGGCCACATAAAACAACAAAACAAATTATTTTCGCTATCTGGGGTAGCACAAAATATGCCTTATTATATTAACACATATAATTCCACATATATATACAGTAATATGCAGTTGAGCCCTGCACAGGCCAAAAAAGTGCAGCTCTAGCTCTGGATCGACCTGTGGTGTTTAAACCGTAGTCGGTACCTGCCTGCAATATATAGCCCAAACCCAAAACCAGTATCACTTTCGATGTAAACTATGCAATATTTAAGATACAAATAAGAATATCACTAAAAAGCAATAGCATCTAACTTACATGTTGTGATGTATTTCTGGTATAGTGAGGAAATACAGGCAGGACAAAACACTATGGTGTAAAAATAAGCATTAGGGCCTTTGTGGCAGGTGAACTGTTGAAACCTGATTGAATTTTGATATGAAAAATGTATGTATAGACAAATAAGTGAACATATACATGATTAAAATGTCATATTTCAGTTCAGTTGGACATTAAACTCTGTATGCATTGTATTGGAAACACAAAGATTTATTTATGTTATTCATGCTGTCTATGTTAAAAAAATGTGTGTGTAAGGGCACAATGAAAGGAGGAACGTTACTATGAGCAAAGTCCTGCCAGAGTTTGACTTATGTGATGTATGTCTGCTGCCAGACAATCCTTTTTCTGCTCAAAAGTATATGTAAGTTAAGTAAAGTTTATTGATATAGAAACTTTTACAGACAGCAGCCAAAAAAACGTGCTTCACAGTCAAAATAAAAAAAAAAACAAAGATAAAAAGCTAAAGCACACAAAGGGAAACAGACATTATACACAGGTTAAAACATAAAATACCACATGCTACCTAAATGCCCGTCTGAACAGATGGGTTTTAACTGTTTGAGTCCAGAGATGTCAGTATTATTGGGGGACTTATCCAAATGATCCGAATGAGCTCCTGAGTCTGAGGGACACATAGAAGACTCTGGTTAGAGTCTAGTAGGTCAGCTTGAGGTGTGGGGTTGCAGAAGGTCCATGATATACTGCGGAGCCTGGCCATGTAGGGCTCTATGTGTGAGCACCAAGATTTTAAAATGAGCAGGAAGCCGGTGCAGAGAGACTAAAATAGGTGTAATGTGTGACCATCTGTTGAATAACGTAAAAAGCCTAGCAGCTGCATTTTTGATGGTTTAAATGGCCCAAAGAAGACTTTTTAAGGCCGGTTAAACAGGGAGAAAGAAATGTGATTCTTATATGAGCATTAAATATTTAGGTGAAAATAATCACACCAACATTAAGAAAGAAAAGTAAGAAAATAAGGCTTTATTAAAGCTACTGATTATCTGTACTAGTAGAAGCATGTATATATATAAAGAGAGAGAGTAAAATAGGTCCAAAGCCAGATCCCTGGGGGACGTCATAAGACAGAGTAACTTCAACAAAAAAAATCCTGTCACTGAGATAGGGAAAGAAATCTCATACATTAGTTAACAACAATGTATATATATATATATATATATATATATATATAAACATACCCTGATTAATGCATAATTGCATAATATTAACTAAAGATTAAATTACAAACCTTTGAGCACATTGAGGTAGGTATGACATCTAGTGGGATTGAAGAGGGCTTCATTTTTTCTAACAAGCCTGTAATATTAACTGTAGGACAAAAAGAGTCCAACTGGACGAGTCACCGCTGTTAGAGAAAATTAACAATGGAGCGCCCAGAGAGAGACAATATTGTTTATTGTATCAAACTGCTTTTTTTTTTTTTTTTTTTTTTGCCAGAGGCTATAAATTCGGAGAAATAAGATTTCTCAGCCTTCATCATCATCATTGTGGCTAACAATACGTCCTTTGTGAAGAAACCTGTGCACATCAAGCATTTAGGCTTTTCAAAAGCAATTGGTCATTTTACATTATTCTAATTCAGGGGGATACATTTATGAATTGGATCTTTCTAAGATTAAATAGATTAAATGCAGCTGCAGCCTTGTTAATGAAATAGGTGTGTATTATAGGCAAAGGATGCTGATTCTCAAATATACCAAGTTTTTCTCATGTTACTTAAAACAAAATAGGGTTGAGAAGTGAATAGACATTATGGATTAGGAGACTTCTACAAAGCTAAAATATTTACAGATGATGAAATAAATGAGCAGAGGCATCAATCAGTAAAACCTGATACAAAACTGTTTTAGCCACAGCGTTCTGTGTCCTCCTCTACAAGTCGACCTCTAATCTTTACCCTAACTGTTTTTGACTTTTGCATGTTTCCCTGAACCTAAAAGCCATCTACATTCTTTTATTACACATGAAGGATGCTGACACAAGCCTTGTTCTTTTACGACTTCCATGCTTGTTAGTGTAGAGTTCCAGCTCCAGTAAGTGAAGAAATTCAAGCTGCTTTTCTGTATTTTTTAAAGAAATGGAAAGTTTTTAGTGTGAGACTCAAAGCAAACAGGTCAAGTACTCTGACCTGACTTTTTCTTTACTCTCTGGGACATTCCACTACAATGACCTCATAGGGGACAGAAGGCCTGGAAAGCAATAAAATCAGTCTCGCTG
Source organism: Eupleurogrammus muticus (assembly GCA_036785175.1). Classification (NCBI taxonomy): domain Eukaryota; kingdom Metazoa; phylum Chordata; class Actinopteri; order Scombriformes; family Trichiuridae; genus Eupleurogrammus; species Eupleurogrammus muticus. The sequence continues at coordinate 10,899,730 of JAYKQN010000005.1, forward strand.
GAGATGACTTTTCCATCAGCTCCCAGGCTCCATTGTTCATGACCGAGCTTCAAACCTGCTGACTGGAATGACAACTCAAAGGATAGAGGGATAGGTCGTAGCCGCTTTACATTACTAACTGTAGGTGTAAACTCTGGCATCTTATAACGTTATAGCCACTGTGGGCTAACGTTATAGGCCTCTGCAGGCAACAGGTTAGCTACCACCGGCCAACCATTTTATTGCACAGCAAAGGGTAGATTACAAAACAAGAACGGCTCACGTGTGCCAAAAGAATAGTGCAAACAGGAATGCAGGAATCACTCTCAGAGATCTAAAAAAGCATAAAAACTCGGCTCGAATCAAAAATCCAGACGAATATTTCCAATACTAGCCTTGGTTAACTTCGCACAGGCCAGCAAAAAACATTCTGTTCTTAAGAATCTTATTAAGCATTTTTGACTTATTCATTCACAAAATTGCCTGCAATCTTAATGCTACTTTTAAAGTTTTTTTTTTCTGCGTTTTTGCCTTTATTTATATAGGATGACATTTAGATAGAAAAGGCAGAGAATGACATGCAGAGACGGTTTGTCCAAGCGCGTTTGCCTATACAGTACACGCCTTAACCACTCGCCTATCAGGTCACCCCTATATGTCACTTTTATGCCCACAAACTATATAGCTATAGATATATCACAGCCTATTGTGCACATCTGTTTCCTGTCTACTTCTAAACAAACAGAGACGAGAAGTTTTGCAGTGTTTGCTTATTCAAAAAATGAATTGACATTAACAACTGCTGACTGACGTGTTTACGATGCATGGGTGCAGGTCTGGTTTCAGACGTGGAGGGGGGAACATAGTGAAGTCAGGGGCACTTTAACCACAGGGAACAAAGGAAAAAAGCACATGTGATTGCAGTTTACTGCATTTATTTACATTTGCTTATGCCTTTTAACACCCATGTTTACGTCCATGATCTGTTAAATTTAGTATAAATGCAATAATTCTAAAGAATATCACTGAATTAAATTCTACCATTTTTTTTTTTGGAATCCAATGTAAGATCACAATGTCAGCTGTAAGTCAAACATTTTTTTTTAAATCAAACATGTGGTGGATGAACAGTAGTTCTTTCCACCCTGAGCAGTGTTTTTCTTCCGCTCTGGGTAGTGTCTGAAAAACTTCCTCACCGCATTTGCTTTGCTTTAGACTGATGTGTCCGTGGTGCTTTGCATGTGGAAGAAAAAAAAAAGAGGCACATGCAAAAAAGCAAGGAAACATTCCGCGCAGTGAACAGCCAGTCAGGCGGCACATTCTCTGCGATTTCCTCTGGAAGTCAAAATCAAACAGCGACTGATAGGGGCCATCTAAAGCCAACAGTGCTGGACGGACTGCAAAAACTACAAGTGATTATCGGCCAAACGCCGGCCAACCGACTGTCAAGCTTTGTTTGTCGGGCCTTTACCACATTAGAGAAGTGGAAGCCGCGTTTGAGAATGTTTAATAAATCAGGTTGCTGCAGAGTGCTGGCAATAACAGGTTATTTAAGTGCCTGGAAATACACTGACTGTGGTCTGAAGTAGCTGTAAAATGTAGAGTAGATCATAATTCATTTAAATGTCACATTGGGGATATATAATCAGTGTCGGACCTCACTGTAAGGTTTGATGGCACAGGTCTGACATTGTCTGCGTAATGTATAGACATAAGCACGGAGGATGCACCATTTGGAAGGAATCCTGAGTCAGTAAATTATCAAAAGTGGTTTTGTGCCAAATGGCTTTGAAAGATAAATCTGATGCACACATTAAATGTTATTAGGGGTATAAATCCATAGTAAGTTTAAAGTTTCTTTACAATACAATATCATATCAAACCTTGGACAGCTATACAGTATTTGGTGATATCACATATTATTATACCAAGATATGATTTTATTTAATTTCAGTTCAGTGATGGATATAAGATGATAAAATCCCATTTAATCTATTTCATCTATTTTAATAGAATGAATAAAACGGATCTGATACCTGATTTCCTCATGATTTGCAAATTAAAAAGCAGATGTAATACTCATCACTCCGTAGAGTTGTAGTTCGTTTTTTTGCGGAAAAAAAGATGGTCCGGGCTGGTGAGCAGACGTCCGACACGTCACCACTAGCAACGGGGGTCAATGCTGCGTCCCTTTTTTTCCTAATCTCATAAGTGTTTTGTTTGCATATCAGGCATGTGGTTTGTTCTGTCGACCCACCTTTTCTCTGAAATCCAAAATAATTCCCCACTGCTGATTAATTCCTGAGAGGGAAGTAAATAGCCTCATCGTCAATGCAATGCTTCAGATGGCGTTGTGCTGGATGGAAATGATGATATCGTTTGATGTTTTTACTCTGCATCGTTAATATTGGACTGTTGTATCGATATTTGATCCAAATCAAAAAATCTTTACATCCTCAAAGGTTATATGTTAACTAGTGATGCTTTGATCGTCTATGGACTATATCCACCAACACAATACCATAATGGACATGTGAAAGTCATTGTCCAGGTCTGATCAATCACAGAAAAAAAAGTTTATGTGCATTTGTTTTATTTTGGCTATTGAGAGTTTTCTGTGTTTTTCTGTAATTTATGTTCACGTTAGACTCTCTTCTTCTCTGCATTTTGCTGAGATGATTTGTTTGCACACAGAGAACCTGTGAATAAGGTGAAGCTGCTGGTTGATGACAGCTTGTCACGTTTCTGTACTGCAATGCCGAACTGGTACTAAAACAGAGAGGAAATGAAACCTGTTGCAGAGAAAACCTTATTAAAATTGCATTTTGTGTCATTGAGGCTCTGCACATACTCATAAAATTGGAGTTACATCCAAGTCACTGCTACTATTTTGCAATCTGCAATTGCAATTTTGCAATCGACTATTAAGCATTTTTGTGAATCCCCGATCACAAGCTCATACTGAATATCGTCCGATTATAATCAGAGCCTCCCTAATATTTACATGACACTCAAAACTATAACAGACATAGTTTACACCATCTGGGCAGACTGGACAGAGAGACCAGTGTCTGCCTGCAGCTTTTGCTTTTTAATGTGCAGTCCCAGCCTAGCCAGTATAAATAACTGGCTAAATACTGGCAAAACTGTCAAGACTAAATATTGGCCTCAAGTACATGGAAGTTATGACGGATTAACATTACATAACTGTCGTCCTTCTCTGTTCAAGGTATTTAGACAGAGGTAATTTGAAACAAGCATAATGCTAAGCATTTAACAAAAATGGTCAAGGTAAGAGGTTACCAACTATTTTCTCTGTAACTGAGTAAGTCGGTAATTAACACTATATTCTTCTACTCCCCTGCTAATGGAGCTGTAATAATATATGGCCTCTGCCTTGAATGGCCATGCAAATGAGAGCTTAGACTTGATTGAGCGTCTGTCTACAGCAAAGTGCAGAACAATAAAGCTCTTGAATGAGGATCTAATAAATCACTACCTTAAGATCAATCCAGGGGTAAAGGAACCAGGCCTCTGTCAGACTGCTTTGTAGAAACACCTAATGATGTCAAGTTTTACTTATGAAACAATTCAATTGACAAGCACCCTATTGTTCCAAAGTGAAATGAGCTGCCAGTTTTAAAGAGGGAAACCAATAAAAAATGGTTTCATTTGGATGGCGTTGCCAGATGAATGTAACTTTTGAGAAGTTTCAGCAGGCCTTTTATGTTGCAATTCCCAATGACATTTGCAACAAACCTTCAAATGGACAACAATTATGACTATGTGCTCCGCCACTGTGACACTCATAAATCTGAACTGTACACGTCCATCCCCATCCAAGCCAGTGTCACAGGGTAACATTACAGTGGGGAACAGCACACACTTCACATCTGACCCCACTTTCACCTTAAAGCTTACACCAATGAGCGATCTCAGCGCTCCAACAAGGGAGGTTGCAGGGATTTAGCAAAACTTCACCAGGACTTGATTCAAATTGAGCCCAAACAATCAATTACTGATGTTGTGTTATCCTGGCATCTCGCATGTTCATTTCAATGATCTAACCAGGAAAATGAAATTCCGGGGGGGGGGGGGGTCATCTCTCTCATATCCGCGGCTGCAACTGAAGAAGCGGAATCGAAAAAGACCAGCTCACATGTACAAAAAGTTTCCGAAGTACATTTCCAAACCAAACAGACAAAGATCGCTGGTGTCCAAAGTGGGGAGTGCGGGGCTGGTCTTCTGTTGTAGTCTGACCTTACAGTACAAAGAGCCTGCAGACGCTCTGCCAAATTATGAGCTCAACGTTGGCCCGTGAGCAGCCTGTGCAGAGAGGATACTAAGTGTACACATGTGTTTGTTCAGAAGTGTGGGGTTATTAAGCTCGTCTACTTTTCTGATGTGGTCCAGGAAATGCCTCATCGCCCCACTTAGGCGATGTTTAGGTTATGGCCGTAAACATGTTGTAGCCAGACTTCTCCATGCTGCAGGACTCAGTCTTATAGCATTATAAAAATCTTTTAAGAGACATTGACTCAGTAACTAAACATAATATAACGTCACTGCAAACCATCGCTGTAGGATACAATAAAGTTTCTATAGCTCTGGCCCACAGCCGATTGCCAATATGCTTTTTTAGTTTATTAATCGAATATAAGGAGCATATTGCCTTTTCTCCATCTATAGGGTATTTCTGAACATCTGTTGACAGTAAATCATTACTTCAGAGTCTAGCAGACATCAATTCTTCTAATGTGATAAATAAATTCTCTACTGAACCCTGGCACAACGCAATTCACAATCCATTATCTCATGTGCAGTGGAAAATGCAATTGCCATTCTGCGGTCGCTTTGGTTTCCTCCTGTGAAATTGGGGGGTCTATCTTTGGAACAACGGCTAGGAGCATGCTTTAATCTGGAAAATATTACCGGGGGGGGGAGCGGAGGAACATGGGAAACAATAACATGGAGGATCCCTCTTCCATCCTCCGGGGCTCCGTGATTGGGAGATATGATTTAGTCTGCAATTTTAGCTCACCACAGCTACCCACTTGGCCCCCACCCTCCGCTACTCTTTTTTCCACCTCTCTAAAGTGGTCTTTTTTGTCCGTGGTGGCCCATAAAGTAGAATAGAAGAGCAACAACCCTTAAGGTAACAGCGTATTCAGCATTACAATGGGTTGGTTTTGCAGTCACTTCCTAGATGGTGAAGCTTTCGGGTTCTACCACCATTAGACCAGGAGACTTAGAATAGATGCCACTGGTGTGCGATGAGGCTAAGCTGTCCTGTGTGGAAAGCATATTCAGTCAAGGACTTCCTCTTCACACATGGAGAAGTAATCAAAACACAGAGGCAAATGGACCAAGTAGGTCTTCCTTCAAAGCAGAATGAATCCCTTATGTTTTTGACATTGAGGCGGCCAAAGGCTTCCGGCGGCTGATTAACTACTGTTTTCACAGAGGGAACTATAACAAATGATTTGTAAGCTGTTGTCTAACAAAAACACCACAGGGACAGCAAATGGAACATTGAATCTGCGTTCTCTTCCTGCTGAGATGAGTTATTAGAGAAAGCGCTCGTAAAGCGGTGATGCTACCGAGAAACAACACACAAGAATGTTAATCTTGAACCGTCTCGCTGATGTCTTCTTCTCACGTCAGTGGATCATTGGCACGTTTGTGTGTGTGTGGTGCTTTGGTGAAGGTCCACGCCGGTTTAACAGAGGCGACTTGTGCTGCAAGTCTCCATGTGAGGTAAGCGCTAAGACATTGTGGTTCTGGTCGGCCTATTTTAGGAAGCTTCTCTACATGGTAGCAAGGTAGCAGAAAAAAAGTCTTAAAACACAACTTTGGCTGCTTATTTGACCAAAAAATTTGCCAAGACAAACAGTCTGCAGCTTATGAATATAGCTCCACTTGCTGTGTGGTCAGTTTCCCCCGATGTTACCATATTATTCTCATAAAAGCGCTCACATACAGGCTTCTAAAGTAGGGTGAACACCTAAATCACTTGAACCACAAACTGTACTGCAACATGAACACAAATGCTGGCTGGGTGTTCACGTATTGCAATTTAATGTGAGCAACCATCTATTTTTTAGTGCCATTATAGATATTTCCTTCTACTATATTAGAAGGGGACATTTGTACATGAGATGTTAATTGATGCTCATTCAGTCTGATTGGGACATCCTATTTAACAATGCTGATGTTTACCATATTAACCCCTTGACGCCTGCATTTATATAGCTGTATATAAAAAAAAAAAAGTTTTATGTGTGTTTTTGCCTTCAAGTAGATAATAATTAATGTTGAGATTATTCATTTCACTTTTGCACAAAAAATAAATAGAAAATTTGGTATGTTGCATATTTGCAACAACAGGCATAAGGGTCAATTTGGGGTCAATTCGGTTTGTTGCATATTTGCGACCGCAGGCGTTAAGGGGTTGATTTATCTTATGTTAGTATGCTTTGCACTAAACACATAGCAGGATACAGACAAAAGCAAAAGAAATGTAGTCTGGTGATCATGGATGTATATATGAACTTTCTTGGCTGTTCATTTAATTCTAATAGTTTGACTGAATTTCAAGACTGAAAATAATATTTCATGTGAACAATCTGTGTTCGTGTTCAGCTTTAGTGTTTTAGTGTTAAGCAGAAATATATCTAGATGTATTTTTCCTGTATGGCCCTGGGTCCATTGTCATGGCAACCCCTCTCAGTGCTGAAACGCTCTGTGTGTTGATTGTGCAAATAGCCTGTCACAGGTGTATTGTGTGGTTTATAATATGAATAATTCTGGCAGTGTGTTAATGCATTCAGTTTTTATTTTATAGCCACCACTGCTGTTTTTGTGATGTTTGTTTTACTCTGTTTTTGGCTTAGGTTTGCTTGAGTTCTATTTAGCTCAGTTACATTATGTCAGCCCTCCATGGTGATTATTGCTTCCCCCACTAAATGAAGGATTATTGTGGCCGCGAATTATGAGTTGTTAATTGTGTGAGTTTTAGTATATAAACATATGGAGGAGAGGTGGTAGTAGTAGTAGTAGTAGTAGTAGTACCTCTAATTGTATGTTTAGTAGTTTTGCACGACCTTCACATTTTTAGATTTTCTTTCCTGTTAATTGGGAGCTGTTTGTGTAAGTGTCAGGGACCAGAACTTAGTGAGTACTCTGTCCTAGTATAACTTTACTTGCCTCACTATGTTTGGTTATGGCATTCCCTCTCACCTCATTACTTTGTTACCCATACATATTAATTTAATTTGCAGTCAACCACACCCAAACAACTGACATCACCGTAAGGCAGCTAATTGGGCCAAACCATGTGTTTGACATTTCATGGGAGAGGAATTTGGGTTTAGTTTATTTTGTAGTTGCTGTTCATTCTGTTTTTGGTTGGGCAAAGCAATTATAGATGCTATATATATGCCATACCACCTTTTTGCTTACAAAAAAGTACCCCAGGGCCTCCCCTAGTTTCTTGGCATTTAAACATTTGTAATGGGCCTGAGATTTGCAAGGGAGACAAGAGGAGGGTGGCAGATGTTAACATGATGTCTTATGTTGTAAAGATGAGAGTTGGATTGGAGAAAATGAGTAAGGTTTCCCAATGACGTATGGCGGAGGCCCAGAAACAGTAGAAGAAACTGTTGAAGATAACGACAAGCTAATAACAAGGAATGTTTGAGATTGAGATCTAGTGGGGTAGTGCACATAAACTTTTTTTTGAAGTTGTAGGTGCAGCACCCTAAAAGGAAAGCACAAGTGATCATCCTCATAGCGGTGCTAGGTAAAAAAGAAGTGGACAAGCCATATCTCCTGCTGGTGATCAACAACCTTTAAGAAGTGAATTGTAGGCAATTTGACCGATCTGATAACTAAGTCCAAACTTTGAATAAAGTTTCATACTGAAAACTAATGCTTCTACAAGGAGTGCTGGGCAAAGGTGATCCAGTGTGCCTTATACCAGTAACAAAAAGTACTGAGATACCCTGAGGTTAAAAAACGTACTAAACCACATCGGTTTAATACAAGAACATTTAAGAAAATCCTTTTTGTGAGTTGTCTTAAATCAGTTTATTCAGTTAACATTTTATATTGTTGTTATACTAAGTGTTGTTATATATATTGACTACTATAAAAGTCAAAATATACTAATTTTGGGGTTAAAAGTATTTTTGGGTCAATAAATATTAAAATTTCATTCAAATCAAATGCACAGTTATATATATATATATATATATATATATATATATATATTCTTATCTAATTACTCTCCTAGTATAACAGTATCATGGAATTTTCCTACATTTCCCTGTGATGTAGCGATTTTCCAGCTGTTTGAGCCACAATCCAGTTGTCGACCAAAAAAATGTCTGATTTCACAAGTTGTCAATGCCTATTAAATGTGAATTAGTCCTGGTCTGTGAGGTGGCAGGAACTCATGTTGGTGGACTGTGGTATTTGGGAAGAGGGGCACTGGTTGATTTGGACCACAATGTTAGACAACATTCCACACCACACTCATCAAAACACCGGAATATTTTCGGAAGAATAGTGTTTCATCCTTTTATTCCTTCAGTAGATTTCTAGAGATTTCCACAATTTATGCTCAGGCACACTGAAACTATTTTGGAGGCTCATGTTGGATCAACACCTTAGTAAGTGATAGTGATGATTTTTCCACCCATCACCAGGATGATATAATACAGTGATTGATAGGTATAGATGAGCTAATATACAGGGTAAAACTGATTATCATAACACATTCAATTCTTGGCAAAAACAGACAAGATTTATTGTCTGCAGCAGGTTTGATATTTATGGTACAGTCAAACAAACACATAAGGTGTGTGGAAACACTCGGATGCAGTAAAAAAAGGTGAATAAAACCTAGAACAAAGAGCTAAATTATGGAACTGTTATGATCAGTGTACTTACTTAAAGAAGGGAAGTAGATTTTAATGAGGACAAGACAAAAAAATCATTAAAAAAATCATATTGTATCTATGATATATTGAATACAGTTGCTTGAAAATGAATTCCTATACTAAGTGTTGTACATGTATTGAATCATAATATAATTGTAGTATATTATATAAACTTTATAGATCAATCATCATGGTAAAACCCATGTGACCGTCCCATTTAAAACCTGACAGGGTACTTCTATTTTAACTGGTAGTTGTTTAGTGCACAGACCAAAGATATTTCTACAGATAACGATGTATTTAAAGATACAGACAAGAGTAACAAGTGTAAAGACAGATTACTCTTCCATTTCTCTGAGAGAATTAATAAAATTGAGGAGTGAGTATTTATAGATATATTCTTAAAAAAATGTTTCATAATCCACACAGTCACAAACTTGTTGTCTGAAACCTGAACTATAGACCTGACAGCTTTTGCCATGTTTGCCATGACTTTAATAATCCCCACCTTGATATTTAGTCACGTAAAATGCCTAGAAAGATTATATTTTCCATAAAAAATACACTTATTTGTTGTTGTCTCCTACTGATTCTAAATCACAACACCTGTTTAGAAGCATTTCTCTAGTGAGTGTGTCCCTTTTGATTCTCTCCAAAAAAGTATACAGAAGGTTAAACATGTCTGGGATTCATTCAGTAAATTTTTACTATCTATGAAGTAGGTATTCTAAGCTTGATCTTTAAATTTCATGTTACGCGCTGTGATGTGTGTGACATTTTACATGTGGCCAAATCTAAAGTGGTACGACACTGCACCATGTTTTTTGACCTGTAAAACACATCAATTTAGGTGTTAATATTAATTTAGAAACTATTTTATTTATAAAAAATCATTATTTCATAGGTCGCCCACTCACACCGTCACACACGGTTTAAAATCAGTTCTGAAATTCAGACCAATCAGAGTCAGTGGTGAGACAGATAGAGCTACGTCATTAAACTGTGTCTCTATGTGATGAATTCTACATCAAATGTAAAAGTGGACAATTCAGAGCGGCACCCACCAGCCGCCAGCACCTTCCCTGTGGTTCCACTTTATTTTTCCTAATTTTTCATAATTATTAAGTGGGGGAGATGTCTCAGAACTGAAGGTTTACTCACACTTTAATGCTGTTTGCAGATCCAAACATTGTTGAAATCACAGTGCGAGTGATGTTGTATGGATTTCAGACAAGGCCACCCAGGCTGCTCCTGCTTTCAACATCAGACTAATGAAGAATGAAATCCTGTTCCCCTCAACGTGTTCTCACACGTTCCATATTTACTGGTCTCATTTGGTGGTTTCTGCAACAGTCGGGGTGAGCTTGACAAAATCCTGAGCCAGTCCCATTCTTTCCACTCAGATCATAAAACTCAAAATTTTCCCTCCCAACAGAACAGTCCTTGTGGGTCTAGCCACCAGGCACAATGAGTCCTACACAGCGAGGCCACGGAATAATTAAGCTAACTCTTTCCATGCCACATCACAGGGAATAATATTTCAATTTATTAATCTGTTGCAGAACTGTCGGATATATAAAATAGCAACGCGATATAAGGACCATTACAGCAACAATTTGCAAAAGTGATTTCACATTTGGCTTGTCAATCAAACAGCAGGCAACAGTAGGCCAGGGGTGGTAAGGTCGAATACAGGTCGCCAGAGAACTATCCATCACGGCTAACAGACAGGGAGACATGCCGGCCTTGAACATACCCCTGTTTAAATACGCTCACTATGGCAGCCGCGCACAGTACGGCATTGATTAAGTACGCACTGAAAGCCTAAGACTTTGAATCATGGGCACACGGAATGTGTGTCATGTTGTGGATATATCACAAAAGTGAATTAAATCTTCAATAGTCTTTAGCCTGCAGTAAAAAGGCATAAGGAGGACAGGAAACACTGCAGGTTTTAACAAATTGCCTTTAGGAATACAGAAGGGAGGAAGGAAATCTATTCAATACTTGAATGGCCTCTTTAGACCTTAAAGTTCTGCATTATTAAAAAAAAGGTAGTGGCATGTAAACCACATTGGACTGTACTTCATGATTTATGAAGCTTTATTTTTAATTCATCGCCCCATGTGTCTATCAGATAATTTGTACTATGTACTTAGTTTTGGTCAGGCTCACTCACTCACTCATAATCCAACGATACTTCCTTAACCGCTTAGATCAAACCTATTTTTCATACTGAAGTTGAAATTTGTCCTGCAGTTTTAAATTCTGTTTCTGTAATGGAAAAAATGTTTTATTTCCATTATCATGAGTGTTTTCCTGCCTGTCCGACTTTTATTAGTGGAAAATATTGTATGATTACAGTTGCAGAGTTTAAGGATTTAAGGGTAAAAAAAGGGGGTTTGCTAAATATATTGCATAGACATGAGACTGTTTAGACTCCTGGGGATGGCTATATCAGTCTGTCAGTCCGTCACTTTGGTCCAGATTCACTTATAGAAAAAAAAATGAAATGGATTGCCATGAAATTCTTGACAGATATTAACAATGCCCAGAAGATGAGTCGAGCATTCAAAAAAAAATCCATGCTATTTATCATTCAGTCATGCTCTCTATGCAAACTATCCCGATTGTTTCCTACCTGATAGTGTTCCTATTTGACTGAAAATGATAATGTCATTTCATGTTCTTCCAGCTCTGAAGGAAGTACATTGTTGCTGGAATAAGTCATTTTCTGCAGTAGGCTGTGCTGTATCTTGCAGCATCCCTGCTATCTATCCAATACTTTTTCTACCTGATTATATTTAGTAAGAGAATTCCAGAGCTCTGTCAACCACGGCTGTTCTAATGGACAACATTAACGTCAGAAAGGATCATTACATGCAGGTTTCAATGCTAGTTGAATATTAGAAACACTTGAATGTTAATTTTTGAAATGCTGCCCTGATCTGAAAAAGCTGTGTTTGATATAAAAAACTGCATCAGGATCACAAATGTGTCTCTCTTTACTTCCTCCTGTCTGTGTGAGCTTGTTTTGTTTAAATTGCTGCAAGTAGCATATTATAGTACTATTTAAACCATACAATGTACAAACTACTAAAGGAATCTGACATTTTACTATGAATAGTTTGGCCAATTAGCAAACGCTATCGAACAAACTGCAGTCAGAACAGAAGATTTACTCATGCTAATGCGAAACAACAAAGACGATTTCCTCAACATGCCCATTCATTCGCCAACATAGGAGCCCATCTGTGAAACATTTCCAACATGAAGCCTCTTTCCATGAGCTCTCCCTTGTGATGCGAGCAGCCTTAAAATGCACTGATTGGTACGATTTCAATATGCGAGTAACATTTCCCCCTCCCCCCGGCATTTTTATGATCCTACGTTCTTCCACCTGCTGATGATTAGGGATGGAAAGAGAACTAATAACTGCACCAACACTGTGTTTTGGATAAGACCCAATGAGTCACTCAAACACTCAACAACATTTCAAAAGTCGCCTCAACTTCCCGGCAGCTGAGTAAGAGGAACAGTCACCAGTTTGCTGAAAGTCAGCTGCAGCTGTCATTTAAGGGAGGAAAGAACAGGAGAAAGGCACCAAACAATTCCAAACTATTGTTCCAATTCAATATACAGTAGCATGTGATGGACAGGAGTTAACGTTGCTTTGAGCAAAAGTGTCTTTACGGAATTAACTTGTCAAATATGCGTCCTTCCGTTTGGTTAATCTTGGATGCTAGGAAATAAATTTGTCCAGTTCTTTCTACTCCCAGATCTTCTGCCAGGAACTTTGTCTCATAAATCCGGTTGTACATTTTCACTGTGTCATCAGGGGAAACATTTAGGTGGTTCCGTTCACTTCAGAAGGAAATGGAATCAACCCTGGTAAAAAAAAGCAGTGTCTCGCTGCCTTCAAATAACAAATTACACACGGTCTGAACAAAGAAATTACACACGAATAGGTGGAAAAAATGCGCGGCTTAATGTAATGTTCACATTGTATTAATGAGGCTTTTCATTATGGTGTTAGTTCTTGAAAACTACAGTCAGCTGTTGTTTTTTTACCGTAGCACTTGGTCATTTCACATGATTTTCATTCAGCTACTATTACATTACACCCCAAGGATGTTCCAGCAATTGCAATCAGAAAGGATAAATGCTGACAAAAATATATATATAAATGCAATCTGTACAGGAGCCCGGATTTTACTGTAACTAGCCAATATTTATTCTATAGGCTTATAGGGAAATTTGGAAATTTACTACCACATCCTGGAAAATGCTGATCATATAGTTGCACGCTGTCTGACTTAGAACTAATGACTCATGGATGTGCTGTACATTTCATTTGGAAACGTTAAGTCCCATTTTGAGGGCTGAACACATGGCTAATCATGTGATTGTAGAGTATTTCACACCTTCATTAAAGTGATGGAGCTCAACTAGTGGCAGAAAGTAAATAAACTGCGGTGTAAACAGAGATACGTAACTCCTTCTCATTCATTGTTATCCCCCCCCCCCCCCCCCCTCTTCCCTTTACTATTTTACAAACAACCAAACACTTTCAGAGTTTATAGTCAACACACATAAAAGTTAGTCACCATCTGTTACATATTTAAAGTTTATACACCAGAGGGTAGAATCATGCATGCTGCTCATTGTAAATCAAACTCCGTAGCCAAACTTACAAATTTTATGACACACACAGCTACAATAAAACATTGAGGTGATTTTCTGCACGCTCTTTTGGGAAATATGAATGATGAACTGCAGCTTGACAAGCTGTCTTGTTATAAGCCTGGATAGGGCCATGGCTCTGCATGGCAGTCACTTGGTCTTTTTCCTGTTCAGCTCTTCCGCTTCCACACCTACTTGACCATACTGATGCATTGACTTTTGATGTAGTGCTACAGTACAGTCAAAATTTCACTTAACATAGGTTAATTACAACATGATTACAACATGATACAACTTCTAGCATATTAGTCAATTCAAGGTTTCCAGGTCTGCACAGACAGCTACAGACTTGTACGCATTCAGAAAATGTGCTTATTCTTCTATACCTAATGCAATCATATGGATTCCCATCAACACATGTTCCACAAATGTGCACTAGGAAACAACGTGGTGAGTTTGTGCATCGAAAAAACTGGAGAAGAAAAACATGCACTGCTTAAATGCAGGAAAAAAAGTGTAAAACATTATGTCCAATATGTTTTTCTAGGGTATCAGTAGATAGTGCAGGTACTGATGAGAAAAGTATTAAATACTAAATAATCATTTTGGACAAAGGAAACCACATGACAACAATTTTGGCTGGGCAAAAGCTTTATTAGTCATTGACAACAGAAAGACATGCCTACAAACAACAGACAACTGTCAAGGCAACAGTATCCAAAGCCAAGCCTTTGCTTGAGAAATGTTCTGTCAACACGGACATGACAACGTGTTTCATATCCAGTTTGTTGCCCGCCACATGGACTCGAGTGAGCACCGATCAGCCTTTGAAGTAATCCAGTTCAATGTGTTGTTTTTTTTACAGCCCAAGAGATCCAGCAAGTTTTAGGACACCTCAAGCCATAAACCAGGGTCAGCAGTCACTCACCCAGACCGGGGGGGCGGGGGTAGACGTTTAAACTGCACAAAAGAAGAGGGGGCTTGAAAGATATATACGTCACCTCCTACAAGTAGAAAAAAAAAAAAAAGAATAACAAACTCAGAAGGAAAATATGTGGACCTGTATGAAACGCTGACCCATGCGCACAAGCATTGAAGACAGGGGGAAACAGCAGAGCAGATGGTGAGCTGGTGAAATAAAGCCAGATTATACAAATACTCATACATTTAGTTTAAATTAATATTAAACATTAATTTAGAATAGATCCACTTTATCATATATCATGAAATGCCAGGATGATGCCAGGATGTGGCAGGTGGCAGGATTATGGAAGGTTTGGCTTCCTTTTCCCCAATATTATCCCTGAATACAGTATTTTATTTTTACCACAACCATGTCAATTAATGCCTGAAATTATCATCATCAGTTGAAAAACAGATGCAATCCACACTACTGGGAACGTCTTGTTGGATCTTGATCATCAGTGACATTCACATCAGTATTGACAATTATTCTCTTATCAGAAATGACCAGAAATGAATTGTTTTTTGTACACTTAAAGACCTCGACTGTGATGATGGATCAAAAGGACAAGGAGGCAAACATAGGGTTGCATACTGACGAGGATGAAGAGTATGACAGAGGCAAAGTTGGAATGATTTTCAACACTGTTTTTATTGAGATTGCCAGTAACCTTGTTTCCAGATTGCTAGATAGAACAGGGGAATAAGGTGAGGCCTTCATAAGCCAACACCTCAATAAACTAGGCGTCAAGGAAGAAGCCTTTCCTTTTAAAACAGTTGATATGTAGACAAGATGCTAAGCTTAATATTATAAAGGGCATTTGGACTGTTATTGCAGTCCTCTCCCTAGAGCGAGGAAAAGTGCCTATTCATTCAAAAAAATGCAAAGAGTGCAGCACATCAGATCCTAGTAACTACAGACCAGTTACAATTGTTAGGGTTATCACAAAAAGTATTTGAGAGTTACCAAAGATCAAATATATGAATATATATGTAAAAATAAATCATTTCATGATATGCATGCTCAACAGACCCGTCTTCTGTACGTCATTGATTTTATTAGGGAAAGGGATCTAAAGGAAAACGTGTGGTCTTGTTTTACTAGACCTCCAGTATAAAAGCCCTTGACACAGTCGACACATTCTGCTGTCAAACACAAAGGCCTGTGGCGAGATGGCTCCGCTGTTATGTGTCTGAGGTCATATCTGTCAAGAGGGACAAGCAAGTAGATGTTGGTCAAGTTCTGGCGGAGTCCCCCAGGGTAGTGTAGTTGTCCTCTTTCTCTTCTCACTATACAGCAATGACATGAAAGCTGCCTGCTCTAGCATTTATATATTTATTTATTTATTTTATATGCTGATGACTCTGCTATTCTATATCACCCAAAGTCAAAAACCTTATACAGGATTTTTTGTGGATAACCTAAGGTTTAGATCTGACTATCTGAATATAAGCAATATCAAATCCATACTACTGGACTCTAAAATTAGGTTTAACAAGGAGGTCAGCTTGGTATAACTACTAGTCAAGTATATTGGTTGTATCCTAGAGGAGACTCTATAGTCCCAAAAGTTCTAAGTAAAAAAATTTCCATAACTTGGTTTCTAGCCAGCAAGTCCACACTGTTAAACAAAGAACGGTACTCATGGGTTCTGGTATTAAAGCCACAGTAAATAGTTATTTTAAAAGAAAAGTATATGGACACAATTTTAGAGCTAGTCTGAAAAATGTAGGTAGGTAGATAATTTTTATCAATGACCATGCAGATATGTGTTTATATTACTTTTGTAAGGTTGCAGGTCCAGGTCAAGTCCTTGAGTTGGGACCTTTCTGTGTAGAGTATCCATGTTCTTCCTGTTCTTTCTGGGTTCTTGGGCTTCCTCCCACAGTCCAAAAACATGCTGAGGTTAATTTGACATTCTAAATTGGCCGTATGTGTGAGTATGTGACCCACAATAGGCTGGCGACCTGTGGGTTGTATCCCTGCCTCTCACCTACAATGGCTGGGATTGGCTCCAGCAGACTCCTGTGACCCTAATGAGGAATAAAGGGGTCTAGAAAATGATTGAATGACTATTGCGTTTTTCAAAATGAAACTAAGAAATCCATGATTATAACAAATAAGTTTAAACATAATGCAGAACAGAGTGCTGAAATATTGTATTAATATATTCTAATTCCTTGCATATAAGTACACTAGATTAGAATATAAAAGAATACAGTGTTAATTGTATTTCAGATGTTGAGTGTGTGTGTTCTCATTAGTAATGACCAGTATGTTTTTATATACAGTATATATACAGCAGAAAGTGTGCAGCACTTCTTGGAATCCACCACCATGTCTGACCACTTAGTTTCCACTTGAAGCCGTCAGTCTCTCAAACTTCCTGTTACTGCGGCTGTTCTCTACAAGAACAACATGTACATCAATATTCATGACGTTTGCATTGACTGTTTATGATAAGTTGTGGTTACGGTGGGGATGTTCGGAGATGAGGTTTGTCCATGAATGCACATTTTGAAGTTGTTTGTGATTTATAAAGGGGAAAAATGTGTGCACACATGCATGGAGAATGGACTTACACACTTCTTATACGTCCATGCGGAGAGTAATTTGTTTCACATTTTGTTGTAGCCTTGTGCTAAAATAGGCAAATTAATTTATAGCTCCCCCTGCTTATCCATGCAAATATATTAAAGAGAAAAAACTGAAATGTCGCTGAATTAATTCAAACATTTTTAGAACGAGACTGCAACAAAAACCAAATGTGAAAAAATGGAGCAGTCTGGATGCTTTGTGAGAGCATTGTAAATGAGGCCTCTGGTCGAAGGCAAACACCCGGATCTGCTTCCTATCCGTCAGCCTCTTTCCGTTCCTCTTGGGGCAAGTGTTCATTCATGCCTAATTAGGATCTGATCAGTGTAACATCACTGCTGTCTACCAGCAGCACAGCCATGCGCTCCCAGCCAGAAATAGTGATGGTGGTGAACCAGTAGCCAGGGGGATGGAAATTTGAGGAGTGTGTGTGTGCGTGTCTGTGTGTGTGTTTGTGTGTGTGTGTGTGTGTGTGTGTGGTGCATGCTTGTGGATCTCTTTTGTGCCATGGGGAGGAGGGGTGGAGAGAGAAGGCTGTTGCTACAAGAATGTGTTCATTTTAAGGGAGAGGGGGAGGCTTTGAGCTCAATTTGTCTGCCTCCTGAAACAGCGCTAAAGGGTTTTTCATCATTTAAAAATACTAAAGAGAAGGGGGGGAGAGAGAGAGAGAGAGAGGGAGAGCAAGAGAGCAAGAGTGAGGGGAAAGAGAGGGAGAGACAGAGAGAGAGAGAGAGAGAGAGAGAGAGAGAGAGGTGTAGTTGAGAGAGACAGCCTCTTAGAGCTGTGAGGCAGAAGTGATGGATTCAGCCCACAAAAAAGTGACAGTCTTCTTCTAACAGGCCACAGGCAGTACACAACCTGCCCTGAACTCCCACCATTTATCAGGAAACTACCAACACTATCTAACAAAATTGACCAGTACTGTCTCTTGACAGCGTTCCAACTTCTTTTTTCCCAAGTGGATTTTTTTTTTTTTTTTTTTAAACAATCTCCTGAATGTTTACTGAAAACTTGCTGGCAAGTTGAGCTTCTGTTGGGGCTAATGACAGCCTTTTAATAATAACAGGCTTCAAAACACCTCTACCTCTCCGCCGCTGGAATGGAAGCCGGTGACAGAGAGTGATTAAGCAGACGGACGGAGCGCTGAACGGGGAGTGGACGCGTTGGTGCAGCACTTGGGATGACTTTCTACCTGGAGAAACTTCAATCAGGAGGGCAAGGCAACTGAGGGAGCCTCACCAATACTCTACACTTATCTAGTAAGAATAGTGCAACTTTTCGGTTTTTATTAGCTTTTTTATTTTACAAGGAGTGTGCATGTTCATTTTTTTTCTGTGAACGTTAATGTACTTTACTTCATTCCTCATTGATAAATTGTTAATGTCTGTGGCATGTACAAATGCAAATGATCTCTCTTTGTGTCATTGATAATTATTACGGGATATTTCTACCATGTCGTAATGTTAGCTGTTCACTCTGCTGCATTTCCCATAATGTTTAAATTAAATTCAGTAGGCGTCATGCAACATCTATTATCTGAGCCACTGTTGGGTTCCAAAGAGTTACTCTACTTGCTGATGACTAACCAGACGGATGACTCTGATAGACTTGGTCGAGGAGGGTTAATTTAGCGCAGGGGGATGCTGGAGAGAGGGCTCTCTACAATGAGTGGTTCCTAAAAAAGAAAAGAAAAAATCGCTCAGGTGAAGATGCACAAAGATGCCACATAAGCATAAGCATAAACAAAAGCCTTGTGTGGCACATACTGATGCAAGAGTTTTTTTTTTAACATATAAAAAGCGCCATTCACTTCCAAAAATGGAATAAGATAATTTGATTATGTGAAGCTGTCCACAGCTTCAGGATGTTCGCCTGGGCTCAAGAGGACAGGGAAGCAGGCACTTGAATCCCGTCTTTGTTTCTGTTGCCAGGGTAGTGTTTAGATAAGGGGGCTTTGAGGTGGAACGCTGGAACTTATCGAAACAATTCGGGAGACCCCTGCTTCCCTGTCAGACTTTAGTGAGGTACGGAAGGACGCACCAAAGAAGGCAGGAGATGCAGAACATAGAAATGAAGTGAAATATAAACACTCCAAAAACAAATACAATTCTTTACCATGCATGTAGTGCATGTACGCGCTTACATGCACTACATGCATGGGGGGAAAAATGAGGTCACTCTCAAAGTAATGCAATAGTGAAGATTACCATGAGCAAATTGAATTTGACCCTGATCCAACTCATATTGGGTGTCATGCAGGAGACTCTGCCAATTCTCAGCAGAGCTGATGCTAATTTGAACCTGCAGTACAAAGCCATCCAGCAAAGTGCCCGCTCTGTTCTGGCTACTGACAAATTAGGTGTCGTGTAGTCGTGATCTCCTGGTGCAGTTGATGATGATGTGATCATGAAGCTTTCACACAGAAAGGACATTGCCAATGCAGTGGTTCCAGGAGCAAGGCTGCAACTAATTAAATCAATTAGTTGCCGTCTTTTACACTAATCACCAACTATTTTGATAAATAATCAATTTAAGTCCTTTTTAAGAAGTAAAGGTCCACATTCTCTGCTTCTCCAGCTTCTCAAATCTGATTATTTTCCCGTTTCTTTCGTCTTTTAGAATGATAAACTGATGATCTTTGAGTTTTGGACATTTTAGGTTAAATCTTAAGCTTTGGGAAACAGTGATCAACATTTTACACAATTTTATGAACCAAACAACTCATTAGTCAACTATCAAGTTAGTCGATGATTGCGGCCCTGTCTGGCAGATCCAGTATGGCTTGTAGGCACAACGGGGATCAGGGTTGTAGTGGTCCTGCACCTAGAAGGTCTAGCTCTCTCCCGTCTGCCACTGCCATTGACTCCCCATGTGTGTATGGCAGCACGCTCTAATGAGGTGACGAAGAATGTGAGGAATGCCATGCTCATGCTGAAATGAGAGGGGCTGGGGTGAGAGACATCAACCAGTCTGAGAGAGGCTGCCCACCTTCTAATTAATATGTGCTGAGAATTACCAACAAGGCCGGAGCGCAGGGGCTGGTCAGAGGCACACTGACCTAACCACAGCACCCGCCGATCACACTTGATTTAACATTGAGTCGTGTAAACACAGACTTACCACCTGAATACAGCAAAACCAAAACATTTTAGTGTGAAGCAGACTTGAAGGAATTACTCGAGGCAAGCTGCCAATCAAATTAGAACGGAGCGGCTGTTCGCTGCACTTCTGTCATCTGTCTTTAGGCCCTGAGCAGCACTGACGTGTATGATGCGTCTCAACACCAGTTAATCATTGCAACTATTGGCCGGTCAATAGCCGGCTGTTAAAGTGAACTGATGTCAGGACAATAATGAGATGTGGGGGCTGTTAACAGCGAAGGAGGAGGTGGTGCTCTGTTGTTCCCTGTGGCAGACTGCAGATGGGTTAATAACAGGCTGTCTGCGCCGGGGCAGATGGGACTCTCCCCCGGTCCCTGGAAAACTGAAAACCCGGCAAGTGTCGTTATCTGAAAATACACATTAACGGAAAGACTCTTACAGGCATCCATATACTCACACACACACAGAGGTTTCATCACAAGCTGCAAACATTTTCCCATTGACTTTGAAGTGTAGCGAAGCCTCGAGCAGGAGATTCCGGGGCTAACAACGTCCAACATGGGACTCCTCCACAGCAGGGGCACATCACACAGCGTTTCTCAGACTCAGAGTTCATGTTCCAGGGGGAGAAACCACAGGATCCACTGGCCAAATACAGTCATCAGCACATTACGAGGGACAGGCTCTGGGCTGCTGCTACTGCCTTGGTATGGGCTTACTTGTAAGCCGCTCCTGATTCCTTTAGGATTCAATCTGTACGGCTACAAGATGATTTTCAGTGATGGTTGAAAATAGGTTTTCCTTCGTGTAGTTTAAAGAATATTTATGACCCCTACATTCACATCAATCAGCATTTGTTGAGGTGACGTCATCCGTCCAGACATTGTGAGTAGGATTAGAACTATGAAAGACCTCATACTGTGCTGTCAGAAGACAGTTTCATGGTAAATGAAACACTAGGGCTGTTTTTTTCATTCGTAACAGACCTTGTGGTCTTCTTTACTGCAGGGGATATTTATTTTCTTGGAAAGGTAAACTGATTTATATCAATAAAATCGACAGGTTACACAAGAGTGCAGAGCAGGTCTTTTATATATGTTTTTTTTTTTTTTTTTCCAGTACAAAAAGGTGTTTTTACACATTCTATTCTAGACAGATAAAGCCAGAAGGGTCGAATGTGCCAGGGGTCATGTTCTTGGAGAGCGCTGCATTTCTCCTCTCCATGTCTCCAACCTAATGTGCTGGCAGCACGCCCAGATTAACGAGACAAAAACACTCCTGCCCTCTTCTCGATTTTTGCTGGACATTATTTGCTATGTTATCTTTTACACTGATGAGCTGCAACAAAATGCGGGAGGAAGTTTACTGGAGTTCTTTACAGAGCTCTTCAAAACCAAGCCAATATAGGCCTCTACATAATGCTTTCTGATTAGACAGGCCCCTTCTGACTCTGGGGAGGTGTTACACAGGACCCCTCTGTAATCCAATATGCAGCAGCTTTCAATTAAGGTGCCCCGGGAGTTCAAGGCCTTGTTATCCTTACACAGGAGTTACATTCTCCTCACACTCTCCTCAGCGGCTTCCCCTCCGCTTCTAATAACAGCACATCTCCAAAAAAGTGCCAGCCACTTATTTATTTTTTCTAACAAAATATGTCTTCACTTAGGTTTGTACGGCAAACAGCAAAACATCCGATTTGCATCTTCTTAAAAAAAAGTTATTGGCTGTGCATCAAGCGCCATTTACTAAGTATTTTCAAGTAAGAGAATACTACAGATGTGATCACAGATATATACAGATATGAATGATGTTGTGTTTCATTCCATATCAGATTATTTGGCATGTGGATAGTTAAATCAGTGTCTGAATGCAACTTATTTCCCACTTTTGGTAAATGTTATTGGACAGCACTGAGGCAACACGATTGATATTAGAAACAGCCCTGTGTACAGCATCATCTGGTATTGTCTAAAGTTTTCCATGAGCAAAGATGTCCAGGCCTACAGGAGGGAACAGATAGGACTATTTCTGTGTGTCAAGGACCAGCAGTGGCAGTCACCCAAAGAGAACCGGAGCCAGGACTGCAAACTAAGCTAAACACGTTCCCCTAACACCAATTTATCTGACTAAAGAGATCAGCACATCATTAGACAAAAGAAATATTTTTCTTTGCAGCAGTAAGGGGATTAGTAATATTCAAACAGCATGTCCTGCATACATTCGATAGCAGGAGACAGATAAACAATCTGGGATAAAGGCCAAATGTCTTCAGCGAGTTACATTATAAAAGCCAGTGGGAAAAGAGCAGCGTGAGCTCATGCCACTAGAGATGCAGAATATACAGAGTGCCAACCATGAGATTACTGATTTATACACAAGTATAATGTGTTTCCTTTCATGAAAAGTCACAGCAGCCACTGCTCAGTGGGGATAGTGGGTGATTTCCCTTCAGATCTAATCTTCAGTAGCCCATACGTTTGCAGCTTTAATGGCCTGCAGACATAGGTTGAGATGTGTATGCCTCTGTATCTGCAAGATCAACAGAACTACTATATATACCCGGATGGGCTAGTTGGAAGGACCCCATTGATGTCCTATCAAAATAAGCATGGAGCCTGAGGGCTCAAAATTACCATAATAAAGGACAAAATACATTACTGCGTATTTATTGGCTACTGATTGAGCATCTTCGTTCTATAATACAATCATGTTCTCCATTTTCTTCCCCCTTCTCCTCAGACTTTGGTGACTTGGACACAAAGTCATGGAGCCCCGTTTGGTGGTCCTGCTGGGGCTCCTTCTAATTTATGGACTAATCTGTGGTGTCCAGCAGACTCAGGGGAATCTGCCTGACGGCAGCCATGGCAAGACCGAACAATTTGAGAGTAGTGAGGATGGTCTAGAGAAAGAGTTTCTCTATACTGGAAGGAGCAAGCGTGCTCCACCTGAGATACCGCAGGACAAGTGCTCTTACACTTTCATTGTACCACAGCAAAAAGTAACAGGAGCCATCTGTGTGAACTCCAAGGAGCCAGAGGCCCTGCTGGAGAATCGGGTCAACAAGCAGGAGTTAGAGGTGCTAAATGTGGAGCTACAGAAACAGAAGAGGCAGATTGAGACCCTACAGCAATTGGTAGAGGTGGATGGAGGCATTGTCAATGAGGTGAAGCTCCTGAGGAAAGAGAGCCGAAACATGAACTCCAGAGTCACCCAGCTGTACATGCAGCTGCTCCATGAGATCATCAGGAAGAGAGACAATGCCCTAGAGTTAGCTCAGATGGAGAACAAGATCCTGAACCAAACCTCTGAGATGCAACAGCTCACCAGTCGATACAAAGACCTGGATCACAAGTACCAGCACCTGGCATCTCTGGCCACCAACCAATCAGCTCTTATTGTCATGTTAGAGGAGCAGTGCCAGAGTCGCCCGCCCCCTCGTCACGTCCCTGTTGCCCAGCCGCGTCCTCAGCCTCGGCCTCAGCCTCAGCCACCTCCGGCGTCTCCACCTCTCAGCAAGCCCTACCCACCGCCAGTCCTCCCACGTGGAATCAACCCGATCAGCAACGAGATCCAGAGTGACCAGAAGTCTCTGCCGCCTATGCTTCCAACGATGCCCACCGGCACCCACAGCCCGTCCACAACTGACAAGCCCTCTGGTGAGTCTAACAGACTCCATTTCTAGCTTCCTATTTCTGATGCATTCTTTCCAAACACACCAGTTGCCATCGCAAAATCCGGTCAAAAATAAATTATTGTGTTTGAACTAGCTAAGGGATATTTTTAACTAAGTAATTAAGCACAAAACAACATACAGCACTTATTCTTATTATATGTGGGCAACACAAACAAATATATAGGCCAATAAAAACTAAGGAGCTCACACAAAACAGGGGTGTCCTAAATGGACATGGTTGGGGTGTAAAACATCTGACACAGGCCACAAAGCTGAACAATTTATTCATTAAACTTAGAGAAAATGTGCTATATTATGATATGTATCATTATCTGGATATAAAAATGACCTATATGAGGTTTTGGTAATACTGCACAGCCCGACTTCCCGTCACAGCCCAAGTCCTACACTTTTCCAAATGGCTCTCAGAACAGAAATGCTGTTGTCTACAGTCTTTTGAGATGTATATCATCTAATTGCTATGATTTAACCCACAAAACACCACGAAGCATATTAGCAGGGTAAATACATGTGCCTTAATGGATGGTTGGATCCAGGCCGAATGGGCATTTGAACACATGTTAGTTGAGGATAAAGCTTTAAAATTGATGTGAAGATTGTTTCCGTAGGATCAGTTCCAGTCTTGAATAGTCTATTATCGTTCCCTTTCATTAGAATACTTCTGTTTTAAAATGGTGGAAAAAAGAACAAGCCATTCCCAATCTGACTATTCGGAGGTTTTTCCATTGAATGTGATTGCTTACCATTTTCGCTAGGCTGGATGTGAACGGTAGCCTCACTATAATGTAACAGACCAAAAGTCAAATAAACACCTAAATATGAACAGAGAAACTCATACAATGCAGGAATAAAGCCAGAGACCTTACAGGAATGGGCTAGAGAAGCAGGGGGACAGAGTCTAACAGAAATAGTGTGGGGGGGGGGCTACAATACGAACAGTAAGAGATAATGGGAGTCAGTGATGTCATTTGTTCCAGTTGCACCAGGCAAGAATCAGTCATATGTTCCACTAAAGCAGCAGACTTTATCAGGCAGAACAGTGTGGGGCAGGGCAGGGCAGCTCTCTGGCTTGTATCTGCTCAACAGAGACATTCCTGGGAGTAAATGGATGGCAGAGAGCGCACACAGACAGATATCACCACCCAACGATTACATGAAACCGAAAACAGCCCTAATACCAGCAGAATGAACGTCTTGCTGCTCACAAAATTGAAACAATCGACTGCTCCCTGCTTGGATTTTCAGCTGAGCAAGCTCCTTTAACATACATATAATACCTAAGGTGCTTTGTTTCCGCTTGCCTATACCTCCTGAAATTTTAATACAATAAACCGCTGATGATCCCCAGGCTCCCACCTCTATGCCTCCTTGTGACCCCCTAATGTATTCCTTTTTCATTTGCCTCTTGTGTTCGAACACTTTGTATGCTGGGCCAGCTGGCAAGGCACACGAGTGTGAAATCTTGAGAATTTAAACACTTTCACAGCCAATTGAAGCAGGGGAGCCAGTTGACCCATTAGTGTTTTTTCCATATCTGCTGGGTTCAAAAATTTAGGGCACAATAATGGCAGAAGGAGCATTCATTTACGCCGTTTTGCACCATAAAAATCCACTAAAGCAACCTGAGCATGCACAGAACCTACCATGGCTTTGAACGCTTCATGAATTACATTGCAATGTCAGACAACTGTCTAATTAGGCCTTTTTTTCAACTGTAAACTGATGAAACATCTTTATCCAGTAAAGACTTTCATGCTACTTCACATGTCCTATTATATCATTCATATAATAAAGCACTGAAATGTAAGTGAAAGTAAATAAAATAATAACCCTGCATTGCAAAGCATTACAGACGATCGAAAGATATTGCTACTGTTTCATCATTCAATAGTCAGGATTCCCTTTGCCCTCATGCCAGTGTTTCTTTTGGCCGCGCAGCCGGCAGCCATTTCCCTTCTGAGAGGAGCAGCCAAAGTCAATTTCACTGTTAAAATGAGAAGCACTCCTGTTGAAAAACGGGATTCCCTATGTCAAGACTATAAAAACTCTTTTGTGGTACTATTTCTCTTTGTTATTTTTTTGTAAGACTGATGCAATAAAAGGGAAAAGGAGGGTTTAATGGACTGAATTTTTCGTATTATCGTCTTCCCACTAAAGGTCCATTCAAGGATTGTCTGCAGGCTCTGGAAGACGGCCACACCACCAGCGGCATGTACCTGGTGAAGCCGGAGAACGCTAACCGACTCATGCAGGTTTGGTGCGACCAGAGACACGACCCGGGCGGCTGGACCGTGATCCAGAGGAGGGTGGATGGCTCTGTCAACTTTTTCAGGAACTGGGAGACGTACAAGGTGCGACAACCCTCACACTAAAAATCAAGGACCTCATAGTTTTTTTGGGGGGGAATCCGGTCGCTTATGTAGGCACCGACCAGATGTGTGCAAGCAATGAATAGGCAATTGTTAGGCTTTCAAAGTTACTACCTGCCTCAGACACTGCTACAGCCGTATGACTCAGTGATTCCAGCTACCTCAGCTGCTCTTTGGGAAGTGACCTCACACAAAAATAAGAATGCAGTAATATTGAACTTGTATGCTGTGAGAGTTGGTTGTGAAGGGGAAAACAACCGTATTTTTCTCGATATTGCGTCAAAAGATGACTGTTTGCCAAGAGTTCAACAAGGGCGCTGATTAAACCTCAGCCACGGGCAACAACACAGGCCTTTCCAAGACTTTCACTAAAAACTTTAAACCGCATGAGATCAGAAATTGCATTTGTATGCTCATCAGGAGGGGTGTTTCCCTGATTCAAAGCATGTGTATGTCGGGGAACACCACAAACAAACCTACAGTATGAGGAGAGCCATAACAAAGCAGTGCAGTATGTCCGATTTCTTACTAGACTATACCCATTAAATCATTCTGAGTTTTTAAAAAGGAAAAATAGTGGAAATCTGGACACCTGATGTTTAGTCATAAACCTGACTCAGAGGGTCCATTTATAATAATGGTCCTTGACGATAAACAACCCCACAGATGAGCTAAACTCATACAGTAATTACCTCCAGAGCATGAGCAACGACCCTGAATCATCCCCTAGACATCCAAGCTAAATGTTCAAAGCGTTCCAAAGAGCATTCAGAGAGGATTTCCTAATCGTACTGATAATGTTTTCTCTTCTATCGCTGTGCTTCACAGCAAGGTTTTGGCAATATCGACGGCGAGTACTGGCTCGGCCTGGAGAATATCTACTGGCTGACTAACCAGGCCAACTACAAGCTGCTGGTCACGCTGGAGGACTGGTCCGGCAGGAAGGTGTTTGCCGAGTACGCCAGCTTCAGGGTGGAGCCCGAAGCCGACTTCTACAAGCTGCGGGTGGGCCGTTACCACGGCAACGCCGGCGACTCCCTCACCTGGCACAACGGCAAACAGTTCACGACGCTGGACAGAGACCACGACGCCTACACAGGTAGAAGCCCCGACGTTACGAGAAGTGCTCGATGGAAGTGTCTGCATCCGAAACGCACTTGACTTTGTTTCCCTTTCTCAATCCTTCCAGGTAATTGTGCCCACTACCAGAAGGGAGGCTGGTGGTACAACTCGTGCGCCCATTCTAACTTGAATGGAGTCTGGTACAGAGGCGGACACTACCGTAGCCGCTACCAGGACGGAGTCTACTGGGCTGAGTTCAGAGGAGGAGCCTATTCCCTGAAGAGAGTGGTCATGATGATCCGTCCAAACCCAAACACCTTCCACTAGGTTTCAATTTTGAAAAGAAAGAAAGAAAAAAAAAAAACGCCACATCTCACACCAAACAAAGAAACTTCACAGGCTCTTAAATTCCGCATCACCACCACGACACCAAGCCAGGCGACAGAAAGGAAGATGTTGAAAGTGCAATATTAAAAAAAACATCAGGCTAATATTTTGGTACCTCCAGATGATTCGAAGAATTCGTCTGTGCCATTTTTTTCCCTTTTACAGATGACTCAGTAAAGAGGTGCTCATTGCTCAGGAGTTGCGTACACTGTCTTCGATGAAACCAAAAACCTGCTTTGGATTGACTGGATACTGACGGTGCCTTCTTTAGATCCGTGTGAGATAGAAATGCCTTTTTAGTTTGACACGAAAGGACAGATTACAAGCATTCAGTTATGTAGCTTTGAGATAGGAACCCTACAATATATATTTAGTATGTACTGTATGTATAGTACTTTGCAGTAACAAGCAAATGATGATGACACAGGAAACCTATCCAGTGACTAACTTTTTTTAATTCCATTCTAAATACATTTTTTTAAAACAGTAACACTTTCAGGCTTGATACAGGGTTGATATTCTTCTCATTTTTAATAAAATATACTATACAATGTATTGCCATTATCTTTTCCTACATAAAACCAACACTTTTGCGAAAGCAATTCGTAACTGTCCATACCGACACCTGAACTTTATGAACTGATTGTCTGCAACATTTAATAGACCTATCAGTGATTTTAAGAGATAATGCACTCTTCAAAATACTCTTTTGTTGTTGCTTTTTTTTTTTTGAAGTACTTGTTTAGAAATCATCAATTGCTTGAACAGGTATCTGCCAATTTGCTTGTATGAATCAAGCACTGTATTTACTGTATAAATTTAGTGGTTTGTTGATGTCAATAGATCCAACACATTGCGTTTGTACATAAGATATTTGTAATATAATGTATTAAAACCAATTATGTCATTATTAAGTTGCAATAAAATATGTACAGCTAGTGTCATTTTCTGTCATGTATCCCTAAGGGAACTCGGAACTATTCACTATACTGATGCAACACTGATATAATCCTGCCGTTATTAGTGCTAATGGGAAAGTTTTGTACTATTATTTTACATATGACTATTTAAACTGTTAATATTGTTCCATCTCTACCAATTCACTTTAGTGACATTACTCATTATATTATTATACGAATCGTTTTTTTGTTCTTCAATTAAAGAAACTTTTAAAGAAGAAGAAACAATTAAAGGAAAAAGGAAAAGGATTTTGCTACATTACAGTGGGTGTTACCCTATGATAACAACTCACCGCACAGACATATCACGCAGCATGTTTAGGTATGGATTTAGAACACCAGGGAATGATGGATGAAATGTGACAGGCTTGTTAGACTAATGCATCCAGCAGTCCGACCCACTGACAGCAGAAACCACCTTTTACCTCACTACGTGTCAATGACATTTCCAAAGACAGCTGGAGCACGAACCAGTGATTTATGGGTGCAACAAAACAAAGCTCCTTTAACGTCAGATTTCCTGTGCATGTTTGAGTTTGACGACGGCTAAGACCGTTTCGCATTTGAAATCAATTTAGTATGAATTGTGGTGACTGACAACTTTAAAGACAATATGGGATTGCCTAAAGAGACCAATTATCAACGGAGCAAAACACGGTGTGCTACTTAAAATCCCTCGCTCGATATAAAACTCAACATAGCATGTTCGCGTTTGGCGCTGCCAAAGTAAAGATAGATGCTCATGTGACAGTGGCCAAAACACTTGTTATACATTACAATGACAAACACCAGCTACTAAAACGGGCTCATAATTCAAAAGCTAAAAAGCTTTCTTCTCCATGACAAAGAGGCTTTTGATGGGACAAAGGAAGCCATTCATCACATGGGCTGTCACTCTTGTCAGCTATGTTTACTGAAGATGGATGGGACCGTAAAATGCACTTCGCAACGAATCCTCCTGCCTCCCCAGATAGGTCAAAACTTTTTCTTTTCTTATAGTAATTTCATCTTAAAAGTCGTCTGCGTCTGCTGCGTCAATTAGCCTAATGGTGGTAAAACGGGACGACGTTTCATCGTCTCCGTAAACAGAGACGACAGACTCTTTTGGATGCCGTGTACGTCTGAGGACTCACCGCGATGGAAAACCTTCAGTAAGGGTGGCCATGCGCGGCCCCCACTCCTCAACCAACATGGAAAACCGAGATCTGACACACTGCTAAGTCAGCACAAAGAGAACCACACATCCTGGGCCTTCAAACCTGAACCTTCAAACTGCCCCATATTGTTGTTTCACATCTGTAAAAGTCCATGTCCTGTAACTTTCCTGCAGTCCATCAAATCCCCTTTTAGTCATACCAGTAGAAACCACTGTACAAATGTTTAACCGTCTTTAACCACTCACATTTCATGCTTTACCAACAACATAATGAAAAACCACATGTTATATAACATAAGCAATTAATTCAATCATTCATTCAATTGCATTTAAAAACAATATGTGCCTAATCAGTTCACTTATTTTTAAAAACCATTAGAAGCTAACAGCGTCCTTGAATTTGAGATGTCAGCACTTGTGTTTGAAGTATGTTAAGCATTTTGACCTCTAACACAATGACCCCTTAGGGGAGGGAACTTTTTCACCATGTCCTTTTCCCTATTTTCCAGAGGTTGCGAACCAGGGTCATTTTAAAATCATCATCAGCAAGAAGCAAGAAGTCAGGACAACTGGGAAATCAAATTAAATAGAACAGATATTAGTGTTAGGTGGGATCAATAGAATGCATTGGGACTAAATTCCATGGCATGTCACGTTGCAAAGAAATCCATCCATCTTTCATTCATCTCCTTACATCTCATTCACTTCTCTTCTTCAATGTGATGAATAAATTCTGCATGTATGCTGACGATCATAGATTATCTTTCACATGCACCTTGTTGCCATATTTCAAAGGAATGTTAAGACATGCTGAGGTAGTTTTGCATAATAATAATTTCAGTGTCTGGGTCACTCCTGTGTCTCCATCACTTGTATATAATGGAGCATTCCACTGAGGTGAAACAACAGACTGGTGGACAACCTATCATTGCCTCTGACATACTGAAAAACAGACCAAAATACAACTGTGAACATTATGGTGTAAGCAAATCAATGCAATAGCGCAATAAAAAGTAAGCATCTTTATTTTCCATTTCTTATTTTCTTTTTAAAGCAGTCCCCTTTGTTGCTGTAAAATGATTGTGATGCATATGGAAGTTATTAGAGTTGTTAAAAAATAGAAACATATAATATTGTGGTTAACTGTCTCTTATGGGGAAGAATAGTCACTTCATTGTTTATTACTTACATAGTGGAATCATTGAATTCAGGCTTTCTTTCTTTTCCCCGTTTTTCCAAACGCTCCGCATGTGAACAGATTTCCAACTGTGGAGATGTGCAGATTTGCTTATAGCTGACCACTGTTTCATGTTCCTCCAAAAAATGTCCATGAGTCCTCTGCAGGGAACTTACAGGAAATCTCTTTGGGATGGTCAAATGGAATTTTCCTAAGCACAATGGAAATTTTATTTTGTAAGGCTATTAAGTGGCTATTCTATGGCTATTCCACTGCTTCAACAAAAAAAGAAAAAGTTTGTCAGAGGATATCTTTTGCTGTTACTTGTTACTTTTTCCCCTCCATGTGCACCCTGTGACCTTTAAGAGCCAAACCCAGTTTATTATGCATTTTCATCCCACTTGCTCTCTTCTTTGGTAATTGCATGCAGACATTCGCTTCCCAACAAACTGCACCGAAAAACACATGTACTACACACCACTCATTTAATGGACCTGGTAGATAATTATTATGATAATAAAGACGGATAATTTCAGCCTTAAAACAATGACACATGGGTAAGTGCGATCACACTGCAGATAACACTACATTGATGTGTAAAACACGGCTTTTGATGAAAATAACAGTCAACTTAATATAAATCATGCAAATGCTACGTTCAGCACTAAAAACATTAAAAAGTAAAAGGAAAAAAAAGACATGTACTGTTTTGCAGGGCTTTGTAACTGTAATAAAAATGACCAAAACCGAAATAAAAAAAAATGCAGTCTATCCAGCACAATGCAGAAAAAGCACCATGAGAGCCTCTAAACCGTCAAAATCACTGACACATGTATCGACTTCACTACAACAGATTGACTCCGTTTTAATAAAGGAAAATCTGAACAACATGAAAGGGTTTATATCAGGGGGGGGAAAAAATGCTTTCTCAGAATCTGACAGATGTTCCCCCTCTCTCACGGCAGCTTTGCTCGGCGTGTCATGCCAGAATACTTAACCCCACTCCACTGAACCTTTGCCAGACCTATGTACTGCAAGTTCACTTAATTGGAGATGTTACATCACTCATAGATTATCTTAAGGCACAATGGGCCCAGTTTGTTATTTTCGCAATAGAAAATCATGAACTCAATCGCGGTGATGTTGACAGAATATAATATTCACACATTATTAGATATGTGAGTAAATTGCACAAATCTTCTAAATAACTGATTGACATCAAATCAGATTTATCTATAAAGTGGCTACACATAGAAAGCGATTTGAGCTGCAGAAAGTGCATTAATTTGCACTGTGAAATATAAGCCTGCTGTGCATGTAGGAACACACAGGTTATTCCGTGTTGTTTAACAGATGGAGATTCTATATGTGCTCTGGTTGCTTCTTGGTTCATTTGTAATGACAACATGTTTCCTGAACCTCCGCTGTCCTTTTCTACTAAAGCCATGAATGACCCAAGAGGCTGAGGTCACACAGCTACTAATTAGCACTAATTAGTGCTGTTTTTATGATATCTAGAAGGGTTCAGCCACACAAGGCTCCTATTTCAGAGCACCTATATAAAATACTGGGTAAACATGAGTGTTGCCAATGATGGATTTTGGCAGATTTGGATTTGCATTTGCATGCTCTACTATAGTTAATATCATACATTTTGATATGAATCAAATCCTAATATAAGGTACAAGGAGGACATCGCCAAAGAAATATCTGACATGATCAATATTGTCATGATTGTGGGAAAATAGCTGTCATATACACCTTGTAAATGGGACTTTGAATAACTGGTTGTAAAAACAAAATTCTAAAACATTTATTACTCTTAGCTGAAAAATATGGACCAATACAAAAACTTTGCAGCAACAATTTTTTTTTTTTGTGAACAATTGTTTTTATTTTGAAATAGCAAACATATAACAGAATACAGAGGTACAGAACATGTTTCCCAAAAACCCCACCCACCCTGTGGTAAACATCCAATTGACAAATCAAATAAGTAGATGTACATGCATACTGTATTGACAGAAAATAAATGAAATAAAACTCAAATACAGACAAACATCTTCCCACAATAAACACAGAAAATAAGAATATGAGAAAATAAATGTATCAACTCAAGGGGGGAGACAGAGATATTAATTGGCTAGATTGCCAGAAATAAAAGTTTTAACTCGGTCAAAAGCAGCACTCCACCTCATCAGTGTCTGAGAACTAGCCCCATGTATCCTAGCGGTTGATAACTCCAAGGAGATGATATCAAGCAGACTTAAAGCCCATATGCGCCTACACATTAAGTGAGGAGGATTCCAGCGGGTAACGAGCAACTTCTTGGCTGCTGTAAAAGCAGCAAGAAGAAGGTTTTTTTCAAAAAGTGAAAGTTCAAGGACTGAGAAGTCACTTAAAAAAAACATGCAGGGAGTTAAGGTGATATCTTTGCCCAATAGAACTGAGATATCATTAGCTAACTGACGCCAGAAAGGGTTAAGAGCTGAACAATCCCAGAAAAAATGAAGAAAGGTGCCTGGTACCCCTTGTGGACATAAATTGCAGTTAGGAGACACAGAAAGGCGCATGTGAAAACGTTTTAAAGGTGTTAAATACATTCTGTGTGCTAATTTCCAATGTATCATCTGATGATTGGGATTTTTGGAAGACATTGTTATTACTTCCCATGTGTGTTCAGAAAAAGTGTCTTGGGCATCAATTTGTAGGTCCCTAGACCAAGCTGCAACTACTCCCAAAGGTTTATACAAAGATTCAAGGAGAAATGAATATATAGATGAGGCTGAATTAAAAGAAGGGTTGTTAAAGAACTTTAAATTGCGAAGAGGATGTGGAGGCAACTCTGCATCCAAAGGAAGCCCATAGGCACAGAGAGCTGATCTAATACGCAAATACATAAAGAAAGTGTAGGATGGAATGTTATACTGGGCCCTAATATCTTGAAATGTCATTAGGCCTTTATCATTGAACAGGTCCCCAAGAACAGTAATACTGCACTCCTCCCACTGAGAGCATCTAAAAGGAGAGTTACCGGATAAAAATGTATTGTTGTTAAACAGAGGAAAGTGATAGTGCCACTTTGGCATGGAACCAGTCTGTCTTTCCAAAGATCTCCAGGTGGACACTAGATGGGATATTATTGGGCCAAAGCGTAGATTACATTGTTTAGTTGGAATGTTGCAAAAGACTATGTCTTTTAGATTATATGGAGCCACCAAGGACTCTTCAATAGCTCTCCATACCACTTTGGAATCGGAGTTGAACCAGACTAATAAAGAGCGAAGAGTGAAAGATTGAGCGTAGAGTTTAAAATTAGGAAAGGAGAGACCTCCATCTATCCTACTACGCTGAATAGTGGTCAACTTAATGCGAGAACGCTTCCCATTCCAGATGTACTTAAGTAAAATGGAATCAAGTTGGGCCCAGAAGTGAGTAGGGGGAGGCAAAGGCAGCATGGCACTGAAAAAGTTGACACGAGGGAGGACATTCATTTTAACGACTGATATGCGGGCATACAAAGAGTTGGGTAAATGAGTCCAATTTGAAAGATCTGAGCTAATTTTTGACAGGATTTTCTTAAAGTTTTTGTTCACAGTATAATATAGAGAAGGGTAGATGTCTATGCCTAAATAATGGAAAGAGGAGACAACTGGTGCAGTCTCTGGGAGAGGTAAGGAATTAGAATCAAAATTTAAAGGAAGAAAACAAGATTTGCTCCAATTAATCTTATAACCAGAAAGATAACTGAAGTGGTCAAACAATGTCAGAATATGTGGTATGGATGAGGCTGGTTTATTTACAAATAATAAAATATCATCTGCATATAATGAAATGTGGTGAGATGTATTTTTAATATTGATGGGAGGGATTATGTTTGATTGCCTGATAGCCTGTGCCAGGGGTTCCAATGAGAGGGCAAACAATAAAGGGGAAAGAGGACAGCCCTGTCGTGTACCTCTACTCAAGGAAAAGGGCTGTGAGCATATTTGTCCTGTTAAGACGACTGCCATTGGGTTATTGTATAAGACCCTTATCATGCTAATAAAACCAGAGCCTAAACCCATATGCTCCAGGACAGACCAAAGGTAGTTAAACTCAAGACGGTCAAAAGCTTTCATGGCATCTAAAGAAAAAACACCACAGGGGGTTTCTGATTGATCTGCAGAATAGATTATATGCAGTAAACGACGGAGATTGTCAGAGGCAGAGCGGGATTTTATAAACCCTGTTTGGTCTTCATGAACCAGTTTTGT
This sequence comes from Eupleurogrammus muticus, assembly GCA_036785175.1. NCBI lineage: Eukaryota > Metazoa > Chordata > Actinopteri > Scombriformes > Trichiuridae > Eupleurogrammus > Eupleurogrammus muticus. Next base: position 10,935,054 of record JAYKQN010000005.1, read on the forward strand.
CATAAAAGATTCCAATCGGCGTGACAGAACCTTCGCATACAATTTAACATCCACTCCAATCAAGGAAAGTGGACGGTAACTAGAACATGAGGTAAGGTCCTTGTCTTTTTTCAAAAGAAGAGATATAACAGCTGTATTAATACTCTGTCTAAAGGATCCAAGTTCAACTGAGTAATTAATCATGTCTAACATAAGTGGGCCCAGCTCAGACCAAAAAGAGGAATACAACTCAACAGGAATTCCATCCAAGCCTGGGGACTTGCCTGTGCTCATACATTTCAAGGATTCTTCCAGTTCTACAAGAGTTATCTGTTCAGACAGGGAAGCAGACTCAGAATTAGATAATTGGGGTAAATTAAGAGAAGATAGAAAAGTAGAAAATGTAGGTTTGTCACAGGAAGACTCAGATGTATACAAGTTGGAATAAAAAGAACAAAATGTGTCATTAATACGTTTTGGGTCAGTTAAAAGTTCACCAGATGGGTGCTTTACAGCAGGTATATTAGCAAACTTTTCATTTTTCCTCAGTTGTAGAGCTAGAAGATGACTGGGCCTACTCCCATTAAAATAATAATTTTGTCTAGTTCTTTGAATCAGGAACTCTGCTTTAGCTTTGAGCAACTGATTCAGTTCTGTTTTAACCACACTAATTCTAGTCGCAGTTTGGAGAGAAAAAGAAAGTTGATTTGATGCCTCTAATGAAGTGAGCTCAGCCTCTAGGTCAGAAATTTTCTTGATGTTTGATCTATGTAAATGTGATGCATATGAAATTGAAAAGTTACGGATAAAGCCCTTGACTGCATCCCAAACTATTCGTGGGTCGTCCACTGAACCTTTATTGATATTGATAAATTCTGTAAGATTAGCCTTAAATGAGTTGCAAAAATTCTCATTACGGAGTAATGTAGGATTAAACCGCCAACGAGGCGCCCGGGGAGGTCGTTTAACAAATGACATTCTCAAAATATTACTACCATGGTCAGATAATGACATGGGGCATATGTCTGAGCTAAGTAAAGAAGAGGAAAGAGTACAAGAGATAAAAACAAAATCAATTCGTGAATAAGACTTATGTCTAAAGGAAAAGAAGGTATAGGTTCTACCAGAAGGATTAGACATACGCCAGGAGTCCAGAAGAGATAATGAAGAAATACACTGCCGAAGTTTATCAGTGCAGAGGGACTGTGAGTGTGATTCACTCTGACCTGATCTATCCAAGTCATGTGACATGACTGCATTCATGTCAGCTCCCATCACCACCTCAGAGTCTGACATATTAAGGAGGTAACTGGTCAGTATAGAAAAGAAATTAGGATCATAGGTAGAAGGGGCATAGACAGAAAGAAATGCTAACCTCCTATTTCCAATCAAAACTTTCGTATGAGTTATTCTACCATGTGTATCGCTACCCTGATCAAGTATATCAATACAGAGGTTCCTACGCATTAATATCATTACCCCTTTAGTTTTATCAGTAGCTGAAGAAAAAGAGACCACTTTGTAAAATTTGTTATTGCACCTGTGAACATCCTCTTTCTTAAGATGAGTTTCCTGAATCAGTGCTAGATCAATTTTCCTTCTTTTCAACAAGTCTAGAAAACCTACACGTTTATGGGGACCATTCAGACCATTTGCATTCCAACTAAGAATATTTAAATCAGTCATGGCTATCAAACATTTGAATAGATGAAGGAGAAAAAGAAATATTCTGGATTCTTAACATTGGACAAATAAGATGTTTACCAATAACCCACCCCCCTCCCATCCCAGAAATAAGAAGTAAAGGAACATTAAAAATAACACACACAATGCAGGCTGGGCACAGAACAGGCCCATGTCTGCAACTCTCCCTTATAGTAATCCGTGACATCAGCAATGGACTGCACACAGTCTGGGAGCCAATACAAGCCCATTATCAAAAATTAAATCTATGATAAACTATCACCTCTATGTTATAAGATTAAGGAAAAAAGTTAGAAAAAAAAAAAAAAAAACCCAATTACATTAGGCTATAAAGATAGGCTAGGTAGTGTTGCAGAAATAACAATGCAGCATGGCCAAAAGAGAAATTTAAAATATGTCCACTTAAGATATAAGGGTGGCCTGTGATTCAAAACCAATTAGAGTCGCCTATTTGAAGGGAAGAAGTAAGCTATAATAGTGATCATTATTACTTAGGTTACAGTCATGTCATCACAAAGTACAGAAAACACCGTTCAAACCAAAGAGCCATCAGAACGACTTTTGGTAACATTACTATCGTGCCAGTTTGGCTAACGTTGAGAAGAAGAGTCCAAGCATCATTAGTCCATAGTGCTAGAATTACCTGTGGCAGCAGCCCCGGATAAGGACTGGAGGAGCTGACGCGCCTCCTCCGGTGTTTGCAAAAAGGAAGTCTCACCATTAACAGTCACTTTCAAGGTTGCTGGGTACTGAAGGAAGGTCTGAGCACCCCTGTCCTTAAGCTCTTTCCTCACCGTCACAAAAGCGCTCCGTTTCTTGGCAGTAGTAGGGGAATAGTCAGGGAAAAGGCTGAGAAACCCCCCGTCTTCCAGTCGAATGGGTCCATGTTTCCTTGCTTCACGTAGAATAATATCTCGGTCATTGAAGCGCAGAAGCTTGAAAATGACGACTCTGGGTTTCTTGTTGTTCTCGGCGTTAGCGTAAATGCGATGAGCCCTTTCTATTTCAATCTCTCTGTCAACCAACGTGGGCAGCCATACGGGTAGAGATCTTTTGAGAAAACCGACAGCATCATCTTTCTCCATGCCTTCGGGTAGCCCAAGCAGACGGAGGTTATTACGTCTGCTACGATCTTGTAGATCTACTAGCTGTTGTTCAATGGTGTCCAAACGTTTGGCATGGCTATTCAGAGTTCTCCTTTGATCTCTCTGCTCTCCTGTCAAAGCGTCGATTTTGGAACACATCGTAGACATGTGAGAGGCTATTTCGCTCCTCATCGTTGCCATTTCAGACTTAAGAACGCTCTCAAGTCTTGCCAAAGTGTCCGCCATGTTGTCGCTAGCTGTAGCCATTGGATCCGAACTTCCCTGTAACTTTTTTTTCTTTTGCTTAGCAGATGAGGGCGTTAAAGTCAACTGTTTACGCGCCTTAGACATTTAGAGAAATAAGCAGGCGACAATAAAGCAACACATTAATTTAAACGAGGTTAAACATAAAAAAGGGTGGCTTGTATCAGGAGCTCCTTCAGTAAGCGCGCACCTCCATGGATGCGTCACGTGATCTCCCCGCAGCAACAATTTTTAAAATCACTTGACTGAATAGAAAGTCAATGTCTCAAATTAAAAAAAACACACACACAAAATCATGATTTTTGTAATAACAAATGATACAAATTAACTTTCGAATGACAAGAAACCAACATGACCACAAAACGTACATTTTGGAGTAAGAATGAATGCTACTTAAAACTGTGTTTTAAAAGTTTTTGACTTTCTCATCCTGCCAACCATGATTTCCACTGACCCATAAACAAGTGATAACGTTGCCAGTTTGGTGAAGCCACAGCTAGAAAAGAATCTGAATTGAGTTGCATTAGATGTGAGACAGAGAGAGATTATATTACCTAGAGATTATATAACCTAGAGATTATATTACCTTGCATGCAATGCTTCACTGGCTTCATATCTTTCCGATTTTTTTTCTTCTTTCCGTTCTGTCGACTCGCGTCGCGGCGCTGATAGCCTTCACATGTGGAGCACACCTGTGCCCAGCATGCACGGGGAGGGGAGGGGGGGGATCGTGTGTCAGGCTAAAGGTCATAGGTCAACTTGCCAAAATTGTCACTTTCCACATTTCCTGTACCGTTGGGTTGTAGCTCTCCTATTGTGAGGCTGCGGGTCTGTTAAAGTGAGCGTCCACGTGTAGAAATTCCTCCAGGGACACGAGATGAACCTTTAAACCACATGACTGTATTTTCATCTTGTGTAGGTGGGAAGCTCTCACCTGTTTTCCTCTTCTTCCACGAGCAGCGCTTTTTTTTTTTTCTCCCAAATGCCTCTCAGGTGCCAGCATGATCTCATGAAGGGAGCGGAGACATTTTCTGTATCCGAGCCTGTACCGAGTAACAGTGTGGATCACAGCGTAGGTATCGAGACCTTCTCTAGACATAAAATGAAGAACTGTTTTTAATCACCTCCACATCAGCCCAGCATGCTAACTTTTACAAGGATGCCTAATAAGAAGGGGGTTTTAAAATAAATAAAAAAAGCACATTTTTATTAGGGTGATTTAAAACCAGGGAGTGCCAACTTATCAGTTTGGAGGAAACAGAGACGAGACAAGAGAGGAGCAGTAAAACTTTTAGAACACGTATTTTCTAACATCCAGTGGCCTGCTTGTGTATTTACCTCATTAACCGGTCGTATTGTCTAACTACAGGCCTCAAGGCATGATTACTTTTCCGTGCTCCGGCAGCACTTATGTGGAAAGAGGTTCTGCCTGCATGATTTAAACAGTTTAAACGGCGATAAGCGGTTGGAGGTTTGAGGACTATGGCGGGCGCATTGCTGCGTGATACGAGACAGACGGAGCCGAAGGTTGAGAGGAGTTTAAGGAGCACCGGGGCACGCTGACAAGCTGCAGCAAAACTGATGATAATCCTCAAACTGGGCTACAGTTTAACAAACGTGTGAAACAGCTATACCGATCAGTCATTTACACCCACTCAAACTCATGGAATCTGTTTTACAAAGCCACAATACATCATGCTCTTAGAATGCATTTAAAGACCCCTTGTGGAAACACGACTACCTCGGGTTTCCTGGCCTTGTGTTTTGTGGTTCTTTTTTTTTTTTTATTCTCATATTCCACAGTACAGAGCAATTTGGCATATTATTTTAGGATCAGATGTCTGTGGAGCAGTATAATGCTGTCATTTAATTCACCCAGTTTATTCACATATTCAGCGAGGAGTGACGTTCGCTGCCGAGTGTCGCGTTCTGAGGATATTCGTAAGTGACATTATTTTTAAGAGGTGGAATCACAATGTTGTATTCTCCTCATTCGAAGTCGGTGACAATCTGCAACGAGCACCCTGAGAAAGTAAAGTCGTATATTAATTCACGAAAATGTCTGCAGAGCCAATTTAGTTGTTCCTTGGCTCCATTATGGTCTTACTTTTGTAAAAAAACCACATGCAACGGTAATTTAGGAGGCTGCTACACAGCTGTGCCACTCAATGCATAGATGTCTCCCTGTGGATGCAGCGGGAACAGGGGTAATAACACTGCTGAGGATTAGGAAGAGAATTTGAGTAGAGGCTCAGCAGGAAAAGGCACCTGTTATGTAATAAATTAGTTTCATTGCCAGCCATCTGAGATTAAAGCACTTTATTATTTTATAGTCTACTACTCGACCTCTGTGACTTTTTGTGAATCGGCAGTTTTTCCACGAGCAGTGCCGGTGGTGTTAACGGCTCCAAAAGAGACAAACGAGATCATTCACGTCAGGAGAACATAAAAGAGATGTCTTCGGACATCTGGTTTTCTCGCGCACATCGATCAAAATGCATTTTAGCTTAATTTTCACACCAGGCGCCTTGGCTGCTCGTTTTGGAAAACATTTTTGGAGATAGACAGCTCTTAATTTTACGTCAAAATGGCCTTTTAATCTTTTTAAGTTTTGTGACTGTAGATGGGGTGACGCGTGAAGGGGAATTTTTGCTATACTCCAGCTCCCCCTGGAGGGTCAGAGCTGCACATACATCAATAAGTTCTCCAGATGGCATTCCAGTATAACTCCATTCGACATGAGAATTTCATGCATGCCAGAACCTCAGTTTTAACACAACTGGATGTTATTAATACATAAAAAGTATATATCCAGCTAAATCCATATCATACTGTAATCCTCCTACATAACCACTGGCCAAGTTATGCAGCGCATTCTCCCTTTGTAAACACGAGATTCAATCATTTTGAGTTTTCGTGCACATTAACACATGAATAAAACCAATCCACTTGCGAGACACACAAAAGACAAATCAGAGCCAAATCAGCGTCTTTATTTTACAAACAAAACGCATTATTCTATTGACATTTTGAATATAATAAAAAAGCAATTTACAAGCTTAAGAACCAAAATGAAGCAGCACAGAATGATTATGAGTAAAATATATAATTTGAATAAATATATTTTATTTCATGCTATAAAATAAATTCATAAATGGCAATAGATATAACATCAGCTCTAGCTAGCTTCATTTACTTCATAGTTGTACAAAACAGTAGAGTTCTGAGGTTCACAGTTGGGTTGTGAGGTTGTATGTAGAGTGGACAAAACAGGAGTTGGGGCGGATCTGTTGTCGCGGCTCGGCTCACGGCCTCCGGTGGTCCTCGAGCTTTAGCTCTGTGGAAAATATGGGCTCATTGAGACCTTGAGGCAGAATGTTTGGGAACCACTGACTGAGGACTTGTTTCCCCACCTGAAGAGAAGTGCACAATTATACTATGGACATAAGATGCATGTCCAATGAGACCACTTTTAACACTATACCCTGAGTTCTAGTTTTTTGTTTTTTTTTGCCTTGTCACCAAATACATATGAGCCAGAGACGTCATAGTGCAGAGTTTAGGGAGTTGTGTAAAAGGAAAAGGAACAATAGCTAGACTGAAAACCTCCCCTCTGACCCTGAACAACTACAGCTAGTCTCAGTGCCTGAAGAGTCAAAGGAGGCCGCTGGACCCGGACGTGACAACAGACCGCCCGCTCCCAAACAGTGGCTATACAGCCCAAAATCCCTTTCATTATTTGACACAGCTGGAGGTGCAACTCTGAACAGTGCCACTGAGTTGACGACTGAACCACACGCTCAGTTCTCGTGTTGCAGTTCACGGACTACCACTGGATTCTGATGAGCTTTTAGATCACCAGCAAGCAACACCAGTTGTTCTTTTATATATAGGTTTTTTTTTGTCGTTTTTCTGAAGAGGAAGTCAACCTGTCCAAAGTTTCAGAAAATATATAAAAAATAAATCGTTATCAAATTGTCCTGGTCCTACTTCAATTCAGCTCCCTGACAATCAGTTCGTTTGATAGACTGTATGACAGGCCAATGTTTTAACAGACTGCATTTTTTTTAATAGGCTCAATGATCCCAATACAACACTTTTAAAAAGGTTATTGCTTTTTTTCTTCTTCTTCTTTTTTTTATTCATTAATACACAGTGGACAGAAACTGACAGAAAAACCATGGAAGACTTAAGATTTTTGTCTAAGCCTGTATCAGTGTTCGTAAACTACCTGAAGTGAGTTTATTATAAAAGGAATAAGGATGAGCTGCAATTTCAAAAAGTAGTCTGACAGCCTTCCCTGTAAACACTTCCTTTTGATTACTTGTGGCCCATATGCAGCTCCCGTTCCGCTCAGGAGTTCGGAACAGAGAGTTGACAAAGAGTCGATTCGAGTGTGCGCGTGTCGAGTTCAGTTGGATCTGTATGTGTGTTCTATGACATAAGTAACTATAGTTCATGAAAAGCATTTAAACAATTTCCCCTCCATTCACATAGGTTGAATACATGGACTTTTTTTTTTTATACTCATTCGATAAGAACAAAATAATAACCTGACTAGTCTAAAAGCACCATTTAAGGGGAGTGATTGAGGCCATTATAGCTGAGTTCCTTAAGGGTAACTACAGAGATAAACAAGACTGCCCGGATGGAATTCTTATGTTTCATTAACAAAAAGACTAAGTGCACAGTCGATGACAAGAACTCAAGTTTTTAAGTTATCCATTGGCAATTTTATACAATTTTGTGGTTGAGCAACGTGCAATTCAGCTACAGTATATGAGGGTAAGCTTGTTTTTTTTTTCTCTCTCTCCACAAAGATTCAGTTTACTATCTGCTAAAAACCCAAGCAGCTGTTTCCCTGCCAGATGCTCTGAGAGAACAGAGAGGAAGTAGATTTGTGTTTCTCATGCATCTCCTTTCTTCAATGAAATGTGTAAAAACTACAGTACATTACAAAGATTGTCCTCAGTGGTTAGAGAGGAGGGATACAGTTATAGTCTCTGAACGTGGGACAGCGGCTCGCAGGGAACAAGTCTGCCTCATTTGATTGTGATCAATTGCTACTTCATTATCAGTTGCCCGTCCCATGACAAAAACAAAGAATAATGAAATGATAAAAAGCGATAAAAGCGAGGAGCAGGACTGGAGCTGAAAAAGTACAAACTGGACGAGAATGACATATCATTTCTATTCATTCCTAGTACCACTTTACAATAAATTATGTGGCCATGTTTGATTATAATCTCTATTCAATCCAAAAAGGAAAGAGGCACAGAATTCTAAGTGCCAGGATCTAAAATGTAAAGCTTGTGGCAAGGCACTAAGTTTAAGATGCCACTTTCTGTGAAGTATTCTCTCTTTTGCTTACATTGGCTTTAAACAATTACATTACCTATTGCACAACGTTTATATTGTCCACTGTGTATGGCTTAATAGATGATGCTAATTATGACTTAGCTGCTTAATGCCTTCTAGTAAATTGTTCAAATTTGACACACGTGATTGTTTTAAGCTGGGAACAAACATTCCTTGCAAATAGCATTGAACTAGGTCTACATTTAAATCAAGAATCCATTCTTCCTAATAAGCATTCAATTATGAAATACAGTCAAAAATGTACGGTTAAAAATTGCCTATTAGTCTTTGGTGTAAACTCTTGGCACAAAGTTGATTTAGCAGTTTGTACCTTTTACTCACAAAACACTGACAATATCGCAAGAGGCTACGGTATCACCTCCTTTTTCTCTTTATGAAGGGCAAAGGTCGTAATAGGCAGATTCTTATTAGTCTGCAGCTGATTTCGTGAGGTCAGATCAGCTGTCAAGTCTGCACGTCACTTCAGCAGCTGGCAGAGATAAACTCGACTAAGTAAACATTCATCTAAAAAGTTCTGAATCGCATGACACACTATGAGTGAAGATGAACTAAGTCGTTCAACGAAAAGCTAGCTATACCGATTCTTGCAAAATTCCCTAAAATTTGGTTTGCTATCTTAACTGTCAACGAGTGAAGACGACAATGACCGCACATTCAATGGAATAAAAAGGACTGTAGTCTCGATGTAAGACGTGATTGACAAAACAACAATATTCTCCCACGAAAACGCACGAATAGTAGAAAATTATATGAAAACTGGAACATAATCAAAACTCAATTTCATTGACACAAATTCAGCATGGACCAGATGGAACAAAATAGAAGCGTTATAGCAGGCGCTATTTGAGAACGAAAAAGAAAAAAAAAAAAAAAGGCAATGAACAGCTGGATGGCAAAAAAGAAAGCAGGATAGCACAAGAGGGACCACCCAGCTGAGCTTTAAATTTGAAAATTGTTAAGATAGGATAATCAATCAGGCCTTATAAGTGCCTTTTTTATGCATTTTCTGTGAATGCAGATTACTTTAAATCACAATGGAAATAAAACCAAGTTTCTATATACTAACAGCTTCCCCATCCCTTATCCCCATGGTTCAAATAGTATAGATAAAATACAATGTTGTCATATGCAGGACCTGAAGCCAATAGTAATAATGTGACTGCAGTCTCTCATCATGTAGTACTGACTTTTCACCTGGAGGGAAAACTCACCGCTGTGAGGCTCGTACTACGCTGACACCAACGGATTTAAGACGGATTAACACATTTTAGCACTGCGGCGACACCATTCCCGCCCACTCATCCTGCAAAAATGCATCAATACTTTGGATCCCCGGCTACCTAACAATTACCTCTTAGTCTTAACTAGCCACATCTGTGCCAAAACTATGAAGGAGGACTGACTAATGAGGAAAATATGTTCTAAATCTGCATTTGACCCCGAGCAATGCAGCGAACAAAGATCACAGATCGATGTCCTATTATAAAAAGTTAGGACAAAATTAAAAAAAAAAAAACTTTTGTAAATAACGGAAGAAATACCATTTCAGAATGGCTGAGATTCCTTTGTTCTTTCTGATTGCATATTATTGAGACTAGCATATTATATAGATTTATTTATGTGAACAGATCCAGAGCTGTTCTTATGTGCTGAGTTGACAACTACTCTTGAAAGCAGAGAAGCCTACCTCAGGACAAAATATGTTATACATATATTAGTTCAGTATAAATCTGCCAAAGAATAGAGGAATACAAATGACTTCACTGCATGGACGCAATTCACCCATTTCATGGATGACAGCATCTAAAATCTGAGATCTCTAGTAGTGATGAAAGATAAAACCCTTAAGTGTTTTGTAGAGCAAACATAAGACAAAAATCATGAACATATACAGGGCCATTCTTTTTCTCTACTCTCCCCACTTGCCAAAAAAAACAAACACAAGTAAGCAAATGTAATGTACTCCTAACATAGCACCTTCTTAATCATCATTTTAACCTGGCTGATCATGAAAACATTTGACATGGACTTTGTCCCTAATCCATACAATCAGCAAGGAGTATTTCCCCTAAGTATCAAGGCTTGTCGTTGAGAGAATATTCTTAAAACAGGGTTTGGCAATAAGATACTGTACACACAACGGAAAACGGATTTCAAATGGAACACATCTGTGCCTGGTAGGTTCTCGGCTATGAGGTAGAACCTGGTGAGTTTCATTTAAGTTAAAATACTGTCTGTTATGAGTATGTAGTTGCATCATGAGGTATTGAACGGATATGTCACACAAAGCTTTGCACTGGCAGAAAAATCATTCCTTGTGAGTAAGTGACCTCCTGTGGCCACATGTGCAAAAACAGGTCAGGTAAAAAGGTGATATGACAAGCATCTTACCAGAGCTTTCACATTATCAATTATTGCAACATGCCTATATAACTCTGTAAATATGTTTTAAAAAACATGGAAAGATAAAAAGAGAAATCATTTAGGGGGTCTTGATTATTGGGACCTCCTCAAAAATAGTAAGTTGTAGCTCCCTAAGTAACTCCCTTTGCTTGAAAGAATCAAATTTCTACAAAGCACCCAATTGCTCTATGCATTCACCAGCTAACTTTCACAAAATTGACAAGAAACCCTTGACGCAAGAAACGTCCTTAGAAGAGGGAACCGATTCAAGAAGGGAAAAAAGTCCTTTAGGTTGAGTTGAAATAAACATTTCTTAAAGCTTCCTTAACCTGAAGCAGGACCTAAAAATCACACCTCGATGCTTGAGCCTCCTCTGGACTGCATTTTGAACTCTCCTCCATTTCACTGGCTGGCGCCTCTTCTGCATACTGCGCCTCGAACGCCATCCCCTCGGAGGTATCCTCCTGGTCCTTCTGACCCGAGCTTCCCTCCGTCCGCTCTGGAGAATCTATGTGATTGTTGACCTCCGACGCTCCTATGTGCTTCTTCCTCAGGTGCTGGTTAAGGGTGCCCTGAAACGGGAAGCATTTGCCACAGATCTGACAGTGGAAGGGCTTGTTGTCCGTGTGGCCACGGATGTGGTACTCCAGCTGGTCTTTCCTCGTGTACTTCTTGCCGCAGAATTTACAAACGAACGGGGTGATCCCCATGTGCAGGCGCATGTGGCGGTCCAGGCTCCCTTTCTGGTTGAAGGTCTTTCCACAGTAGATGCAAATGAGTCTTTCGTTATAGGGGTACCACTGGCTCCGCAGGCTGCGCTCTCGCACGTCGTTCTCCAGCCCCGCGGGTCCCACAGCCGACTCGCCGTCTTCCGAGCCGGGTTTGATGTGACTCAGCACCCCTGCCGGGATGGCCAGGGGCCGCTTTGCTCTGGTTCGCCCGCCTCTGAAGCTGCTCAGCATGGAGCGGGATGGACTGGAGTTGCTGAGGTTGACGAAGCACGGGGAGGACAGCCCTGAGTAAGAATAGGCGGCGGGTTGGATGACAGGGCCGTAGGAGCCCACGCTGACGGCCAACACCTGTTCTCCATCTACCAGCTCTGTGTGGTAGCCGTCGTCGCCGGCCGAGGAGCTGTCTGAGTAAGTCGGCCTGTCGGTCTTCTCTATCTTCACAGTCACGTCTGTAACTTGCCCATCTTTGCCGATAAGTTCCACTTGCTCCGTTTCTCCCTCCATGGGAGCGTCGTGCTCCGACACGCTGTCGCTGCTGCCGCGGTCCGACTGGCCTTCTTCTTGCTGCTGCCGGCCCCGGCCCAGACCTTTTCCTACCAGCTCCAAGCGCGCTTCGTGTCCTGCCTGACTTTGCCGAGAGTAGTAAGGGGGGGAGATCTGGGTAGGGTTTACAAAGAGGTTGCTGTCATTGACCCCGTTGCGGCTGTTCTGCGAGTCATCTTTCTCTGGGCTACAGACGCTAACTGGGAGGCTGATCTTTGAGTGGATGCTCTCGAGGATTTGGGTGCACTTGTCAATGATGGCCTGCATCTGTAGAAAGCTGGCGGCGGTGAGGAAACTGATAATATCCTTGAGCTGCAGAGACATGTGACCCGTGTAGCAGAATGAGAGAAGCTGCTCGAAAACCTCAGGGCTTTTTATGACCGATATGGAAAGGCCGCTCATTGTGCTCAGAGCCGAGTGATCGCGAAAGTAGGGTGAGCTGGCTGCCAGCACGGCCTTGTGGGCTTGAAATGGCTGGCCCTGAATGTGAACGATGATGTCACACAGCTTCCCTTGCAGCCGCAGCTCATTGAGTTGCTTTAGGACTGTGTTGCTGAACTCCGGCACATCAAACTCAATGTAGCTGCCGTCGTCCATGTCTTGGATATGTTTCTCCAGTTTGCCGACAGCCTGATGATAGAAGACAAAAAAAATAAATACATATTAAATTGTTTGCAACGTTGTTATCAACTCAGCTTCATCTAAGCAAATGTTATAAACTCTATGCCAGAAGAAACATTAAATGCATTGCAGCAAATAATCTAATTAACTGTACACATTTCTCATGCAATGTAATCTGTATATTATCAGCAAATAACACAAATTTATTTGTACCTGCAATAATGTTACTTACAAAATACACAAATTTAGTAAGTAAAACATTTTAATTGTAACCTGCATTACAGGTAGTGTACATTTTTCTCAAATTATGTTTAATATATTTTGGTGTATTTAGAGATGCAACAATTTAACATCCGAACGTCGGTATCAACCGGTATTTACCTCGTTGACTCCTATCACCAAATGAGAGGATATTGGCTGAAATTTGTGATATGCCACATCAATATTGTGCTGGTTTTGGTCCATTTGTCATTTGGTGATGCTAATGTTACTATACAGGAGTTGACAATATCTACATTTGTATGACTGAATTTGTAGTCATTCAATAGGTGGTTATGGTCTGATTATGGTCTGTTCAGTAATATATTTTTTATGAAGATTTCTTTTCTTTCCTTTTTCAGCCAAATTGTTGTTTTAAACATTTCACAATCGGTGCATCTCTAGTTGTACAATTTTTTTATCTATATGCAAATGTTCAGGAGATAGGATGATATTATGAGACAAAATACAATAATCAGCCTTTTAAGATTTCAGTTTATTCCAACTTTAAATTTATCTTTATGTAATTGTTTATTGTACATTATAATGCAATCAAAACAGAGAATTGTATCCGTATTGCACACTCCTAATATTTATTCATGATAATGTGTCCAAAGGTAACTTGCCATAATTGCCATGAACTCTCATATGTTGATATTGACCTCAGCCTCAATAATCCGGTACCGGCCAGGCTCTATTGTTGAAGAGGGAGAAGGAAACAGTACAGAAATCTTTACAGAATTGCATAGGAAACCTGATTATAATGGCATGAGATTTAGGCGATTGACGAGGACAGTCAATGCGTGTTCATGATTCATGTGACCAAATTCAATTACTCATACACAATTTTACATAAATCACGCATTGGCCAACAACATACATGAGTTAAACAATCTGGTGTGGGGAATGTGGCTCTAAAATAAGAGCTCGCAGCAATTTCGCAGTAGTTTGCCACTGGAACAACAACGGCCTCAACAAAGTATCTCTCAACCTACTGCTGCTCATCTATCATCAAGCCTATGTCATACATATAGCCACCAAGGAGACAAATTGCATTCAGTGTAACAGGGAGTGCTCAAAATATACTGGTTCTCTTGTGGTGGAACAACATCAACAGCATCAAGGAAAGTACATACCATTTCGTTAATTGTTTTGGATTTAATTATGGCATTTTGTTCCTATTGTGCATTCATTGCCAATAGAAACTGAAAGGAAAGTAGATTAACTGATTGCATCTGATAACACAACGTACCAGTGTCCTACATACACTGACAGTGTTACGGGCATTTGGCAAAGAAAGAAGCAAATCAAGTTCCGCTTGGAAAGTAAGAATGTACCAAATGTTTCTGAAGAGACTCGCACGAAGCCTTTCTTCAGAGTTTCATGGATGTACTTGAATAAAAGATTAAGGACAAATTGAATTATCGTTTGATCATAACTAAAACCAGACTTTTAACATACATGTAAATATTCTTGTATGAGATTCATTGTCTTCACTTGTAAAATTATTTTTTCCTTCTATCAAAAACAACAGTCAATAAGGTTACATTTAAACATGCACACTCTGACTCCCACAAATACGGATATCGCGATTTAATTCATGTTCTGCCGTTTTCACTCTGATCAGATCTATGCATATGCTGGAGGTCCAGACAGACCTTTTAGGGGCTCTGGCATTGTAAGCTAATCTGTTATATAAGGAGTTTTGTGTAAAACTTGCCAACCTGTCGTACTGGTCAGATGCATGTGCAGCGTACAGGCCATAGTGCTCCACACCACTCAGACATAGTGGAATCTGTACCCTTCAATAACAATAATACAGGGCAACACTGACTAACAAATGGCCTGTTTTAATCAAGCCTGATAATGCACTGAGGGTCCTATAAATAACACGATATTCAATGCGGTTTCGGGCGAATCTTCAAGCTCGTCCTGAGATTGTCAACTGACAATAAAGCCCGAGTTTTCTCTCCATGATGGACGGGATGTCTTTTTCCTCTCTCTCACTCTGTTCTGTGTAAGGTGCAGTACTTCCAAGTACGCTGTGTGGTATTTGAACCAGTTTGGTAATTATTCTCTTGTACAAGCTTAGACCTGAAAGCCAAACAGTAGGTAAAATGTAAACAGCATAACTCAAACCAGAAGGAGTCAGTAACTTGTTAAGTAGAGCATACAGAAAGCACAGTATGCACATATTAGCATCAAACTGGTTTACCTCTACTTGCTAGTTAACCCGTCTTGTGGCTTTTGTCATCAAAAAATACAGATCAACTGATAAGAGCACAATAATAAAAAGCTAAAGAGTGCATATCACCATCTATTGTAGCGAAGGCAACATGACTTTGTCAGTAAATCGATTTCCCTTCTGCAGTATAGGACTAATGGAGCTCTAACTTTAACTGTGCATGTGAACATACTGACTGAGGCAACCATTTTTTGTATCTCTGGTCTATAAGGCTTGTTGATCTCGTCGTTCCTGCTGATGAGCATGCCTTCCAAGTGCCTCTCAGAGAATAATAAATCAGATCACTCCCCCCCCCCCCCCAAACAAGCCAGTGCATGGTTAGACATAAGGCCCAAGATTCTCAGCAAAACAAGTTTAACTCCTCTTTGGAACACCACAACACCGAAATCAAATTTTAATATACAGTACCTATCACAATCCTGATTGTATAAGCAAATCGTTCGTTCTGTTACTGAAAACATAGTACGCATCATTTCTCCAGCCTAATCCTTCTGCCCCCCCCCGCTCCATCTGCCCTGCTCCCATCTCTCCCTCTGCATCTCCCTCCCCGCCCCTCACTGGCGATTCAGCATGGTCCTCTGTGTACTGAGTCCCTGTCAGCACTTTGAGAACATAAACACTTTCTCCAGTTGCCAACGCTTGCCAAGACACCTGTCCAAAACACCACATGTTCTCATCCTGCACAGAAGAGGAAGAGATGTAGCGAAATCAAGACTCATACAGAGGTGTATATTCATTTTACTCCCTTTTTTTTTAATCCAGCCTTCAAATGCAGGGTGTTCATACACTAAAACATTTCAGTGATGGCTGCCAACAGCATGCACACTTAGCAGAGCCAAGTTGAAGGGCTGCCAAAGAATGCATGCTCAGTGGTTGAGATGCACACGCTGGGTGAGGGTCACATGCTCGACTCACGTGAGAAAAGCCAAAAATGTTTAAACTAGGCACAAAAATTCCATCTGTGGCTCAAGTTCCTCCCTCGGTAATAAACCTATTTGACACAGCTGCTTCATTAAGGTAAATGTGAAAGACGCCACCATGTACGCTGCGATTGTTTATCTGACCATAAGGCCAGCACGACTCTGGTGGACAGGCGTCGCCCTGGAGCTTTCAAGTCCGTAACTTCAGCGCGTCACTCAAAAACGGAGCAAAAATAAAACTGGAAGAAAAATCTAAGTCAGCATGCGAGCATTGTATGGTTTCTTCAACATCAGCAGCATTTCACCTACTTTGAAAAACAGCTTGTGGGGCAGACCGGACCCAGAAAAGAGTTGCTTAACAAGCAAAGGTTGGGAGAGCAGTTTAAATAAATGGTGAAAAAATAAATAGATAAAAATAGATTCAATTTTAAAACACTAAAAGGGAGGTAGGATGTGAGAAGACACGAGTAGTTGGAATTTTTGAGCTCATGCGGTGAAGAGTGAAGTCTTTGGTGTTTTTTTTTTTTGTTTTTTTAATGAGTTGTTTAGAGTAAGCAACTGGAAGACTAGAAAATGAACATTTTTCATTTTAGCCGACCCACATGCTTATCAGATGCAGTGGAAGCCTTTAAGACTCACAATTCCCTTTTCAATAACATATTCATCCTCAAACTTGCAGTTCTCAAAGAATATAAAAAGAAGACTGAATCAAAAACACACAATATATTAACTGTGAATTAAGTTTTGGTTGCAACTAAGGTCTATTTTAATAGTTGATTAATCTACTGATTATTTAAACGATTATTTGATTATTTGTTTGTTTCATAAAATAGTATAAAATGCCAGACCAACAGTCTATAACCCAAACATCATCAGATCACTATTATGAAGAGACTAAAAAGTACAGAAAATAATCAGATTTGAGAAGATAGAACCAGAGTATTTGGACATTTCCTACATAATAGTTTTTTTAATCGATTAGTTATCAAAATTATTGGTAATTAATGTAATAGTTGGAAACTAGTTAAATAATTGTTGCAGTTTTGAAGTCTGCATTAACCAAACAAACAGGTTATAAGTGTTATCCTGACGGATGCGTTTTGGAATGTTAATGACACAAAAAGGTGGTCCTACAGGCTGATTTATACGTCTGTAGCATGTGCACAGGCCCTAGATTGCGTTGGATTTGGAGCTAACGAATGTCTAACAAAAAATATTGAAGATTAATGTATAAAACCATTTAACCCACTAAGGCAATGGGAGTATCAACTTTCTGTGCTTGCCCGACCAATCAGTGATGCCGTGAGACACAAACAGACCAGTTACAGCTGTTGTGTTCTGGATTGCTGCGTAGTTACATTTCAGGGGCGATGCACATCAGGCATAGGTTATGCAGCTATGGATTCAATGCACAGGCATAAATCAGCCTAAAGCATCCTTAAGGACAGACAAATTATATCTTTCTGTTGCAAACATCCACAGTCACCACAAGCAACAACTGGAACCTGGTTGACTGACAATGCCTGTGCTCCATAACTGATCTTTCCAGTTGCCGTTTTTTCTGTCAGCCTTGACAAGTTGAACAAATCGCAGCATGTTTCTGGTGGCCAGCACTAAACAGCCAGGATAATATCCTGCTATTATTTTGTCCCCATAAAGTGCACCAAATGTTTAGGTTTTAGTACAGGTGGTGGACGATTAAACCAGTTTTTTTGTTTTTGAAATAAAGACCAATCCTGCATTTCAAATGCCTGGATTCATCAATCGTCTTACTTCAAGTAGACTGACAGTTTCCTGCGCTTACTAAAGCTACACATATCACAGCTAACATGCACACACTTAAACAGATTTGAACCATGTAATACATTGGCAAATATTGTGAAATGCAGTTTATTGATCATGTGAAAAGCATCATAATACGTGAAAATCAGCATAATATCAGCCAAAACCTTTTTTAAGTCTCCAAATTCATAGTATGGTCTGGTAACTGCCTCTGACAAAAATGAGAAAAACCATCAACCTCTGACACTGTTTGCAAACTTCCAAGAATGACCAGATAAACAGAGCAGCCCACACAAGACATTGCTTTATGCACCTGGCATCTACATGCTTTGTATTGCACAATCACTACTGATTTCCACAGGCGGATCAAACCAATGCAGCTTTACTGCTGCTTATCCAAACCAGAACCAGGGCCCTATAAAAAAGAAATTTGGGATCGGGGCAAAGTCATAATGTCTATTCATGCAAAGGTCATTTGGTCGCTTTGGATTCACTGTTCTAACGTGCCCTAGTTAAAATATCCTGCCATACTTTAAATGCAAGAGTCTAGGAAACACAAAAAGTGTTCTGTTGGGACTTTAAACGCCACATACAGTTAAAAGCAACGCAAATGGTTGTCACAGTAATGGTTGTAAACACAAAGCCTGGGTCCTCGGTGGATCCGGGTCTACTGAATAACCTGCCTTGTCCCTGCACTTTGTCCTTTCCTGCCATACCATCGCGTCCAATTAGTTTGCAAGTACATTAGTGGCCGAGAGTGTCACTCGGCGTGTGTTCCCTAATGCGTTACCTTAAATACCAGGTCAGCACACGTCCCGTGCGACCCCCCGGGTACAGATTTACAGACGAATAGCGTTAAAACACGGGCCTGCTGCCACCTCATACACCACCCACAGAAATTAAAAGGGTTGTTTTTTTTCTACCATTATCAAAAGTCATGTTTGGCGCGTTCGCTTATTCACTAAAGTCACGTTTGTCTGTGTGGGCTTCATCTTGCATGGATCCCGGGGAACATTTGCACCCGCTGTTAACGCCAGCGGCCAATGCAGATACATTGTGCGGCGCCTCAAACTTTATTGCAGACCGTTCTGTTAGTAGTTAGCTACGTTAGCTACTGATGCCTAACGGGACAGCTAGCGTTAGCGGTATCCAGGCTGGCACCTCCGCTCGCATTTTTGACGCCGGTCCCCGCTCGTTGTCTTAACTGTGACAACGTGGACATTCACGTTAAATAAAAAAAAATGCATCAGCCCATAGGGCCGAACCGCCCCACTATCCAGCGGCACACAGGCGCCGGCTAACAGAGCGGCTAGCCCCGAACTCGAGCGAGCGTTTTGAGAAGAGAAAAAAAATCCCGCAAACTTTCACACAGACTTCGCGGTTTTCCCGCACGCTGGATTCGTTCGTTTACACTTTCGTCGGGGTTTTCCTAACCACGCACACGCTTGTCAACGTTTTATCGTTCGGTGGCAAAGTTACAGCGTCGAACGCGGGGGCAAAACTATGTGATAGCTTCCAGGCTAACGCCAGCTAGCTGGCTGGCTAGCCGATGCTAACGCTCGTCGCTATCTCGGCTAGCACAGCGCCCAGCGTTAACCAGCGCTGGAGGCTAGCGCTAGAGGCTAACGCGACTAGCACTTTAGTTGCTAGCATACGACCGCTGGTAGTCGTTTCCCCGCAAGTGACAATAAGACAAACGTACCCGGGCATCACAAACACATTATGGTGACCAGCCTGAGCCCAGGTGGAAGTCCACCGAACTCACCGTCTTGCAGATGAGCATTAAACGCTGTCCATTCCCCTTCAGTGGCTCGCTAACACTCCAGCCAGGCCTCCCCCCCTCTCCAGTCCAGATGTGTCAGACAGTTGCTGCTGCAATTTTTTGCATCAACAGGAAGTGTTCTTTTGGCTCTTTGCATTCATTCTATCAATGTGTTTTGCAGCAGCCCCTCCCATGCTCATGTCAGTGTTATGTACCGAGACATAATGTTCTTAATGCACGACGTGATGGGAGGATACAAATGTGAAGGAGCCCGTCTCCGAAAATTGTTTTGGTCGTTTTAATTTCGGAGGACTTGTTGCTACAGTCTTATCTGCTGACTACACCCATCTGGTGTACATGGGGCAGTTTCAGCTGCTGGAGAGAACACACTCAAACTAGTGTATTAAATTTATTTTTTTTGTCTCCAGTTTTATTAATGTTCTATTTACTGTAACGTGATTTTTTTTCTCTCTCCCTCATTTATGTGAACGTGTTGCTTTAAAACGTTTGGATCATGGTGATAAACTGCCTTAATGCTGATGTTAAGCACCCTAAACTACCATTATATGAGAGGTACTACACAAATTAAGATGACTTTTATTCTACCTTTAAATCTGGGTTGACATAAACATAAATCCTTATTGCCAGCTGTGCACCATGACCCCCATGACAACCACACATACACACACACACACACACACACACACACACACAGATGTGTCTTACTAATAGGAACTACATAGTAATTACAACTAACCAAAATTGAATTGACAGATAATCTCAACTATTTTGATAATCAATCCATTTAGTTAATTTTTGCTAGAAAAACATGATAAAAATTGTGTTTCCTTAATTGTGAAAATTATCTGCGGTTCTTTGTCACACGTGATAGTAAACTGAGTCAGTTTTCGCTTTAGAAGACTAGATGAGCGTTCAGGGACTTTTCATTATTTCATAGATCAAATAAATAATTGCTGCTGATATATAAATCTATAGTGAATTTAATTGTTATTTGCAGCTCTAATTTCAAAGCAATGCACTCATAGGGTCTGAGTGCAGCATGCATTTTGTTATAAACAAGAGAAACCCAGAACTTGGCTTGTATGTTGCTGTAACACTTTCAAAGGCATTGGTCAAGAATGAAGTAATAAAAATCTGTGATAGCCACATATTAGATACCTTTTTTTCTTTCAGCCATCTGCTGTGATTGATAAAGGTTTTTGGAATGGAGTTGTATAATCGCTTCATGGATGCATTCTTTCTTTTACTTCTGCAGAGATTCCACAAAGTGGCGCCAGAGACTAAACTGATGATGGAACCTCAACTTTGGCTCAGATTCATCCCTTTTATATTCCTTTTTATTTTTTAATTAACAGCCCTCAAAAGGTTGAAAGTCACACGGAAAACATGCTATTCAATCCAATCAGATGCTATTACATAATAAAATGAAAGTGGCAAATGAAAACATGTATTTATTTGTTTATTTTTTTTTCACCACAATGAGCAGTTTGTGGGTGTTTTGGTTGACATAAAAATGTTGGTTTGTATATTTTAATTACCTATGTGCATAATGTTATTGACCGAGAATTTGGGGGAAAAAAGTACAAAATAGAGGATTTAATAAGGGTCATAATGAAAAAAGTGGGGAAAATACATTCTGATCTGATCATTCGTATAGTTGTGCCATAAAAGAACAAAAATAACACAATGTAAAGCCTTATCCTTATCATGTATAGGATCTTGAGAGATCAGAATTTAGAAATTTAGCTTCAAGGATGTATGGCCATCACCCAATTAGGCAAAATAGGCAAGTTTCATTTTTGTGCTTACATATAACAGCTCTTGTAAATATATTGTATATCCAATAATTACATTGATTGCTCATTATATTTGACATAATTTAGGTTAATTTAGGTGTTTGTTTTTCTGTTAGTAGAAGGAACAGGTCATGTGTTATAGGGACTGTATCACCAATGCCTGCAGGCCTATTGGAGGGGAATGAATGTGTGCTGTGTGTGCTTCTTCTTTTTTTTTTGTTATCGAGTGTGAGTGACAGGTTGGCAGCTCAGGTGAATATCTGACCTAATCTGTGTGCAGGTGGGTGATCGGCGTAGAGAAAGGAATCGCTTTGTCATTGCACGTGCTCCTTGTTAAACAAGTCACCCCTCTATTCTCGACCGTGATTTTCCTTTTTTTTCCCCCCTTCAGGAGATTGATGCACAACCGAAGGTGCAGCCAAAGTATGGTGATTAGAGATGGTTTTGTTGATCCGCGGGGAATGATCATAGGATTGATAACATTTCAAACAAACTCAATAATCAAAGGGTTTCCTGTTAAAGTTGTAATCTTTCCTCAATTGGGGCTTTGTTGCCTCAGTGTCATTTGGTTGACCAGGAATTATTCGGCAGTACGCTAATGGGGCGGGTTGTGAGTGGTGCAGCGCCAGGGATCGTATAGGGGCTCCAGGTGGTGTGGCCTGGGGCTCTGATGTGCTGCTCCTTTTTAATCCCAGATGACATTGCAAAATCCCCCAAACCCCCCGCTCCTGTATAAGACTGCATAGGAGCAGAGACCAGATGATTTGTTTAAAGAGCACATATCATGTATCAAACTGAGGGAATAAGGAGCTCTACTGTTTAATCCTGAGCCTGAGATCATAGGTTATATTTATTAATATGCATTTATTCAGTGTCTGCAAAGAAGATTTATTGAATTCTTGTCATATTCTATTAATAATTTGTTTATTATCAATTTAGATTTTTGTATTGTGGGTCAAAGTTTGGCAGATTTGTTACAGCATCTACAACAGAGTGTGTCACATCTGCACATTGCAATATTAAACATTATAGAATAAAAATTAGTCTACTGCATTCACAAATACCATTCTAACCTCGTTCGGTAATGTTGAATAAGTAACCCAATTTTTAAGCTTAACATGAATAACACATTGTCTTCTATGTGTGCCAAGAATCCCAGAATACCTTGGCCGTCTATGCAGGGGAGAACAATGGCATCCCAGTGCTCCTGTCCAGAAATAGTCTATAGCTCACTGATGGAGAACATATTTCCCAATAGCAGGTGTCTGAGTCAGTCAGTGCCTGATCCTCACCGTGACTGTAAATGAAAGGGCCAGCTCGTCCAGGTGCAGGAGCACCTCTTTGGCCCTCTCAGGTTTCTCCTTGATGGAGGAGCTTTTTTTGTGGAAGAATGAACAAGAGAAATATTAACATTAAACCATGTTTATTTCAGACAAAATGCAGATATTTTAGGATACCATGATGGAAAGGTCATAAGTAGGATTGACAGCCGTTCTGATTATGATAATTGTTCTTGATTTACATCACATACGCTGCATGCTACAGCATGCAGAGTTCAACCCACCTGGACATTAGTTTAGGATTTTTTTTAATCCTACAATGATAGCAGGCTCGACATATCTTCATTCCATTTTGAAAATCGTCCGGGCTCCGGCCGTGGCCAGTGAAGACATAATCTTAAACGCGAAAGAGAGTTTCACCACAATAAAGTGCTTCCATCGCACGGATAATGAGCTCTCAGATGTGTCATATATTTGCCTGAGAAATTAAGCCAATTTGTGGAAATGGTGGCCTGGGGTTGGGGGAATACAGAGTGGCTTGTAAAGATGAGTGATATCTGGCACAGCATGAAGAGAATGAGAGGTGTGCTGCCTGGTGCTTAGCTCAAATGAAAGCTCTGATTAGTGGAGCAAAGATCAAAATGACAGAGCGGCAGAGGCTTCAGCTGGGCCTTTGTTATTGATAAGTCTGTCATCTCCGCTGATATTGGAGCAGTAATGGCAGCTGATGATTAGGCCACTCCTGAGCTATTAACTACATTTCTTATCCTTTTACTGGGGCCCAGGAGAGCCTGTTAGAGAGACAAAGGCGTCCTTTATGAGGCCGGCTTCTTAAACGCCATCCACCTGACCTAAAAGGCACAACTGTTATGTCTTTCTGCCAGGCCAAAGAAGTCGGGGACGAGATACATGTCAGAGGTCGCAGCACGCTGCTGTTTGAAAATGAAGGGGTTCTGAGTGAGTAGGTTGCTGAAAGAGGGCCGCAGGAAAATTACAGAAAATTGCCTGTTTTGTCAACATTTCATCAGAAGATTTACAGAAAGCTGACCCTGACCCTTTCTCCCTTTCTCTCCCCCTCTTTCACGAGGCTAAGGAGATTGAGTGGGTCGGAATTGACTGACAAACAAATCTCTTCTTTATTTCTTTCTCGCGTTCTCTCTCCCTCTCTTGAAGTGATATCCAATATGATCTCTTTTTAATGATCCTAAGTGGCTGAAATTACATATCCTCCACACATATTGTTGAGGTTGTTTCAGTTTTATTCCGGGGCACACTAAGGGCATAAAAAGTAATTATCAAAATGTTTCAACTCTCCAGTGGAACGAATAACATACCATTCATTTTGTATTATTGTACAACGGAGTACATGGATCCAGTACATTAATTTTAATATTTAGCTGTTATATGATTATAAGGCATGACAGCATCAGAGGATTAGCATGTTTGGCCCAGGAAAGATTAAAAAGGTAATATATTTAAATCAGCTTGATTGCGTACAAGCTTGTTCTGGGCCAGGCAGCATTTCCATCTTCAGCTCCGCGATTTGTCTCCGACCTCAGCTCAGCCTTTGGTATTCCCCAACAAAGGCCAACAGGAATCCTAGGCTTGTTGATTTAGCCCCCAGTGGCCGGAGGCAAAGCATCTTTCATTAACGTCTAAAACCTCAGGAATGAGATACTGGCCTCACGATAAGATCTGGTAATGCAGTAACATGGAATTATGGAAGAAGAAAATTGCCATTTTGTATATAAGCACCTGTGATCTCCCGTGAAAGCCCCCTGTTCCCTGGGTTGGGTCAGTCCCAGGAGAGGAGAGGGGTCCTGGAACCCAATCCACCCAAGCAGAGGAGAGATTTTCAGACTGGAGGCCTCGGAGCAATGGAAGGTGCTGCCGTGGACACTGGGCTCAGAGCAGCAGACACTGATCCTGTGTGCTCGCCAGAGAAAATCATCCCCTACCCACAGGGGGAAAATACTCTCCTGTTTGCGGTTCTGCTTGTGGTCAGCCAACGCTTTATGGTCTATAGAAAACATTTATGAGAGCCTCCAGAGGTACTGTTCATCAGTTTACCAGTACATGCAGACAAATCAGGGAGCTGCTGTGAGAATACGGGAGTTCTTGTTTCCTCCTTTGCTCTCAGAAAGGTATGTCAGCCCCGCCACTTTGAAGAGAGGTGTTTCTTTATCGGAGCCTCAGCGGAGAGCATGTCAGAAACAATAGAGTTATGTGGCATTCTGACATTTCGAAGAAGTTGGATACCCTTTTACTATACACTGAGGTCAAATTCAGAATCCTCCGGAGAGCCTGGAAAGAATGCAGGTGTTCCGCCCGCAGTAAACGGCCCGAAGTAAAAAAACAGCCTCTCCTCCGTCATCCCTGAACCTTGTTTATCCTGCAGCCTGTGCACAGGCAAAGATGTTCACATGGCAAGTCGCAGTGATGAATTTTCCAATATCTCTGCTTTGCTATGTTGGCATGTGAATATTGTTGGTCATTTACACATCATTATATCAAAGAACTGTCTATTGGAGGCTGAGCCAAGGATTTCATCCAGAAGTGCACGCAGGAGGTTCTGCAGGGATTTCACAGAGGATGGTTTATCTGATTTTCTCAGGCTTCTTATATCTATAAGTTTGGCTATATGTTCGAAAACAGCCAGTTGTCTTCATTTCAAAATCAAATGGCTGGCAATGAGCATTAAGGGTAAAACTGATCAAATGGAAAGACGAGGCTGGAAGGAAGGAAGGAAGAGAAAAAGTCTTATTGTGGCAGAACTGATGTGTTTTTGTCTCCTCTGGATAGTTTCTTCATCACCTCTTTAAATTTTAAAGCATTTGGCACGCAGCCTGTGGCAGGGTTCTCTTGAGGAAGCAGCAAAGCAATGAGGGTCAATGGCGCCATAAATCTCAGACTGTCCACTTCTGGAATCCGACATGAACACTTGAGATATGCATATTTAATAGAACGTTCATGTCGGTGTGACTTGAATGTCCAAGTGAAATGCATTTTATATGAGGGGAACTGTTGGTGGATGCTAACAAGTGAGAGCAAAGCCACATATCCACCGGGGATCCTCATTGTCGAGGGATCCTTATCTTGTGTTTTCCCGTGATGCAAAATGGATAACACACGTAAAACAGCACATAAGTCCTGCCTTTGGGTTTCGAAAGGCCCGAGCAATAAGTGACATAACACTGGCCTTAACGCAAGAATAAGACTGGCTCAAAGACGAAGCTCTCTCCCTTCAACCTCTGTCCTCCCTCCTCTAGATCAGAGGCCTACTTTACAGTACTGTATGCCCTCATGAGTTAATCTTTATTGAATACATATTGCCTGGCCTTTAGAGCTGTATGTATTTCGGGGGGCAAAACACAGCAGGTGCTTAGTCCTGTATAATCAAGGAGAAAGCCCACTGTGCATGTCTGAACTGGCTGCATCTTCAGAGGCTGATTGATAAAAATGATTTTTTTATCCGCAAAAAACAGCATGCGCAGTACTTTAATGGTATGCCGGACTCTGTCATTTGGCCTTTATTTCAAAAACAACTGTTAAACTAGCAGGATATTCTACGGTTCAAGAACTTGCAGCCCATTTGTCTAATTGCTGATCAAATAAAACAAAAAAAGTTTTATATATATATATATATATATATATATATATATATATATATATATATATATATATATATATATATATATATATAATGTAAATAGTTTCTGGCAACAGAGAGGGGTATAAGTTCAAGACAATATTTGGAGGCTAGGAGACTGACAGTAATTCAATTAGACAGGAATCCTCACCCGTTCTGTGGGTCAAAGTTATCCATGTTAATCAGTAGAGACCGGAGACATATAAGCTGCTGGTTTCCTGCTGGGGCTCCTCTGTCTGACTGTGCAGTGTGTTACCACAGTTTGCATTTAATATGAAAAGTTGCGTCAATACAAACTCACCATTAAACGTAGGCGTCATTTGGAGATATTTAAACCAAGAGCCTGAGATTGAAATTCTCTATTAGGCTATTACGATTTCATCAATATTGTCTTATAAACTGTTGTCAGATAATTGGTTCATTTAAAATGTAGTTTCAATATACTGAGAGTTTTTACTGATCTCTTGACCATTTTTTTATATGGAGCAAATATAAGGTACTGTAAATATAAATGTGGTAATTGTCATTTAATATGTACAGTACATTTATTTTGTTAGCAATAAAACTTCAAGATCTAATGCAATCAGATTAAAACTAACAATAACATTTCTGTAATTTTGCACATTTATTCTTCTATATTACATATAAAAATGTATTACACATTCAACACATTCAATAAATTAATGGATTGTTTTCCATTTTCTATTCAGATTCCTCCATAGAGGGTAATTCAGGAAACCTTTTTTACTAAATGATAAAACTATCATTACTGATCAATATTTTGAAGGTTATTTTATTCTAAAGGTTAAATTTACACATTTACATATTAATGCCGCACTTAACGTGGCAAAACACATCACTTTTACTTTCAGCGTTTCTTTTATTGAGTCTTGTGGTCATGACATCATTTAGTCTCCACTGACAAGCCATTACACAACACCCACTTATGCACGAATAGTCCTTTTGTTGCTCCCTGACATTTACTTTAATTCCAAATTAAATCGAGGAAGCTTCTAAATGCTTGACTTTATTACAGATTTTGTCCAATTATCTGTTGTGGCAAGTCGTGTCACGGCCTTGTTGTTTTCACAATGTGGTAGAAAAGTCTCCAGCCTCAGCGGTTAGCCTGATAGCGTTGGGTAATCACTGCAAACAATCTCAGTTTACCCTAAAAAAAGTGCCAAGACTCCTACAAGAGAAACAGAGCTACCTGTGAATAAAGAAATAGCGTTTCAGACGGTATTCTGAACAAATCCGGTTCGGGGCCAGAGTGAGTCGTGATCCTGCCTATTTTGCACCCTGGGAGATGTCTGCAGAAAGTAATTACTTCAACCAGGATGCTGTGGGCTTGGCTAGAAGCTAATGATCTCTTGTCTGAAAAAAAAAAGTCTATCAATTATTTAAACAACTCAGTTTGGTAAATTGTGTGTTTCAGTGTGGGGTAAACTGCATTGGAGATCCTGGTTATTTCTACCTGCAGCCGATTGCAGGTGTACGCCGTTGAATGAGCAAACGCAAAAACACACAGGGAGAGAGGACGCGAGCCGGAGCTGTCATCCTGACTTTCAGATGAAGTGGGGGATTAGGACCGAGGTGAAAGCATGCTGAGGACCATGGTGACAGCAGATGAAGGCAGATAGGGCAAACTCTCGCGGAATTCACAGGCATTCATCACATGTGGAGTGGGTCGACGCGTTGCTATGAGGGTGCTGAAGTGCACCGAGAAGTAGTTTGGGTAAATGTAAATTTCATCACAAAGTGTCTATAGTGATGATTGAGGGAGTTCCGCTGCAGAGAAAATTATATTTCTGAAAAAAAAAAATCTGGAAAGGTTAAGTGTGCTTTTTCAGATGACAATGTCTTCTGGGGAGCATAACAGATCGGTGACAATCTCTCTCTGTTTTGACCTGTTATGAAATCATGTACCATGTGTGTCTATGTGTGTGCGTGTGTGTGTGTGTGAGAGAGAGACCAATAAACACAGCACAGCACTACTCTCAGTTCCCTAAGCTACTGACAAGGCTGATATTAATACCAAAAATTACGTCTTACAAATTGTAGCTTGTGCTTAGGATATTCATGTTTGTGCATGTGCGTGTGTGTGCGTCATACGTCTGTCCCAGCGCTACGGCTGTGCAGGAATGTGCTTTTTCAGGCTGTTTCTTCTGCCGTCTGGCTGCAGCGGTCGCGCCGCACCAGCCATCCGTCCACAGACAAGCTGACTAGGCCAGGGCCGGGCTCAGGTATCGCCACTAACCTCCCCTTTGTCCCGCTTCAAAATAGGCTCTTTTGTCTGCTGTTTTCTGCAGGTCATTGTGAGGAGCGCTTCTTAGTGTCAGCTTTAATTCACACTGTAACCCTAGCCGCGATGCCTCCCGACTATCCACGCCGCCTGCCCGACTTTCAGCCGGCTCCTTGGAGAGCTGAGGCTGCATACCCCCCCCCCCCACACACACACACACACACACACACCCCGTCCTCCTCCCGCCAGCCCTCCACCTCCCTCCATAACTGCACCCAGGGGACAACTTGCAAACTTTGTTGCTTAAATATTTAAATAGCGCTTTAATTGACATCCGTCAGACCTCACCCAGAGCACAACCTGAATGCTGCTTTGTGACATAAAAGAAAATCCTGGTGGTGTTTCTTTTTTTACTTTATGTCTCAGTCTTATAGAGATCAGATTATACTACATTTTTTTTCCCAAGCCCTTTAGATAAGTCGTTTCTGGTTGTAGATTAAATATCCAAAAGCGCGATCCATCACTGCGAAATGATCTGCGTTCGCTTTGTAGTTCTTCTTTTAAGGCAATATATTTTGCAACAGGAAATGGCTTTTGACTGGTAACATGCAGAGGGGAAAAAAAAAAGTTTTTTTCTTGCAAACGTCTGACTGACGCAAAACTGCGCATCATCCATTCACAGCGCGGCAGCTTGCATTGACATTGTTTTTATAACCTCTGACCTCAGAATGAACCGGCATTAAAACAAAAAAAAAAAAGAGAGAAAAAAGACGAGAGAAATGGTTTCATTAAAGGGGACCTCAATCCAACAACAAAGCCAGGTGATGGGACTTCAGTGGATAATTTAAATCTAGTTGAATCGAGGGGGAAATGCACCAAAAAACACAAGACTGTGGTATTTTCTCTTTGGAGCTTAACTCCCAGCTGGGAAGATACAGCCCCCGGGCTCTGTCTGCCTGTCTACCCTTGAAGAGGAGAAGAAACAACAGCAGAAAAGAGAAAAGAGGCTCATGTTAAAACAGCAAACATCATAACCTGATATCGACACTCAGCTGGGGTTCGCTTCACTTCTGCAGTCTGTGTTTTTCTCTCCTGGAAGGGTGCAATCTATAAGGGCTTCCTCAAACTATCTTCATGGCTAAAAATAAATCACACATACAGTACACACCAGTATCAGGAGTTTCAAAAGTGATCTTGTAGAGATACAGACATTACTCTGATACCCATAAGCACGTTTTAGGCTTTGTCCTATCAGCCAGTCGGTTCAGTTAGTTATGACTTAGGACTTTTACAGATGTTGTCTGTAAAATGTCTGTCCACTGTAGTACCGGCTGTGTTTTAGCCATTAATTACAGTAGAGGACATTCTTTTCTTCCATCTGAAGATGAAATAATACATAATGGTCAACAGAAGGATAACACTGAAACAGCAGCAACTTGTTTTTGTTGTTTCATTTTATTGATTTTATCCAGGGCATGTAACTGGAATTATTAAGTCGGTTTTAATTAGAATTGTTTGGCATTTAAAGTGTACATGGCCCATTCAGAACTGCACTCCAAGGAAACACAAAAAAGCGCCAGTCTTTACCGCGCGGATGGAACGCAGAGAGAAAATAGCGAGGTGCAGAAGGAAGAGACGTGCCAGGGAAAATGTGTTAAAATCATCTGAGAAAAACCCAATAACACAACGTCAATGCTTCAGCATCTGAACAGAAAAGCATCCACTCCTGGAACGGCCACGGTGCAGGCTAGCATCAGATCAACTGACTAATCGATGGAATAATTGCTCCAATACTCACGTAGTGTTGGGCAAAATGTTCCTCAAACATTTGCAGTACAGTATATGAAACTATCTGAAAATTTAGGTTTTTTTTTTAATAGTTTCTGGATAACAATGGAGCAAGATCTCTTTTTCTTGAACCGTTCTTAGCACTTTTTGGAAAACAAGGAAAAGAAGGGGTTGGGTGGTGCCAAATGCTGTCAAACTAACCGCCAAGGCTTGATGATCTTCACACGTTGTGGAAATGAGACCGTGACACGACTTGCCACAGCGGGTAATTAGATAAAATGTGTGATAGAGTCAATGGAAACTTTAGGAGCTTTCTAATTTAAATTTGGAATTACATTGGATACGAGGCGGCAATAAAACAACAATTATAACAGAGAGCTATATCAAGCCCTGGCAACACAGGCAACTCCATTCTTTGTTGGTTTTGGTCTTTTCATGGAATTTGTGATAATAAGGAAAAAATATAGGATAATGCCTGCCTAATCTTATTAAGACCAAAGAATCAGATTTGATATATTTAATGACATGGGTGACGGAGAATCTTCAATCACATGAGAGTTGATACAAAAGTGTACATTTGCTGTTCATTTTTTTTTTGTCAGTTCAGGATGAAATACAGAGCAAGGCCGATTCGAAATGTGCGGAAACACATGACACACATAGCAAGTGTGACATAAATCGTAGATTTAGATATGAATCAGATCCCAATAAGTAACCACAGAACAGTTTTAGTTTCCCCTCAGAGCCAGCGGAGTCTCTCAGATGCTGCCCTGTGGAATGGAGTGGAGGTTTTGTGGGAGCCTGTCTCGGCCCAGTTCCCCTGCTCAGCTCACATTCTCCGGGTGAACCCGTGTCCTGGGGCCAGTTGGGCGGCACAGTCTCATGTCTCAAGTCCTCACAGTTCACTGGGCCCTTTAAAGTGAGCACACCCACCAGGGGCCCTCAGGACTACAAAAACTACAAACACTGGGCTGTCCGGGTCTCCTATCTGAGACACACCGATGCACACGCACACACCAACTGTTAACAGCCCATTTATCTTTGATACAATGGAGAGACAATGGCAAAGACAAAGATATTATCTGCATGGGTTGTTAGGAGCACGGCCTGTAATTTTGCCTGAGAAAGTCACAATCAATTCTCCGCAATAGTCATCTTTTGTAAAAAGAAAAAAAAACATTTCAAAGCGGTATTTTCCTTGCAGAGAAGATATATAGATCTTTGGATGGTTATGGGAGGGAAATGTCAGGGAGCGGATCAGTTTACAGACATGGCACACTCCGGTGAACATACGCACGGAGATCAAAGCGACCCCCTCTGCCTACCGCAGTGCATCCCCAACAGATCTGACAAAGTGCCCCCATTGTGTGACCCTGACCCATTACTGATAATGGATCGCCTCCAGAACCGCCCCCTCGGAGGCCGAACTGGTCCTGCACGCCGAGCTGCGGTTTTACGCTCAGAGGAGAGCTTCGGCATGTTGATGAACACACACGATAGGACATGTCAACTTTCATGCGGTGTGACAGCCCCACACAGATCAGGAGTAATGTGAAGCTTTTTTTTTTTTTTTTTTTTTACTTTTTTATCGGTGTCTGCTTGCAAGAATGTGACTGTCAGATCTGCCTATGTGTGAGAATTATATTGTTACCTTCGCCTTCCGCTCAAATCTACTCTTTTTCCCCCCCACAACTATGTATTTATTGTAATGCAGGAATGCTTTGGACGTCAAGTTCTCAAAGAGTTCCTTCCAGTTGTTTGATATTTCTGCTGAAGCAGCAATGCACAGGATTCGGTTTCCACCGGAGCTGTTTCTTTCACTCCACATCTGTGATCGCTCAGGGCTTTAAATTCTGCTTAATTTTATTTAGAGCCACGGATAATCACCGAGCCATAACCAGGTGTCGTAGCCAACAATCAAAAAAAAAAAATTCCAAACTCGTTCTATAAACATCGCACATGTGTTATTATGTCATTACATAGCTAAACAATGGCTTTGCTGTCATGTATAATCCGGGTTATTGTGTGAAATATTTAAGTGGGTGTTGCTTGATAAATATGAAAATATGTGTATACACCCACACCATTTACACACACACACACACAAACACCACATACAAACGTTTACACACTGCGATACTGCTCCGCCACGTCCATCTCCTCAGGCATGTTCCTCAGCTCCTCCCTCCTCATAATTACTTTGGTGTTTAAGGTTAGAGCAGCGGTAAAGCACACTAACCCTTTAACCTCCTGTGAACTCTCCCATTAGTGCACGTTGGACGGTGTCAAACAACGTCGCCGGCGACAAGACGACGAATTAGACCTGGCGTGAATCTAAGAGACAGGTCTGAAAAGGGCCCAGACGCTGTGCTAGAGACAGTGGGAGCGCGAGGGGGTCAAAAACGGAGCGTTATCACACAATCCTCCCCCGGACCCCCCGCCTGGGCTTACAGAAACAGGACAGACTCCCACAACGCACCCTGCCATTCTGCCAGGCCCCCGAGGGCTCCCTCAGACAGCTCAGGAATTCGGGACAGGGATCCGACAAGGTCTACAGCTGGGAGGAGAATTTCGACCATCCTCCATTTCAGCCTCTTATTGTCTGGGGCTGGCATCCCAGTGCTCCCTGTCTGCCTCTGTTGTCTTCCCAGCGCACTGTTTTCATATGTTTTCTTTTTTTTGCTCCAGGGCAAGGGTCGTGCGGGTTGCGACATCTGAGTTTGACGGGAAATGAATTGCAAACAGCGATCATAATAAAGGTGAAAATTTAAACTTTGGGTGACTCAGGCAGAAAAAACAGAGCGGATAGAGAGCTTTTTGTCATCAGCAAGCGTGCTAATCATAATATGATCCTGCAGCAATTAGGGAAAATACTTACAATGAATATTTCTTAAGTACAGGATTAGTTTTGTGGGTTTATATGTGGTGGTCTACCATCAGCGAGTCTCCAAAATGTCAGCGTTGCTGATGTTATTCTTCCCAGTTTAGAGCTTCTGTGGAGGCATGGGGGGACTAAACGATCAGTCCAGGGGGCTGCCATCTTTTTCCACTCTGTTCCAGCCTTTTTGTGCGGGTGCAGTACAAGAAATCATGTTCCAGGGGGCACTATTGAACTGAGAGAGAAACGCAGCGCCACGCAGAGAGAAACACTCCAGCTCTGTGTAGGTTCAAAACATGGTAAGTTAAACGCAAATAATCCAACCCGTACTGATAACTCGCACCCCCCCCACCCTGGCAGCTGAAATAAGTGTCAAAGTTAATTTTATCACCCGATAGCGGCTCCAGCAACTTTGGTGAAATGGAAACCTGGCTTGTTTTCATGCAGCACCTTTTGTTTGTGAGGTGAGACGTCTGGAGGGGGGGTTGTATATTTCTGGTCAGATAAACCACGTTAATTTGTGACCTTGCCAAATTTTAATTCCAGTAAAATAGTTGTTTTTGACAAGCATGACAAAAATCTCAGAAGATGAATTCTTTGACATTTCTCCTCTTTGATGTTTTATCATGGAAAAGGAAAAGGGCATTCTGGGGGTGGATGGGGATGGGGGGGGGGGGGGGTGGGGGGGGGGGGTTATCCACAAAAGCAACTATGATTTATGGTATAAACAGAAATTCAAAAAAAAAAAGAAGAAGCCACCAATAGTAATTTATATCTAGGGAACAATCAATTTGACCATCATGAACTGGGGGTGGGAAAAAAAAAGAAAGAAAGATTACAACAAATCTTTGTCGCTGCGTGATCTGAACAATCGTCCCGGCAACAGCGCAGCGTCAGAATGAAAGGAGCCGTCACAGCTGAGGCCACAGTGCTGCCGTCGCACAGAATTTGGGGCTGCGTGATGGACAGATGAGATGGACCGGGCAGATATTAGGAGTGGGAGTAGGATATGACTGGGATGCAGATAAGGCTTGTCAGAGCAGGGGAGGGGAGGGTGGTGGTTTGAAGGGGGGTGGGGGTTCATATCCAGGGAGACTGGGCCAGCAGCAGTATGCAGGTGGTGGCTGGCTGGTGCTCCTCAGCTGGGCCCGCAGCCAGCTTGGCCCTGGGTGCCCTGCTTTGAATTCAGCCCTTTGTGTAGCCCCGGGGAGGTCAGACAAATTCACGTCTCATCATACAGCGAGATAGCAATGATACAGGGTAATGACTCAGCTGCAATTTCAGCCCCCCCCCCTCACCCGCCCCTACGAGAAATGTTCATCAAAACAGCTTATCGTGCAGCCCGGTCAGCTGATATAGATTTTGTTGTGAGTGAAATACATCATAAATTAACTTTGATTTCATTTGGAGGAAAATCGAACAACAGCAGGTTTTTCCATTAATGTTTTACCATGTTTTTATGTCTGTTTTATGTCTCTCTTTATGTGAAGCATGTAATTTCTTTGTTGTACAGCACTTTGAGCTGCATTTCATATATGAAAGGTGCTTTATTACTATTATTTCATTATTGTCTCATAAATTTTAAGTAATATACATTATATTAAAACAATGTATCTGCATGTTTATGTTGTGTGTAAAAAAGATATGGTACATTATATGTACATTGTATGATCATGTTTAAATCAATGTAATACTGTTCTGTTTAATCCATTGACTTGACAAATTATTTCTTCTAAAATCTGTTCTGAAAAGCTAAAAAGCCGTAAAATTATTTACTCTACTCTCTGATGTTCCCAAATGACACAGTAAACAGTTTAATTAGTGGAATGGTAATTTTCAGTGAAATATGCAGACATGCATATTAACCTGATTTTAGATGAAGATTCCTCCCATATCTGTATTAGACAACGATGTCTAAATCACTGCTAAACTTTCTTGGAAGCTTCTACAGTCGTGCAGCAGACACACGGTCGCTCAGGGCCTCGTTTTTTTTTTTTTTTTTTTGGTGGTGCGTGGATGGCCTGGGTGGCGGCCTACTTAGTCCCAGCCAGACTAGTGGACAGGCTCTAATGAGAAGCAGGAGCAGTGATGTGGGAGTGGGGACTGGCTCTAGGGAAGGGTCACATGAGGTTAACTATCAAAGATGAGTGCAAACCTATCCCTGTGGAAAAGACTCAGAAGAAAACATCACCCTGCACATGCTAAGCTCCCCAAACTGGGAGTTCCTCTGCTTAATTAATCCAAGACACAAGATCCTCCCCCCCAAGCAAAGATTTTTTGCTTCACTCTACAGAGAGGGAATGCTAACACACTGTAATGGTCATGGTCATTTAGCTTGTAGACAATTCAGGGCTGTGTTGTACATTTTGATTCAATTTGACTCAAAGGACGAATTTTAAATGGGCTACGTCAGTTATCATGAATTGATTAATTATCAATTGACCACAGTGGCTGTTTGCCTCTGGAATTCTTAGTTTTGTAGAAACAAACCAACAGAATAGCACACAAGATGTTTGTGTGTACTGAAGAGAAAGACTAAAGTATATCTATGGTTCACGGTAGAAAAAAAAAATGGAAGTCAATTTATTATTGGAGTTGGAAAGATTTGTGTGGGTACATTGAGAAACACCCAGTAAATCTTAGAAACCACATTGTGATAGACAGTTAAAACCCTCAGGAAAATGAAGACAGATGTGGAAGTCTAGAATTAGGTTTGACAATAACAGTGACAGCAATCAACTTGTCTAGTCGACTAATTTTTATGATGAAAAACTGTCTATATTATAGTGGCATATTGATTGAAACCAAGTTGGCCAAATCTGTAGATACTCAGGACTCCCACTTTCACAATCTGTATAGTTGTCTGAATCTGCAACAATTCTTTCAGATTTTAATCTTTAAAATCAACCAGAATTTATAAATCTACCACTGCAAGATTTTTTTTTTTTTTTTTTTACCGAATATAGCTGAGCCATTGTGTAAGTCTTTATTCTCAAAGACATTTACCACACTGTCAATGCAAAATGTTCATAAGCATCATCGAGGCTCCTGCAGTATTTTCTGAGCAATTAATGTGAGAAGTTAGAATATAGACAAGAATATATGCAATACACTGTCCACAGCCTCTAATCCTATCTTTGGCTCCTGCTATAATGATCACAATAAGAACGTTTCGTCACAGAAACACATTAGTTTCCCTCCACTTGTCCAGACAAGGCTTTGTCTGGTAATGGCCCTGTAATGGCGTTCAGGTCCTAGGGCCTAGGCTGTAAAGGCTGTAACGGCTGTAAAGGCTGTATTATCGAACAGCCACTTCTTGACTGACGATTTTACATGTCAGCTGAGGTCTGGAACCGTCCGCTCAACCAGCCGATTGAACTGGAGGCCGAAACTGATGAAAGGGAAAGTAAATACCTGGCGAGAGGACGAGACACATCAGTAGACCGGAGTCATTTTTAACACGCATGACTCCGTCAGTTTTCACCCTCTCCAACACGCTGACTTTCGGTTGCATTTGCCTCGGAGCGAACCAGGCACTTTGTTCAGGCATGCAGATTGCTCCTCACTGCATATCAAAGAAATACTGTGTAGCAGAGGACAGACAATGATCATTAACTAATTTGGTTTGTGTGATCACCGAGAAGGTAGATATTGTAGATGCCCTTGTCTAATTTTGCCACAGGCTGTAAAAAAAAAAAAAACAGAAACAGACGCAAACACATTTCAGGACGCATAGAGATCCAGAAACGCGAGTCCCTTTCTTCTTGTTCCTCTCAGATTAGCTGATTGTTTTAGACCGGGCCTCCTCCTGCTGAGATCATTTATTGTTTTAGGCTGAAGTCGTGCTGAATTTCCAGCTCGCAGACATCACCTACTAATCCGGTCTGAGCTGCGTGATGCCATTTGCTGGGAGGATCTTTGTCGTAAACACTAAAGATGGCTGGCACCTGTCTCCACAGATACCGCATAGCAGCCGAGCCCCTGTGTAGTTTGCATATTTATGTTTTAATTGCGTTGCAACCCGCATGGTCTATTAATGTTGTTCTGTTCCAATTGCCGGAGTGACACAAATATGCCATGTTCAGCCCCGGTGTGTATGCATTTACACACCGGGGCGAGAGAATCCAGAATGTTGTGCTATTGTGTGAAAAGGCGCGTTTAAATAAAACCTTTACGGCGCTACTGTATTCTCTTTATTTTCCCTTCAAAGCACTTAATTTGGACTTTGAGGATTCATGGCGTCGTACTTCTCTTGAATGACATTGAAGTGGTTTCATGTCTTCTGCATCATCCCAGACAGCTTGAACACAAACTTTTGGACCGAGAGGGTGGAACTCAACGCTCCCAAAGGCAAGTTGACAAGAAACGTCAAGAAGAGACATGCACCTTCAAAGGGCAAAGCCACAGGCAAAGGTTTGTGGGTAGGTTTCTGCTGTGCGCAATGGCAGCTCTGTCGGGGCTTGCTGCCTCCCCCTGAGCCTCCAGTTCCAAAACACCTGAAGAAGAAAATCAGAACATTCTGTCAATCCGGAGGTTGACACCATGGCTGCCTGACTCACGATCCCCCCCCCCGTCTCCGCGATCTACAAAAACAATGAAACCTTTTCACCGCCGTGTACGCGAGGACACGCGAATCCACAACTTAAGGCAATGATTTGACAGCTACAATAATCCCCTTCTTACTTTCTGTATTTTCTATCCAAGAGATACATGGGAAGATTAATGCAATTCTCAGATCTGTCTATTAAATGTAAAGCACTGCCAGATGATGGTTAGCTTAGCATGAGGATAGAAATAGCTAGCCCATCGCCTGAATTCTTAAAACCCTGTAATATTAAAAAAAAGATTTTTGTGCCTAATTTTACATAAATTAATTATATATTGTATTAATCGATGAGATTTATAGATGCAGGTGCATTAATTAAGTTACTCTTAGTCAGAGCCACTTCTCCCTCTTTTTTAGTTTTTATGCTAAACTAAGCTAACCGTCTGCTAGCTGTAGCCTTTTATTAACCGGACAGATATTTAAGGCTGTCAATCCTATTCTTCATGTAATGCTGCCTTCTATTTGTACTTTTTGCACCAAATCAGCTACATGAATAGTATTGTTTGACGTGTATATATGAAAATGCTGCTGTTGTTTTTGAAGTTTCTCATGTGATATGTGCAAATTACAGCTCATAACACGCTAACAGTCACTAACAATTGACTGTGGCCATGATTTTGTAAACGCTCACAAGACTGTGATTTCATTTCCCCAACCTTTCAAGGTTAATGAAAAGCAGTGTAATCTCATTTTATCTAAAAGAGAAGCACATATTAACAAAACATTGAACAATGTCTTTAAAACAAGCTCATTAAATCACACAGAGGTCGGACCAAACGTTCTGCTCTTTATAAAAGCGCCTGTTTCACACAGAAAGCTACAGTATGGGGGTATAACATGAGTTTGGCAACGCAAAGTATTTCACAACAGAGTTTTACTTATTCTATTTCAAGACCCCTCTCAGTGGTTAGCGCTCAACGCCACGGCGCTGGTCACGTCTCACTTGTCAGCAGAGGAAGTCAACAGAGGGCTTTCATTGAGGCGGGCACGGGCGAGTCCGATGACATGTATAAAGGTGGGGGTGAGGAACGCGTGAACTCAGATACCGCCATACCATCTTGGGAGTCGGCCAGCCGGTGCCCCGAGGAAGCCCAGGGCGAGGACTTCTGAGTTCCAGGAGCCTGTTCAGACGAACCGCGGCGCAGGTCCGACTGCAACCACGCAGGAGCTCTGAGAAACCCGAGCCGGCACGGAGCCACACATGCTGATACGCACAGCAGAAAGAGGCGCACCGGCTGGGGCGAGGGCTGAGCCGAGGCTGGGATTAGGCCAGATATTGCTCCTTTCACACACACAAAAAAATACACTACAGTACATGGCTGTGTTCTGCTCTGGTGGCTCCACTTAGCTGACTGACTGTGGTGGAATCAATATTTACTCATAACGGCCACATTGGGAGGTCATGACCTTTGGTCTTTGTGACTGGTTATAATCTTGAGTTAGAGCCCATAGATCGTGATCTACTGGGAACAAAACAAAATCCCCCTGAACAATTACAGAGGAGCGTTTTAATGATCATGCAACAACACGGCGATAAATCACAAACATCTCTGTTTGTTCACATTCACGATCAGTGAGTACCTGTTTGCATTCTTTTTGAATCTTGTAGCAATTGTTTGTCCACTTTTTCAGCCCATCAACCTGTTTTTTTTTTTCCCCACAGTGAGGCCCTTAAAGGTCACGCTGTCTTTATTACACCCAACATTTCATCTCCAAATCCATCTTCATTAAACAAGGACAATAGCCTTCCTTGCACTTTCAAGACTTAACCTCACCAGGCACAACAATATTGTAAAAGTGCAAATCTCCCTCCTGAAAATGGCCCCTCAGTTAATAATTAAGCCGTGACATTTGGGAGAGACACTGAAAAATCCATATGGTGAAATTTACTAACCTTTTGAAAAGCTGGGCGAGAGGTGTTTCTATGCAGTTTATTTGGGCTGTTTTAGTATTGATAGTAAAACTGTCAGAAACACACCAAAAACACAAAGGATGATTGCCTACTATTAACAGGAGCGGAGCATGAGGTTAATCAATGCCGTCAAAATCAAAGCTCCAGCTTTATCTCTGGGGGTCGACACAGATCTGCTGCTGACAAATGATATTCATATGTAAGATTATGGATTAATAATTGTCATGATGAACTGATAACGATGTTGGGCCGTGTTGCAATAAAATAGGTCACACGGGGGCACAGTATCAACGACCTCTGCCTTCTAAAAAAGTACTGATGAACAGGTTAGAACGGGTCATCCAAGAGGTCAAACGTGGCCCACTGGTCATTAGAGGATCTCAGTGCAATAGCGGCTCTCTAAGTAGCCAGCATGGCACTCAGCAGATTTATAGGTTTATAAAGATCTTTGGGAATTTAGTCAAATGCATTGATACATATATTTAAATTTATATTTAATGTTCTTTTAGAATGTCACTTTGGTTAATTTTACTTGTGTTTGAATGTGCTCTATGCATAAACTTTATCTATTTACTTACTTACTCTATAAGCAAATAAAAGCCATATAATATAACAGCCATCTTTTATACCTTGCCACATGAATGACAGAGGTCAAGCTCTACTTTCTGAGCAAATGTATATCTTATAAGTTAGTGATGGCCTCCAGAAAGCCAAGCAAAGGTCCTCTCATAGGCCTCATTAAGAGTATATAATAAATGGGGCATACATGACAGGAAGTGTGCCAAATGCTGAATTCCTAACAGTTTGGTTTAGCCTTCACCGGCTGTTGACTTTCAGATTTACTGTCCACGCTCAACCCCGAGTGCACACTGCCGGTGATTTATCAGCCTCACAGGTGAGTTCTGTCGAAAACATCCAGGCCTTAAATATACAGCTGAGGGCTCACCTTGTCCATCGCCTTATCCCACATCCAGAGGTAATGTTTGTCAGAGCTGCTGCGAACAGCAACTCAAAGTCCTGCCCGAGCCAGGAGTTTCCCCTCCACGTCCAAGTTTTTTTTTTCAGACGACAGAAAAAAAAAGGAGTTACTATGAATTCAAACTCTCAGCTGAAACCTGAAAAATTTATACGCAAACATGTTTTGGGAAGCGCAGTCGCACACATGAAAAGGGCAACCTTATTGACATGATTTGTAAATCGCATGAGTAACCTGAACTGCATTGCGTACTCTCTTCCAGCTCTTGTGGTTAATATGATTGCTGCCTTTATCTACCTCAGTGACAGATTTAATTCTCGGCTGCGGTTTGACAAATGCGCGTCCACACAACGTGCCGACGGACAAAAGTTTGCTTAGTCAGTGCTAGTGTCGTGTATTTGCCAGAAGGTAACTGAAGTCCAGGAATAATTGCAAACA
Source organism: Eupleurogrammus muticus (assembly GCA_036785175.1). Classification (NCBI taxonomy): domain Eukaryota; kingdom Metazoa; phylum Chordata; class Actinopteri; order Scombriformes; family Trichiuridae; genus Eupleurogrammus; species Eupleurogrammus muticus. Next base: position 10,976,316 of record JAYKQN010000005.1, read on the forward strand.
CACAGGTATCATTCAGCTGCGTATGTCATTCTATGGAAAAAAAAAAAAAAACTAATTATCAATCATATGAGTAAAAAACTGATTGATCTGTGTTGTCACTGCTCACATATTAAAGAGAACTGCTCTCTGCTAAAACTAAAGGGCAGAATGATGATTTGTGGAAAGTTTGAATGTTTGCATGAACTTTAATTTCCTTTGAGTACCATATAAAAAAAAACTCTCAAACCAAAGGACTGATCCATAAACAGAGGTTTTCCTTTTCCACATGTTTTGTTTTATTGTTCCTCAGCTACAAGATCACATCACGTATAATGTCAAAGTTCAATTCTCGTGGCAGACGGAGGTAGCGGATAATGTTTGCTGAAGCGCAGCAGTTATGCTGTAGCTTTAAGCAGGAAAAGATGAGCAATAATCAGAACGAAATACATAGTTTTGTCTTCATACTAGGAAAAATCTCATGTCATTAGCCGATTGCCGAGATGAAAATGGTGAAATTGTCCGGGGTGTCTGAGGCGGCAGCGAGAGCAGGACTTGGATTCCAACATCAAGGGAGAGGCTCCTGGAGGTTAGCAGCGCTGGCTTGTGTTAGACCTTAAGGTCATCATTCCTTTAGCTAATGCCCCTGGCATCACCTTCCTCCTTGACTTCAAACACCCTGGCTACATTCCTAGACCATGTACCAATAAGCACTAATAATGCAGAAAAATGAAAACCAAAACAGATGGGCTCCAATAGTGGTGGGGATTACGGAGCCCTATCCGGGGCTCTATCTGCACCCCTGGGCACCGAGAGGTGAATCCCACACCGTCTTTTTCTCAGCACGGGAACAGTGGTAGGAGGTGGAGGGAAAAAAAAGCAGTTGCAACAATATGTTAACACTTTAGAAAAAAATGTACAGAGAAGTTAAAATGGTGATTTCTTTAACGAATTGCACATTTGAAATGTGCTTCACTTGCGTTTTTCATTTACTAGAATTCCATATTATCAGCGGCACACATGCATCAGTCATCGATACGGGCCGTTCTTTATTCCGCGTTGCATCACTTCAGTGAAATGTTTTCCTTCTGCGGGATCGATAGTGTAAGACTACACCACTGTTGCTCCGTCTGTGCTGGACCTGTAGCATGCAAGCAGCGCCTCATACAGTGGCAGCAGTGTTTTTTTGTGCCGTTGACTGACACGATAAAGCGCCGCGCCGCTGTGAGGACATGTTTAGATGTTTGGCGGCGACCCCTCTCTCTGGTCAAAACCACAGCGTACTCTATCATTTGATTATGCGCGAGCCCTCAAGGCTCAAAGAATATGTGTCAGGCGCTGGTTAAATGTCTCCCATAACAATTAACCACACGCCATGGAAAATGCCCAATGAAAACAACCCCCCCCCCCAACACACACAAACACACACACACACACACACTCACACACACACACACACACACTCACACACACATAGGGGACCCGCTGTGAACTCCTGTGAACTTTGTGAAATCATGAGAAGAAATCTAGACTGTAAAGAAGCCACAATACGTCTGAGTGTCTTTGGCCGGGTAAAGCAACAATTAATTGGACTTGGTTTGGTGGATTTACAAAAAAAAAGAAAACAAATGATATCGGTCGTAAATGCAATGTCGATAAATGAAAATTAGGAATTTCAATGGCATGCCAATTTAAAAAAACAAAAAAAAAACGCGAAATAAATATAAAACAACTGCAGTTTCGATGTGGTTTCACTGAGTCACCAGTTGACCGGGTGAACACAATGAAGTGATTGTGGGATGTGCAGCCGCGTCTTTCTGCTACTGTCTTAGGTCTCGCCTCGCTTTTCATGGGGGGGTGGCCGCCGAGATTCTCGCTTCAAATTTTCCCCCCGAATAACAAATCGAGCTGCATGTGTTTTTCATAGGTGCGGGAGGAAGCAGGGGAAGGCTCCGCCGCTAAGAAAGAAAGCGAATCACAAACCTCTATTTGTGTCTCAGGTGGAAAATTTCAAGGATTTTTGGTTATCTAATGAAAATATTGTCACTAGACTCATTTCCTATGTGGTGCCAGAACGGCAGAAGAGTAAATGTGTGAACAGTTTACTGAAGGCCAGCTCTTAACTCTCGGTGAGTTTGTGTGTGCGTGTGGGTCTCTGGCTCGGGTTTCGGCTCCACTGTTTTTATATCGAGGCCACACTTACCTCAACCTCTTAGAGGCTCTGAGAGGCTTCTTTGGTCGATTCACGCCCAAGTGCCAGCGAACAAGCACTGACATCTATGTTGTATGCACCCGTCGCTTCCAGTGTGTGGCACATCTGTAGACAGCTAGGTCAAAATCAAGCAGCATGGAGAGGAGGATGCAGAGTGTGGAGGAGGTATGAAGGATCGATAAAAATTGCATTTATTTTTTATTATGCACCTAGAGCATTTTTTTTTCTTCGACCGGGCGACACACATTAGACAATTCAATTGAAACACGAAACACATGCTTCTCAATGACATTAAAATACATGGATTTGGTAGATATGACAGATTGCTTTGCAACAGGCAGTTTGGCAGCCCAGAAAACATGGATCCATGATTAAAGAGAGAAAAAAAAATGCTGTCAAACTGGTGAACTCTGAAGTTAGGGTGAAAATATTATTCAGTGTTTCCCACATATTCCGATGCTAAATGTGATGGTGGAATTTTTAAAAATGTAATGATTGTATTGATTTTAACATCTAATTATGACCTTATTATAAGAATATGACGCAATTTGCTGCTAACGACTGCTGCAGGCTATTGGAGTGGGGAACTGACTTATGCAGGGGTGGCATGAAGTACAAGCACATACACTAGGTAGATACACACACACACACACACACACACACGAGCATTCACATGTCTGAATCTCATTTACCATTTTTGTACCAAACATGTCTTACATTACTGTCTGAAAATTAATTTAACAGGTAAATAGACATATTATTTACAACAAAACCGGGAGTCACAATATAGATGAAATATATGAAAAATAAATATGAAATATATATATATATATATATATATATATAAATATAAGAAAAAAATATATATATAAGCCAACAGCTTTTTCACAACTATTTTTATATTTGCTAATTGGTATTTTATATCTATTTTATATATAGGTTTTATATGTAGGTTATTTTTTGGTTTTTTGTAATTTCACCATCAACTAATACCATAGGTCTGTAAAGCATTGCACAATCCATTTACATCATTTACATCCTTTAACTTTAAATATGTATTCTTTGACTGTAATTTGACTGTAATTTCCGGAAAAATAAAAGAATCTAAATGTACGTAAATATAAGTCTATCAGCTTTTGCAGAGATGTAGATGCACAAATTGAGGTTTGTTTCATTGGGTATAGTATATATTAAAAGGATATTCTGCCTATGTGTGACTGAGAGTACGGTTGGAACTGAGATATTTTAGATGTGTAGATACACTCTGATTTTGTCCACTTGGGGCAGTGAAAACAAGCTGTGAAAATGCTTGTCATTGCTTTTCAGGTTTATAAGCCAAACTTTAACTTACACATGCAGCATTGATGCAGGTTAGTATGTCACGTTTTCAGGGCGCCTTCTGTCCTCCTCTTGCCTGTGAGCTCACCTGGTCTGCCCTCAAAAAGAGACAGGTTCAACACCTATGCCGCGCGCCTGGTCTATGTTTACTGTAAATGTGAGCCTTTGTCACGTCTGTTTACTCAGACCTTCACATCGCTCGTGTTTCCTGATCGACTTGTTGCAGGTGGTTTTCTCATGTTCTCTCAGCGCAACGCATCTGCATGCGACGAGGAAGTTAAACGAGAAACTACTCCTGTTTGTCGGTTGGCTGGCCTCCCTTTGCATTCTCAAATGAATCTCGTCCAATCAGGTGCCAGACTGCGATTATGTCACAGCGTGCCGCTTCTGGGGAGTGATGATGAATTATAGTGTAACCTTGCCAACGAGTCCAACACCTGGCTGTCAGATTGAAGACATGATTGCGGAGATATATGTGCAGTATATATAATATGTATATAATCACACCGGCTCATGCTCTGAAGAAGACTTGACAATCTTCTCCTTTCTGCTCGGGAACGGCAGCCAAGCTCATTAAAACCGTGTCACTGGGTAACTCTATTGAGTCCTAGTACTGACAGACATCATGAATGTGCATCTGCGGGGTCACATGACTGCGCAGACGGTGCGTGGAAGCGTACCTGGCCGCGGCTGTCAGAGAGATGAAGGAGCAGCCAGGTGGATCTTGCAAGCAGCCGCCCGACAGGCCCCGGGGTGATGCGAGGTTTGTAGCCGCGCAGCTGTGTCGGTATGTCACCTGAACTTTTCCCCAGCCTCACCCTCGCTCACACCTCCATTCGCACACAGGCAAGTTCTGAAGCGTTTTTTTTAAACTTTGGATTAGGTCAAATTCAGTGGTGGCAAAACACCTTATCAAGGGGAAATTGACAGGATTTTAAGGGGTTTATACACTGCAAATAAAAAATAATAAAATAAATATTAAGAAGTGAAAATGTCTCTTTGGTATAATTAGTCCAATATTGAGGATTATTATCTTATTCTACTGGCAGATAATTTAACTTATTTCAGTTGTTTTTCTTGACGTTTATCTGAAAACAAAATCAAATTGACCCAACTCGGTAAAAGATAATTCTACTCAATACTGGACTAACTGTACCAAAAACAAGAAATTTTCACCTGTTAAGATTTCAGCTTTTGTAGTGTAGCTTCATGAGTCCGTAGCCTAGTTAGCCGAATGCTAATTTAAGCATGCTAACATACTCACAAGGACAACACTAATAGAAACTATAACATTGGCCGACTAAAAGCCAGCGAGTTAGCGTGGTAACAATGGCTAATTAGCACGAGGACAACACTAATAGAAACTATAACGTTTACCGTGTTCGCTGTCTAAAAACCAGCGAGTTAGCGTGCTAACTAACGGCTAATTAGCACGAAATACAAAATGCAGCCGAGGCTGATGAATCTGACATGAGCTTTGCCTGAAGCCGTTCATAAATCAGAACCAGAGGAAGCTCGAGGAAAAATGTCAGACAATCACCTCCACATTATTAGGATTAATCTTTTGGGGACCACGGACGCCTGAACACAATTTCAAGGAGATCCATCCAGCAGGAGCTAAATATGACGGTGTAATGACAATAGAATGCAGCACTGTTTGGGACTTGAGATGTCAGCATGTGAATGATCACTGAATGGCATTTATTTAATGTTATCAGGAGAAAGACATTGTTTATTCATCAAACCAGTCAACTTTGGTCAATTAGCAACTTTTACATTTTGAGAATGCACATATGACAAATTACAACAAAAAAGAAGGTTTATGGTCTGTACGAAATAAATAGCACATTGCTCATTTACAGCTTGGCTGAAGAAAAATGAAACAAAAAAAAGAAACAAAAGAAACAAAAGGGTTAATCTTCATATTAAAAAGGCATACAGATGAGTTGTGATGACCATGAACTCACTAATTGCTCAACAAAAAAAATGCTCTCCTTTTTAAATAAAGCTTTTTCAGTTTTAATATGTACCTTCAAGAGCCTGTTATAGTTAAATAAATAGAATGCTTTCCATTTTTAACATGCACATCCAATTTGCTTGGGGAACGTATTTACACTTCACTGATCCTACTTGACCACCAAATTCTCTGCCTCTTTTTTTTTGTCTTTTTCTTTTTCCTCTAAACAATTCTTTCTCACCACAAACTCTCATACATACACAAATGTACAGTCACTCTTGCAGACATGCTGCACCTATTTACTATTAACACAATATCTAAACCTATTGAAAGTGATCAAAAATGCTAACGGTGAACATGGGAGCCCATGTAGTGTAAAGAAGAAACAGTCCAAACACCACATCTTAACCAGGGGGTGGGGTGGTGGGGGGGCGCTTACAAAAAGTTTTAGTTTACAATTGATCATGCACTGTATAAATTCACTGTGTTATTTGGTTTTGAGAGAGTGTGTGTGTGTGTGTAATCAGTGGCTTCAGTTATCTACTTGTTTTCTTTAAGTGAACAAAGAAAAGAGTAATATTTCCTGTGACAGATATGCAATCCTACTGTATAACCGCTAACAATTCACAAATCATTTCCCCCCCCCGACAAAACTTCACTGTCCTACAAGTGGTTTTTACTATCTTTGAGTAAGCTTCCGCACGCAGCCAGGAGCTGCTGCTGCTGCAAACAGGTGTTTTCTTCTGTCGCGTGTCCGCGTTGGTGTGGGAACTCCTGGCCGCTGCGCTTTTTTAGGTTTGAGATGGGCAGTTTTTTTTTGTTATTTTTCTTCCTGTGCTGACGTCCTTCGCTCCGTCCCTTTCACGACGCAAAGTAAGAGTTCTGCATGGAGTAGAGGCGGTCGATGGGGTTCCCCACACGGGCCTGCATGGAGACTTCTGACGACGCCATGAAGCAGTCACTGAGGCTGGTTAAAGACGTGTCGCTGTCGATGTCGTGGAACGCGGAGTCGTTGCCTGCGGAGAGACGGGAGGCGTGAGACGGCAGAAGGAAAAAAAAACAAACAAAAAACAACAACAACGGAACAAGGCTACGCTCGGCGATGCAATCAACGCAATCTCGTATTTGAGATTTATAGTGGCGCTGGGAAATTATAATTACTAATAGTCACTTAGAGAAATTGCTGTTGTGTGTCATCACAATTGTGGGAACTGTTTTGTTGGGTATCATCATAGCTCACTTTTGCTGCCCACGCTGGGACAATTGTGGCCTATGAGGGAGCATGTAAACAAGGGGCATCCTCCTAAAAGATCTGGTTAATAGCGACTGTTTACGCCTTTCATAAAACCTCAACATGTTATTTCTCTGGAGGGAATAGTTAACTTTATTACACTCTGGATCTTAATGATAGTGTTGCACAAAATGGGGACAGTGTTTTGAGACATATCTTTTAATGCCTTGCCAATATTGTTCTTTTCCCCAAACCAAAGGAGAGTGATGAGACTGGGGATTTGGGTTCTTACTACTGAGAAGAACTAAATGGAGGCAAATTATAAGGAAGTTATGAACTTCAGGAAACGGTCCCTCTGGGGCTTGTTGAGGACATCACTCAGAAATGTGTTATTCCAGTTACATCCTGTGGACCAACAAATGATTGACCGCCTCTTCTCTCCCCTCTCCTCTGCCGCGTTAGTGTTTTAATTTCTTTGCTGTATCACACAGAAATCAGAGACCAGGGGTTGTTGTTTTCTCATTCTGATGCATTAGCTCACGCAGCCCTCCATCATTACTCGGGGCTGCGCTGGATCTCAGACTGTCCACACTGACCACATGTTTTTACCACCATTGGAAAACATTGTCAGTAACGAGGCATGTATCAAAAGACGAAGACCATATTAAACCGATTTTGAAAATGAACTTCAAAAAAAAAGGTTTGTGCTATGTCATGTGGGAGGAGAATCAGCGAGGTTGAACACACACTTCCACACACTGGGGGGCTATGAAGTTGATCAAGGGATGTGTGTGTGTGTTTTTTAGGGTAGGAGTGGGCGTCAAGTGTGTGTTTTTTTCCTTTTTTTTTTGGTAAAGTGTATGTGTAAGGGGGGGTAGGATGCTCACCATATGGGTTCATGTGGTCCCCGGGCATCTGTGGGGGGGTGAGCCCCTGCTGGAACGGGTCTGTGCTGTAGCCGTTCTGATCCATGGCGACCAGCTGCTGCTGCGGCGGCGCCAGCGGTGTGAAGGAGTTCATCATCCCCTCCATCCGGTTGGACATCACCTCTACACGGCGACAACGTCAAAACAAGGAAAACCGTTACAGGAAATCGATAGGACAAACCAGGAAAACATGAAGACGTGTGGACATGGTGCTTAGACGTACATGCGCTGAATTTGTCTGTTAATACTGATGAAGATAAAAGGAGGTGGGAGGCTGTGCGATAGCTGTGACTACTAAATACTTGAAGAGCCTGCGTGTCTCTGTTAGTATTTCCATGGAAACCTACAGTAGTCCTTCCTGAAGCACTAACTGGGGGGGACACGCAGCTCTGGTGGCTTCATGGCTGTGGCCCCCCACCCCTGCAGTGGCTTTATGAAACGACGTCCGCCTTTTATCCTGTTTGGCTCCCAAACATAATTACCTTTGCAGTTTCCACTGTTCATACAGATCTAAACTGTTATTCAGTGATTTTGTTGTGTATTTGGAAATGTTTTAATATTTTTATTGTGGGAAAACTCAAATTAGTTTGTCTACACTTCAGCAAGATTTTCAATGACATTGCATATTGGTATTGGATCATGTACATGTATAAAACCCTTGAAGGCTCAGAGGGCTGTTTTAACATTCATCTGCCCAAGAGGAAATGTCCAACGGATAATCATTTTAAATTATAAAGCTTCTGGGTGTTTTAGTGAGTGTGAAGAAATAATACGATCAATATCACTCAACTGGCAAAGCAGACACAAATTATTATTTAAAGCCTGAGTATTTTTTTATGCATCTCTTCAGAACGTGTGAATTTTCTTTAAGATTCAGAAAATCCATGAGAAATGCAAAAATGACTTAACAACTCTCCGTAAATTATCTTGGAGACAATTGCCCCCATTGTGTATGCACAGGACCGTACCTTGGCCAAGTCTCTGAGAATTCTGTTGTTCCTGTTGCTGCTGCTGTCTTCTTGCCAACTTCTTCATCTGAAACCAAGGAGTCAAAGTTGTGAGGAACTCCCAAAACTAACATGCGCTCTTTAATTTAAAAAGGATGCTCCTCGCCGTTCACCCTCGGGTGAACTGCATAAAATCTGTATCTGAGTGCACTTCATTGTCAAGTATCAAAGGTTTTTCGCGAGATAATAATCAGAAAAGAGGAGGGCGTAGACATTTAATGCAAGAGTGAGCTAGATTTGCAACTCCTTGCGCCATTTTTTTTTTTTTTTAACATTTGTGAAAGGAATGCAGCGATAAGTTTAACACACATAGTTGTGCTGATTTATTAGCCGGACTCTTTTTTTTTTTTTCTGATTATCCGAGATGGAACCAGGCTGTTGTGCGGCGGACACACAGACGGCTCATCCACAGAACGGCTGAGATAGCTGCTCTCACCTTGGCCCTCTGGTTCTGGAACCACACCTGAACCACCCGCACGCTGAGTCCTGTCTCTGCAGCCAGCGTCTCCCTCACCTGAAACCATCCAGAAAAAAAAAAATCAGCTCCAGCATCTTGCGGGAAAACAAAACACACTGGAGCAGCACACTGAAATACTTTGCCTTCCTTAACCTATCAACCGCATTTCCCAGTAGGCATGTTGCCTCTTTGATTCACTTTGATTCCAGCGAACGCTGAATGAATGCAGCGGCCTTTTTTTTTTTTTTTTCGGGACCTCTGGGTTATTGCCTCTTCAAAGCTGTGGACCTGTTTTGGGGCTATGGAGGCAGCTCTCCTATCTCAGTATGTCATTTTTGGTGCAGGCGGTCTGCGTTACACCAGTCTGCCTCAGCTAACATAGAACAGAATCCTGCTCGCCACTTCAAAGCCCAGCTCTGAGGTGGGGGGGAGATTTTTTTAATTTGAGAATTTTATTTGCGAAACTACTGCAGGGGCCCGTGGTCAACATTTAAAATCTCCATGTGTCCATTAGTGCAAATGCAGAACAGGGGATCTAAAAAAAAAAAGGGTTAAATAGATGAAGTAGCGTGATAAAACGTGAATGAAAATGTTCTCCTGAAGCTTCTGGACGTACCTTTCTGCACGGTTTTGAGGACACCTCAAAGGAAGCCTTGAAGGCCCGTCTCTGTTGGGTGGTCAGGATGGTGCGCGGTCTTTTGGGCCTCCTGGGGTCCTTCCCGTCGTCCCCCTTACCCTGGCCCCCGATGCCTTTCTCCGGCTTGATGTCCAACTCCTCATCGTCACTTTTCTCTGCAGAGAGAGAGAGAGAGTCATTTTTCTGTATCATCGGCATGAGGTGAACTGACTACACCCTTTTAGTCAGTGACAGTCTGCTGATAAATATATTTTCATTCTTTCCCCCCCTGTTCCCGGAGATTCACACACCACAAGTGCATAATCAAAGGAGACACATATGTTTTCAATACTTTATTATCAATTTGTTACAAAAAGGAAAAGTCCACATGTACGATTAGACTTACAGGTCTCTAGGACTTGTGCTCAGAGAGAATAATGAAATATACAAATTTGTCACTGAACTGGACACAGCGTCACTTGTAATTTATTGAACTCAGCTTTGTCTGATTTACACTAAATCCATCTCTGATAAGGACACTACATCAAGTGCAATGTGGGAAAAAAAAAGGCAACGCGAGTGCACACGGAGAACGCTTCTCCTGTGACACAGCAAGAAAATGCAATTCTTGCTTGTACGGCTCAGATATAGATGACTCCATTTCCACTGTCAGGGGCAGGATATTACACTTTTGGGTAGTAAAATTGGTGTGATTTTTATGCATCTTTCCCACAGCATGCCATTAAAACTAAATAATAACCTGCTTTTATTAGATGATGAGATCATGTTAGTTTATTTATTTATTTTTTTGATGAATTCAGTTGTTCAGTTCACAAACACCAACAGTATTAGTTTATGTTATAATCAAGAATTTTTGAACTTCACAGGGAAAACTTGAGAATATCTTTTTGTGCCACACAGTTATACATGTTTTGTTAAGTCTGAACCACTAATAATGACTAAGTAAATTATAAATACTTCACTGTAATTTATTAGTAGTAATTTAATCAGTAGTAAGATATGTCCTGGATTCCAACGTCACCTGCCACAAAGCCACAAATGAAAATCACTGATTATCCTTCTCTATTAGAACAAACCAGAACCAGCAGTGCTGTTAATGAATCCTGCTGGCTTTCAGGGGTCTAGTGGCTTCAAGGAGAAGCACAAACGAAGGCTCGGTGTCTCCTGTCATCTGGATCTGATATGTATCTACATTTCTCCGCCGGAAAAAAAACCCTACATTTCATCCGCCGCATGCCTGGGGTTAACCTCTGTTCATGTCGGCATTCTCTCCATCTTGACAATTCGGAGACGTGCAACAAAAGGCATGCCTCTCTGCGAGATGCACCGGGACGCGGGCTGAACGCGGAAGAAGCCGAGCAAATATTCCCACAAGTTGACAAAAGTTGACACAGGCACAGATGTATTTGACAAATTCCCCCCTCGCTTTTGTGCATGTTTAAATGTGAGCCAGATGGTAGTGAACAGTGAGGCTTGGCGAGATGCCTCATTGTGTGCGGAGGCTATAGGCGAGGAACACTCGAGCTGATAAGAGCGGCGGCCCAGGCTTTTCTTGCAGAAAGGCCCCAAATCCCTCTGTCACTCACCATGATACAGTGATTTAATTCTTTCCAGCACCGGAGTCTGCCCACGCATGCAGAGCCATTAATACAGGGTGGCTCGGCTTCGTCCTGTTTCCACTTCCTACTGTATCATAAACCCACGCCCCCCTGCTCGAATGAGAATGCTAAAAACCCAAGTCGGTTAAAAAGCTGTGGATATAGTCGTGTTAGAAAGTTGTTACCGCTTGCAAGAGCTCTGAAAAAACCTCAGATGTGACGCTGAACATTCCAGAAATTGGTTTAAGGGGGCGAGTGATTTGTTTTCTTTATTTTCTTTTTAATATCACCAATCTAACTAGATTGGGTCAGGACGTTTATGTTGGCTACCAGCGTGATGGAGCGGCGCATACAGAATACAACACCCCGGTGCCATGTGATGGTCGCACCACGGTGCCGTTCTCACCCGCCCGCGAGAGAGGGTGCAGAGCGCTCACCTGAGTCTGAGTCATCGGGGCTGACTGAGCTGAGTAAGTCCTTCTCCCGCTCGTAGTCGATCTTGCAGAGCAGCTGACCCTCCTTCAGGACAAACTCGTCGCCTTTCCGCAGCTGGCGGTCGCACACGCAGCAGCAGAAGCAGTTGAGGTGGTAGACGCACTCCAGGGCGCGCATCACGAACTCCGTGGGGGCGATCTTCTCCATGCAGCCGCTGCACTTGGTGGCGAACAACCTGCGTTTGAAAAAAAAAGGCAGAAAAAAAGTGTTGTTTGACTTGTGTCGTTAAAGGGCGTTGCTGTGCTTTTCTACAGCAAGGTGCATGGCTTTATTTTGTGTCCCACAGCCCCGGCTTCAGTCCATTTTTTTTTTTTTTTTGATTAAGAGTCAACTTGGCTGGCTGATCCTGTGGGCAGCCAAGGAGGTGACTCTTTTGGCAGGAGCTCATCTGTTAAAATTTCTAGGGTGGGCCCGGCCCCCGCGTCATTCCAAGTGAGCTCACTCATGGGCACCCAAATCCCCCGCCACCCCTCCCAAGCTACCACCACCACCCACACCACACAGAGGCTGAACCACGCTCTAGTGCAGCGATCACCAAACCCCGATGACCCCCATCAAGCTGCTGATTTACATGCCCCCCCCCCTCATATCCACAATATTCTCTATGCATCAGATACCACATCAGAGCCTCATGAGTCATGGCCGACCACCGGGCTGCCCCCCGCTACAGCCATATCTCATCTGACTGCATAATATCATGCCTGTGTGGCGCAACACTGCCTCTATCACCATTTCCCAGACAACACCTCCATCTTCTTTTATACCCTTTTCAGGAAGATGTTTGCATTGTTTTATTGGTGACTGAGAGGCATTTAATTTGTTCTCCGTTGTTCACAAGAAGCCACATTAAATGGAGCAAGGAGGCAGGGAGTGTGGTTGATCTTGTCCAGCCGTAAAGCTGGATTTATTAGCGGCCTCTTTGTTTGCCCTGGTCTGGAAGACAGCTGGCAACCGCCTATCTATTTGTGGTGAACATCTATTTCATTGTGCAAGGCAGGGAGGCAGCGAGAGGGAGCAATTGACATCATCCACCGGTTTCGGGACAGGGATGAGCGATAGTGATGAATATAATGTGTAAATATGAGAGGAGGAAAACCAAAGGGTGGTTTTGTTATGGTAATGCTGTTATAGGTGATGATTGAGCACTGATACGGGGCACGCGTGTGTTTGTGTGTGTGTGTGTGTGTGTGTTCACACGTGCAGGTGCACGCGTACGCGCTGCAGAGCAGCTGTATGCGCGCTACAACACCAGATAGCGCGTGTTTTCTGCTGTTGTCTGTGCGGACGCTTGGGAAAATAATTGCTCATCAGAGCAGCATCAGCAAAGCGTAATTTTTTATTATCCTAATTACATCAGAAAAATTGATAGCTTATTTTACTAGTTTCATGATAGAGTCCATCCATTATGATCCAAATCACGAGCTGTATCTGTCACAGCGAACCGTTAAACCGTAGCATCCTATTTTCCCGCAGCGGCAAAACAACGGAGATACCAAAACTGGCTCTCGCAGGGTTCATAAAAGCCTTTAATCTTTCATTTATTACAATAAGTTAAGAAGATTATTATTCAACTATGGAAAAACCTCAAGGATAATCCCATGAAAAAGAAATGTTGGCGTGTTTCTCAAACAAGCAAGCATGATTCTCATTCAAGTGACCTGCCAACCTGGATCTGTCTTCTAAACAAACCACCACGTTCGGTCACTGGAAAACAAAAAAAGCAGGAGGGGGAAAAAAAGAGCAACAGTATTAAGAGAAGAAAAAATCACTTTTTTTTTTTAAAAATAAGTCATGTTGAGTCAACTCATGCCAGTAAAGATAAACGGAATATTCAGGGACTTGTTGCACGATTTTAGAAGGATTAGTGTGTTAGCATGTCGGAATCAGGGAGAAGAGGTGATGAATCTGTCAAGACAAGTTCCCAGCTCCAACTCTAATGTTTAGCTAATGATTGCCGGCTTAGGCTAAGAAAGAGAGAGCGAAAAAAAAAAAAAAAGTTGAGGAAATGACTTGTTAGCACGGTTTTTGATACGTCCAGGACTCCGCATTCACCTACAACCGCTCTCTCAAATCTTCTCATCTAGATGAAAACATTCTCATTCAGCCCTCGTCCCTTTCTTCTTTTTCTTCGGCCGGCCTAATCTTGTAAGCCATTATTTTTCTATTTCCCCTCTCTGTCACTTTGCATTATTTTTGCCGCTGTAATTCCTATTCGTCCCTTCTGGAATCTTCCTGTCCTGCTTTGTCCCCGGGTCTAATCCGGACTTTCTGCCTGTTTTCAGCTCCTGGTCCCCATTCTCAGCGGGGTTCAGATGGAATAGCCATGCATGACGCCCCTTCTATGGCAACCACACCTCCACAGGAAGGCAACGGCGACTTTTCGGATGGGCAGAGAAGGCCTTTGAGAAGCTGGCAGCAGAAGTAAATCCTTCTCTAAGGAACAAGGAGAATTAGCAGGGAGCAGTGGACTAGGGATTTAACCCTACCCCTTTCCTTTGAAAGGCACAGTCGGTCCCACTCCTGCGGCTAGCCACAATCAAACAGAGGAGGAGTGGGGAGGTGGCAGCGGGGAGAGGAGAACACAAACTCCCTGAATGACACAAGCAGTGGATTGTGGAGGAGCCTAATCCCACTTTAATACCTTTCCAAGTTCAGCTGCTAAAGAATGCTCTTTAAAACAACACCACTGTGTGAGCAGTGAAGGTTGACCAGGGGGAGGCACGCCATTCAACCTCCCCGACATTACCTGATTAGTGGTTTGAAGAACGGGCCGACGGGCCGGCGTGCCAACGGGAATGATGATTTTATATATACAGATAAAAAACAAAACAAAAAAGAAACAGCAACAACATATCGACGTTAGCAGAAAGGCTATCATTCAATATCTCCTAGGATATTAGAGATATCAAAGAGACGTCGAGGCGTGACGGGAATCAGATTTAAAGTGATTTAGGTGATCGTTTACCGTGTTCTGCCTCTACTTGATCCCACTGACCCATCGCGCTAAGGCTTTTTTCCACCTAAAATCCACTTTCTGGGACCACTTGTGTAACATGACTCCCACTGTCACAGAGAGAGAGAGAGGGGGGGGGGGGACCACCGACTCTTGCTTTGCTTTCCTCCTCCTCCCACACCTGAGCGCACAGATCAACGGGATGAGACCCTCCCCGTGTGGATCAATGCCCGCGTTTCAAGCAAAGAAGAGGACTGTCAATATTTACCCACCAACCCCCCCCAACACACACACACGCACACACACATGCACACACACATGCACACACGCACGCACCAACACCAGAACCGGACTCGTAAATGAAAAAAAAAAAGAAAAGAAAAAGAGCCCATCTCAGCATATAGCTCCTTTCTCCCGGAGGAATCATTACATCCCTCTTTTTAATGTCCACATGCCACACACCTGTAATCCCTCGTCTGCTCTTCCTTACGTTATCTACGCTTTTGTCTTCTTCTCCCTGACAGATTATCGCACTGTCGAGACCTGTGGGGGCTACAGGATGCAAAAAAAAAAAAAGAGAGAGCAAAAAAGACGAGAGCTACACACACACACACACACGCATACACACAAAAAAAGAGCATTATGGGCAAAGCCAACAGGGACCAGCAGTTATTTTGTACGATGAACACTTCAGCTGAGCCAAGTGCAGCTGAGAGACCTCGGCCACGCCGCTGCTGCCCCCCCCCCACCACCATCCGCCACCCCCCCACCTTTTCCAGGCACTTTGGAGAACTATGCTCTCTCCCTTTGAACAGATTATAGGCAACTTAAAGTGTGACAACATCTTAAGCTCTCACCACATGTTGCCAATGATTTCCCTTCTACAGACATTACGTTTAATGCTTCTGCCGCAGTGATAAGCATCAGGAAGACTGCATGGGATAAAAGACACCCAGAACAAAAAGAGACAAGGGGAAGGGGGGGGGGTTGGGGCGGAGAGAGTATGGAGCTGCTTATGGCGCTTTTATAATCATGCTACATTTAGCAACACGTGCAACTGTCTTCACCTACTCCCCTTTCGCCGTTGAACAACACTGGGAGAAAATACCATAACAATTAAGGGAAGAATAGCCGGGGCTATTATGTCAGCGCATCCCTTCAAACACAGAGAGGATTATCCCGGCAGCAGCTGTAAGCTATTACTTTGAAGATGGGCTCTCATGTTTTTTTGGGCAGGAAACCTGTGGCCATGCCAATCATGCCGAGGTGAGAGATGATGCCTGCGAGGCAGGTCAGCCCGTGGCCGGGGGGGCGGGGGCCCTCCGGAGGGGGAGGTGGGGGGGGGCAGGATGGAGCGTGCCGGGCGATCGCTCAGTCCTGCACACTCCATATTTCCTGATATACATCTCAGATCAGCCTTCCCGTTACCCGTTTAGCAACGCCGACCCGGTGTATGACAGCAGCGAGTTAGCATAGCTTAGCATAAAGCCAGAGGGATGGTATCAGGATTCTCACTCACTAATGATCCCGTCTGTTTAATCTGTTCCAAATATGAACGGCAACTAGTGGATTCACACGTGTGATGCACAAAAACCTTTATATACTTTTTCCTTTTAAACAAAATGCATTCAAACGTGTGATTTTCGCCTGTATTCAAAGAAATAAGCTCATTCTTGTTCAAACTTTCAAGGTGGGATCCTGTTCTGTTTGTTGTCTGGAAAGACAACAAACAGAACTGTCTGAATGAGGCAGCCGAGGCCTTCGAACTTTTTCGCAAGACACGCCTTATGTGAAAATTGCTTCTTTGCAATAGTATCAGGAGTTCTGGCTAAAAGGAGGGGAACATTTGATGCCCAGATGTTTTCCCTACACACGGTGGAACGAAGGCAAACCTTTTTCAACTAGGTCTCAACATCTTGCAAAAAGACTCTGTTATGCATGGTGCTGTTGTCCTGTGGACGCGGCAGGCCCTAAAAATAGCGATCCGTGTTCAGCTAATACAAGTATCTGATTGTTTGCAAATGGTAAAAGCCGATTTCAAAAGGAAAGTTCTATGAGAACACAACGGGTCCGCATGTGTAAATAAAAGCAGTGGTGGCATATCCTGATACAGGAGGTTGAACCGGCAGGAATAGTACTGAACAAATATAAAAAAAAAAAACGTGGTAGCGATAATACTGTCTGCATAAATGATCTTGGTAGCTGACCTTGTTTCATAGTATCAGCATTTCTCTTTGGAGCATAGATTCATGGAGAGTAATAAAGCCAAATAAAAAGTGCCATCCTTCTGCTCCCAAGGGCCAGCTCCAGTCAGCTCTAAAAGCTGCTTAATCACCATCCCGTGCTTACTACATTAGCATAATAATGGCCTTTAAATTGAGGCTCTTTGTTTTTTAATTAAACTCCCAGCAGGTAAAAGTAAAACACATTAACGGGAGATGTGTACACCGCTAATGGCCCAAAGGTGCCTTCTTCATCACGCCGCTCTGGCCACAGGGTTTGAGCCTGTTCCCCCACACTGGAGCACGGCGTGCGGCTCACCGGGGGGTGCAGGGTGGTGGTGGGGGAGCGAGACGAGCTGATTCCACTCGGCATAATAGCGGAGACGTGTCGGACGTGTTGGTGTGTGCATATGCATATGCACCTGCACCTCCATCTCAGAGGGAGCGTGAATTAGTAATAGCTGCAGAACAGGACTAGACTGACTCTGGAGAAAAGAAAAAAGAAAGAAGACACAGTTAGTCTGGAGTGGATCTTCTATCCTACAGAGACCGCTTTTGTGAAAATAAATATGGCCGCTTTATTTGTATGGGAGCATGAGCTCCTATGCGCAGGAATGTGCGACTCCTCGGTGACGAGTCCCCGGCCAGACACAGGCGTCCCAGGCATATCTGCGCTGTAGAAAGGCTGCGATGCACAGCTGCACAAAGAAATCCTAACCCGATAAGTCGTTATTCAAATGATCTCATTCCAGGGGCTGTGTGTTTCAGAGATTACCCAACACATGGGGAACCTTAACCGACGGGAAAACACGTGCTCGTATCGGGTCCGTTCTGCTTTGAATATGTCGGGTGTGTTGCCGGAGGTTTGGGAGGCGCTGTAACCGATATAAGGAGGAAGTGGATACGGTTACGGCGACGCATGACGCCACGTACAGTCGCTACGCTGTGTGTCCTCGCAGAGCCCCAAAAAAGCAACAGCGGCATGCCGAGAATTGTCTTGCAGCATCAAGTGATCCACGGCTTCTCCTTCACGTGTATCTGCTAATGAGTCCACAGGAAAATGGCCTCCCCTCTCTCTCTCTCTCTCTCTGCATGGATATAATCCTCCTCCTCAGCCACACAGGTAGAACAAAGCGCACGGAGTGAAAAGGACAGTGTATTGGGCAGCAGAGGAGGCTGCTAAGTACACATCTAAATACATGAATAAGCAGGCAGGCACACACGATGCTGTTTGGACAGCTGGTGTTCCCGAGTATGTAAAATGAGTGCAACATCGCATTTAGGCTCAGTTTTTAGAGCTCAGAGCAAACAATATGGTCGCACCGGCTGCATCAGCGAGGAAATAATGACTGTAAAACTGTATGTTTTTTTTTTTGTTTTGCTTTTCTACCCCTTCCCCCCTTTCCGTTTTGGCCCTTTTCCCTGCATATTTTTTACCTGTTCTGAAAGCAGACTTCATCCTTAGACAAATAAAGTGGGAGGCCGCGAATTACAAGGATGTTATAAACCGCTCGGCTCTGCCTTTTGTCACTTTGGGAACGCGTCGGTTACTGTACGGGAGACGTGGCGTGTTTACAGCGAGGACCCAACAGAGACGTCGGCATAGGCTCCCCAGCTGTTAAATCATCTGCGCTCGTTTCATATATATAATTTTAATGGTTCCGTCAGTGGGGGTGTGTTTGCGTGCCCGCCCCCCCCCCCCCCCGTTTCCAGGCTGATCTACGTGAGATGGAGCGGAGCCCGGTGTTTGAGGGCTTGGCCCGTTCTTAGACGAGCCACCGGTGACTTGATTGCTGCTTCTGAAAGAGCCGCGAGAGCCGAGAGAGTGATGGCTACAATAAGCGTAATGGCTCTCACATGTTACAGAGCTACGGCT
Organism: Eupleurogrammus muticus; assembly: GCA_036785175.1. Lineage (NCBI taxonomy): Eukaryota > Metazoa > Chordata > Actinopteri > Scombriformes > Trichiuridae > Eupleurogrammus > Eupleurogrammus muticus. The sequence continues at coordinate 10,995,201 of JAYKQN010000005.1, forward strand.
GACTATAACTGCCCACAGATACTCGAGGTGCATTTTTAAAGGCGTCTAATGAGAGCGACGGTAAGGTGGAAACTCAGGTGTAGTCACAAAAGCTCATATCGCTTCAAGAGAAATGAAAACAATTATGATCTCATGTCCAGTCACTGTAAAAACATTTCCTTCTCAAAGACGAGATTAAATCATGAAGTGAAAAAACACCGGACTAACGCTAAGATACTTTACTTTCTTTATTGTGAAAAAATAAATGGACTCATCTTACAGATTCAGCGCTGGAATGGTTAAAAAACAACATTTGGATTGGAGGGCTTTATAATTACTATTGACCCAGAGGTTCTGGGTCTAAGAAATAAAACAAACAGTAATATGAGGTGTTCTAAAGCACAACTCTGCAAATATGCAAAGACAGGGTCTGGTGGAGAGCATCACGCTTTGGCTTCTTTTCTCCGCTCCTAATCTGTGGGCCTACACAATATTAAGACGGCTTTGGAGCCACTTGTGACCCAGCTGTGCACTAATGAAAAATTCCACAGCTCTGTGCAGAGGCCAATGGAGCTTGACCCCTTTCCACCCTGAACCAAGCAATGTCCATCTTGAGGAGTTTACCAGGGCTGAGAGATACTCCATTAATAGGTAGCAATGGAGAAAGAGACAATCTGTGAGGGGCTGAAAAAAAGCCCATGTGTGCTTCCCCCTCTTTTCTCCTCCTCCGATCTTTAGTATATTGGTGCGGCGTAAAGTGTTTGCCCAGGTTTTAATGGGCAGAGATGATCTGGAGATCATTGTGGTGGAGGCTGCTTGTATGAGGCTGCTCTGTTTACTTAACAAAGATTCAGTCTAAGCCCGAAATTAGTTGTGGAGGGGGGGGGGGGGGGAGACCAGGGGGTGGAGAGAATGTGAGGCAACAAGGAATTAGACGTTCACAAGATCCGGATCCGTCTGTTTGCGATCCCGCCGCCCCTTGATTCTCTGCCTCTGTGTCTCAACCCAGACAAAAAGCCGCCTCTATAGAAGGAAGATATCAAAAGAGCAACAGCCATGGCAACGTCTGCTGGCTGCAGCGGGATATACGATATAACGTACACCGTGTTAACCGCTCACATGAGTCAACAAGCAACACTAGTCTTTATCAGGATGTATATATTTTGGTGTCGTCTAGCTTTCCTCTTTTTTTTCCCCTCGGCATTTATTTATCCAATCTAAAACATAATTCAAAGAACCCCCCCCAGATCAGCCACCCACTCATCTCCTGTAGATGCGAAACATTCAGCCCCAGATAACATCTACAATATGGAAATAGAAATGAACGGAAGAGGAAAAGAGGTGGAAAGGAATATAAACAGAAACTACAATTTCATGGGTGCAGATTGGACAAAATGGACATCGTCGAACATACAAGCAAGATTTTTTTTTCAGAAGCTGAACCAAGGACTGTGGCAAGATTCTTTAATTGAACAGGATCAATAATTAGGGTTTTGCCAGAGGTCACATAATAGTCAGATGTGAAAAAAAGTCTCTGAAATTAGTGCATGGTGAGTCCATCTATAAGATCCACGGAGGGAATGAACTACAGCTGAACACGGGGTGGGAGGGCAGGCGTGAGAGAAAATGAAAAAAAAAAGGCAAAGCAAATGAAAAATAAACATTGTTATTGAAAAAGACAGGATGCTTTAAGACCCGGGGGCCAGGGATTAACATTCAGATTAGCATCCAAATAATTTATTTGAATTTCTGATTAGCAATCCTCTTCAAAGCGCTAAATCCCAAGATTAGCAGGTGTTATGCTAAAAAGCTGTGTTTTTTTTTTTTTTTTTGTCAGGACGTAGCTACACTAGCCAAACAAATATGTCTTTGAGTGTGAAGGCCTGGCATGGATGTATGGCTGTAACCATGGTGACTGCATGGTAGTTAGGAGCCTTGGAGAGGGGTGCAGTGTTGGAATGTGTCAAACAGACAGAGGGGCGCACACACACCGCAGAGCAAACCAAAAACCTGCTGCTTCACTAAAGACCATCAGCGACATTATTGAGACCACCTACAAATTCCAGGGATCCCGAAGGGTCGTGAGGGGAAAGAAAAGGCAATTTTGCATCATCATTATTCTTTTTTTTTTTTTTTTTATACATATTGGTTTGATTTAATAGATCCAACGGGGTCAAACATAAAAGTGATGAATTTATATCGGAAGAATGGGACAAACGTTGTAAAGCCGCCACTCAAGAATCATGCTGTGTTCACCAAAATGCCAAAGTGCTAAACATTTAATTGTCAGCATTTCAAAAGGAGGTAGAAAAGCTTTAATAAATAAATAGCAGGACTTCTCTGGGAAGCTACAGATGTAATATATATTTATATAATTCATATTATTTAATATGAACTAATATGGTGTTCACACAGATTCATAGGCTTATCATTGTTATATATTTGAAATATGTTGCATAAAACATCAGTCAGTCATCTATGACATACACATTCCTCAGGAGGTGCAAGCAGCCCTTAAAGAACAATAAATGAACTGTCTGCCTTTTCTTATGCATGCTCAAACCTGAGTTGTGTATGTGCCTATTTGTGTGTTTTAATCTTGAAAGGGAAATTCTCTTGCCACCGTAGCAGCTAATGTTACTGTGAAACTATTTTGTTCATGTCTTAAAGTATTCGAGCATGCATTTTGCCCCGGGAGGTCTGGCAGAGATACTCGTCTGATGCCCTTACTGCTCTCTCTCGCTAACTTTTGCTCTGTCTTTCCCACACACACACGCACGCACGCACACACACACACACACACACACACACACACACACACACACACACACACACACACCACACCGAGCATTTCTCTGTCATGTGGTTGACAGAGTGTAAAATCTCATCTCTCCAGCTGGAAGGGAACAGGTTCAACAAAATTCCCTTTTCTCCACGTGGAGCCTTCGAGGCACAGAATGGAATGGCAGAAGCATGGCACGGCACGTCAGGTCTCTCCACAAACCCAACTGACGGCGTGTCTGTGAGGGCCCTGCGGTGCTCAGCTCGAGTCAACACAGCCGTCTGACCGCGGCCCGCACGCTGACTGCATTATGACCCCTAACAGAGCACTGGCAGGGTTTGTTCTCCCCCTTTGCTTGAGCCGAGGACTCAATAAATTGAGCATTGTATTGTAGCCACACACACACACACACACACATAGATACAGGTGCCTCCGCCTGGATGATTTATACATATGAGGGCGGTTAAACGGCTTTGATATGAATCCTCAAGAGAGCGTGATGCGGCAGCAGCTGTAGCTGTGCATATTTGACTGCGAACGAGGACAATCTCTCCCTCCGCTCATTGTGCGTGCCGATTTTGGCCGATATGGATCCTTATTTGTCTTCCGGAGGCGGCAACAATATCCCCCGCTGCAGTGACACCCCGCGTTCAGCCCTCTCGGCGAGGCGGAAAAAGCTTTGCATTCAGCCGCCAATTTTACACTCTCTTTAGGTCCAGGGGTGTCCTTTGTGTGCCGGGGAGCGGCCCATTCTCTCTGGCTGTCTGATAAAAGCAGCTGTTTCTATAACGCTGTGGCAGCACTTTATGCTGCCGAATGATAAATGAAGGGGAAGGAGGGCAGAGCTGCAGCTGAAACACACACACACACGGAGAAACAATGGCATAGGACGATCCATGCGTGACGTGGATATTCTGTTTTTCTCCCATTGCCTACCCACACACACACACACACACACAAACACACACTTTTCTCTCTCTGCAGGGTTACATATGAGAGCATTTTGAAGCATGGGGGGAGGAGGGGCGGCGGGGGGGTTGACACGTCCCACCAGTCCCGGTGCAGACCCAGGGGAACCAGAGGTTGTGGTGGTCGCTGTCCCACCGGGATCTGCCGCTCCTCTGCCCCCAGGGCAGTCATCTTCCTTTCCGCCACCGACCTAATGACAGAGCCCCGAGGCCTTATCACCCCCCCCCCCCTCCCCTCCCCTCCCGCCCCCCCCAAAAAGCTTCACGGTCCTCTCTCCCTCCGTTGTCCAAACCCAGGTGCCTGTCAGAGGGGTGTCTATTGCGTGACTGGTGTGGCCGTCCACATAAAGGGCCCCCCGCCCCCTCACCGCCCACCCTCCCGCCGTGCCCCCGCCGCACCTCCCATAGCCCCGGGCTCAGCCTTTCATTTTGAAGTGGCGCGGGCCAGCTCCGCCGCAGCCCGGGCCACTCGGCCTGCAGCCTGCTCCATTGTTTGGCCTCAGAGAAAGACTATTATTTCAACTCAATTTACTGTGAGTAAACACTGAGTGATAAGGCCCCCTGTCCTATCCCTCACACACACGCTCCTCTGATCCCGCTCTCCCTGACCGTGGGCTGTAATATACACTGCCAACAAATCACTGCTCGCAGACCATTGCCATCACCGGCTTTAGAATGGAGCTTACTAATTCACTTTCCAACACAGATCACAGGACAGGCCTCATGTGTTCCAGAATATGGCTCCGCCACCCGAGCGGCATTTAAAGGGCTTGTGGCCCTATGGTGGATTATGTGGTGATAAATTTTACGCAACGGCGTATCGCATCTTCATCTTCTTCGCTCCACTTTGTTGCTAAACCTGCGCTAATCAGATGTTAATATTCAAAAGTGTAAAACGGTGCCCTCAAACAGTCCACTGTAATGAAGGATCATAATCATTTTTTTGGCATTGGCGATATCAATGAATGGCTCGTTGGCTCGGATGCACTCAGAATAATCACGATGGGAGCTTTTTGTGTTTTTTCCGAGACAATGGACGCAGTGTGACTGGTGACTCACAGCTGCAGGAATGACACGGCGAGGCCAAGTGTGTAGTGAACGGTATTAGGACTAACATGTAGCCAAAGAACAGGACATGACTGCGGTAAAATTCTTCAGATAATGTGTCAGCCAAATAGTGATGCTAGGGTGATTTATCAGGATGTAGAGCCTTTTTTTTTCACAAAAAAAATAATAATAATAAAAATAAAATAACGTAAGCCTGAACACAGTTCTGCTTTTCAATGTTTTACCACAGAAAAACCCACAATCGCTTTTCTGTGTGAGGAACTGTTCTATGTCTTAATTGTAGGGAATTATCAGCCGGCTTTAAATAGCAGTCATTTGCACTGTCTCCGCCTTATGTGGCTAATAACATTATTTGGAGCCTACTTTATCTTAGGCAGAAAGAGGCTGACACTGTAGCACAAACTAATGTGATAAAAGCTTAGCATATCACGGCTTGATTTGCAGATTTTAAAGGTAAGTGTTTATGACAAGGTAATAATGCCTCATGCAAAAGGCTGCTCTATAAATTGGTTAGTTAGGGCATGATGGATGAGGGGGAGCCTAACCTTATTTCCAATAGAGCCTCTTGATTTCTAGAGCTGAGGATAATGAATTTGATTTAATTAGACCATCCCTCATCTAATTAAGAGTGGGAGAAATCTGACCCTGTGCGTAGTCTTAAAACAGGCAATGCTCACAACCATTTTGGACATATCTCCACGAAGGCTTCAAATTGGTCGTTTTGAAAGAACTGTTAAGTGTCTGGAAATTCGCCATTTATCTAACCCATCCTTCATGAAATAAGTGAGGAAAAACTTAATCAATTAAAAAAATATATTATTTTGTGAAATGAAAAAAAAACAAACCACCAGCCCCATTAAGAACAGAGTTGAGAAAATGGGACTAGGGATTAGACAACAGCTATAAAGGTCCAATTAAAGTAGTGATTCATCATCAGATTATTAATGAAGCTTGTGAGGGTCCTCTGCTGTATTGGTAATGGGCTGGTTGGCCTATCTGCTCATAAACCCTCTGGGTAGACCTGCTCCTTACACCGCTGAGGTAATCTCTTTAAAGGCCAAGGAGATCCAGAGCGCCGAGCCCCCAAAGGCGCCGGCGTTGCTCCCGCCTCCTGCTTCTCTGTGCTTCACCTCACATAATGAGAGTTGCTTGACAACTCTCATTATGGCTCCAACTTTTCTAGGTTCACCTTGGAGAAAAAAAAAAAAAAAAACTCTCTCAACTTGATCATTCTGACAGCCCTGGGTGTTGTATTTGTCATGCTCTGACTAACTGGACGTGCTCGCGAAGAGCCGGGGATCTGAGGAGAAAATGATGTGAATTGTCTTCGTGCAGATCCAGATATCCGAAGCCGGCTCTACATTCGCTTCGGGCTCCGATGATGCCCGTAGGTGTGGGTGTGTAAAATATCTCAAATTGGCCATTACCACTGCTACTTATCATTGACAGACCATCTCAGAGTGGCCTTCGTAAGCTTAAGAATCAACCCAGAATACACAACCCATAGATGCTTAGGTAGCAACACACTGCAGATCCAATTACCTGTAATACACACTTCAGTTTATCTCACTCCCAGTCATTATAGTAATTGCCGACATATTATCAGGGTACCTGCTTGAGAAGTGTGTATGTTTCTCTTTGTCTCCTAATAGGGCCCAAAGGGAGTGTTGTTTTGTATGTAACCCTCTGCAGGCTGTGCCGGAATGGGCTTTAGAACCATTTTCCTAAATAGAAGCATGCAGGAGCGTGGAGCGTTTCACCATTATGCACCAAACACAAACGTATCTGTCACGACATGGTGAGGGCTAGAATCAGGAGATTAATTATGTGATTGTAGAAAAAGGAGTCATAGTGGTCCCTTATTACATTACCTTGGCCTCCAGAGGAACCCAATTGACTTTAGAGGCACACGGCTCCTTCATAGCGAGCGATCTACACTCATGGGTGGACTTTACCATTAGGCGTTGTAGGCGTTGTAGGAAAGTGTCTGAGCCCCCCAACTAAAAGGGGCCCAAATCAGCTATAGATGCATTATGATGTTTAGATATGAAACATATAAAATGCTGTTACTAACTCATCGTAACCCTGAAATTTAATAGAAAAGGGCACCTCCGGATTCACAAGTCGATAGATACACAGACATACACAAACAGTGAAATAGAGTTATCATGAGTGCATTTAAAAAAAATAATAATCATAAAAAAAAGAGTAAATGCTAAACGGTCCAGAGATGACTGTGCAAAGTGTGACAAAAATGGAGGAGCTTCTGTTTTGTTGAAGGAAATGTGAATTCAGTGAACATCTTTTAGGACTCATGGCATCAAATATTTACAGCTTTGATTTATAAATGGTTCATGAAGCAGGAGGAAATAGTCTTCAGTCACTCAACGTAATGAGTTAAAATGCAACAGAAGATTGACTGAATATGGAATAACTTAAGTCATCTCTGCCGTCTTGTAAATTGAAGGTTAATCAATTGTGTAAACATTTAGAATGCATTTTATTACGAAGAAATGAGGGGAGAAATTTGTTGGAGTTTACTATTTATGCATTCATTTTTACAGGCGTTTTATATTTTCTCCAGCCCACCTGAGATCAAATTGAATTTGGCCTATTAAAGAAACTGAGTTTGACTCCCCTGGCTTAAATAATGTGAGCACTGACATGTTTCCACCCAAAGGTAATCATGAAAATATAAGGACAACAATACATTCAATGGAGAAAGAGAGCGAGCGAGAGAGTAACCTACAGTATACGAAAACTGCTTTCAGGACAGAGGGAGAGAGGGAGACAATGTGCAGCAACAGCATTCAGATCCTTAAAGCCACATTTTTTTACTTGTGTCATATAAGTTGCACTGTGTTACATGTATTATTATCACAGACGTTTTGCTCTAAGAAGCATTTGAACACTAACATCAATTTCATGTTTATAATGATGCATCATTTTGATGCTTGATTTTATCACTTTATATATTTTGGATCAAAACTCCTAATCTGTAACTGCAGTGGGGTATCATTATAAATTAACAAAAAGTATACAGTAATATTCAAGTAGCCTAAAGTAAAAGTGGCATATCTCACTACCTGAATAAATATTTTTTTCATTTGTTGGTTCATGTCAGAAAAACAGCAAAAAAAGTCTTGTGTATATAGTATGTATTTATCAGCTATAGAAATCCTCATATTCATAAATAACATATAGCAAAGCTCAAGTGTGATGTCTATAGTTGTGAGGTACTTTACTTTGATATTTTAATTTTATTGCAATTACATACTTCTACTCTATCTGTCATGCTACAACACGTGTCATTTTGTTACAGATTTAGATTTTACACACAAATAATATGATCAATAGAGAATATATTATGTTTTAAGCTAATAATTCGATCTTCGAATAATATGAATGCATGCCTTTTACCTGTAAATGTGTAATTGTGGTATTAGTACTTTAAAGTCTTAAATACTACTTATATCAACATTCTCAATTAGAGAAAGGCTGGGAATAAAGCGAGGAGGGTCCATGAGCTTGCCCAAGGCCTCCAAATCATGAGGACAGTAGCAACTATTAACAGTGCATTCTAAGCAGCGTTTATGGCAGCACTGCTGCGCTGCAATTCCTGCAGGTCACAATCAAGCTGCTGAGGTTAAAAGTGTCATTTTGTGGTGATTTGGGAGTTAGATTTGGGAGTCATTCTAGCACAGAACTAATGCAAAGAGCTAATGTGAATTAGGAATAATTGACCATCTAAATCCTCCACATTATAACCACGCAGAACGTCTCTCTCTCTCAACACACGGAGATTTAGTTTCCCACTGTTATTAAGCTCAGAAACAACAAATTCCTGGAAAACCATGAATAATCATAGTGAATTTAAATCCAAGTGAAGTGAATGAAGAGTGCGTTGCTTCCAACCACCAACATTCCTCTTAAGATCACAGATATTAAGAAGAAATCATACTCCAGCAGCAGAGAACCTCGAGCTGCAACCATGTGAGTGTAGTTAGGGCTGCATGTAACCATTATCTTGTTAGAGATGACATCTGCTGATTATTTTCTTCTTAATCAATTTATCTTTTGATCCATAAAACATTATAAGACACAAAAACAATGTCCATCACAACATCCTTGGGCTGTAGGAGACTTCATTAAATGTCTCATATTGTCAGCACTCTAATAGAAGCAGAGTTGATCTGCAACGAATAATCGATTAGTGATTCGTTTTTAACGTATTTTTTAAGAAAGAAAATGTCCATATTTTGCTATTCATAGTTTTCTATAATATTATAACCGATGATTTTTGGGTTGTGAACCCAAAAACTATTGATTTCAGGCTTCCATTCTATGAGCCTAACAACTAGTTTAATTTAGTTAACTAAGATTAACCATTGCAATATTCAATAAATTTATAAAATATCAAAATATTTGCCAACAGCACTTTATCTATGAATTTTGCTAGAAAAAAAAACAACAGTTGAAGATTCAATTTCTGTTCATTATTTGATAACCACCTAATTACAATTTTTTTTGTAATCTTTCCCAGTTTGTGCAAAGGCTCCCGTTGCATCCTTCGTCAAGTATTTAATGAGCAGACGGAGCGGATCGCAGCCCTGAAACTGTCACCGGCCACAAAGGGAGAGCTCGAAGGCCAACGGAGCCTCGCGTCATTTAAATCACGTCCATGCAAGTGAGGTGCACTCGTGACACTGGCCGCTCTTCGGAGAGCCATATGTGCAGGTGCGGAACAAACCGAGGCTGGGAAATGTCTCATCCATAGGGACGTTCACAGGCAATAATGCGCGATATGAGAGACAGACAGCTAGATTGAATAGAGAGACAGCTAGACAGGCAGAGATCAAGTCCAATCCCGCTCTCGTCAGCTGGCTGCATGTTCACAGGTCAGGCTTAGCTAATCTAATTCCTGGGATTTGCCACAAAAAAAAAAAAAGACAAGTGCCACTCAGGAGAAGTGGCAGGGAGAAAGAGGGAATCGGGAAGTGGATGTGGAGAGGGGTGGTGGTGGTGGTGGTGGTGGTGGTGGTGGTTGGCTTGAATAATTATGAATCAGGGAGCTTAACCTTCTGGGGAGTTAATTTGAAGAGCACTGGGGATAGGGGAGTGGGACTCTTTATTTCCCTGGGGTGCCCCTAATGCCATTGTGAGGGAATGGAGAGATCAGGACACACAGCAATATCGTGTCTGTTAGCCGCCATATGACGAGCTGACCTCAGAGGCTCACGCTCACAATCACACCTGCCGTCATCAGGGCTAATTTGTTAAACACATCAATAGCGCTCCGCTGGCCTTTTCTCTGCCACGCTGAACCATTGATTCAGCCGCCACGCTGAGTGACAACACCCCCCACCCCCACCCCGCACCCCCACCCACCCTGTTCCCACTCCACCAACAGACACATTAAATCACTTACAATCTCACACATGCACTGTCCTTTTTTGTTTTTGCAAGAAACATTCAAAAAGTTAGAAGATAGAGAAAGAAAAGCTACATAAATATAGTATCGTATATTGTATTTACACATGTAACCTTTGTTTTTTTGGCCTCTACCAGCAGGGAGAGACGCAGACTGAAGGACAGTCAGGAGACAAAGAGGGGATAGAGACCGAGGGTTCGATAAATCACAGCATGCAAAGAAATGATACTTGTGCAGCCCCTGGCTCTGTGAGTGGCGTGAGCTGGAATTATTTTATTTGAAGCAGAGGGAGGGAGGGAGGGGGGGGGGGCTAGGCTCTCTCTCCGGGAGAGTCTCCTCGTCATGTTTGCAGCATGGAAGGCTACGGGATACGGCGGCTAGCTGCTGGCTAGCTGCTGGCTGACTGAGCGGCTGGCTGGCAGAGAGACCCTGTGGTGGTGCGGCGGCGGCGGCGGCGGCCAATGGCAGCACAGGCCTATCCACATCTGGATACAGTTTGCTGGGAGCGCAGCTCTGACTCTGCCAAGGGGGAATCTCAGGCCTTTGATTCCTACTCCCATGGTCCGCTCTAATTGTCATCCCTCATTATTTAGTCAAAGGTGGACGGATGAATCATAAACTATTACAGAGAAATGACATCTCCCGCTCGGAGAGGGATCCTCCTCGTTCTCGCTCCCCCTCTCATCCCGGCTGATAAGGGCGATGAATTTTATGCGCGGCTGGAGTGCAAACATCTCTCATCTCCGCTCGCATCATTAAGATTTGGCCGAGAGCGCTTGTGTTCTGAAAAACCACAAGTGATGGGCGAGACGGGAGGGGGGGGGGGGGCGAGAGTTGACTTGATGACAGTCCGCAATTAGAGGAGCGATATTTGCTGTCAGAGACGTCTATGCAAAACAAGAGGCCGCGTTCAAGCCGGGGCCTTAACAGTAGCAATTGCAGGGATTACTGCAAACACAAGCAGCATGTTGTTCTGCTCTGTATAAAGCACATATGGTGAAACTGCACAGGGCTTCACGGGGACCATTCTGAAGTCTGAAATAAGATTCTGAGATACTAATAATTTATGGCTAATAGAGACAGAACACATTAAACTTAATGTGTACGGAGCATCTTCAGAGGGTTTTTAATCATTTCCACATTGTCCGTACTGTAAATATTCTCCTAACAAGAGGGTTGTACGTTTTATTGTTTATCTAAACTCCATACTCAACATGTTCAGCAACTTTAAAGTTCTGTTTTTATTTAAACCTCTCATTCACGTCACCGTAGCGTACTCGTGGCAAAAAAAAAAAAATCCATTTAGAAACAAATCGAGTAAATAAGATGTTTTATTGTTGTCATTTTCGCCTGCAAATTCACCACCAGGCCGAGGCGCAGCCGCGATGATTTAATGATATTACATTCGCATAACGCTGCAATTAGTGGTTACTGTCATCACGGCAGCGGCGGAGTCTCGCCAATAATCAGTCGCGCGATGACAGCTATGTGTCTGTGCACAGCACCGGGCCAAGTGGGAACAAGTTTTCTGTTGATCTGAAGTAGATCACACAGGCTGTGCTACCTTTGATATTTCCTCCATTTGTTTTGGAAACCAAATGGTGCGTGAATGCGTCCTGTGCGTGACGTGTGCCCCGTCCGCTGCCCCATGAAGTGGAATGCGTGTTCCGCTTCCTATGACACACGACATCCTGTCTGTCGCTCAGTCAGTACAGATCATTGTTTTATCAATATATATATATATATATATATATATAATTTTTTTTAACCTGAAACTGAGAGGAAGTTGTGTTGATCTTTCCAGCGCTTTCACAGGCCTCCTCTATCCCTGCTTCCTCAACCAAATCCGAGTTTCGGTGACATGTGCTACGTTACTGTACATTTTGCCGCGGTACTGAATGGTTTAGGATGAGAGAGATGCGTATCGGTTCCTTCTCTCTTCCAATGCTTTGACTCTTCCTTTTATAGCGGCCATCATTCACTCATCACCGGCTAGATGAGCCCCCCCCCACCAACCCACCCACCCAATGTTAAGCCTACCATCAGATTAAGCTGTCTCTGATTTCAGCTCTAATTGTGCGCGTCCACTTAAGAAGCTGACAGCCTGGTGAATGAGGAGGCTCGCAGGCCTCCGCGGCACGACACTCATCCATCACGGCCTAACCGATTGCATCCCTCTGAAGGCTCAACACGCTAACACCATTAGCTCTACTGCTGGGCATCTAACTAGCACATCACTCACACGGCTACATGCTAACAGCATTACAGCTAATGCTGCCCCTCTAACTAACACATCCGTCATAGGGGCGAGAAAATCCTACGGCTCCACTGGAACACGCGGAGCCGCGGCGTCTCGCGGAGACAATCACCTGCGTTATTTTGCCTCCGTTGCTTCTGTTGCTCGGCCGCTAATACGCTCATTTGTCTCTGAAGATGCCCGGATGCCACTGAAAGAAAGTTGTTTGGCTTTCTGTTTCCCTCGCCACCACGAGCGATCTGCAGTACGCGCGCCTCAGTGAAGGGAGCCATTCAAATCCGATTATGATTTCATATTTCACAAAGACAGTACACCACTAGGATGATTTTTAATTAGAACCAGAATCAGTAAAAGGAATGGGGCATGGAGACAATAAAATGAGGAATGCATTCATCCATGGGATGATTCTCTAGCTTTATTTAAGATCTGTGCCAATGTGCTAACAGCATTAATGAAGTTATAAAGAATTATGAGGGGAAATCAAATTTGCCTCGCCACTTGAGCGCCACTAAAATGCCAAACAATAAACTACCAGATTGCAAATTAGATCAGTAAAAATATCAAACACATTGCGGTGCAGGAAAATCCATAATTGCATTTAGTGCCTAGCCTCTCCTGGGGGAAGAGACACTAAAGATCATCAGCAGGCTACACGGGAGCTGCGATTGACAGAGCGGTAAAAATCGACAGGCTAACTAAATAAACACTCCAGGCTCCATTAAATATTCAACGGCTGAGATTTGACAGTCTAGCGTGCCTGCCTCTCCCCGTCGCCTCCGTTGGCTTCCTCTCTGCAGCACATCTTCCTCTCCGCCCGCCCGCTCCTCCTCCTCCTCCTCCTCCCCCCTCCCCCCTCCCCTGTGACTCCTGACAGCAATAAATGATGCGGTGCCTGAGGGCGCTGCTCCAGTGGGAGACCTGGGAGGATAGAGCAGGGGAGCAAAAGAAATAAAGGGGAGACAGCCTATGACCATTGGCCATTAACCAATGACTGAGACAGGGCCCTATGACATCCGCTGACACCCCCACCCCTCAACACCCCCTTATTCTCTCAGGCAGACTCTCTCACACACACACACACACACAGATACCACCGGGTTACAAACCTGATGCACCATAGCTCCTCTCTCCCCCTTTTGTTTATGTTCTAATACCACAAACACAGCTGAGCCAGAATGCTCTGTAGTGGGCACACAGCCGGTAGATCGACGGTTTCCCCGTTTCAGCCCGCAGACTCAGTCATAATCAGGTAGTTTCTCAGGTAGCATGTTCGAGACAAATCTCGCACCTAGAAGGAGGTGAAGAACGCCTCCGCTCGTGTGCCATCCAAACTCCTGCAGCCGCCTGACGGGATCATATGCATTCATCTGCCGCCGCGCGCCGAGCGCGGTTATGCAAATGAGAGATGACAGTGTTATTGTGCGAGGAATATCAATGGAGTAATTACTGTTCCATGTCGGGCCATTGGCCCTCCGCTGCCGCGCCCAGCCGGCGCGCTTCATTTCTCAGCCGCCCTCTCGGGGGAGAGATGAGCGGCGTGCTCTGGAGAGCAGAGCTAATAATGGCAGCTCGGATACAGGCAAGGCTTAGACGAGCCCCGGGGTCCTGAGCCGCAGCCTGCTAAACGTTGCTGGGAGTCTCAGGAGAGCCTCCCAGCAAAGATGAAATGATTAAAAAAAAAAAAAAAAAGAAACAGCAGAGCTGACTGACAAGCTGACTGGCCACCTATAAGTCTTTGTGGGGTCACGGCACCGGTGCTCGCTTTGATGCTGGGCGACCTTTTTTTGGACACAAGCTCGCTTTGAGGGTGAAGGAGTAGAAACCTAAAAAAAAAATTTTTTTAGTAATTTTGGCCCATGAGAAAAAAAATGTTCCAGGTAACTAACCAGGAAATATGTACCACACACACACTGAAACACAATAACCAAGAGGATTGAATGGATTTATAAATCAGAAAAGGTCACACAGATGAGTAAATACCGAATCGTGTTGTAAGCGTTTAGCCTCCAAGACACTGTTCGCGAGATCTCAATGATCTGGTCTGGCTTCTTTTTTTTTATTTTGCTTTCTGACTCCTTGTGTTTTTTTGGCAGCCGTCCAGCGAGCGAACTCCTTGGGCGTGTAGGTGTCATTAAATTATAAACGCTAAGATTCGGTCCTGTGCTGAAACAAAAGCGCTCCTCCAGAGGTGTGAACGGCGGCGGCTGCCTGTAACTTGTCAACTTCATCATCTTTTACATGCGATACGTTGTCTAATAAATTAAAAAAAAAAAAATGGTAGGAGGCTCGTAGCCTCTCACCTGATGGGGGAGAAGGCAGCGTGAAGAGGAACTTCAAAGAACGACGGCTGGTACAAGCCCTGGAGCTGTGAATTAACATACCAGGCAGGAGGAATGCTTCTCCCACACACCTTAGCCAAGCAGCAACCTAATCACTTTTCTTCTTTAAAAAAAAAAAAAAACACACACCTCCTTAATTTTCTAGTTGTCCAGAATCCACTTCAGGTTTTGCATACTAAAGATACTAAATGTTTTTTTTTTTTTTGGGAGGGGGTGGGGGGTCTTTTTAAGTTAAACTAATACCACATTTACAGCCTGAGCACTTGAATATGACGTTTTTAATCTAAATGTCAGATAAAGTCCGTGCCTCCTAATATCTGTGTCACGATCAGGGCGTTCCAAGACAGACAATGGATGAGTAAGGAGGTTCATGTGCTGCACTTGTACCTTCACACCATTCATTTCCAGGTCAGGTGCACCTCTCGCCGTGTCCCGACACCTCATACATCATGCAGGAGAGGAACAACTTATCTCTATACTTATCTGCGCGGTAATAATTCCCACTTAAAGCTGCAGCCTCTAGTAAATGGCCGGACAGGACGGGAATCACAGGCCCGGGTGGTACACCACTCCCACTCCTACAGGATTGATGGGGGCGGATGCAAGCATAGAAAATACCATATAAAACCTCCCCCGGAAAAACGATACGAACATCCAATGTAACCCAAAGAGAAACAAATATGTGACTTAACGTCCTTCAAGTGCAAATAAAAGCTTTGAGGTGAGGTGGGGGCGGCAGTGTCTGAACGCAGCCGGCTCAAACAGTCAACTCAATCAGCTGTTTGCGGTGGACGAGCACCAGAGAGCCGGAGAGCCACACACAAACCTCCCCAAATACTTTCCCTGGTACGGACGGAGGGTTGCTGAGCCTTCCAAAAGCCCAGAAATTTCGCCGAGAACTGAAACAGTCAAACACAATTTTCATCCAATCAGTGTCTCGTTTCAATCCTGGACGAGACGGAGAAAATAACACAACAGCAATATAAAGCGCCAAAAAAAGATCTCCTGTATATTTGTGGTGTGAAATCTCCTGCTTCCCTCCCTCTGGCCTTCGCTCCTATTGTTCTATTTCTTTATACTTTACTGGCCTGTTTTTTTTTCTGTGTGTGTGTGTGTGTGTGTGTGTGTGTAGTTGCATGGAGACTGTTTTTCACAGCAATAAAGACCAGCATGACAGAAATCTCCTTCTCACCGACATGGTTTCTCGATGCCATAAATCGGAATGGATGACGAACTGTCTCTTTTGTTTATTATTCCTGTTTCTTTGCTTAAGGTTTCTTTCCACGTCGCTTTGATCCTGCTAACCTTATGGATCTCCACCATAAACACTTACCTTTTGAAGACATTTTAATCGCCCCCGAGGCTCGATGCCAGGCATGTGCGCGGAAGTGGAGCACCAGATAAACTCGCCAGTTACTAGTAAGGGCGAAGAGGACGGGAGACGAGAATGTTCTAAACCCCTCCTTGGTTCTGAACTATAGATGCGTCATGGACATGTATGCTTTGATCACTTATTGTGCCTAAACACGTCAGTACCTTACTATTTTTAATGAAAACAGAAAACTAGACATCACCCATCCTGATGTTTTACATTGCAAATTACAGCTCTAGTAAATCTTTTTTTTTTCTATTTCTAGCATATAGGATTGGAGCTGATGTTGATTGGAATTAATGATGTATCAAATTCTGTGCAATGAAATAATACATATATATTCTGTAAAATTTGTTATTAACTCTACATCAAGTATATTAAAATAGGTAAATTAGGTTTAAATGTGGACCTATTTCAGTAAAAATCATAATGATGACAACTAGCGAACCATCATCAACTATTGGTAAATTAAATTGACCTAATTTTGTCTTAATGCAACTTTCCTGCCTCAAAAGTTGGTTGCTACACTTACTAGAGGCCAGATTCACAAACTTCGCCGTGTTTGGTCAATGGTAGTTTAAGGCAGAGCTTATGGAGTTGTTTCAAACCCAGCAGCATTGTCTAATGATGGGTACCAGAACCAAGTGTTTGGATTGGAGGTTCCCAGGTGAAGGGACAGGATTAGCCAGCATCAAAAAGTACGGCATGCGAGGCCTTTGCTCCGCTACTTTGCTACTAAACTTCACCGACTTACTGAAACAAATCCAAAGTTACAGCATGCAGAATTAAACAGTGGCTCCTAATGTGTGTGGAGGTTCTCAGCATCCAGGTGATCTTTCTAGATGACGTTCCTAGTTTGTTGAAGACCTCCCCTCCTGGAGGTGTCTCCTTCTGTGTTGATGTGACGGTGGAGGGGCCACGGAAGGCCAGAGTTAAATAAGACAACATATAATGCTTTTCTGGAAACTCTTCCCAGGAAAATGAAAACTCGTTCACACCTGGAGGGAGTGCGTGACGCCTACTCCCTGACCACTCCCCAGTTTCAGGGGTGTGGTCATGGTTGTGGTTGTTTTCACACTTTGAGCTTTCAAATTCCCCTGCACTTCCTGGATGGGAGTTGAAACACGGCTCCGGACATTATTTTATTTTTGTAAAATTTCAGCCGTGTAAGGGAGTTGAGCTTTGTTAACCATTGACACCGATGTTTTTATGTAGCATCAGGGGAGGGGTCGGGCTAGTAACCCCTCTATGTCAATAAACCACCATTCAGCCCTGCCCACAGAGATCCTGAACAGAAAAAAAGTGGTGCAAAACAGTCCAATGCTCCAACTGCACGATTCAGCATTACACAGTCCTCAGTCCTCGCAAACAAATCTCAAAATGTTCTTCTTACGATGCGTTCATGTGACGATTTTCAATAAATTCACACAAACCCCTGCATGTCTGAGTGTACATGCAAAGACACAAACCACCCCGTGAACACTCAATCGTTGCCAGCGATGTTTCTGTGAGCAGGAGACCACAGGAATTGTTTATCACTGCGGATCACAGTGACTAATCAGAAGCAGGCCGTTTCTTCTTGAACCTGCACGAGGTCGAGATGTTTCCTCATCCCACACTGAGACACGAACGTGCCATGGCATGACCTGCCCCCCCCCACACCCCACACACACACACCCCCACCCCAACATCAAATCCAAAGGGCCACTCTATGATGTTCTGCTATCCCAGTGAGACGAAAAACATCCATGCTGTGGGGTGGCACCATGTGGGCAAACCGTGCCTTAGTCAAGACAAATGTTCCCTTTCGTTCTGGTTTATTTATCCCACCCTTAATCTTAACAATTAGCAGATAATGCATATTCTTTCCACTCCTTTTTTTTTTAGCCATTAGTTCATGCATATATCAAAGACGCAAACGAATAATTATGCTTAAAAAAAAAAAAAAAATCTAGCAGCTACAGTAGAAAGAAGTAAATGAAATGTGATTGCTAGGCAAAGTAAGAGTTTCCATTAGCATTTGCCAAAGAACCATTAAATGTTATGGGCACATCAAGGCTCACAGAGCATGTTGGTCAGCACAGTGGGAGTATGACATCTTACACTGTGCAGGGCCTCTTTCTGGACCACGCGGACAGCTTCAAAAGAACTTTACCATCAGGAAAAAAAAAAAACGTCTGCAGGCCTAAAACCGCACGGCAAAAAGCAACGAGATAAATACTAAACCGAGATGCCCTTGGGAAGAGCGCGAACACTCGATTTATTATAGCTAGTTACACAGCGTGCCTTTGATATAAACAACAAACAAGCCCATCATAATATCCAGACGCAGCCAAAGCTGTTGACGGAGAGAAACAGGCCGACTTCTACAGAAAAACAATGACGCAGAGCCGAGGTGCCGTGATAGGCGTGATGGAGCCCTGTTGCCCAGGAGGGACGTTTCGGAGCCACTCGAACGCTTGTCGGTGCGGTTTATTGCCTCCTTGAAATATCTATATAAAAGAGGAAACATTTCGAGCAAAATAAAAAAAAAGAAAAAGAAGAAAACTGTGTAAGAGCTGGGGGTGTAAATCTCTTTTAATGCCGCTGATCTGTGTGCGTTAGTGCCGCTTCCAGAAACCGCTCGCCGCTCCTCCTTCCTCCAGTTCCCTAATTGCGCGTCGTCTAGGAGAAACGGCTACCTCTTCACTTCTCAAATATTGCAAGCTATAAGCGCTTTTTCAAAGTTATAACTGCAGGGGCTGCGTCTGCCAAGAGTCTGTCGCTTGTACTTAGTGCCCCCCCCCCCAACCCACCCGCTCTTTATTTCTGTGGCTGTTGGTTTAGAGGAGCCATGTCACACAGCCAAAGTTGTGACATACAGAGGCATGCTGCTGCAGTACAAACCCGGCGATACCGCAAGAGCATCTTACAGGGGATTGTGATGGCTACGAGAGTTCCTCGAGAAATACTCATTTTGACGGAGGAGCACACATTGTTTTCTTTTCCTGCGTGTTTTCTCCGCCACGAGGATGGATTCCGACACGAGTCCTAAAAGCCCTCCGTCTCTCCCCTCAGGTTAGGTTAGTTCCTGGTGGGATGTTTTTGTGCAGAGGGGCCACCTCTCTTTCTTATCTTCCTGTCATCTCTGTGGGACGGCAGGGCACGACTCCTACACTGGCTCCAGAACCGCAGGCTTCCCCCTGGACACCGAAACCGCCGCTCCACACTAGATATACTCTTTGAGAGGGTGGTTGATTAGGGTGTGTCAGAGCTTATTAGAGCCAGAATGTGTGGAAAAAAAAAAAAAAAAAAACGTAGCAGGGTGAAACAGTATAAGAAAAATGTTTTTTTAATGGGTTGTTTCACTCGTACTGCAGCAAGTGCCAGTACGAGTACGGTTTACCACATGAGGCGGTTTCAGGCGGACAGAAAAATACAGACAATCACATGAAAGTATGCGAAGGTTAATTTGGTGTTTTCGTGATCGACAGCTTACCTAACAATATTTGAACGTTGGAAACCGCAACCGACTGAAATTTGGATTTTAAAGGGAAAAAAAAAAAAAATTCAAACAACCATTCGCGGCCATTACTTTTAAGTTAGGAAGTCATTCCTTTGTGTACATAAATATCACATTTCTGCTACCTAAAGCACCACGACATGACACTTAACACTGTCTGCTGCCAGTAATGATGACCTTTTAGCCGCCCTCAAAGCGTAAAACATATGCAAACAGAAGTAAATGTTGTTATTAGCAGATTACGCCAATTGAAAAAGGAGAAGCAGAGACAGTGAGCACGGCTCATTCCTATGTATATGTTGTGGTGAAGCTAAAGCCTGTAATAAAATCATGAATGGCAGCATGTGTGTAGATAGTCCCTCACATAGACATACTTGTGGGCAAAAAGAAAAACATACGCTGCGCACTGAGGCCCTGAACCTGCATGCAGCTTGGAGAATGTTAATAAGGATTATGGTTAATGTACTTATGATATTCGCTGCAAAGGCCAAGCGTGTTTTGCAGCGGTCTTTTGAAGAGGCTTTGGCTTCTGCCAAGCAACACTGACTTTCATGTTTATGTTGTGAGAAAGGAAAAAAAAAGTTCCTCTGTGTCAAATTTAACTAAAAGAGAGTGCGGCTTAAATGAGCGGGAATGCTCGACGGGAACAGATAGGAATTTCTCTTGTTTCAGACAGAAAGAGGCTGTAAATGCTGTAATCATTTTTTTCGAGCATGTTCGCCATAAGGCGACACCGTTGCCAGAGAGCACGCCGTGACCCCGCTGACCTTTGCGCCTGCTGCCTGGCTTCTGGTTAGTGTAAGCAGCATCCAGCTGAACGCTACCAGAGGCCTTCATGTGTGTATATGTGATGTTTCCAAGGAGAGATGGACCAATTAATCTGATTATAGTCGCAAATCCTCCGACATGTGTATGCCTGTCTGTGGCCATGTGCGGTGCAGATGTGTGTCCACTTATGTGTGTGAGCAGCATGCATGTACATGTATGTACGTGTGTGTAGCAGATAATGTAACCCATGCACATAGAAAAGGTAGGGATCCACGTGTTTGCACAAAATCCTATATGTTGAAAATATGAATTATGAGGTACGTTGAGTGCCATTTTGGAAATGTTTATCGATCTAATGAATTGAATGGTGATTTGCCAGGAAAAAATTGGAAAAGGGCGATGTGACTGTATGCAAATACACGCTGTGGGCGAATAGTCTTTCCTCGGAAGTCAGAAGACGACAGTCAAATGTACCTGAAATCAAATACCGGGCGAAATAGTAAACCATCTGTCAAGGCTTTCGCGGTCTGTTTAAAAACACAACACCCGAGCACTTAAGGGTTTTAAACAGCCTCTTTTCATTGGCATGGCTATGAATATGCCTATTCTGAGGGCGATCCTTTCATTTTCAGGCCAGAGATGGGAGTCGGTCGCAGCCTCCCCGTTCCGGCAGGACTGTTTGCGCCGCTGACTGCAGCCCGCGCCGAGGGCGGGAGGAAGTGGAACGAGGAGCTGACAGACAGGCCCTGATACTGCACTTCCACCACAAGCCAATCCCCAGCTAACCCCTGTGCTGACAGCCAGGATGTAGCACTCATCCACAGGCCACAGCCCAGGCTCTGGGGCCCAGGAAAGGAGAGCAAGGATAGCAGGGAGAGGGCCAGTCGGCTGATGATAGAGAGACAGAGAGAGAGAGAGATAGAGAGAGAGAGAGAGAGAGGGAGGGAGGGAGAGAGGAAGGGAGAGAGGGAGGCGGGGGGGACGGTGGTTTGGGTGGCACGCACCGCTTTCTGCCTCCAGAGCAGCACGACCAAGAGGAGAATCCACAGACTGTGTCGCCTGCCAACAGCATGTCCAATGCTTGGCCGAGCGACAGACCCACTACTACACACACACACACACACACGCACGCACACACACGTGCGTGCGCACGCAAGTGGGCACGCACACGACTACACACACGCGAGGCCAGCTCACACAGGAATGCGCAAAACACGATTAAACGCAAAAAAAAAGTAAAGGCTGAAACCTCTAAGATGCCGTCAGATAAACACGGCTGGGTATTAGGAAACTGCAAAAACACAGACATGAAGACACGTTCACGCCGCAAACACTCGCAGTGGCATTTTCCCCTAAGACCAGATTTTCCGGTTACTTTACAGATTCAAAACTTGAGGGGGGGAAAAACGTCAAACGCAGACATAACAGATGAAGGCCTCATTGTGTTCTCGCTGCCAGCGCGTTATTGGCGACATCGAAAGTCATGTGAAACATTTCGTCTAACAAAACGGCGCGGACAGAGGGCGGCTCTTCGGGTAGTTTAACCTCTCGAGCAAGATGTAATTGATAACATGACCTCATCAAAACTCCAGCTCTCTGATATTCGTTGCGGGACGGAGCCTTTTGGAAGCGGTTTGTGGACTATGAGTCAATAAATAATGTGGTCCTTGTTGGTGCTGCGCAGGAGCGGAATGGAGCGATGAAGGTTGAGAGGCCACCGGTGACCCCGGCTGCACGCTGCGACAGGGCTCCGCTCAGAGCCAGAGCTGTCTCTCCAGCTGGGATCACAACACAACTGTCGGAGCTCTGGTTACAGAGCACTACTGCAGCCCCAGGCCGGCACGCCGCTCCCCTGCGTGGCTGGGCCTGCGGGGCCAAATGTGAGGCAGACAGACACCCGGGGGGGGGGGGGGGGGGGGGGCCCGCACGACCCACCCGCTCTCGGGAGGAGAGTGGCGACGCGCACAGAGACCAAAGAACCATCCCCGGTCTACTGAAGCTATTTCTGTTCGACGGGGTTCCCGCTGAATTGGCCCCGGGGTCGGATTGTGTGCATTAATAATGCTGCTATGAGGCTGAGAGGTTGAATGAAGCAATGCTATGTTTTAGATGAATAGAGCAAACAACACATTTGTCTTATCGAGATGACTGAGTACAAATCTCCATCCAGAGAGCAATATAAAAATATCACACACACACACACAAGCACATGCACACACACAAAAAAAAAAACTTTGAAAAATCTTCAGGTCTTATCCCCTAATCTATCCTTTTCAGACACACCAGATCAGTTTGCAGTGTTCAGGAGTCATGGAATTTCCCAGGAAGATGTATTGTAGCAGCGTTCAGGGGAATATTAACATCCAGGTGGAAGAGGAAAGGTAAAAGGGAGAAGAGAAGGGGTGTGGGTTTACAGTGAGGAGGTGGGGTAGTTATGATCAGCATTGTGACACGGTACCTGATGATAAAATTCCTTTACTATTTCTATACTCGCCCCCAGTGCACGCTTAGCCTGATTGTTTGCCACCTTTTGCTTTTATCCAGGCGGTGAGCGTTTGCAGCTCTCCTGTTAGTAGCGGCGGCGGGCGCCTGGGTGGAGGGGCGGGGTGCGGACTCAGAGTCAGAGATGTCATCATCTCTGCGCTGCGGGCGTGCACACGCGCGCGCACGCACGCACCGCTGTCATCATGGCTGCACTGCGGATTCTCCACATCTGTCTCGCCTTATGCAGGTTAGCCCTGCTCCCACCGAGGCCCCATTATCTCTGCCTCCCTCCCACTTGTCCCTGTCAGGATTGTCCAAATATCAGCAGATTATATTCACCGTATACATTACATAATTAACACTTTAAGTTTAATTATGAAGGAAAGCAGCAGTTTTTTTTAAGGCATTACTATTATTATATATTATATATTATTATTATTTCCCCTCCTCGCTGCTTTTTGAAGCTTCCATGGGTCACAAAATATGCTGGTTTGCCGTGTGTGGGAGGGTGTGGAGCTGGGGGGGTGCGGTCAGGGAGGACGGGAGTGAGTCAGACTCATAGAAACCCAATCTGCACTGTTTT
Source organism: Eupleurogrammus muticus (assembly GCA_036785175.1). Taxonomy (NCBI): domain Eukaryota; kingdom Metazoa; phylum Chordata; class Actinopteri; order Scombriformes; family Trichiuridae; genus Eupleurogrammus; species Eupleurogrammus muticus. Next base: position 11,018,734 of record JAYKQN010000005.1, read on the forward strand.
CATACGGGATTATTTTTCTTGCCAAGGCAGCCATCACCAATCAGCGGCTGGTTCTAAACAGTGAGTTTAGGGAGCTCTTTGCTCGAGATGCTCGTCCTGGCAGCTGATTCTGACCATATTCCCCCGTCGCACCGGGGGGGGGAGAGACGGAGAGTAAATTCAGGGAGCCTGACAGCCTGCAGTGGTTTTACACCGGGGTTAGCCCCAAAATACATAGCTCGAGATGGATGGATAACCAAATCCATCTCATTGTTTGCAATAAAACATAGATGTTAGTTTTTACGCCATGACACCACCGCTTGCTGTCGTGCTGAATTATGATGTACCGAGAGAGAGACCTGACAAAACGCAGCCGCCGGGGTTTTTTGGGAAATGCAACTTGTATGAAAAGAACTGAGTCAGCCCTGTGGCGTGTGGCTGCAGGGGGGGGGGGGGGGGGGGGGGGGAGTCACTACCTGACGCAGAGTTTTCACAACAGGCCGCGAGTATATTGGACAGGCCCTCCAACTAGAACGGGGACGAGCCGGCGTGGACCTTCCCTCCCACCCGCAGAGCGGACCCGGCTCGGGGTGAGGGGAGATGCTGGGCAGGAATCTGCAGTGCTGGTTAAAGTAATCACATTGGTCTCACTGCATCTGATCTGCAGTCTAACAGACTTCCAAACAGTTGAATGAGTAAATAAAGTGCCCCAGGGGACTCCCGCTGGAGATGGATTACCACGAGGGTGCACACACAAAAGGAGCTGAAGCCCCACAACCCGATGTGAGCCGCAGACAAAAGCCGGCGTTGGACCTCGACCAGGGAACCGGCAAACTTTATTAATCTCATCCTAGACTGGACCTCCTGCTATTGCAATCGGTGCACTCACAGACGGGCGCATGCTCCGTTGTGGGCCTGTATTTGCATTTGTGACAGTGTCCTGTGTGTGTGTGTGTGTGTAGGCAAGGGTTTGAACATACTGTACTTGAAGGTGCTAATGTACGTGTGCGCTTGTGTAAGTGTGTGTGTGTGTGTGTGTGTGTGTGTGTGCATGTGTGTATGCGTGCGCTCGAGTGCATAGACCACATAAGATGAGTCTCATGCTCACTTGGCTGTGGAGGCCAGGTCTGGAGGGGACTAAGGGCCGTGGCATTCTGCAGCCCCATCCCACCCTGGCCCCATTCTTCCCTCATTCTGGGCCTGACACAAATAAAAGGATTAGGAGCCCCCGTTTCCGTCAGACCCTCCATTCAAGACAAAGCTCCGACCAGCTTAGTGTCACACTTAATGATAAAAGTGCAAATCTCTGTCAGTCACTTTGGGCAGGAATACCGGTATTTGGAGGCTAATCTCATTTGATGAAGATTAAAAGAGGGGGGGGGGGGGGGGTGCGATGAAAAAAAAAAAAATACAAAGACAAAGAAATGTGTTTTGTCGTATCTGGGCAAATATCTCTACTGGTAAAATTCAGACACCATTCGATGTGCAGCGACAAAAAAGATGAGCAGAGTGTGCCAGAATGTATATTTAAATTACACGGAGTGATTGTGAGGCAATGGAAAAGATCTTAGATTAGACACAAAGAAAGGAGCAGAGAGAGGAAGCAAGTGTACACACACACTCCTGCACACACACACTCATGCACCCACACCCTCACAAAACCTGGGGTGTATGTAGACAAACACACTGCTCTGCCCATTCCCATGTAGAGCTAGAATGTGTGACGTGAGTGTGAGAGTAAGCCTTGGGCACACAACAGTCTGAATGCAGCACTTGCCACTATGATGCCAGTCCTCTCTAGTGTATCTGTGAAAAGCCTACGTGTTGGAAAAACATTCCAGAGTGGGATCACATATACACAGTTGGGGCCAGCAGCGATCCTGTGAGCCAGCAGCAGAGGCCATGTCTCAATTTCTCATACACGTTCGATCAGACTGCCTGAAGAAACAAGTGTGGGCTATTTCCAAAACCGGTGCAGTTTCAACAGGGGCCAGAGTGAGACAAACGCACCTGAAACGTAATTAGAAATGCTGCGAACGTGCGGGGGACGAAAGAAAATCTTCCTGTAAAAGTCGCACTCTCGCCGACACCCCCGTAAATGATATTTTCGAAATTAATAATTTCGGCGCAGCGAGAAAGAAGAAGAAGAAAAAAAAAAATCCATCCACTAAAAATAAATGTTCATTCTCTTGATTTAAACATGTAATCTAGCAAATTGAAATTGAAAACATTTGCTGAGTGCGTATATTTCTCGGCTGGCTACTTTAAGAGGCCTATTACCGTATTTCACAGATTTAGCCAAAATCTAATTTGTAAATTGCATTTAATGGTTTGTGGTTGCTTTCCTTTTTGTTATGAAGAGTTGTCATGCTGTGAAAATAAACCTGAAGGCCCGAGGACTCGGAGGCAGTAATGAAAATCACTGTGTTACCGAGCCGGAGGATTTCTCTCCACCGTCACTGATTAGCATTCCCGATTGACTGACATGTCCCACTGGCTGCCTAACAGCCGGCTTTAGGAGATGAGGTTAAATTGTGGCTACCAACAAATTGCATGCTTGAGTTCCTCTGCACCCCTCTGCTATCATCCAGCGTAATGTGAGCACACCAGGCAGATCCTTCTCCTCCCCTGTGCTGAAGCTCCCCCCACACAAAGCCACAAAGACCTCTTTCCACATCCCTCGCCACCAGTCTGGCCTCTAAAGTGGTGATGGGCATTACCATGGCTGAGCCTCTGCGGCTTCTCATAGCGTCCTGCAAAGTGCTTTGTGTTCCAACTGCCGCTGCACACACGCACCGGTGTGCCCCCACACACACACACACACACACACATTCCACACCCACTCGTATCGACTAAAACACACAAACACACTGCGGAAATGCCTTTACAGGAATAAACCCCTCAATAAAGTCACCTGATTTAATACCAAACATCAGATACTGGATATACATATTATGGATGTAGCTGATATAAAAAAATGTTTAACACAACTATTCTCATGTATATATTCATCACTCACACGTGGAAAGAGTTCAAGATGCAGCGATGCCTATAAAGACCAACAGGTCTTTTGATGGGTCTAAATGTGTTGGGGGGGGAATAGTTAGCAAACCATGAGATGACAGATGATGCATCCTAGTATGCTGCTGGGACAGGCCGAGCCATGTTGACATAAAACCCAATACTTCCTTACAGAGGAACGGGGCCAGCTTCAGCGAGCTCCTTGCCGAGCACTAAAAAATCCCAGCAAGCTGAAGCAATATTATCCGGCTTAGTGTTTCTAACATTAGGTTTTACTCTCTGTCGAGCTTGTCTTTTATTTACCCAAAAGCGGTGGCTAAAGAAATGTTTTTTAGGGAGAATTATACATATATAAAACAGCTATAAGCTATATTATACACTCACGGATCAGTCCACGGTTGTTTGTCTTAAATACTTTAGCAGGAGTGAGGACAGTCTTTAATTAACTGCAAAACTAAGCCGACACAAAGCGCATGCATTTTTATATTTTGTGGTGCGTAAGAGCGTTCACAAGTGCCAGGCCATGTGGGAGTGTCCTAGAGAGAGCACAATACGCACACACACACACACACACACACACACACGCACACACACACACACACACGAACGCAGGCAAACGCAGTGTGAGCTAACACAGAAACCCAGCCGTCAGCATCTATCCAAGCGCAGTGCTGCAGCGTCCCAAGCACGGCTAATTAAAAAACAACAATTTCACAGGAGGGCACTCCAAACAGTCTAAAAAAGCAGCTCTCAGCACACCGGGGGATCGCTCAGCATACACAGGAGGTGAGACAGGTTCTGGGAGCTCCACTTTTATGGCTTCATCACCGCTGTGTTTTTTTTTTTTTTTTTCTCTCTACTACTTCATACTACCGTGACCTGAATTTTAATTTTTGCTTACAACGTGCTGAATTACAAAATTTAGGGGAAGGGTTGGATGTGCATGCTGACGTATTTGGATAAAGTTACAAACAAAAGATTCTAAAAAGAAAATAATAAAAAAAAAATTTGCTGGACAAAATAACTACAAGTGTGTGTGTGTGGGGGGGGGACTATCCATTTTGGAAAGCAAGTTTTTGGTCTTTTTAATTTATAATTAGGATTTATATGATTTGCATGGCAAGTCATATAGTTATATAATGTTGTTTCTCGATGGAGCCCATGGCAGTTTCTAACAAGCTGGGTCCATTACAGGGGTGTTGCCCAACACCTCGGCCAATATGATAGCCTTATTACATGGCTCCTTTCAAAGCATATGCTTGCTTAGAGGGAAGGTCCCTCTGGGGGAAAGTATCTCCTTCTTTCTAATGATGTATAATTGACCCCCAAACACCAGGGCACAACAAACTCTCTCAGGGTGGTGTAATTCCACGCTACCTTCTACATACCGCCCGTCTCGTTGCAGCTTGTTCCCCCACTATGGCTACGGCTTCCGTACAACACACAGCTCTTCACACACTTATATAAATATTTTTTTGAATCAAGGCAGCGCTATAATAATGTCATTTCTCTTCTTTCAAAAAAATGTATTTACATGCATTTCTCTTAAATGACTCTTGGATCCTAAATCGAAAGCCATCAAAAATATTTCTCATTCAAATGAATAGGAATTGCAGTACATTCATATCCACGGGTCGGCCGCATGACATAAAAAGAGGAGAACATATGGGATGAAGGCTAATAAAATCCAATCTTGTTACTATAATTGCACTATATGGAGCACGATTGGTTGAACTTGTTGGTGGGAGTTTTAATAACACGGTACACAATTGTTTTCCCCTGTCTGCAGTTAAACCTGTTCCAAAGGTGTGAAAAAGACTGCTTGCCAATTCCTTGATTTATTATAGCTAGTGAGAGCTGATTACGGGGCATGAATCAGTTGCTGTAGGAATGTAATTAGGCACGTAGACCTCTGTAAGGCTAGGTGCTCTCTGCACAGCCCAAAGCAGTTTGTGGGCTGACAAATGCATCTTAAATGAGTGTCATAAAAGTCAAAAAGGTGCCAATTACATCTTCTAAGTATCCCATCAATGCAAATGAAATAAACAATAAAAATTGGATAGTTTTGTCTGTGTGTGACGGAGAAACCCTCTAGCTACTATGTTAAGGAAAGGAGGGGTAAAAACAAACTTTAAGAAAAAAAATAAAAGAAAGGAAAAAAGTATGAGGGTAGGTGCTGAATTAAAAGATGTGATGAATAACAGTGTGTGAGAGCAGGATGGGGGCCCAGCGGGTTGTTGCGTTTGGCCGGGGTGATCGGACGTGCCACACAAGCTCACAACATTTAAAATACCAAAGGTAGCAAAGGGAAAGGGGGGAAACGGTCGGTTACAGACCAAATGTGGCCCTGCGAAGGCACATCAGCCAAATGTCAGGAAAGAATATTATTTGGAAGCAAAATAGCCCCCCGTCCGTCTCTGTATGTTTATCTCTGTCTTCATTCTTTAGACATAAAAAAAGACAAATAAATAAAAATGAAAGTGGACTGTGGTAAAACAGGCAAAATAAAAAAACAGTGGTAAAACAGCCATGAGAAAGAGATCCTTCCCTGTGCCGAAGCGGCTCAGCTTCCAGCCACCTCTGAGCCGTGACGCCGTTGACTCTGGTCTCCCATAGTTACTGCTATGAATTTTCCATTGTTATCAGTGGACTACACTGGTGTCACAAAGCTGGATGAATGGCACACATGGCAATGGATGTAACTCTTTGTCGCTGGCAAAGGTATCTAGCAGAGAGCCATAATGTCCCGGTAATCGAAGTAGAATTGTTAAAAAGGCCCGACACAAAAAGCTGAGAATTTAGTGACAAGCATGAAAAGCGCTCATGCGATGAGAAACACAGCTGCACCCCAGGGTCCTCGCAGGCCAAACAGCAACCCTCAGCACCAGCATTTACCGCTCTACATATCTGCCCTCTCTAACATGTGATAATCTACTAACTCAATTTACTCATTTATTGTTCTCTGTGGCTAATGGGTGGGATGATTTTTTTTCCCTCTCTGGGAAAATACAACAACTGCAATTTAAAATGCTCCCAGAAATTAATTTAATTGGAAATCTTAAAAATGCATTGATTTTATTTAGTGAGTGTTTGCAGTTTCTATATATATATAAAAAAAACAATAAGAAACAAGTAGATAATTCCTACTAATATCCTCATTTATTTATAATTAGCACATTGATTATTGTTAGTAAAATTCATGTTAATATTTGAGGTTATTTTGTTGCTGTAAAATTCAGCTGAGCAAAATGATCAAATTACCAATTTATATATTTATATTGTTCTCCTGTTGTATTTACACTCTGCAATTCAAGACAAAATAACTTCCCAAAAATAAAAAAGAGAAAACCTTTTTTTCAAACTGTAAAAACCTGCAGGTTAGTTGTAAATTATTAATGCCATTATATATATGTGTGTGTGTGTGTGTGTGTGTGTGTGTGTGTGTGTGTGTGTGTGTGTGTGTGAATTGCAAGTGCGTGAATGGAGGAAGTTGTAATTATTTCTTCTTATTGAATGCACACTGACGTGTTTAGCTTTGCAGGTTGACAGAATCTCCACAGAGGAGGAAACGCTAATTGTTTTTCATTAAACGGTTAAAGAGTCGCCATGTCGCACACACCTGATACTAAAACATACAGTATCATGTCCAATAAAACCAAATCAAATTATACCAAAATGAGGAAAAATTAAATAATACAAAAAATGAAGGAATAAAAACTTAAATAAAAGCAAAGGTCGAGGCTTACAGAGGAATAATGGATATAATAACCCCGTTTGGAAAAAGTCAATCTAACCTGCGCTGTGTGATTCAGATGGAAATCTATTTTTTTTTAAATCAGATTTTTCCATGTTCTAAATGATGGAGAAAGGCCCGCGATGTAACCAGCACAGAAATGCCAGGGAACGGAATAAAATAAAGAAAAAGAAAAGTGCGCACTCTCAGGACTGGCTTTGATCGCGGCTGTTTTTTTTTCTTTCTTCTTCTTAATAATAAATAAAAAAAAGACAAATGTGGAAATATCGTGGGCCTCTGCGACAATCATAAAGCCAAAAGCGGAATGACAAGAATATATGAGCAGTGAAATGCCACCTACGTGCGGGTCCGTCACCGCAGCCGCTGCGCGCTCTGCAAAACCCTTTTTATATTTATATGTATCCTCCATTCACAATTCTAATATTATAGAAGCCAAATTGTCTAATTTAACTCCATTTTTTCTTTTGCATTTCAACTTATTTTTTTTTCCTCATCATCATTTTCCAAGAGACATATATATATATATATATATAGGAATAAAACCAATGGCCAACAGGTTCATTATATGTGTCTTCGTCTTTTTTTTTGATAAATATGCAAACTTGAATAAATTGTTTCAGGATTGAAACACAGCAGCTGCTGGATGACAGTGCTCAGACGGTGGAGTGAGACATGCACAGCCTACACAAGAGGCCTACAGGCCAGCCAAAGCCATCACTGTCTCTTTTTTTTAATCACTGCACACCAACCAAAGCATCTTAAGAAATGCAAAACGCACACACACGCACACACACACACACACACGCAGCTCTGAAATGTGCTTAGCTTACTGTTGGTAGTCGTGTTTGCAGTAAAGTTTCCTTTCTCTGAAGTAACAGCTGGTGGTGAGAGGCTGTTGACACACGGTGCACTGCAAACACTCCTCGTGCCATGAGGAATCGTTGACTCTCATCAAGAAGCGGTCGGAGATGGGCCGCTGGCATCCTTCACACACGGATGGATGATGACATTCGGAGCCTGGAAGAAGCGGCAGAGATACACAGAGAAAAAGAGAGAGGGAGAGAGTTTGCATTTACTGGGCCCCACCAGGAGAAAAGACGCACTGGGCCTGAATCAGCCATAAACACCAGCAGAAAGCGCATGGCTATTTCTATACAGAGGTGCATCCAGGTGTGTGATATTTACAATGGATGAATTGGGTAGATGCGGCCTGCTCTTACTTGTATTCACCTCAGCATTTTTCGCAATTAAAGTGGACTCAAACCACTTGTCATTATTCGCTTTGTTGTTGTTTTTTTTAAATTAATTCAATGCGTAAAATTGCGGGGATTTTAGTTTTTTGCCAATAAAGAGGAGCAAACCGATAGGAATGAAAGGATGGCATCCAGGCATGGATAACAGTGTGGTGTTTATTTGACGTTTGAGTCAAAAAATAAAATAAAATAAATCAAACTCACCGAGCATGATTCCCAGCGTGGCTTGTCCCGATCGCAGGGGGTGATCTTCGATTTTTATGCCGTCCAGCATGATGCACGTCTCGGACTCTTCTCCCGCGGAGAGGCGCTCCAGTAACACCAGACCTGTTGCAATATCCATAAGAATACGGTCAGACTGGAGGGGAAGGGGGGAAAAATTAAAAATAAAAAAAAAATCCCCGATAGCCAAAAAAAAAAAAAAACTGGAGGAAGATGCCGCAGACGTGAAACCTGTTGAAACCGTTTTTTGTGTGTGAGTGAGTTCCGTGTGACAGCTTGAAGGCAGGAGGAGAAGGAGGAGAAAAAAAAGAAAAGAAAATGAACTTAACAGAAGTAAGTCGCGTCGGATGCTCACACTAGGCAAGAGGCGGCTACTCGAATCCACGACGCGTAAAAAAACGAGACAGGAGGGGGAAAAAAAGGCAACAACAACAAAACTCTCTCGACAGTCACCTGTTATTATCGCGACTGAGGAAGCGGGATTCTCTCGTCCTCAAGCCGACGGGGAGGAAAAAGGGAGGAAAAGAATGTCTTCACGTTTTTTTTGATCAGTAGAAAAAAAAAGGAAAAGGGGGGAGAAGAAAAAAAAACTTGACAACAAATCCAAAAGATAAGGAGAGCGCGTAAAAAGTTGTCCCGGTTAGTAAAGTGTTGGAAGCACAGAGACGGTTGGTTGGTCGGTTTGTGCCTCTGTCGCTGCAAAAAAAAAAGTCTGAGATCCAGATTGAAGCGAGTGGATCCTCCCACCCCTGCATGCACGGCTGCACTTTTCTTTTTTTTTTTTCTTCCTCTCTCTCCCTTTCGCTCTCCCATTCACTGCCATTAGGATGCGATTGGAGCGAGAAGTACAGTGCGCTTCAGCACAGTCCAATAACAACACACACATGCAGGGTCGAGGAACACTGCAGAAAAAATGATATTTCACTACGAGTAGTTTGACACTGAGGCAACAATAATCCTACCACGACTACCACTTTTTAACAATAATAATAAAAAAAACACAATGATTTACTAATCACCCTATAATGGAATTATTATCAGGATGCGCTCTCGCGAGAAAACGACCATTCCTGCGATTTATTATTATTATTTTTGCTTTATTTAACAGAAATTCGGTTAAAAATAACCGAAGCAAGGATCGGGGAAAAAAATCGTTCATCATGAATTGTTGTATTTTTTTCCCCCTGTAATGAAAAACAGCAGATGAGCTTGATGTGTGCGCGCGCGCGTGTGTGTTTTTCCCTTTTCTTTTGTGCATTGTTTCCAGTGGAAGTTGCTGTCCTCCTTTCAGCTGATGCACCTGGCGATCAGCGGTGATAACAGCGGCCTGTCCGGCACCGAGGTGGCCACTGCGAGCCATGGATAGCCATCTTTCTTTTTATTTATATATAGATGGGTAGTTTTTTAAAATTATTTGGTAGGAACATTACGTCTAAAGATCTGCTGTCCAGATAACTGATCGGAAAAGGAGCTCTCATGGTTAAAAAACATAACATAAAATAAAATCAGTCCTGCGTGATACTTAGCATCTCCATAAACGCCATCGCATACATATCCGCGGCTGATGATCGCGGTGTTGTGTCTTTTACGCAGCACGTGCGTCCACGTGAACGCAGCGTGGAGGAGTGTTATTGCACCGAGGCCTGCAATTACTGGGCTGTTAATGACATTCTCATATCACGCCGCGTGAGAGGCTGCTGATCGCTATCTGCTTCTTTAAAAAAAAATGAAGCTACAGAATAAAAAAAAAATTAAGCTACAAAAAAACCACAGAATAAGAGTGGACACCTATAATAAATAGCTCAGGAGAGAATCAGTGTTGCTTTTTGTTGACATCTTTTATCCAGTGTGTGTGTTTTTTTATTTAATTAAAGAAATAGTCTGCTGCTCATTTTAGACTAACACCGCTGCTACTTAAGCATAGTAATATTAATAAAGGTATTTTTAATAATAATAATAATAATGATGATGTTTGTGGAAATTATAAAGGCTCTCGGAATAAAACCACCTCTGTATCTCACTCAATTCATTGCAGACTAATTTTATGAAATGTTAAGCGAACCATTGAAATTTTTTTTTTCTTCTCTCCCTACAATTACAGGACAGTTGCTACGTTCCAGTCCAGTTTTTTTTGTTGATGTCCTTTGTGAAGCATCAAGGCGATGACTTGTAGCCCAGTTTAGGGAAACAGAGAGCAGATTGTTGGCGTTGCCCTCTGCTGTTCACCGGGAGAACAGCTGATCCGAGCAGGAGCAGTGAAAACACGCGAGATATTAGTGTGATCATTGTTCTTTTAGAGGAATAGAACAATCACAGTCATCTCCATTATGAAAAAAAAAATATTAATGCAAATATGTGAATTTTCAAGCCTGCGTGTGTTTCATTAGACGCCATACTGATCATGAAGTCATCCACCCCCTGGCCTTAGCTTTTCCCTTATTTCCATCACTGCTGTCAGCGTGGGCTCATTTACCTCCTCCGCACCATATTGGATTATCTTACCGCTGAGCATTATGAAGTGAGCATTATCAATACGATATAATCAATAGGCTGCACACAACTTATAAAGCCAGCAGAGCCTCCTACACACCCCACCATCCCTCCCCCCTCAGTGCAGGTCATTTGTGTGAATGAGGACATCAAACATTCATTCAATAAATCAATGGAGCCAACTTGAGCCCGCGGTGTTTTAATGAGTCTGTGCGTGACGAGCTCCCTCCTTCACTTTCTGCTGCAGCAGGTGTTTTTTTTTCTTTTTTTTTTTTTGTAGGAAACACTGGTTCCCCCCTCAAAAAAAAAAACTTAAGCCATTTACCTTAAAGTAACCGAGAACTGTTGCGTCCAACGGGGAAAAAAGGTAAGAGACCATCATAACGCAGCTTTATTAGAGCAGCACTGACGGGGTTTCGATAGAGTATTTCCCCCTTAGAATTAACTATAACGATTTATTAAGAAGGAAATTAATGCTGGAATAATTTAGTTTTGAAACCGACACAGATTTGGAGTTTGGAGGGAAGTGCATACAAACAAAAATAAAATAAATAAAACGCACTTCCAAAAATATTAATCCGATTCGGTCTATTTAATAGATATAAAATTAATATAATCTACATTAACGTCGTCATTACGTATTCACGTTAGTTCGATTTTTTTCTAATAGCGCCAAAAAAAATGAAACATAATTACAGACAAGTAATTATTTAAACGCTTCGTTTAAACGTCATCGGAGCACGTGCCTCGATCGGACTAAAGCGAGGCGCCGATAATCGTCGCACTTTATTTGCGTTTTTATGCCGCGTCGCGCCGTCTTTGAGGAGCCACCAGGATCCATCCATTTCCAGTGCGGGAGAATAACTCCAAAAACAAGTCCAACTGTGCCTCAGTGTCAGGGCCCCGAGGGGCGGAATCCGGGTGGATTGCAAAAAAAAAAGGAGGAGGTGAAAATAAAAATCTGTGAAGTAAAACAATAAAAATATGAAATTAAATACGCGCTGTTCAATATGCGCCATTGTTGTTTTTTTTTTTTGTTTTGTTTCACACAATAGCTCAGCAACCACAGCTTTGCCTCAGCTGAGCTCATTTTCAATCATTTCTAAAACACACGGCATCGATAGCCTAAGCATCTTAAAAATACATATATAATTATAAAAATAAGTAAAAACTAAAATAGCGTCCAGTGTTTCCAAACTCGGTAAATCCAGGATATAATGGCTTCCTGCGTTAGAGGACTTTGAGAGTTAACTCACTTTGATGTTTAATGAGTGTTTCTGAGCTCTCCATGATGCTTTTTTTTAAACAAAAGGAAACGCTAGAATAAAAAATAATAATAAAGGCACTTTTAATTAGTTTGTTCCAAAAGCATCTAGGAAAAAAAACTGCAGCACTTCTCATTTGAGGTATTTTGAGGGAGGACAAAAAATGTTTATGTTGTCAAAACAGTTACATATGGATGCTTCTCTAAAAAAAAAACATGGCTAGAAATAAAAAAAAAAAAAAAAAAAAAAAGAAAAGCACTTTCGTCGTGGCGTGACCGGAGCTTATTGAAGGTTTTTGCACGTCGGCGAATCCACTGCTATTCAATCTGTTCTTTGCTGAGTCTTCATGTTTTCTGCTACTTCATTTTATTTTATTTTTTTTCTCTCCCCCTTTGTGAGCCGCTTCCACACCTTTAAACGCAGAATATTGTAACGGTGTGATTGCAGAGAAGCGAGCAGCAGAGGCAGCGCTGCTGTAATAACAAACAGCCGATGAGCTTTGGGGCCCTGCAGGCCTGGTGGCTCCTGAATACTAAATAAGAAGCAAAAAAAAATTCATCTGACATTCTATAATATATAATGCATTTATATGGGCGTTATTTTACATTACATGGGCCTACTAATATGTCATTATTAATCGCCATAAACAGAAGCAGAGAAGTTATGTCACCTCCTAACTTCCATCTGATCCACTCACATATTTCTGCTTTTATTCCTCCTGAACCAACCCCTATGACCCTTTCCTTTTTTATGTTACTGAGACAGCTAAAAGAATGATACTGCAGGATAATCCCAACTCCCCTACAGGATTAAGGGAAAGTATAATGCAGCAATGTCAGCCCAATGGCTAGATTTGTTTATGGGATGATTTATTGGATTCAGCTTTTCTCTTCCTGACAGACCCGCAGCAAGCTGACATACAGGAAGAACTCTTTACCTGTTAGTGCTGTTTGTTAACGCACGGAGCAAAACTGATCTAGTCCCGAATTGTTCTGACAGCGTAGCCCCATCCCCTGTTACTGACAGGCAATAGACCACCACTATCAACAATATTATACTAATTGTCCTCCTGCTGATATCATCACGCTAACACACATAAACTAGGATTATACGTTGAAGCTCATAATGCATCTGATTGTTTCACTTAAAAGAGAAAGCAAGAGCACGTCCCTTTAGATAGGTGGAGATTCGTGTAAAACATAACAACTACTGTTTAAGGCTTATAACAACTTTCCCCCATTTATTTTACAGTTGTGTTTAGTTGTTGTGTGACTGGGGATTTAGCAAAAAAACAACAATTAGATCAAACGAAATATGAATATTTTATATTATATATATTTAAAATGTTGGGAAATATACATGATGTTACTACCAGATGAAGTTAAGCATATAACCACTCAGGCATAATTTTGCTTCAGAAACACTGAAGAGCTCATGTGATGACAGTGATCCAGGATGCAGTCAGATTTATGCACCTGGTCCCTCCTGACTCACTCTGAACACACATATTCCTCCTCAGTCCTGTGTTGGTGTTATCAGAGACACACACATCCCAACACACTATTTGAATTACAACATCATCCCCTGCTGGACAAAACTGGGCAGTACAAGTCTTCCTGCTCCTCATCTATCAGTCCCTACTTTTAATTAAGTACTTACTGGATGTATTACTTTGCGTTAACAGAGGCCTGTTAAAAACCCTGTTTATATTTATTATGAAAAACAAACAAGTCCTACTGTTATCATAAGAATCTAAATTACTTTGTAAAATGTTTACAGGAATTTCATTTCATAGTTTAATATATCCTGGTTAGTTATTATGTTACCCTTCTTTATGTATAAATAAAGGAACACATATTGAGCTTGTCTGATATTTACCCATATTATTGCCTTATATAATTATATCATCTAAACAATGTAAACCATGCAGGTTATTATATATACAGTTATAAATTATAACATTGTGAATTGTTTGTGTTGCCTAGAAGTTGTGAAACAATATTGGTGCAGCTGAAAACATCTAAATTTCAAATGCTAAATTAACAAGATAACCACTTTCAGAAAAATCATGTATTTATAGTAACAATAAATCTTCTGTGAATAAACAGGTATAACTAATGTTTTTTTTTGTTTTATTACCCACTTTCCCTAAATACACTCAATTAACTATATATATTTTAAAATATTGCTATTACTATCATATCATGGCCATGTCAGTAATGCTCTAGTTTTTTTTTTTCTGTTTTCAAAAACTTTCATCCCAAATGAAAAAACAAAAACACATTTTTCCCTCTTTCCATTATTGATTTGGCTATGATTCGGAATGTTTATTTATTCAAGTTCTTGTTTCAATATAATTTGTTGTTATGATGTAATAACATCTAAAATGCAACAGATGAAGCATTATTAAACCCAGCAACAACATCTTTTTACATTCTGTGATGTGGGGATCTCTCCTTCCCTTCTGTTTTACTGCACGCACAGCGACGGCCAAACAAAGTCTGCATGTGAGGCTGAGCTGCATGTCCACACACATGAGGAACAACTTTACAGGGCAATTTCAAACAAAATTAAACCCTGGGCTCCGAGTGTCTCCATGAGACACACCCCCACTTGCATTTGTGACTTTCTCTGCTGATGAGCGACCTTAAGAATCTTAAATCTTTTTCCAACGGGCAACATTCAATAACTGACACAGAGGCGCTGAGTGGAGGAGCCGCGCAGAAACAAAAACAACCGTTTGCCCTTCGAGAAACTGGAAAAAAAACTCTGGTCCGTGTGCATAAACGCAATAGATATTGCGTGTCGCCCATCGCAGCAGAAAACCTGGCATTTGTTGTCACACGCGTGACTGTTTCCATCGTTAGCAAAAAAAAAAAAGTGTCTCAGCTCAGGCAAGATTTGCAGCGCCTTTCATCAGTTGATAATGTTATTCAGTGGATTTGTCTCCTCGCAAAAATAATGTTTCCTCTGACGAAAAAACAGAAGTTAAAAAAGACTGCAGGAGGCCAGGAGCATGATTTTGGGACGTGTGCCATTAACAACAAGCATAGGTCTTTGCTACCCGCTCCTCGTGTGGAATGCGTAAGATTTGTGTCTGCTGAATAAATTGAATGTGCTCTCAGACTTTGTGGCTGAAGTACTGAAAGATATTCTAAATACATCTACACATACACTGGCTGTGATACAGCGGTGCACACAAATGGGTCTAGTTTTAAGTCAAAAAGCATGACATTTCATGACATATCTGTAGAATCAGTCAGTATCTGGTAACCAGCATTTATCCAGTTGTGCACTGCCTGACCAATGATAGGGATAGTGAAAAACATTTTTAAAAAGCGAATAACTCAAAGGAAATATGTAGAACCAGGACAGCAGCAATAAAACATCATTATAATCAGACATCTCTTATTTTGGCTAGACCATAAGGAAACGCTGCACAAGTGTTATTCTTTTTCTGTTTCAATCAAACACGCTGGATATGTTTGGTGTGTGTGTGTGTGTGTGTGTGCACATGTATGATTGTGAGTGTGTCATTAATAGGCTGCACTTCAGAGAAAAAGGTAGAAATCCACCAGATGTTTTGCAGCTGGGTGGATCTGGTAGTGAAGATCTAGACAGCATCTGTCACAGGCGAACATTTCTAATCTGTCCTGAACATTAGGCAGAGAGCACTAAAAACCCATCACCGGCTGCACATGCTGCTCCGTGCACAATGTGCTCACCACAGGCTCCACAGTTTGGCTCTGAGAAAGTTCTAAATTAAAGGAGAACTCAAAATGAAAGTAATATTTATCAAGCTGAGCGGTGAAGATGCAATTTGAAGTGCGCTATTCCTCGGTGACTTCCTCTAAACTTTTCTCCTTTAAGCGGCGCATGGGCGATAACTCTTACAAAACAAAAAGGAGGGCTAACAGGCTAACCAAAGTTATTAGGACAGAGTGCTTGAGGCTACAGACCGGGGCTTTGAACTAGAGGTCCACCAGATCTTAGCGAGGTCAAGATGTGTCAGGCACCAGGCAGAACTAACATGATGATGTGGATGGAGGCGACATTCAGCTTCCCCAACCTTTTCATGAAAGTTCAGCTGTGCAGTAGATGGAAAGATACAAAAACACTTTTAAATTATAGTCTTCACTTACTCACAAGATTTAAAGTCTTAAATTAAAAAAAATTGCTTTGATTATTGTTCCTGGATGTTTCCATTATTTCGCAATGCAGAGAAGGCTGTTTTTAAATTCATCTGCGGAATGAGTTTAAGACATTTGCCAATGATTATAGTTGGTGAATTCACAACTTGTATGGAGGCAGTTCTGGTTCAGCATGAAAAGTACAGTGTGATGTGGAAACTTGATGTCTCCAGTGTACATACACAAAGTAGGAAACATAATAATTATATATTTTTCAATGAGGAAGAAGGAGAAGATGTACTTAAAACAAATCGATGAGTTTTTTGTGAAAAATAGTCACATGATCATTTTATATGTACCAAATAAAATGGCTGGAGGGGGACTTTACATTTCATAAAATCAGTCAATTCTTTTCAATTCTAAAAGAGTAAAGACTGTGGTTCAGATGTCTTTTGATGAGAATAAACCTCCTCACAGACTGATGGAAGCCATAAATTCCACTTTTTTTCTATTGTTCTTGGTGATTCCACTAGATACATATTAAAAATTTTGATGATTTCATTTTTTTTTTACAGTGGCTAGACAATTATATTTCGGAGCGAACTAGGTTGTGTGTATCTAACAAACTCAGTTTGGGAATGTATGGGAATCGCTTCAAGCTGACCTTAATGGTCTGTAGATATTTCCCTTCCTAGGTTCATGCGCCTAGTTACCAGTTGGTCAACCTCATGGCCCCGTGAACTGACCCTGTCCTCCCTCTGAGGTTTGAAAGGAAAAGAAACCCAATCCTCGGGGGAGCGCTCTGACTAACAAGAAAACTGCTGGCCCGAATCTCTCAGAAGTGCTGTGTTTTCCCACTGGACCACTTTCAGCTTAATAAACATCTTAACTAGCCAGAGGTCCCCCGGGAGCTGCTGGGAAATCCTCTGGGCGGCCTGGGCTCAGGAGCTGGCACTTTATTGCATCCAGGTGGCTGTTAAAAAAATGCTAGCCGGCCATTAATGTCAAATAAAATGCAAGTGGCACCTACAGGGGTGGACAGGGTCAGTGCACCTGTCTGTGGACGAAAACTCCGCTCGCCACTTCCCCCCTTGTTCGATCGGTTCGATGTCGCGCCTCTGTGTTGTGCCACCGCGCTGCCAGCCCCGTGGTGGTTTGTATCCCAACAGCCTCAAGACGTACGCACGAGTCAACGTACGTTTAAACCTGCCACTTTTTTACGAATGTGCATCTAACTGGTAAATCTGGGTGATGCCGGTTGTAATTCTACCGAATCACTTCCTGTTTGTTTATGACCGTTTCACACGTACGTGAACAGTGGCAACAGCCTCCCTTCATCTACGGCCTGGTCGCTGTCCAAAGGGGGAGTTAATTGTCCACACAGGTTGTGGAAAGACCTGGACGGCGATTTGAGCCTTTGATCTGACTTGAAAGCAGTTAATTGATTTCTGTGTTACAGGCAGTGGGGAAGGGGGTTAAAAAAAAAAAAAAGATGCTTGCTGGTCATTTCACAACATGTGCAGAAATATCTCAGAGAGAGAAAGAGGGAGGGGATGAAGAGAGAGATCACCTCACACCCGACTACATCCCTGCTCAATTATAATAATTTGACTCACATGGGCTAGCCGCTGTCGCTGGAGAAGGAGGGGAAGGGAGTTACTGTGTATAGGAGGAGGGGGGGACCTCTGCCCTGGGAGATCACTCATCTTACCTCTAGCTGAGGTAAGGAAAGACAGATTTGATGTGCAGCTCCCCTCGGAGTGCAGCCCGGGGGCTTGTTAAGGTGGCGGTACAAGAAGACCACACGTCTTACCTCCCGCTTCAGGTCTCAGTGGGACGCGGCGGCGCGTGATGATGTCAGCGTGCAACAGAGAGACAAGAGGCCATTGGAGTTAAGTGGTAAGCGGTACAGTTAAAGTTTGAGTGTATTTAATCTGTGTGGCTCTGTCTGTTGGAGCGTTAGGACTTGTATGAGCATTCATTTTTCTCACAAGCATTTTCTGTTTAAGCTTCTGCATAGTACGGTAGTATAGTATGGTAATGCATCTCATTAGGAACACAGTTTTTATGTTCCATGCTTATTCTTGTTGATAAAACACCACTCAATGTGGTTTTACATCTTTTATCATAGTATAGCTATTGTGTTCATGTGATTTGTTGCCTGCATCACCTGCTTGTCGGTCTGTGCACCGCGGGTCCAGGTCTGGTCTGGACCTGCTTTGACAGGCCTCCTGCCTTCACTCCTTCACCTCTCTCTGTCTCTGGTCACCCGAGCTCAGGGGAAACAGGGCTGTCAGAGGGAGAGTGGCAGGCTAAGCCCGTCTTAACACAGCACCTCCAACCACCTCATAAATATAGGCTTCCTTTTCCAATTTCCAAGCGGCCCATCCACCTCTGTCTACATGCTTACACACAGCTCCATGTCATGCTCTGGGGTGTGAGTTTAAAAATGACCACGGGACATCTGGCAGACTCGCAGAGGGTGGGACTTTGATGTGCTGCTCTGCAGTTCAGCTCAACTTCGGTGAAGCAAATTCTCCGAGCAAAGCAGCAGCGGTGACTGAGGAGCCTGTAGTGGGCCCGGTAGGTTAGAGATAGCAAGGGAGTTTGAAAGATGCCTTGAAACACATCTGCCAGATGTGAAATGCTCATAGACACACAGCAGCCTAACTTTTTTTAGCATTTCAATTGCTCTGCAGCTTAATTTATTTTATTATTTTTTATTTTTTTTAAGTTGTGGTCTCTGAAAATCATCATTATTTTCCAAATCATGAAGTGAATAGAAAAGTGAAACCATGTGAGCTTGCATGCAGCTTTTTGATGGGTGACGTTGGGCAGGGTTCAAGGGGGAGCATCTGGAGAGTTTGGCTAGACTTCTTTACTCACCATCAACACAAAACTTATGATCTGCTTCACACTGAACACAACTGCAGAGTCTGATTCTTCCCGGTGTCCATTACCAAAAAGAGCAAATCTTTGAATACTGCTGTAACATGTCACATTACAAATGAACAATTTAAATTCATAAAAGATAAACACCATTTTGGATGAGCTGAGGCTTGCAATTTTCAATAGTTTAATTTTTTTAAAGATACGTCTATTTTATTGTCTCCTTGGTCTAAGAAACTAAACTTTGGATTAAGTGATATAAGTTAAATAATAAATAATAATTAAATGTATTTTTTCATGATTTATAAAATTGGAGTTACATGCTTTTGCAAAGTAACTCTTTAAATGTTTAAACAATATTCTTAACACTTCCCATGAAACAACCGACCAACAATGTGCTTGTCCAGATCTTAATAGTTTTCAATATCCACAGTCTGAGACACTCAGTCCTAAGTCCATGTGTTCCTTGTGATAATGTAATTCTTTAACAACAGGCAGTAAATAAAAATATTTACTTTCATTCATAAAAAAACTAAATAGTTAATGAGAACAGCTATGCCACAGTCGTCATTAGCAAACATTACTAAATTAGGAGTGAATGTTGCATTTGTGACGGAGTAATTTCAACCATGCATTCAAGGTTGCAGGGCATTATTTGTGCATTTGAGGTCAAATAAACTGCAGCGTCCTTATCAATCAGATCATCAGTGTGTTTTTAGTTGTGTCTAAGGAACCGCCACGATAGCCAAATGGTTACTGCTCATGTCACATAACCATCACGTAATGTCCCTGGTTCCAGCCATTGCAGGCTTTGGCAACACATACAATTCTAGGGATGTTGGTCATTGTTGGTCGTTTCATTTGGATTTGATAATACTATTTTTTTTAATAATACCTCTTCTCTTTATATACGGTGAGAAGTACACATAGTCTTAATGCATATATATATATATATATATATATATATATATATATATATATATATATATATATATATATATATAAAAGAGGAGTGATACTGTAATGGTGAAAGCTTCTACAGTGTGTGTGAATATTTATATATATGGCAGCTAGTATATGCACTACATGCACAGCAGGGCGAAGGGCTGTCAAGAGCCTGTCACTGTGCTGTAGGGCATCACTGACATGAGTGTCACCTTCATGAAGGAGTGGGAAAGCCGGTTCCTCTGCAGAGGATTCTTCAGACCGTCGCTCTGATTCCAGCAGCAGAACAGAGGAGTTAACGCGAACGCTCGTAGAGGGTTGTCATCTGTTGTATGCTTCATTTAACACCTGTGAATACCAGAAGTCATTAGGAATTTCGGTCAGGGGGAGAAAAAGAAGATACCTGCTCTGTTAGCAGAATCAATAAGTTCACAAACTAAACGGGATGGGAGTATAATTAACAGCAAGGACATTAATCCATTAATGAGTTTCTAATACTAATTACACCTGCACAAAAAATGTGCAAATGGATTCTGACAATTTAATTAGCTGCAAATGACGCATGTGAGCAGGAATGAGCAGATAGTGATGATTTAGACTCCAGGTGTAAACACTGCTTCTGCATCCAGCGGCAAAGTGGCAGCAGTATTGTTGTTTAGTTAATAAAGGCAAAATAACTTTGATAAGTTAACATTTCTTGTGTTTTAGAATTGTGGTTAATCAATATAAAAATAACAAAAATGTAGATAAACCAACACATGATGCAGCAGCAACCGATTAAGCGAGTACATACAGATTGTAAAAACCTTTAAATGAATACATTTATAAGCTGATCGGCCCTCCCCCCAAAATCACTTTGCACAGGACAACAAGAAAGTTACATATTTTAGAACTGAAGCTTAATTCTAATTAAATTCTTCTCTTCACTCAGTACAGGAGTGACTGCTGAAGTGGGTGGGCGTCTGGGGTAAAGGCTTCTGTGTTTGTTCTTGCTGCACGCTGCTCATGAAGAACTTTGTGATGGAAAGACGCCTCTGCCAGAAAGCACACATCACAGGCCTGTTTGTGTGCGATGAGGCTGTTCCCCGTTGTCCCCCTGACTGCTACAAACAAATGAGGAAAACGTGAGTCACTGCTAACATAACTCGATGAAATAATCTGCTTTAGGATTTTAATTAGATTTATTTTGAGCCCAGCACTCCTAATTCGAAAATACCTCCTGTGTGACTATCTGTGTAAGAGAAGAGCGGACACAAGTTTAGAAAAGTCACTTCCAAGATAAATAAGTCTGAGAGTTTAATGTTTGAACAAAAAATACTGAATTATTAACATAGAATTTACATGTAAAACATTTGTTAAAAATCTGTCTTAAATTAAAATACAGTTACTGCTTAAACTTTCATTATTTTCATTATACATTATTTTACAACAAATCCCTTCTGTCCATCAGTAGTAGGTCTTCTCCTTTGGATCAGTCACTTTGTAGGAGAGAAGTTACTCAGCAATGCTTCGCTCTGTGGTGAAGTTGTAGTGAAACTGCATGAGAAGAAGAGAAAGAAGGGTATGATACATAAAGAAGAAAATATTTACACCATTTTTTTAATATAAAAATATCACAAATACATATTAGTGAAATAATCAAGCCAAAGCAACCAAAATGGTACATTTTTAACAAATACTGCAATGAAATGCAATCTTATTTCTACAACTTACTCAATGTTACAGCCCTATATTAACTATTAAACACATAATATTCATGTATTGTTCTCCGGGTAGGCAATCAACCTTACAGCTGGGATTAGTCATGTGGAGTGAAGGGTTGAGAGAAAATAACCACACACTGCCCCCTTCTGGCACGGCATGAACATGACCCTTCACAAAGAAAGGGCTTCAACCAGTTTATGGCTCATGCAGGAAATAAAAGGCATCAAAGTGTGTCATTTATGTTTAGTTTCATTCACTCAAAATCACCATCTTTCATTTTTCTACACCACTTACTTAATTAAAAATTCAAATTACGCTGCTCCACACCAAGTTAAAAGTCTCCCAGGGAAAGTCAGATGGGACCTATAACATAACCAAACCCATTCTCTACATTATATTTATTCCAGTCCAAATAGTTATGAATCGACTGAAAGAAAGACGAGAAGGATCTCACAAGAAACCACTGCTGGTAAGTAACAAAAAAGATACTATGACAAACACTGTGATTTTCAAGTTTAAGTTCGAAGTTTATAAGACATTTTTAAAATATAATTTGCAAAATACCTTGCAAAACAAACAGAATAAATTTAAAGAAAATTCACGGGCCAAAATCAAGCTCACTTAACTGAGTTAGGCAGTTGTATTACTGCAACAGAGCACTAGGTGATGCTGTATGATCACTGAAATAAGTTTCCAAATCCCCAACAGAAGCCGCTATGCCACAATAGCTGAAAGCGATCAAAATACCACCTACTCTGATTTTTATCTACTTGAGGGAAGCTGCAGGTTGCCCAAAACCTGTCAAATATCACAGGCCTGTTAGTTAGAAGGAATTCAGCCCCCCAATCACACAAAAACTCAGTCTCAACATCTGGCACAGTAAATAAATAACCCTGTGTACGTGTGTACGAGTATGTGTGTGTGTGTGTGTGTGTGTGTGTGTGTGTGTGTGTGTGTGTGTGTGGATGATGGATGGGGGAATGGGGTGTTATCAGGGAGAGCATGTATCAATGTCTGCCAGTTTTACACACAGCCTGACAGGACAGTGACACACTAGAACATGGGCGGCAGTCACCCAGACGAGCCGAGCTTCATTTCCTGTCCCTGCTCCACTGCCAAAAATATGTGACATGTTGTCTTCATTAATTCCACCTCTATTTGGAGCTCTCCCCTCACACCTCTCACATATCCCTGTACACTACTGTCCCTCCATACATCCACAAGGATACACACACACACACACACACCCCTGCACAATATATGCAGCCACAGAAAAGCACACACACACACACACACACACACACACACTACAAATACTGAAAACCCATCAGACATAGGTGCTAATGAAAATCTTGTCATGTGTGCATACACACTTCTTTCCACCCTAGCATACTCCCTCTAAAAATCATTAGCCAGTCGCCAACAACATTTTTCAGCAGAGCAAACTACATAAAGATGTCACTTTAAATCGCCTACTAATTAACACTTAAAAAGACACAAATTAGATATGCGTGGCTAAAAGCAATTATAATATCCGCAAGTTTTGTGAGTCATTTGGGAAATGAAAAGAATGCCTAATTGCTGGAACCAACATCATCCTAGACATGGCTTAAGTGATGCCTGTTAGGAAATGGTCTTATCTACAACTGTGGCTGTGTACAACAGCTTTCCTCAATTACATGCGCATCTGGATAATTCTAGAAAGTACATCTCTTTCATGAATCTATATTTTTTTAATGGGTTTAAAAATGAGGCAATTAGGGTCTGTGCTAAAAGAGCCTCTAGATTCTGCAGAAGGGATAAGCGAATGCCCTTCTACATTCTTTGAAGCACAGACAGTGACCTCTTCTGGACAAGCGAAGGAGAAGATGCTTCACATAAAAAAAAGAAAAAAACAGTGCAGGTTTTTATTTCTAAATCTCAATCTTGTAACTTTGAGTCGTATATCACAGACAGAATCGTAGTGGAGATTCAATTTAACGAATAACGACTAAAACTAGACAAGAACAGAAAAGAATAAAACACTACCGACATGCATCATTTTCTGTATAAAGCACTCCTCATCCGGTTTGTTTGTGAAAATCACTAACTATATTTCTCCCCTCGTTCTGCAGATATCATCGAGAGATAATAATAAGAGGAGAGAAGTAAAAATAACACAATGGTGAGGGATGTTTCCACTTGGAAACTAATTATCAAGCTAAGCTGTGACTTCATCCTCATCAGCCTGGCCCCGCCATTAATCTTGTGCTGTCGTCCACTTCACTAAATCCTGTGTTACACTATCTCACATTTACTTCATCAGCTCTAGCGCGGCTGTAATTAATGATTTCTCATGCCCTTCCCTTCGCTTCCCCAGCTCAGCTCACCATGTGTCCTGCTGCTAATCACACTCTCCGAGAAGAAAGGAAGGAGGAGAGGATGGAGGAGAGGAGCAGAGGAGAGGGAGAAAAAATAGAAGCCCATATAGGATGAGCAGCCAGGCTGTCTCCATCCTGGACACACACACACACACACACACACGCACACACACACACACGCCATTAATACCTGCACTGACAATGAGCTTCATTTAGATGACCATATGACAAGATGGCGACTCTTTGTGATTTGGATCGTATGTGACAGAAGACAGAAGCAGAGTGCAGAACAGACACCCGGTTTGATGAGGGAGTGTTTGCTCTGTAACACATCTCAAACCGAACAGCACCTGTTCTTTTACAGTGGTCTGTCACTTCCTGGCAGTTCTGATACCGAGATACCGTGCTAATGAGAGAGAAGGGGGGGTTGTCACTCTCTTTAAAGCGCACATACACAAAAATACAGCACGCGTGCACACGCACGCACGCACGGACTCTGCTTCTTCCGCTTGCTCTCACCAACACATGGGCTCTTAAGAGGGAGCTGCACGGAGATGATATCCTTCCTGTGAATGCCTGCAGGCTACAGTGTTTCATCAGAAATGGGGAGGAATTTGTAGCACTTTTAGTTGCTCTGCACGATCACTAAAGTTTTCACTGAAGATGAAGCTGATTAGGAACTTAAGAAAAAAATGAAACTTTATTTGGTTTTTTTTTGTTAGCAGGAAGGCAGCAGAAGTCAGCTCTCTGAGAGATGCTAGATTGAGCTGTTTGACAGACGAATTGGGGGAATAAAAGTCAAGTGTTTTGGAACAGGAGACGGAGCTTTTAAGGGAGAATGGCCGCCTAGCCCGGCCATGCTTTTATTCAATTGGGGCTTAGTGGAGCCAACAGGGCCTCACTGTCTCAGACACTTAATTACAACCCCAAGACCGTTTGCTTTGCATTCTGGGCCAGCGGCGTTAGCGTCAGCCGAGCGTTGCAGCCTCTACTCACTTCCTCCTCGATCTCTGCCAGGGATTTGATCGTAATGCCCATTAAATTGACTTGCTGCATCTGAAATCAAAAGCAGGGAGAGGAGGGAGAAGAGAAGAAAACACACACACACACACACGAAACATGGCGGTTAGGCTCATGGCTAAGTAAGCATGCTTAAAATCTTTAATCCTCTCCCTCTCTGTGTCAATACAAACGGGTCTATAGTGACAACCGCCGCCAGCCAGCCAAATGGACTGCATTGAGCCAGCTCTGCCTGACTGCACGCATTCATCACTCAGTCTGGAGGAAAGGAAGCAAAGGGAAGGAAGAGAAAGAAAAGGAAGTAAAGGAAAGCAAATGAAGAGAAAAGGAAAAGAAAGGAGAGGTAAGAAAAGGAAAGAACGGGAAATGAAAGGAAAGGAAAAGAATGGAAAAAAAGAAAGTTGGTGCAGTCATGACTATAGGCTACATACTGGGGGAACGGATTAATGTTGTCTATGCTACTACTTTAACTGCTGACCAATTTTGCATGCACATTTTGAAATAAATTTTAATTACACCAGTATATTTTTACCTCTTTGTGGTTCCCATGGAACTTCTCACAGATCATAAAGGGCACATCATCTAGGGCTGCAAAAAAAGTAAGCAAAAACATGTTGAAGTTTGACTTTAATGCATAATATTACTCCCCTTTCTTCACCCTGAGTTTTGAACAAGTCTAAATGTGGGATTATAAAACAGCAAAGCTATCAACATCCCAAGCCACCCTGGCGCCTCCCCCTCCTTCCGTCTATGGAGAGAAGATGAAAGGCTTTTTTTTTTTTTTTTTTTTTTAAATTCTCCACTGTATTTGGGCACCTCCACTCTTTCCTCCAACCCAACACGGCCCTTCCAAGCCCTCCTCCAGTTTAATTACTCCTGATTATTCCCGATTCAGTCTTGTCTGAGAGATGTTCACCTCCGAAACAAAGACATGCTCACGCTAGGCAGAGAAAAGCAGAAAGAAGAGAGACAAAACATTCACCAGATATCAAATTTGCATGAAAATAAGCCACACTGTTCAGCCGGCAAAAAGTGGATTGAAATGAGGACTTGCCAAGAGCGTGGTGGTATAATTAGCATTTGACCAAACAAACGAGCTTCAACAGAGCTATAATTAAGCAGGCCTGTAATTAAGTGTATGCCCTTTATCATAATGATCGTGGTTAAAATGGTGTGATGGCTGCCAGTTGATTATTAATGGTGTCACCCTGTACTGCATGCATCCTGCACTGGAATCAAGGTGTCACGACTGTCAGGCTAGAGAGCAGCCCTTTGTTTATAAAATACATTAGGGCCCAAATTAACACAGGGTGACAAGGGACACAAAGCCTCTCGTTTCCAGACTGGAGGGAAAACTGCAGCTGCTCGGCTTCATTATAAAACTCCAAAAATCTGGAGGCGCAAAACTTGCTGCCGTTGGCTGCAACAGGAGCCCCAAATATCAGGAGGCCAAGCTTCCAAACTGGTGTTTTTTTTTTTGTACCCATAGTCCATCAGGCCGCTGGCACAGGAACAGGAACTCATAAATGTAAGCCGAAGCTGTTCATGAGTCATCGTTTTGGAGCTGACACTCCTTTTGGTTTTTCCTGTTCACAGCAATATTTAAAAGCATGAAATTTTAAAATATACCTCACTTTGACACTTATGTGACTTGCTTTCCTTTCTCGGTTATTACACAGATCCATGGTTTGGCACTTTCCACACAGCTCATAGCACAATGTGATCTTTGTAATCAAAGCATGACCCTCACCCATGTGACCGCAGGAAAGCTTATTTAGTTTCCTGGCTTCTCATCATCTCCCACAGTGAAAATGGAGTAGTAAAAAAAAAAAAAAAAGAGGTTTTTCAATGCCCCAGCTTTGACACCCACCTCTCTGTGGCAGCTTTTGGATGTGGTGGCTATCTGGAGCGGCGGACCGAGGCGATTGGGTGGGCATGATGGCTTGTTTAAGCTCATAAAAACAAGTGAATACACATGCACTACTGTGTCTCTGGGAGCACCGGCAAGCAGGCATAAGTAGGCAGGGAGAATGCATTTGAATCAATAGTCAGCACTGGGAAGCAGAGATTGTGGCTGCTGATGGATCTGTGTGGCACGGACAGATGAACGCGCAGAGCTGAAGGCCAGAGAGTTTCTTTATTGCTCAAGGATTACATTTAAAACCAGATCTCACTTTGTATTCCTCCACCATCTATACTAGAGAGGCTATCTTACATCCAGACAAATGGAGAGGTGCTGAAGATGACTTGGTGGTAAGAAATGGATACAGTACCATGGAGAAATCCGAAGGTGCAAAGGGCAAAAATAATGTAAATCCAATCTTCTGACCTAGAATCCCACAATGAAGCATGTTCCAGCCACTCAAATGGCCAGGCTACAGTCCATTAACTCATGGGTGTATTTCAGTGCGGGGAATTGGGTACTTATTTGGCATTTGGAGGATGCGAGCACAGTCAATAGGAAAACATCTGGCAGAATTTTGGTAGAATGACTATGATGATGATGATGATGATGATGATGATGATGATGATGGTGGCGGCGCCGGTGAACACAGAGGTGGCGTTAAGTAAAGAGGACCCTGTGGCTTGAGTGATTGTAGTGTAAAAAACGGAGTCAGCACAGGCCCCGTGTGGATCATTGCCTTATTAATGGCTCCGTCAGGTGCGATGAGCAATGGCTGCATTGTCATCTCCAGCCCCTGGGCACAGATGAATGGCTGTTTCAGGGCGGGAAGGGCTCCCTCGTACGCTGGGCTGAGCACTAATCCCTCACTCTTCCATTGTTGGATGCACTGTCACCCAGGACTTCAGCAGCACCATACATTGCATTTCCAGGGCTCCTAACAGACACGGCCGTGCACGCATGGCGCGATCACAAACACACCCACACACGCACATAAACCACGCCGAGCCACGCTCCCAGACACTGACGGATGGAAAAATATGCGTGGGTGATCGAGCATACCCCATATTACCTGAACCACAACTCACGAGTAACACTTTAGGAATGTTGATGAACTTTTATTTTACACTTCACTAATTCAGCAGGATTGCATTGATCTCTGTCTACTATGATTACTGGGCTGAATGGCTTTCACCCGAATTAGGTGAGAAAGTCACAGTAAGGACAATGAGCATATATTAAAAACGTTTTTTTCTACTCAATGACTTGGGTGATATCTATTCTTTTGTTTCTTAAAATAAGAAAAAAATAATAAGTAAAGATGTTCAAAAAACAGCTTAGAGCTTAAAAGCTGCTATATTTCATATTCCAAACAACTGGATGTTGCCTTTCCCCCACGTGTAGCCCGCCTCGGAATAACTTTCCTGTCGCTGTGACGCTCAATTTGAGGTAGATTCTTTATGCAGACCAAGGAAATGCTATTCTGGTTGCAGACCCCGCTCTCTGTCACCTCTGCAGATAATGGTGAGTAGATGAACAGAGATTGGAGGAGGACCCCCCTATGCCCACTCACAGCCCTTAGCCCCGCTCTGACATGAGAAATAGTGCCCAGCCCTGACAGCATCTCGGAGACATATTGTAGTTTATTTTGTCGCCCGGGCATGCCATCTGTGCCATTCCAATAGAGGGTGTGTGTTCAGGCTGCTGCAAGAGAGAGGGCGCGAGGCTCTGGGTCCCTCAGTAGCTCTGCAGCCACGGCAGGTCATTAGTCAAATTGCCTAATGAGAGAGAATACAAATGGCCCCCTACCCTGACAGGAGGAATTTTGGAGGTGTCAGAGCTCCTGACCCGTGCTATGAGAACAGATGATAGCGAGATGCTATTTTCAGATTCTTTTAATGACTATGGGTCTATGAAACCCATTCTTTTTCTTTTATCTTTTTCCCGCTTTTTCAAGCCCTCTAGACAGAGGAGCGAAGAAAAAAAAAAACAACTCTTCGATATATTAAAAATCTCTCTTGCAAAAGTGGAAGTGTAACTTTTGAATTATTTAAGTGTTTACTGGGGAGTCAATTAACATTTTAAAAAGCGAATAACACTGATACCAAAATAGATCACACGCTGAAATGATGTTGAGGGTTTCTGATATCTATTTTTATTTGTTTCCGCCTGCTGTTTGCAGCGTGTTTCCCCAGTCTCGCTGTACGCAAGCTTCTCCTGACAGCAAATCAGTTACTTTATACTAAAATATTAATCTCATCCCATCCAAGTGCTCAGAAATGTAGACTAATTTAAATGTTTCTTAATGCTTAGAGCAGTATGTGTGGTATCTGGTGCATAAATGTGATTTTCATGGTTTCTGGAGAGAAACTGAGGATCGACTGAGGAGAGATTCACTCTGCGCAAGCTTGGTGTTTGTACACTTTATCATATATTTTTAAAGAGAAAAGACCATTTTGTCTTAACAACCCACAGTTTTTTTTCTTTTTGCAACAATATTTGCATTACACAATGAAACCTTACACTTTCCTTAAACACAGCTCATACAATGACTGTATGTAAAGGCATCTACTCCAATTTAATTAAATTACTAGTATGCAATATTGAACAGTTAAATATTCAGTGACAGATGTATCAAAGAAAATCTATTCTCAGCCATCTAGCTGGTTTATTTGCAGATTCATGGATATTAAAATTCAACTTTTTTTTTTGTTACCAAAGGGATGCAAAATGGCAAGCTTATGTAGAATGACCCACTTACTTTTCCATCTGTGACAAGCAGTCCTTGAAATCTAGTTGTGGGTAGGGAGCCAGGAGGCAGTCCCTGTCGGGCACTGGTCCATCAGTCTTCCAGAAAGTGGGCAGAGCCAGTAACACCTATGGTGAGTTGGCCACAAACACGGCTGCATAACACAGAATGCTCTGAGGAGGTGTGTAAAGTGTGATAACTTCTCCAATACAGACACTCTAAGTTGAATCATTTTGTATTTAAAAATCACTATTAAATGTCAATTTAAGTTTTGAGCTTTTTTTTTTTCGTAATGGGGAAGTCCTTCAACTCTGGCTTGCTATTGAGAAATCTCATGAAACTAAATGAACAATCAGACTTTAATCAGCAGCACAGTGTCTTTTAAGACACTGCCATGGCACTGGCGTTGATCCCCAGCTGTGGCTGCTGGTAAATGTGCAGCAGAATGTGTGTATAAATGGGGTACGCCTCTCTGGACAAGTGTAAAAGCTGGCAGAGGGCTGACAGTAAATTGCATGTGCCGGATGGGACACAGCAGAAGGCACAATTACACAAATCCCCTCTTAATTAGCGGTTCTGTGGGCAAACTAACCAGTAATGATGCAAGGGATGTGGCAAGCCCCAGAAATCCTAACAAACACTCACCAGCAGTGGAGACTGGGTCATATGGCCCTGATTCCCCCTGAAGTAGTGACTGATGCATGATCTATTTTGATCGGTGCAGCTGCAAGAGATGATTCCCATGTTGCCCTGCTCCCCACAACCCCGAGCCCTCGCTGAGCTACTTGCCCTCTGGACTGTGGGTAAAGCAGCAGGCCCTGCGTGGTTGTGGGTGGCATTATTAAGTTCTCCATGCTCACAGTACCAGGCAATGTAAAGTGGCATTTCACACGGTGAGTAATGAACTGTGCCAGAGCGGAAGCAGGAGGGATGACAGCCAAAGAGGCCTTCTTGGCAGACACTAACCTGGGCATCCACCAATTTATCATCCCCTAGAACCAATCCACCAATGCTGCGCTGCCATTTGTCATTAATTATGCTAATAAGGACACCATTACTCTCCTGATGAAACAGGCGACTGTTATTAGTATAATGCATTTACAGTTTGATACATATGCATTTGCGTATTAGTTTCACTGTGTGTGGAGTAGTGGAAAAATAGACTTTCCATTGCCTAAATACAAGTGTTCTAGGGCGTGCTTGAAAAAATGCAAACACCCACTATATAGAGGAGCCCAGCAGTTTTTCTGTAGACACTAATTGACCATTATGAAATGACAAAGGGACTGTCTCTTAACCGTACTCTATTCTTTACACCCTAACACAGAAATGACCCCATCTATGTAAAGAAGCTCATGTGTTTGAACTTTTTCACAGCAGACTTCATTGCTCTAAGCAAACCAGTCTGAGCAGAACTATTTAATATAGCTTCTGGGAGCCCCAGATGCCCTTTTCCAAAACGACTTCATTCCCAGAATCTCATTGTGCTTTCTAAATCACACCACAGTATGTATTAGAAGATCATTAATTACAAACTTAACAAGTCAGCAGAGCCATTAAAAGATCTTTAAGGCATATTTGACCATAAATCTCCTTAAACTATATTTAATGACTGGATTTTTGTGAAATATTTTTTATCAAGTTCTAATTAGATGTGTGATAACAAACCCTGCTGTACATGGGGCAAATGAGGGAGCCATGACAGGCCCATCCATTGAGGCTGTCCATGTCTGGACACTGAAACTAATGGAGCACTGCTTCTATCTCAGGGATGGATAGAAAGCAATGAGGGATGAGACTCCAGAGTCCAGTCTGGCCTGCAAATGCAAAGCCATTTAAAGTCTCTTATTTGACTGTAATAAAGGTCCAAAAATGCCAGAGGGTCTCAAGGCTCCAGTCAAAAAATGACATTATGTTTTTTACAGGATTGATCTCCAAATACTTAATGGTGCCATTACTCTGAGATCAATCATGTTTTGCTACTGACCCAATAGGATTTTTGATATTTTCCTGCAAAAAATCTGTTTTATCTGTTGGAATCCAAAAGAGCTCTAAGACTGTGGTGATATCCGCAGTCTCTATAAAATAAAACTTGTACTTTTGTATTGTGTTTGAGCACAATTTAGTGAATTTAAAAGGTGCTTTGGTCAAACATTAAATGTTGGACAGATGTTTCAGACATTTATCTGAGAGATTATAGATAAAACCGAAAACTAAATGTCATAGGAAATATGTCTCTCTAGATTTAGTTTTCTGTAATATGCACACTAATAGTTCCTTGAATAAAACAACATGGATCTATAAGAAAATATGTGTACTGTAATAAATACTTCTGTTGTCTCCATATACTGATTTTCTGCTTGTGAAACTTGTGTTGCAATTTCTTTCTGACATGCTCTCATACCCATTTATTTTGTCCAGTGGTTTAATTTAATTTTTGCAGTGTTCATGCCAATACACTGAAACGACATGCAGCAATTTCAGAATGAGAAATGCATAAACACAAAAGCCTAAACACAAATTAAGGAAAATTTAAAGAACAAAGCTACAAATTATAAAGAAGAAATGTAACTCTCACATATTGTTAGTTGGGGGGAGTAGACAGTTGGAACATGTGGAAATGTGTGTGTGACTATACATTAGTGCATACACCACTGCTGAAACTCTCTCTCTCTCTCTCTCTCTCTCTTGTTCGCTCTCTCCCCATTTTGCCTTTTGCTGACCAGGGGAATTAAGAAGCAAAACGTGGGTTTTAAGAGCGTTCCTTTCATGTCTTGATGTAAGCTTTGGCATTACTTCAGACATCAAGATCGGTTTCATAGAAATCCCATTCCATCTAAAGTAAAAGCTCGGCAGTAAATCTGCCCATACCTCCCCCATAACACTTCCATAAATGATTCATTCAGCTCAGTTTAGCTGATGCAAAACAGAATGTTAGTGAGTTGTGGATGAAGCCAGAGCTGCAAGTGGAGAACCAACCCTGCTGCTTAGTAATTTCATCAATCTCGGCGAGAGAAAGAGAAGAGAAAGGAGAAAGAAAAGAACGACATACAGTAATAATAACTTTTGTGTCACTATCCAGAGGTCGTGTTTTTTAATCCCTCAGCCTAAAGAATCGTGTTATTCTAAAATATAACTCCAGTGGTGCGGAGGCAGTTGAGATCCATCATGGTTTGAGATAAGAGTCGGCTGAGATCCTCCCTCTGCACAGCCTCGCCCAGAACTACACAGGGAGATAAGATGGAACTTTTGTTTGAAACCTGATGAGAACCCTCTTAATGAAAGTGCTGCGCCAAAAATAATCTTTTTTCTCCATGTTAGTCAATCAAGAAATGGTGTAGTTAGGGGAAAAAGAGGAGAAAGAAAGTAATTTTGCATAATCAGTGAGCACCATCTGGAACAATTAACCAAATTCCACAGAACTCAGAGGATCAGTCATATTGGCTTATTAAAGATCCAGAATTATACAAGTAATAAATCCTTGGAAAAACGAAGCGTACCCCTGCCTGTCACGACTATTTTAACTTCAAATACAGTGGAATACTTGATAAGGCTGAAAAGAGGAGATTAATATATGCAAATTATGTCGAGCATTTAAAAGCCCCCCAACAACTGTCTCGTTTTTTTTCTGTCTCTTATTACGGGGCTTTATGTTTTATTCATACACCAACTCACCTGTCATTTCATAAGCTATAATATTATGAGGGTATTATTAAACAGCATAAAGTGGAGCTTTAATTGGAAAGCTCCATTGCATTTTCCAATTATTTGCAGCAAATTAAAAGCAGATGCACATAGTTTAATAAGAATTCTAATATTGTTTCCTGAAAATCAAAAATCACTGTCATGCTGCCAAGATATTTTGCAAACCCAAGTTAATTTTGAGCCTCCTATTTTTTTCCCTCCGTCCTCCTCCTCCTCTGAAGGATGAACTGTCTTGTGTCAGTTAATTGAAGTTCCTCTAATGGATAGGGAAATAATTGCTCTCCATATTACGTTAGATCAGGGCCAATGTCAGGATTTATTTTTGATTAATGCAATAGATATGTAAATGTATTGCTTTTTATTACGTTTACCTTTTTTTATCAGGTGGATGTCTGCTGAATTCTATATGCAACAGCCTGCACAGGTTTAATTTAGAGATTTATTTTTCCACAACCTCTGCATTTATTTTTATCAAACATATGCTTTTTAGACACATTTCATGAATGCAAGTTTAATTACCTTTAAAATATCATGCTTTTCTGTCAGTGCATGAATAACAGACCTAATTGGCAAACGGACTTGGCATGAATCAAAGCAACGCTGGTGTAGAAAAGCAAAAGGTTGGAGATGCTTATGAAAACTTGATAACTTTTCAAATGAGCTTGAACTGTCAAGTGAAAGAGGGCTGCAAAATAAATGTGAATTAGTTTCTAATATTCTGGTAATAAATGTCAAAGCGCCTGCACATCACAGCAGTACATGATGTGACTGCAGATGACAGATTTCCCAGACATGTTACCTCTCCTCCCCTCAACTCGCTCTTTTTTTGTGTTGGGGTTTTTGTTTTGTTGGGAAGTGACGGAGGGTTTAATCAAGAAAGCAGGCAATTCATCAATCCTAAAGAAGGCGCCTGTACAACCCTGACAGAGCGCACATGGTTTTAGACCAACTCGAACCTGGCCAGCTGTCAGCCCACACACAAACGTGCGTGTCCGCGCACCCCCACACACACACACACACACACACACACACACACACACCCGAGCTACCACCATGCTAACAATTAACACAAATAGGCTGTCGGCTACGACCTCACACTTGGTCTACAGGCTATCACGTTGTTAATGAAGGGAAGTTGCCTTCTCTCGGTGTGATGCTGTAAGGCTGACGAGTACAGCGTCCTCTGCAATAAAGCAGGAATCCATCTCAGGCTAACCCCATTATCTTCTTTTCTTTGCAAATCTTACAGACTCATGAATGGACACATAAAGGTAGAAGAAAGAGGGGTTCTCATGTACTTGAAGAGGACATTTTTCTGGAGATAAATGATGACTGCTGGCAGCGTGCTGTACAGTATGTGCATGTTCTTCACTGTCACTCAAACCCTGTCCCAGTGGAGGAATTGCTCACCAAATGCCACAACCCATTCAGCTGTGTGGTAATGTCCCTGTCCTGCAGAGCCACACTTTGCACACCTTTCATACCTACACAATGATTTATTCTGCATTTTTTATAATCAATTGCCACTACTACTGTTTTTTATCTTCTTTTTTTTAAACCCTTGGCAAGATGTGTTTAATTTAGATACAGTAAAATTCAAATGAATTTATATAATTCGACATTTTCTAATTTTTATAATCAATTTTTGTTTGAAATCTATATGGCTGTTTTAAAAAACAAAATTAGAAAGCAGGGTGTAACATGTCTATAGCTTGGGTGTGTCTACTGGAGCAGCAGGAGGATTCCTCACCACATGGTGTCTCTCTCCAGCTGGATAAAAACCTGGCTGCCTCATTCACCATGTGTGGATCACACGCTCTTTAAGGAATGGAGCGTCTCGGCCGGCTCTGGCTCTCTGTGGCTCTGAGGCTGTCATAGCTACAGTTAGCCCCGCTTCCAAGCAAATTAGTCTTTCTTCTGTTTCAGTCATGGAGCATTGTGCTGTAGTGTGAGTTTTCTCCTCGACTAAGAGAAGGGAATTCGTCCAGTTCATGCATGCTACCTATGTAAGTACGGCATGTGATGGATCATCTTTGACAGCTCTTAAATGTTCTCTTGAGTGTAATGTGGAGCTCCTTGGGGAAGTCACGTTTGCTCAGATAAGGAAAGCTCTGTACAATATCCATCAGTGAGGAGATGTAGACGTAGATTTGTGTAGATCAGGTGCTAGAGGAGCTGGCTTTATGTACATACAACTAGATATTAATGTAAAAATGCACATGCAGTGCAACATACAAGAAAATGAATCCTAGTATTGAGTACTTTATTTAATAGTAAATACAACAGACCTTAAAATTCTCCCATTGTTTATAGTAGTAAATGGTACTGATTTATACATTTAGTGTGACAACATGTACCTGTCCTGGTGTAGCTCCCACTGGTCTGGTGCTCATAGTCCAGCCTGGTAGTGGTCTTCTGGCTGACAAAAAGAAAGCGACAATGTGCTGTTAATTCAGCAATACTATTTAATGGATTGGCATATTGAAAACATCCCAAATCCCATCCCAAATGCATGGAATAATATGACAAAGAGCACTTATTGAGCATGGAAACTACTTCCTCCTTTAAAAAAAAAATCTGTCTACAGACATAACAGAGCTATGAAATAACAAGCTGAAAGTAAAAAGACAAAATATGGTGAAAATTAAACCCAGGGGTTTGAACAGAACTTTAACAGGGGTTTGGGGTAGGATCCTGTTAATTCTGAAGGAACGGCTAGATTCCATTATTCAGGGGAAGTCTGTTTTTAACGTTTCATGGCCTTGTATTACAGAAAACAGCACCGAATGCACTTTGTGGGCAGTTGAAGTTAACAAACCATATAAGATTGAAATCCTCATCAATCAAGCTATCATGAATTACACCCTGTGACTCACCCCTATGGATCGATAAATCCACAGCAAGCAGGAGGAAAGAAAAAAAATCACAGATTCAAGAGAGCTGCATAACATGACATGCTTTGAAGGTAGAACGAGCTGCAGAATGGCATAAAACAAATGATCTTATAATGATAATGCAAAGTAGTGGGCAATATCATTTAAAAGGGAATTGCTTTGATTGGAGGACACACAGGCATAAGATGAGGATCCTGCAGAATAAGCCACTGCTTCACTATAAAAAGACAAGACAGATTTTGGAAGTAAGCAGGTGTGAAGTCGCAAACAATGGAGTGTGTTTTGTGCATCCATGTTCCGTATAGTTTGTTAATGGATAGCACAATCTATCTTTGCTCCAAGGAGGAGGTGTAAAATCAAAAATTCTTAAAATTTAGGACAAAAGGCAGATCTGCATATTCTGAGGGGTGACAGTGCTGCACATGAGTTGTGGCTTTCAAAGCCTTATCTCTTCGGATGAGATAAATAAATGCAATAATTTCCATCAAGAGCAATAAAACAAGACTTCTGACAGGCTGTGGTATTTATGAGCTGAAGCCTGCAACTCAGATTTATTTGCAATGAAAGGGTCGACTTTTCTCCTCCTCATTTACATTAGCATTTGGCCATGTTAAATCCAGGCCAATGGTGAATTTTTAAAAGGTTGGCATCAATCTTGTGGGAACGATTGCCATATTCAACGCAGACTTCTTTTACCTTGCAAAGGTTGATTCCACTGCTGAGAGAGAAAGGTACACATCTTTCAAAGCACAGAGACGGACCGATCAAGTGATGGGAAATGGTTCAAATGTGTTAAGGGTAATGTTGCCTAATTATTACACAAAGGAACCATGAACAAAAGAACAATATATTAAGGTTAGCTATATCTACTGGAGAAAGTGAGGGTTGCACTTAAAATCCCAAAGACTCGCTGTGGAAGCTTGGAAATGTGTTCGTGAAATGCTTTTCTAAAAGGCAACCTCTAGGGTGGCTTTTCCCATCTGTTTGAAACACAAAACTGTCTCAATCCAAATTGGTGATTTCTAAATACAATTTTAGGTGCATTGGAGAGGGTAACATATGGCAAATCAATTAGACAATTCTTAAAACAAAAACATGGCAAGTGCATTTGCTAATCAACAGCAGTGTTGGGGCTCATATTATGTTGGCCACTGGAGTTTTGACAACAATTAATCCTCATTTCAGACAAGGAGAGCCATATTGACACATATTCCTAATTTGAATATTCAATTATAGTGTAGTTCCTCATCAAATTATAGTGAAACTGGGAATACGGCCTGAAAGATTTACGTGATTACAACGCAGATCAAGAGTCCTATGTTCTGCCCGATTTAAAATCATATTAGCCAGCAAGCAAACCATAGCACTAAGGATTTCTTGACAACATGAATTAAAGTTCGACAGAGTTTTTTGTGTGGTGCACTTTAGGTTGTTTCACGTAGAATAAGAAAAAGAGAGAGAAAGAATGGAGAAAGACACGTGGAGAGACAGTGGGGACAGACTAGCAATAGTCAGTGGAGAGGTGAGATGAGGATGAGAGTAATATCACTGAAGAGCTGGAGCTGTGAAACATAGAAGTGGAAGCTCTTGTTTTGACACACATCCAGGCTTTGCCGTGACAACATCTCCACACCTTCCTCTATGTGCAGACACAGCGCTGCTTTGTGGAAGCTGCTTTCTCACCCATCATTATCCTCCTTTAAGATCGGTGTCAGGTGTTGAAAAGAAGAACAGTCTGAGCCCATCAGATCTTAGCTGATCATCCGATCATTCCTGACACCATTCTGAAGGCCTTCCCGTGATTGGAGTTACTTTCTTGCAACTTTTCCAAAGACACAGAAGTAATGAGTGAGATTGGGCTGGAAGCGGGTTGTTCTTCAGCACTTCACATGGGAGATCAGTCAGGTGACACACTGACAGTCACAGTGTCTCTTTCAGTGGAAAGCCTTGGTTAACCAGCAAGCAATGAAAGCTGATACGATCCTCCAGCAGAGCTGCAGCAATGTGTGGAGTGTCACAGACAGAAGACAGTATAATCCAAAACGTATTGATATGCATGCCAATTCTGACACTGATGACTCGCTACATGTTAAAAGAAAACGCCAGCTATGCAGCGGAAAAAAAGGAATATATTTGGCCTTGACATTTTTATCACTGTACAGTTTGATATCAAAAGTGTCTGTGTGTACAATAACCTATTATTATAAGAGAAATGTCAAAAACCTTGATTCTGAGTGAAGCGAGAGAAATTGCAATATTAGGACAAGGCTAATTTATGCTAGCAGTCACTGTAGAGGTCAGATATCAGCCTCAGCAATGACAGTTTTATCAGGAGAACAAATGGCAGCATTGGCCAGGAGAGAGAAGGAGGGGGATACTTTACTGGACACATTTAGAGGCTGACCGGATGGCGCAGGTTTTTCACATTACAAAGTCGGGGAGTGGCTGTCTTAACAGAGAACAAGCTAAAGTGGTCGACATCAAGCTGCGGCTATGAATCAAAACAGAGCACCGTGTCGCTGGTTGAAATGTTTCAGACAAACTTGTTAAAGAGATGTTAAACACGCGAGGTTCAAACGCACTTGGGCGGCAGACTGCTCAACAGGCCTGTACCCTAACAATTTTAGTGGCTCAATATGGTGCAACAGCCTGAGACAATAAGAAATAACAATGCTGGTGTTGGTGTTTCTCCTTCATCTTTATGTCCTTTGCAATTTTCCAAGAAAATAAAACAAAGCTTTAACGTATATGATTCTTAGCTGACAAAACAATGCAAAACAACTGAAAACACAACAACCTTGATGCAGTGACTGTGTGCATCATATGATGCAACACCCTGCAGTTGCTGTATACTGCAGCTCTGCACTGCTGGAAAAAAAAAACCTGTTTTGCACTTTCTAACGTCGGTACACAACTCTAACAAGCTCTCGCTGCCTGAGGCAACGTAACATTTGAGAGGGATCACTGCAGCTTTCAAAATTATAAGGGTCATTAAAAATTTACACATTATTGACTGTATTTAAAACATCTTTTCCACTGACTGTAAAGAGCACTTAAATTTAAGAGGTGCTATTCTCCAAAGGCCATAAAGTTGTTATACTGTAGATAGCCCGAAGGAGGAATGGAGGAGGAATATTCTCCTGCTGGATATGAATAAAGTATAGTGGGGTGATGCTATTAGGACAGTTACACTGTAGTACTGTACCTACTTGAGCAATCAGTGAGTCTTGAAGAGCTGTTTATAAATCACTGTGTCAAACCGTCTAATCTGTGGCTTTAAAATTACTACAGAAAATATTCATAGCTGCATGTATGGTTGTCTAAACTGCATGTAATGACACAGAAATGATGCCAGATAAATAGTCAAAGAACTGCCACTGTCTCGATTGCCCACAGTCCCGTCCTTACATGTCAGTGCATTATGGATGGAAATACTCTCAAAAGAAGACTCTCTGACTGTGGGATGAATTTTAATGTTAATACAAAAACAGCAGCCTGTGATCTCAGCAGGCATCAGGGGGGGGTGTGAGTAGCTTCGAGGTGCAATTTATTCCAACCTCTGAGCCCCGCCAACTTGAAAGTGGGCTTCAAAAGAACTGAGGATTACCGGTAAGAGTTGTGGAGGCGCACATTGGTCTCTGGCCCTTACTTCAGCAGATCAAAGATAATTGACCATCGACATCCAAAATATGGGTAATGCACAAAAAGAGAAGAAAAAAAAAACCTTCTCGGTTTGAACTTTGGTTCCTGAATTCACGGCTGTCTGTTTTATTGTTCTCATCCCACTGAGTGGCCATGTGAACAGAAGATCTATTTTGAATGTGCCCGCTGGCATCCGTCGCTCTTGGCCTGTTGTGGCTTTTAAGTGGCTTTTACTCAGCCCAGCACAGGATGGCAAAGCATAGCGCTTCAAGCTGGCAATCCCGTCAGCGGCCGGTGCCAAGCCTCCCTCTCCGCAGCCCTGCCACACCGAAGGAGTCTCGATTGTTTATTTACAATTTGCTGTGGAAATCCCCAGTTCTTCATTCCGATAAATAATTGAGCTGTTTGATCTGGACACAGTACAAAGGGTTGCTCCGTTCTCTGTGAGGCCTGAGGCGGAGGATGCCTGAGCAGCATGAGCGGACGGAGGGGGGGGGGGTTCCAGCATGCTCCAGCATGGAGGAGATCTTGGAGCTCTCCTCCCTTCCTCTGCAGCTGTTGCTCCCTCTCCAGGCTACATCTCCTCCTCTTTGTCTGCACAGTACAACGCTCCTGTCACCACAGTCAGAGAGCGACCTGCCTCCGCCTCATGGGACACACCACAAATAGCAGGAGTTTAGCCCTCATTGAACTCATGTTCTTGTTCAGGGGATCCTGTCTAGTTAGCCTGTCTCTCTGGTTCACCCTCTCTACCTTGTTGTCCAGCCACAACCTTTACAGCAGATTGCTCCAGAGTGATCAATTGCTTGTGTCTTCATTGTTGCACATATGGTACAGAAATGTGACAACAGCTTAAGAGAAAACTGAGCATGGGATTTATAAAAAAAAGCATGATGAAAGAAATGTCCAAATATTACAGGATGAAATTACCTCACTGTGTTGGATGGAGCGTCACTGTGATCTCTGCTGGACTTTTCCTGAGAAGACAGATGCTGGCGAACATCTCCCATTCGATACCATATCCCCATGTTGTTTACCTCGCTGTGGGAAAGGGAGTAGTGCCATACATAGGATGTGTCACTCTTAGTTTTTAAAAGCAGAAGAAAAAACATCATGGAGACTGATAAAAGATGCAAAACGTGTATTCATTTATTTCCAGCACCAGGAAGCTCACCCTATGCAGGTGTAGTTAACAAGATGGTACTTGGATGCAACAATCTGGATGTCATATATAGCCGTCTCTGCAGCAGCGCAAGGGCTGATTTTCACACAGAGCCTTTTCTTTCTCATGGCAGTTTCCTCTGATGAGTCAGGTACACATGAAGGTGTCAGGCAAGAATTGGTGGCCACATATTCAGTCCTGTCTTCTCTCCTCTCCTACTTTCAAGCTAAAAGACAAATCTATACACATTTCGAACCTCTAGGAGAACCATGTATTCACAAATTCCACTTAAATTTGGCTATTTAGTCATTACCTACCTCAGAATAAGCGATGAGCTAATATCAGTTTCTGGGTGACTTGTTGTGCTCAAAGGGAAATGACTGGACAGTGGAAAGCTACAAAATCCACATGGGTTATTATCATTTTTATCATTTTAGTAGGTAAAATGACAGAAGCAAGTGAATCCTCCATCAGCTTTAGTGCACAACAGGGATTTAAACCGGATATTCTAGATAGAAGCTCATACATAATGTCACATGTATACATTAAACATGGACTCACATAAAGTAATAAAACATTAAATTACACCATAGCAAAACAAAACATAATCTCTTTTCTTCATTCTGGTGAAAAAAAAAACAAAACATTGCTATGCTTTCCTATATTGCATCTGGGCCTCGCTCATTTATTTCCCCAGCAACACTAGAAAGTGCAGTGTAAATGCAATGATAATAAAAATAATAAACAAGCTGTCCTCACTCCCCACACCAAAATATTATTACATTTCCAAGGCATGGATAGTGAAGGGGGAATACATAGCACTCAAAAAGCACTAAAGCATTGGGGAATGCATTTCATTAATATTAGATAACCCCCATCCACTCGTCCTCTCCCCAAATAAATACATAAATAAATAAGCCCCTCATAAAGAAAAGCACAACTCCAGCTGAGATAAACAATGACTCATGATTCTCTTCTCTTGTACCTCCAGGGCAAAATGTTTAT
Source organism: Eupleurogrammus muticus (assembly GCA_036785175.1). NCBI lineage: Eukaryota > Metazoa > Chordata > Actinopteri > Scombriformes > Trichiuridae > Eupleurogrammus > Eupleurogrammus muticus. The sequence continues at coordinate 11,060,826 of JAYKQN010000005.1, forward strand.
TTTATTCCCACAGTCTACCATAAATTAAGCTAACCTGCACCCATAAAACATTCACTATCTCAAGCAAAGCTGCCCCTGAGGACCTCCGCATAAGCTGGTCGGAGAGTGAAAACAAGAAGAGGGGGAGAGCGAGCCTGTGGTCGGTATTGACTGTTTACTTACTGGTGTCCATTGTTTCTTGCACAGGTGTGAAGCCCTCTGGCAACGTGTCCTTAATGTCAGTCAGCTTCATGTCCACAACAATGTCTGCACTCTGAAAGACAGCTGGAATATTTAAAGTCATGTATGCAAATTCAACTTTTAAAAAAGGACAGAGAGCAGGACAAAGAAAAGGTTAGCCGTTTTTTGGTGGAATCGGGAAAGAAAATGTAGAGATAATAGAGTCAGTGATTTACTAAAAGCTTGGGAAGTCTCAAAAGGGATGGGTTGACAAAATAGCTGAAGTAATTACTCTCTAATAGCTTTTTTCCAATGAGGGGATGCATCTGTGAACTTGTAATCATTCTCAACCTTTTGGCGAGAAGCTGTGGGATGAAGGGAGACAGAGGAGGCAGTCTGATCAACAGAATGGGACCGGTTAAAAACAATCAGGGACTGTGTAGTTGACATTTTCAAGCATGACTCTTCCCTGCCTCCCATTACATTTTCATTTTTTGCCATAATAAATTGCAATAATACACAGCGGCAGTAAAGAGTGGGGCAAGCCAGGCGTGACTTGATGCGTCCAAAAGGCTGGATTCCACTGCTACAGTTGCCCGACAGTCATTACCATTAGAGACATTTTTTATTCATAGTTTTTATACTGACTTAAGGAGGAATATGGATGAATGTTATTACTATGCATGGAACCTTTTTTTAGTGTTTTCCCCTTTTGCTGGGGATATTTTTTCCATCAGGACCTGACAAAAGGGGCTATCTACCTCCAACCTAGAGTATGATAAATCACAAACTATTTACTTCCCCCCACATAATTCAGGGGCTAATTTTACAGAATCTGTTTTTGTCATAGACAATTACAGTGGAAGCTCCATTGACTGGCAGACAAAATAGCCTTTGTTGATGGCTCTGTCATGTTTTATTTGTGTCAAAGTCCTCAAAAGAGTGTGGACACACATTTTAAGATAATATACAGGAAATAGGGAAAGGCTATTTGTATGCTATATACTAAACTAAGGAGCAGATTGAACTCAGGCATGAGGCTGCCAAGTTGCCCGTATTTTACAGGATATACTGTAAAGAGTAGACTTCATTAAGACCTAAAATTGGGCTGATCCAAATAATAATGTAAATGCAGGTCCTTGGTTACAATGCTGTCCACATTATCTTACTGCAACCAAGATAAACCGATTAACAGACAGTCAACCTGGGTGACCTAAGGTTAGACATGAGGTGTATACGTATATGTCCGTAAAACAGCTGACAACCATGCAACGGCACATCAATTGTATAGGACTACATGCAGCCGGCATAGTCCAAAATGACCCTACAGCTATATGTGAAGCAATCAAAGATCATCTCACTCACACAAGAGTCACTGCTGCTCAATTTGATAGATTTTTATATAGCTCAGGTGTCATTTCTTACATATAAAAAGTAAAGTACTTTTATATTCACAATTATATGTGCATCACCTTTCAAGAATCACCAGTCAGTAACCATTTTCCATTTTCTCTACTGGGACGCTGTTGATTGAATAATCAGGAATAGTTCAAATACAGCTCATTGTTATTTCATGAATAACCATAAATAATATCCTCAGGAGGACTTACAACATGAAAAAATATCTCACTGAGGCATTATTCATCTGGAATATGCATGCAAATCCATTATATGTAAAAGTTCAAAACTGCACTGCCAACGCTGGCCTTTTTAAATGTGACTCTCGCTGATCAAAGTGCAAAGTGCATAAATATATTCTGGCGGCAGGAAACTGAGCTAATAACCGCTTGCAAACAAAAAAAAGGCACTGCCACTGCAGAGGAGGTGTTAGTGCAGAATGCATATAGGGAAAAGGGAGAAGTTTACATTCACACTTACAGGTTTTCTGGTGAAACAGAGGTAGCGAGTGACCTTGGATTTGAATAAGCCGTCCTTCCACAGGTCGGCGTCAGAGCCATCTGTTGTTTGTGCAACCTACGTGGAAAAAAAAGACAGGGGGGGAAAAAACAAGGAGAGAAAAAATGCAGGAGGTGGGATAAAGTTAATGTATGTATGCCATGAGCGTGTTGCTTTTGCCTCTTCCCTTGCATACTAGCCTTAATTAACGCTTGCCTACACTAGCGCTCCATCTCATTAGTGCTCTGCGTGGGTAAAGGAGTCTTAGCCTCCAAAAAGGTGGCTAAAAATACCATCCCTCAGGACCAGGCTGATTAAGGATGCCCTGACAACGATCTGCTCTAATAAGGAAGCCAAACTTCAATGTGCTTCTGCGGGAAAGCAGGGATTATATTTGGGGTAAATGTGGAATGTATCTTTTTAAACACCTTCTGCGGTATCCCCTGAGCAAAGCACAGGTAAACCGAGAACAATGCACATGCACAACGGAATAGTTTTACTGCTCTGCACCATTATTTAATGAGACAGGACTTCTAAGAATAAATTACTGGAGATTTAAAGCAATTCCAATTTGTGTGTGCCAAAATAAGTCCAAACACATGAGCAGCGTGTCCTTGTACAATAGGCTCGTTCATAGTTGTAAATGATCAGGGGAGACAGTAAACAAAGATTGCATCATATTGACAGCATTTGGGCATCACAAGTCAAGCTCAAGGTCCTACACGACATTGCTATGTAAATGTAGACGTGCGAGGCAGAATGATAAAGCAAAATATAAGCTGCAGACTGCATCACAGAGACTCCTCCATCGTTCGAGCAAATATGCTTGGCTGAAACGTCATGTTCCATTGGCTATCATGTGAGAATCACCTAAATAACTGCCAGAGTTATTTTCTAAAGGGATCCTTTACAAAGAAGAGTCAATCTAATGAGGTTCATTCAAATGAAGAAGTCATAGATCTCTGCACCCACCCACACACATTACCCCCTTGACAATAATGATGAATGACCCCAGTGGCTGGGTGGGGGGGAAGCATGGCATGGGGAGATTCATGCAAAACCACCACTGACTAGATGGGATGAGAGCGGAGACTAGAGTGGGGAGCAGAGATAGATGGTGGGATGAGAGAGAGAGAAAGAGCAGAAGATGAGCAGAGAGAGGGATTGCGGGGCGTCACCAACAGCAGTTCCATGAAAGGTCCCAGAAGGAGCCTATACATCACCAGCCTCCCTCTTCCTTACAAGACAACCCGTCTAGGCCACTTTTTCCAGGTCAGTAGCCAGCGCATCCTGTCAGCGTAAACAAAGGGCTCGCTTTGTGAAACCCAAAGTCAAGTTGAGGAGTAACGAGGGCACAGTCCTCCTCGGAGGCACCTCAGGCATCATCCTGCCACAGCTGCCGGCAGGAAGGATGCGACGCGGCTTGAATGTGAAAAGCCAACTGCTGAGCCTCGGCAGAAAAGGAATGTGTTGTGTTGTAACAGCTCTTCTTTAATACTTTCAAGCATCAATTATTACACAGAACCCATTCAATGAAGTACTACCTGTCTGATAAGCGATGTCATAGCTCATACTTCGAAATCAATTGATTTAAAATGGAATGACAGATTCAGCTGCCACTACCTAAAACCATACGCTTACAGTGATCTGAAATCCCACCTATGAGAGAGTATGGGGGGTGCTGAATATTCCTATGAAAGATCTCTGGAGACAGACAGTGACAGCAAGTTAGTGTGAAGCACTGAAAAGCACAGTTGTTAAAAAAGGATATAAAGGCATACAATCAAGAATCTCTGGAGGGTATAACCACCCAGGGAATACATAAGAAAGGTAGGGGGAAACAACCCAGCCTGTTCAAAGAAAAGAAAAACTGAACAGAAAAAACTGTTTTGGATCTTAACTCTCACTTGAAAATAGATAAACTGACTCCTGCCTATATATTAAAAACTGTAGCTCGAGTACTCAGAAACCCTTCTTTGACATTCAAGAGTATCTTTTGGGAAATAAGCTTGTTGGTTTTCTTCCTGAGAGTTATATAAGAAGATTGATACATGTGCCTCATCTATGTAAGGGGCTAGGGGAAGGGGTGATTAGCTTCGTTTAGTAGCAAAACCTTGAACGCACAATGTGTTATTTTTTCACTTGTTAGGGTCGCCTAATAAGAAAAAAAAACAGAAGAAAATTAAAAAAGACTAAGTTGTGAGACCAGCATGAGATCAGTGTTGTGATCTGCAGTGCTCTGCAGTCAACTTCTTCTACTTAGGATTTGACTGGGGGCAGAGTTATCCTCAGAGATTGCCTATAAAAGATTAAAATAGTTGTGATAATTAGTTGTGATAATTAAAGTACACAACATGGTGACAAGTTTCCATGACAAGCACCAGTTTAACTGTCCGCCCTTTACCTCAGCAACCCATAACTGATGAGTGAAGACTCTGGAAAGTGACTGCTCCCAGCTGTTGTTTTTCCATTTAATGGTTATATTAAGTCACTCCTCGTAATATTAAAACATTTTTTTTTCACATTTCTGTTTTTATACAAATTAGACAAACAAGATACAAGGTAATTAGAGACCTTGTGAGGAGGTGGGAGGCGTATCTCTGCTACTCTACTCTGCCTCTAGAAGTTATGCTAGGATAAGCTAATCACTGCCTGGCCTCAGCCTCATTCTTACAGACATGAGAGTGGCACCTATCTTTTCTACAAACCTGTTAACTATTAACTAAGAGAGCAAATAATAAAGCACACATGCTTCCTCGGAACTTATAAAAGGAGGCCTTGGATTTCTAAATCCCTGCCAGTGCAGTACCACATTTCTTTAAATACACTTTCCATAATGAGTATACTGTATGTGGGTAACATGTCAAATGCTCAGGTGAATTTGAAATGCACATATCCCCTTTGCAACTCTTGCACAGAATGTTAGCGTGCGTGAGTGTGCTCTTGGTGTTTGATGTGGGGTGGCTGCTGGTGCTTCAGCAAAGCTGCTGATCCCAGTGGAACAGTGTTTGATCTGGGCCTGCGCTCTCTTGTGTTGGAACAACCTGCTCAAGTTCAGAGATGTGAGCGTGCCGTACCAGAGAGCAAAAGAGTTAATCAGCCCTTTGATCTACTGTATGAAAGTATGGTAAGTATGGTAAGCAGTCAGTATTAAGGAGGAATTTTAAAAGAAGTCTCGCATGAAAGTGGAAAAAAATCAATACAGTGTAATATCCTGAGACTTCCCCTTCTCCGTGCTGCACCAGAACACTGATGCAGTGTTGATATTTTTGTTTGTATTTCAAGTCTACAGATAAAAGACCTCATAGTGATGTTCAAAGATGTTCTTGATGATTGGGACAAATGCATTTGAAATAACGCTTTGCCTGAAAGGCCTCGAATATTATCTCAGAGGCTGACTTGTGCTTGACCTTTTTTATTCATGGATGTTATTTTGATATTTTATTTCCTTGGAGAATATATAATAATATTTGTTATGCTGTCTATTTATTTTCTACAAAAAACAACTACACACTGAAATATATCACTACAAATGGCACAATGTAGGATTCAAGCTATGTATTCATTCATGTATTCATGTAGTTGGAGTGTAACCCTGGTTTTCAACAAATATAGCCTACAGACATGCTAGCATCGGTGAGGCTATAATACAGTGATGCTCCAAGCTAAATGCAAACACCAGCAAGCATTACCAATGACAATGTTAAATTGTTGATTTTTAGCCAGTCTGATGTTTAATGTTTTTGTCTGTTTAGCTCAACGTGTTAGCATGCTGGCACTTGATAATTAGCACTGAACACAACTGTGGAAGAGGCTGATGGGTATATATTTAGTTTTAGTGGTGGAAATTTATTGCAATACACCTTTTTCATGGCAGCCATGTTGACATGAATTAGCAGGTGAATACATTGTTTACACATATACTTTATAAGGTTCTGTTCTATTTAGTGAATTAGAGCCTTTCTTTCACCATAATAAGCCATTGGATGAAATACTGTTGATCTAAAGTTTACCAATATATATCTATAAAGCAAATAGGGTCTGTCAGTCTTTCAGTCTGCGACTCACATATCTCTTTGACTGCATCAAACTCAACTTTCAGATATAGCAATGCGCATGGCACAATGGTGTGTATTCTGCAAAATATAGGTATTTGTTAATTTTTTTGTGAGTTGTCTGGATGGATAGTCAAAACATTATTATTGTTATCATTATTATTGTTAAAACTGTGGTGGTGTAGGTGTATTGTGTTTGTCTCATAGGGAGACCTGGGTTTGAGCCCTAGCTGACACATTCCTTTGTGTCTATGCCACAAGAAAATAAGTTAAAAAACCCTACACTCACGTATTCACAAGTTCCTTTGTTACAGTGTTAAAGCGCTGTATAATGATAACGAAAGTAAGGAAAAAAAACTTCATAAGAAAAAAACAACAAAGTCTCTAGTCCCTACACACTAGATGCATCTTAAATATAAACTACAACTATGCTGAAACTCCAAGACATCTTCACAGACCCTCAGGAAATACAGACACTATTGTTTTTATGGATGGATGGATAGATACATACATTTCTACTGGCACTGCACTAGTTTTTGAAAATCCAGATGTTTGGAAGAGTCTTATTTCCATCAGAACAGCTGTATGTGCAGTCTGGGATTTTCAAGCATCATCAGTTAAATATCTTTAAAAGAAACTGATAGTTAGCACTGTGACCTACATGTATGCTTGATAATACATATATAGGTATATAAAAATGTTACTTGATTGCAGTTACAGTTTATCAGTCTAGGGGTTTATCAATTACTACATTCTATTAATATGTGCCTTTGAATTAAACTGAGTGCAAACTATTTCTAAATTTCAAACTGCAACTGTACTATCTGGTGGTTAACGAATAAATATTAGCATATACTGTGCATCTATTAAAGAGGCAAACCAGTGCCATGTACAGCCAGAGACTTGCCTTCAGGCCTCCGGTTCATGCAAAGTATTTGCACATCAACAGTAATGTGCTGGCGCAATGGAGCAGCAGAGGAGGAAGTCTGATGGGGTTTCTCTCTGTTTGTCACTATCGTGCGGTGTGTACGCAGTTTCTCTGCCAGTGGCTTCATTCTTATGCCAACCCACCATCATCTGCCAGAGATTAGAACACGCTGGGTGTGTAGGGTGGAGCAGGAAGAGATAACAACTGGGGGAAGAGGGAGCGTTCGGGAGCATAGGGCGAAAGCGACAACAAGAAGGCTGGATAGGAAGAGAGCAAGAGGAAGAGGGATCTGCCCTTAAGCTTGTTCTGTGCTTTGTTAAACTCGCACACTCCTCTCTTTTTAAACTCTTCCTTCACAAAGAAAGAAAAGTTCACATAAACTGGTGGATCCTTATGCTGCGTCCCGGCACATTCCTTTTATTTTGATGTTGTTCTAGAACACTACATGAAAAAAAAAACATGGGAACAAACTTTAAATGACTCTGCTGGGCATTAAGGAAACATCATTAAGCTTCTGCCTCTGGTGTGTCAGTACTACTGGTGGCAAGATAACAATGTTAGGAAGGGAATCCTCCTAATCATCAAAGTAAACTTCATGAATAAGTCATCTAACAGCTTGAACAAAAGAAAAAATAAATCACCAACGCTTTGGAAGACTGCCAACTCCATAGCAGTGTTTCATACTGCATGTCGGTTAAGACAATTACAACAAAAACATAACCAAAATTAATGGATTAGAAGTCACTGATTGACATTTTAGATTTTGACCCTGTAATGATGCTGGTAGAAATATTGTGAAGTGTGATGGAAGAGCCTTACAAGAGAGAGTAAATTATTGTTTGTTGTGCCTTTAACAGTAAAGGAGACACAAAAACAATGCATATCCACTCCTACTTTAACATCCTATGTGTTGCAAAGTCCCCTGCAGTTCAAAATTAATACTCACAACACAGTAGTCATCAGGAGCCTTGCTGGGTGAAGTGATTACTCCGACTGCAGAGATGGGCTCTGTGGGCAGCTGGTCGTTTACTTCAGACATGTCGAAGCTCTGTTAGGAAAGCAGAAGAGCCTCAGCACGCTTCTGGCATTTCACCAGAGTCAACTTAACTTACATTGATTCACGGTTTTGTTTTACTTCCGAAAAGAAACTGCAGATCCATCATGAGATGCAAGTGTTGCTAATAGTGCACTTAGATGTAAATGTTGAAAACAATGTGGTACAACAACAACAACAACAAAAAATTCTTGTACTTTGGGACATTATATAAATATACAAAATGCAGCTAGTGAAACGAATTGAGGATATCATTCTTAAGGGGTCATTACATAGAGAAAGGACTTTTTTTTCTTGGCTGAAACGACCAGAACACCACAGTATTGACTTCTTGATGAGGCTTATTAGGATCTAGAAGAAAAAGTGGCTTTCTAATCTAGGATCAAATGACAAGTGAGACCCCCGACAAAACAGCATTTGGAGACCACCCAATGACTTCACCAAATCACAAATTAGAGGGAGTGATCACATATTTTCAAGGAAGTCCCAATCAATTGCTATCTATTCCTGTCCAAGGGAATTTTTACCTAATGGGTATGCAAGCCTTTTACAGGGTAAGTGGCTTTGCAAAGGTTCCATATGCAATTTTATTAGATTAGGTTTAAAGCATTCTTGTACTAACTGACAAAGTTGGTGCATTCAATCTTGATGTTTACAAAATCTATTGCAATTAAGTTGATCAAATTAGGGGGTTTACTCCAGAAACAGCTGTCTCTTTAACAAATGTTAGATAGCTGTACTTATTCAAATGAAACAGGATAGCGAATTAGCTAATAGAATGAAGGATATCTTTGTAACATTCAATATGAGCTTCGTTTTCTAGCACGACATCACGACTCAGACGCTCATCCTGGCAGACCCCAAGAAAAATCCATCCAAACTTATTTCTGTCTACCAAATAAATCCTCATGGTGTGTTTCTACATACACACCCACTTGAAAAGTTAAACTGTGATATTGAATAATAGGTTTATGGTTTACTAGCGCTGCAACTAGCATTTATTTGCATTAACAATTAAAATGCTATTTAGTTTCTCGATTGATCATTTAATTGAATAAAAGTAAAAAAAAAAAAAAAACACTGTAAGAGTCCATAGTAATGTGTTTGAATGTCTGATCACGGCCTAAACTCCAGAGTAATTAAAAAGTGAGAAGCTGCAACCAGCAAATATATGGAATTTTTCTTTCAAAAAGAAAAGACAATGATCATTCTATAATCAAAAACAGTTGCTGAACAATTACATTTCTGTCTACTTCTTCTTTTTCTGTCAACTAAACGATTAATTGAATAATACTTTACCTAAATCACTCTAAAGGAGGTTTTCTCTCTGTAGCCACGAAGCAGTGAAAGTTAATTAGCCGGCTATATAAAACATGATGCTAGTGAGAATGTTATTACATATGACATGTGTTTATACTTGATATTTGCAGGGTATGAAATGTAAAATTTATAGTTTGTGAAATACCTTTTTTCAGGGCAGGTGGTTTTGTTCATTCAGGTCAAACAGAGTCAGGGTGCTGCTTTGTTCATTGCTGGAAACACTCAATGGAACAAACCTTAATTAGCATCATTGGTAACACCTGTGCAAAGGGTAATCTTAGAAATACCTTAATAATTATACAGTTAATATCATACCAACGCCAAATAGAAATACTCACAAAAACGGTGTTTTTTTTCACAATATCGCTAAATTTATATAAAAAAAATCTATCTGTAAAGCATATCAAGTATTAGCATCACCCATCGCCCCAGAGCTACCGTGCACTAATATCCACATAGTCACAATGTTAGCTAACTAGGTAGCTAGCTAACATGCACCGTGGCTATTTAATATTACTACTTTAACTTAGCGTATAACACCTGACTCGTGGGCTGATTCAGCTGATGCAGCTCACTGTTACTGCAATTGAGAAGTAAATATCACGTAAACTACTTCTGTCTAATTGCACATTACACAGCTACAAACAATAATGCACTAGTGTAATCTCTCTCTTCTCATTAATACATTTAAACGCTAGCAGTTTTTCGTGTGTTCTTATGTGGAGTTTAAAGTTGTATGAATACTTTTTTTCAACTGTTTTTATTATAGCTCAAACACCGCCTCCCATTATATATATAACATATATTCGAATGTTAGAAAATGTTTGCAAAGTTTTTCAGAAAATATCGTGGTAAATATTGAATGTAAATTGAATTTCTGGCTGATGACAGGTTAACGTAAACATGCATACATTGAGTGATGTTAGTGCAGAGTGGAAAGCAAATTAAGCCAAGCCGACATAAAATGTGGGTTCCACTAAAGTGTCAAAGGCATTAGTAAATAAAACTACGATGCATGATCGATTTAATTATTATTATTATTTTTTTTAACCTACCTTTTTGAAACGTGTCGGTCTCTCGACTGTCACCTTTTCTCACCTGCAGGACGTTAGCGCTTCCGGGTACATGATAGTGATTTATTAACCAAAACCTGGAAGTCCCTCGTTCCATTTTTTCTTATTTTTATTTATTTATTAGTCTGTGAAAAATAAAATAAAAATAATAATAATAATAAAAATAATAATAAATAATTGCCATTTTAAATTGACTTTTATATTATTTATATTTTATATTTATGATTTCATTTTATTATTATTATTATTATTTATCATATTTTATTTTCAGGGCCATCCTCAGACTAACCATACAAGCTTATAGTCCTCTGTATAAGTTATTTTACAAACTGTAGTTTATTTTTAAATAAATCATATTATTTATACTAGGCCTATAGCTATCATTAGTTCCTGTAAAAAAATAAAAAATAAAGCATGCGCCTGCGTAACTGAGTTTAATTCTACAAATGAGAACAGAATATGAAAGCGCCATCAGAAAGCTCTATAAATGGTTGACAATTTGCTTTGTCAGTGTGACTAGTGCATCACGCAGAGAATAACAGGCCACGGCCAACAGTGACACTTTGACTCGCGCGTGTATTTCTTTTTTGCAATAACTTGTAAGATCCAATTTGGCCTGGGTAACTAAATTAAAGTTTTGCATCAGTGAATCTGTCGTTACACGTATCTGTCCACTGGTCATGCCTGCTGACAGTGGCTTGTCTCTTTAATCATGACATGTCATTGCTTTAATCAGATAAACGTATGATAAAGAGCAATGTATTACTTTGCCGTAACATTAGGTTGTACATCTCCCAGGGTACGAAACTTAAAAGCCTCTTTGTACACTGTCCAAAACGCAGAGGAGTTGATGAATGCTTTTCCCATCGCCAAGTTTATCATTTCTACCCACACTATACCAATCGAATAAATGATTTCATTTTGCTACTATTATCGTTATTTGTTCAAATCAAAGACTTGTTACTGTGTTTTGTGACATGGTGCCATATGCTGGAGGGGTATCGTCACAGGGGGAGAAAAAAATGCATTTTATTCAAAGGCTTACATTTTGGAATTGCAAGACCCTGCAATATAATAATAATACTGCTAATCAGCAATCTGAACCTACCTCGTCACATTTAGAAATTGACCTATAAGCTACAATAGGTGCTGGGAAGCAGAGTTTTTCTTGTACTTGGGCAGAGCCACGTTAAATGTCCAAGTAACTATCCAAGTCTGTCCAAATGGCCAGAATGTGGGCAAGAAAGTCTTGCAAAACATTGAACCTTTCTTTTAACTGGTAGTAATTGAAATTGTAGGCCTCAAATGTGTATGCATTAAAACTTTCAGTATTTGAGTTAACAATGATAGTGAGAATACATTTACTCTTACTCATGCTATTGTTTGTGACAAACTGGATTTAAATCATCCACAATAGCTTATAGGAGCATTTAGAAACTAAGTTCCACAACGTATTAGCACTAGTTATGAGTTTGAATTAGTTTTTTTCTATACTTATTCATTTTTATGTGTGTGTGTGTGTGAGAGAGAGAGAGACTGAAGCAGAATTTCTATCATTGTTTAGGACAGACAATGAAGTGTTGTATTGTATTGTATTTTATTCTATTCTACTTTATTCTTTACTTTATACTTCATGTGTACTGTATGTCAATAAGAAAGTAAGTGAAACAGAAAATTATGGATTTTTATGGACGACTGATAAATAATAAACAGTGTTGTACCATAGCAGTAAGTGTGCAGCTTATTGTCAAATAAAAATAGAAGCAAAAAATAGTTTTTTTGTTATTATTTTTTTTTTTAACTTAATTCATCAGCTCCTGTAACACTCACCCTCCCCGCCATCACATCACCCGTCTCAGACAAACACAATCCTCCAAACACACGCTTTCATATCAAGGTGTTGACAGCCTTCTGAAGTGGGCATGCTCACTTTATGTAGAAATTGTGGCAGCGCTGAAGTCGATATGATAAGATCTCAGGTGTTGGCAGGAGGAAAAAAAAAAAAAAAAAAAAAACGATCTACATGCTTGGGCTGAGAAGGAGTACACCTGCTAAAGTAATGGTCTAATTATGGAATAGGTGATGAAACACTCGCTGAGAATCTGGAGATATCAGCAACACATGCTAACTGTGAAAGCCATCAGCTATTACAGTGTTTTAATGTGCGGCACATCTCACGCTGAGGATTGGGGGGCGAGATGATGAATGATGGCCGTGGCAGGTTTCTGTGGGGGAGCAGCCAAATGTAGGATGCATAGCGTTACAGCTGGCATTTTGAAAAGGTTCATTAAAACTGTGATTTCTTTGTTCACGCTTTGTTTCATGTGCACTTTATGACACACCTCGGATAAAGTTCACCCCCCATAAACGACTGGATCATCCCAACATGCAAAAAAATATCACACGCATATTCGGGGGTTGTCTTAACAATGTTGTATAGTTGTGACAGGGGTAATCGGCGGTTGACAGAAGAGCCCCTGGACCGAAATTATACCTCAGTGAATGACTTTGCACCCAAATGATAAAAAAGCAAAAAGGTTTCCTTTTTCGTGTGTAAAGGTCATTGTGTTTTGTAATTTGCTGACACAAGTCTGGGGACTGAAGATGGAGATTTCCATGTTGCCACCCCGAGAGTAATAATATCCCTATCTCAACTTGGGAAATCTACTGCGCCCCAATGTCCCCGTCACCCATATGAACCCATTATGGGCTGTGTAGAAATCTGCAGGTCTCATTTCATATATGACCCCCGGCCCCTCCTCCTCTCGTTCCTGTCTACACATAAAACAGCCCGTGTCTCCTGAATAGCTTATAATAACATGCTTTAAGAAGCCTACCCTTAGTGCCCCCCCATAGGATAGCGCCTTGCAGGGCTTGCACGCCCTTATAATATCATGCTTTTTTCCCTAATTAAAGGTCAGTTCGGTCTAGTCTCATTGTTGCCTGAAAAATCTCCTGGAAAAAAAAAAAATATGATGGCTTTGCCAAATGTGATTTAATTTTCCATTTATGCCATCTGTTTTCTTGGCCAAGGGACTGAATTGCACAAGTTGAAAATGAGGAAAGTGTCTGAATCTTTTTGTAATTCATCACAGTTTAAAAAAAAAAAAAAAAGAAAGAAAAAAGAATAATCAGGAAAAAAAAAGGTTAATTAACCTTTCAAGAGCAAAGATCTCTAAACAATGACCTATACACAATATATATTTTATACTGCATTTTTCACACCTCCAGAGATGGTCTGACTGGCCGCCTCCATTGCATTTTACCCCATCTTATACCAGCTTACACTTTATAGCTCAACTTCTCATCAAACGCATACACACCCATACACCCACATGCATCCGTGCGTGCACATCTCGCACACACACGCATGCACACATATACTTTCCTCCGTCTGGTGGGGAGTCTGGACTGCTCCGACTGACTGCGCCTCACTGCCCTTGTGCAGTGGTGTGCCAGTTGTGCCTTCCCCCATCGCTGTGAATGCCACCATCTGGTGTGCCACGTGGACATCATAATCTCCCCTTAATTACATTAGCAGTGCAATCAGTTACTGCATTACAAGGCCGGGCGAAGAGCTTTTAAATCTTGGAGGAAATCATAAATAATTGCACTAAGTACCCAGCGCCAGATGTGCGTGCCAACTTGGCTGGCATGAGATAAATAGTAACCTCAACAACGGTGTTCAATATCGACTCTGCAAACAGTTTTTGGGCAGTATGATCCCCTTGTCCTTTTTTACCCCCCCTCCCTCTTGTCCCCGTCCCCTTGTCCTTTCCTCATTTGGATTCTTTATCTTTGCGTGCTAAAGCACACAAGAGAGGTTGAGGTCTACCTGTTGCTGCGGAGGAGACCGACACCGTCCAGGAAACTGTCTTTAACAAAGTGTTTGAGCGTCACTATTACGCCACCCCTTAATTACCCTTTGGTCATGTAATTAGATGTTGCTCGGGTATATCTGGCATAGGAATTTGAAATCCTTTATGGATTCTGAATAGTTGGTTTAGGTGTTTAACAAGACATTACACGATGCAAGCCACTTTCCCCTTGGAGGGGATGTTGTGTTGCGTCGTGTGGCGCTTTTCACTCATCTTCTTGTCATGTACTCAGTTCCCTGGGCTGCTCACACTGACAGGAGTCTTCCTCGATTCATTGCCAACTCAGAGCACTTCCTCTTACTGTCTAGATGAGGTCACTGTCCAGTGTCATTACATCAGGGGTCACAAGTTAACACATCGAATTTTGTGTAGCCCGGCATCGGCATAATAGACGTTTTGATTTGTCATTGTAGGAGAGGCACACACAGGTGTAACTAATAACATTAACAGCTCCAGCAGCAAGCCAGCATGCACCAAGCCAGGGCCCTGGAACTGGCAAAACGAAATGTTATGCAGCTGTGGTTAATGTAGTAGCATTAATTACAGCCGTGCTGTTGCTGCGCTTGCTATGACATGTCAAATATCTGCCATAAAACGAGCGCACATTCCAGTTTTGCACACGGAGATTTATATGAAGCTTTTCCGAGTGAAGCGTGATGTTCTTTAAAAACTAGAGCGGCTTATTTGTTGACAGTTGTTGGGAAAACCGTTGTGTTCAAGGGAAAAAAATAAACTTTTAAAAAACAAAAGTAGGCTTGAGTTCCTTTCTGCTTGACATTGCTGGAATACTGCTATGCTCTCGCTTTTAAAGTTTCGACAGACTTCCCTGCCAGGAGTCTTCGGTATATTCAGAACATTTCTGCTAAGACGGTAGAACCACCAACTTATTATAATTTATTAACCCTCATCCTTTTCAATCCTCACAGGCTGTCGCTTTTTTCCTAAAGGACAAAGTTTAAAATCTTTCCCCTGAATCATGAGCTTTCAGACTAGCGTTAAGGATTTTACTTTGCTTAAAATACATCAGAAGTTTTGTTTTAAGCAAGAAATATTTCTGCAAAATGTTTTCTTCTCTCACACATGCGGCTGTTTTATGATGCTATAATACTTTTTTTTTGCATTTTCTTAATTTCATCAGATCTTCAGTATTTTTCTTACTCATACATGAATAACAAGATAAATCAATTTGTTAGGTTTCCCCCTTTGTAATACTGACACAAGAACTAATGTGCCCAACATGCGATCCCTACTGTGCAGGGTTTGCATATGTGTGCTGCAGAATGCATTACCAGGATTGAACATTACATATTCTCTGCTATTACTGGCACACGATAAGGAATTCTAAGCTTATTGCAATGCTTCTCGAGAGCATTTTTTTTTTGTGATGACTTCACTCAGAATGTATCATGTCCATCCAAAGTCTCAGATGTGCTACAACATCTAGTTGCCAAATGTTTTTTTGTTGAGACAAGGATCCAATTCACGTTATACTGAAATGGATCCTCCTAATAAACTACTATATCATGAAACTGCTGGTACACATCTTTTCATATGTTTCCTCAGAATCCCAATCAGTGGTGTCTACTAAATCACATGTGAAGAAATGCAGATATACACAATTTGAGCCCTGGGTCAGATATATCATCATTTTATGACATTAATTCTAAATAAACAAATCTAAAAACAATACTTCTGGATGGAAAAACTGTCCAGACAAGGTTTATGAAGCCCAGGTTTTTAACAACATTAGTTTCTGTTAATAGCTGGTGGATGGGGAAGTTTTATTTTCTGATAGTTTTCCTTTGTGTAAAACTGGTTAATGCATGGGCATTATATATTTTATCTATTTTTATTTATTTTAATCAAGAGACAGTGTCTCATTCTTAAACAGAATTCATGATGTGCTCAAAAATTAACAACACAATGCCAAACAATTGCTGTTATGCTTATAGTTTTCCTGGAAACCCAAGGTATAAAAAGCTGCATGTGTGTGTGTGTGTGTGTGTGTGTGTGTGTGTGTGTGTGTGTGTGTGTGTGTGTGTGTGTGTGTGTGTGTGTGGCATCCAGATACGCTTTTGTCACAGTGTAAATAAGATATAAATTCACAAAAAGGCACCTTGACAATCTATCTCCTAGATGGAGATATTGATATTAACATGTACAATGCCCATTTCAATTTGATCACAATCTGGCCTTCAAAGTGCAATTTAAACGGCCCGGTGTGTTTTCAACTAAACAACGCGGGGACAGAAAAAAAAGGCAGAGTGAAGAAAGAGAATTACAGATATTGACTAAATACGTCTTATCATTTATCATAATTTCTCCATCCACTTTGTCACGGCTTCAGCATTTAAGGAAGATAGATGATACAAGATGTTGTCCTCTCTTTCATACTTTCCGTGCTCTGGGAAGTGTGTCCAATACCGACTTACTTTACCTCTTTGCAATTCTGTTGGCATGCGTTTGTCACTACCTCAACATACTGCGTTTAATTTTTTTTTTTTTTCTCCCCTACACGCTGTGCTGTAAGACATCTGGCATTCGGACCTTTAACCTGTATGATAAAGGATGCATTTCATGAGCAGCAATATATCTTACTAATAACAAATATTTAGAGGGCAGCATGTCAAATTCCTACACAGGTGTTTTAGTCGACTAAGCAGTTGATATATGCTATTCAGGTAGTTTTTGGAGGCACCACAATGTCAGTGTAGTGTCATTACGAAGCAGGGCTTTTGTGATAGTACGGCGCTGAGGTGGTCAACTCGGCAAGGGTGGCCATTAATATCTGAAAGGGAATATTCCCATGGCAAGGTGGCTGACCGGAGAAGGTCCTGCTCCGGGAGTCGGGACAGATGCCTACAACATGAAAGTTCTTTAAAAAAGAAAAAAAAAAAGTGCTGACTTCCTTATGCGGCTCACTAGTAGCAACCATCTGCTCCCCTGCTAACCAATGCAAAACACAAAGACTGTTCACAGATCTGCAGGTGGGGAGGTTGATCTACCGTCCAATTTTTCTTAAAAAAGTGAAGCTTTCGTCGTCTGGAATGAATCAAATCACACGCATCAGAAAAAGAAAAGTTACAAAAAAAACACAAGCGAAGAGTTATTAGTTTAATAAGATGTAATGATAGACTAACCATCACACATCTATTACACACACAGGACTTCGTCGCTCAACTCTCTTATGTATTAGAGTGTGTTGTTTGCCCCGGTGTGGTGATTTAGAGGGAACATTTTATCAGAGCTAGCCAAACAAGCCTGGTCCATCGGGGGAGCCAGGCATTTTATAAGGGTATAAATAATCAATGACACTGCATCTGTAATGGCCTGTAATGCAGTTTGTTAACTCCCCCACTTCACTCCACCCCCACACCGGGATGGCGCGTTTGTTTCAAACAATGGAAACAGATTGCCACAGCTGATTGACACGGGAGGGTAATCTCTCTTTGGCTGTCTCGCTTTCCCCTCGCCGCTTCTTTCTCACTTCCCACGACGACTCTTATATCATGCAGCAGGACACCTGTTTGTACGATTCGCCTCGGACTTCAGCTCTGTGTCACATAGTCATTGAGTGGATGGTCGCGCCATGTGCCATGAGCCCATATTAAATAATAACTTATGCATGCACCACGGTCACATTTTGTTCTCCGGCATATATCACATTTCTCTCGTGACGTTTTAGCTGTTTCTGATTATGAGCATCAATCTCAAATTAACTTTTAGGGATCAATTAGGCCGCATGCCAAACCCACAAGGGATAACTTTGGCCAAAAAAAAAAAAAAAAAAAAAAAGTTAAACTTCATAACTACAGTAAAAAAACATCATAAAACTAGTACACATGAGTCTTTTTGTGATTATACTATAATTATTATATATTATATATTATATATTATATTATAATGACAAATTTTACATTTTGCTTATAATTGGTCATTTTAAAAATGTGCACATCAGGCTACTCCTGTTGTGTTTGTGTCTCATATTTCACATGTGTTCAGGGGAGAAAAAAAGAAGCAAAACAAAATACAATACCGGCCTCTCCCCACCCCCACCGCCCCCTTCCTGTATACGCGTGCAAACACAGCTGAACATGATACATATTTTGAGCCGCCCACCCCCCCCCCTCTGCTTCTCACCCATGAGCCTCTGATTTCCATTATTATTAATATCTGCCTGTTTAATTTTCAGCTCTGTCATAATGTGTCGGCCTAAACTACAAGAGACAATCCCTTATTGATTACTTTCCCAGCAGCCCCGGCGCATGCCCCAGCTGATCACGCCTCTCATGCACAGACATCTCATGCATTTCAGATAATAAGCTGCTGCTCCGGAGTTGAAACAAATTGGATGTGCAGTCAGTCACTGTCCAAGTGAATCATGTTGCAGTCTGTCAGTGGACTAGGCTTGGATTATCATCTTACCCAAGCGAAGCAAAAAAAAAGAGAGAAAAAAATGCCACGAGCACCTGCCGTGATGGCAGGGTGGTATATGAGAGCACGACTCCCGCGTTGTTGTAGAGTTGTATGTATCGGCTCTATTCATCACCCTACATCCTGTTTTTACCTCACTGACATGAATATTCACAAACATAAAGTCACAGGTCAACACTTTCTCTTGAAACGTCTGTGGAAATATGATAAAAGAATACACAATGTGACAGATTCAAGAAACGGAATAATATTTAGCATTTTTGACATCTGTATCATTTGTGAAGCGGTGTTGGTTTAAAAAAAATCTCTTTCATCAATTTTCACTCATAAAAAAAAACAAACACTTTTTTTTTAAATCAAATTTTGATCACGCTTTTTATTCATTTTGACAGAACTAAAGAGAGAGAGAGTATCGGCTTTCGGCATCAAAGCTGAGGGGAGAATTTGACAACATCAACGAGACAAGCCAGCGGTTCTTTGAATCGATCAGCGAGGGTTCTTATTGGAGCCAAACTTTGGTTTGACAAATGAAACGAATTCCCAACCGGAAGAATGGAATTTTTTTGTTCCATGTTTGTTCTGACCGAGGCGGCCATCTCCATAGAATAACAGCACTTGGGGATCTCACAATCAGACACTAGAAACAGCACGCTCCGCCGTGCATGTTACATTGTGCATGGATAAGACTGTAGCCTGAGCACAAACTATTTCCACAGCAAACAATGCCGCTATTGTGCTTACTTGCTTTGGATTCTGGAGCAGAAGGAAGAAAAAAAATAAAATAAAGCATCCTGTCACCCTCGACCTGGCGCCGTTTCAAAGGCAGTGCACTTTCACGTGAAAAAAAAAAAAAAAAAAAAAATCAAAAAGGGGACGTTTTTTGGAGTTGCACAGGAAGACATGATTAATAATACATCAGGATTATAGAGCACAGACTGTGCTGCACTGACTTTAATAAGTCCACGGAGGGAAAACAAACCCAGACTATGAAAACAACCACATTCACAGCCTGAAAAACATCTGCATTTAAACACCAATAAATCTGCATTTTTTTTCTCCCTTCTGCAGCATTAAGTATTAGTTGGAGGTTTATGATTAAAATGCACCTAAATGCGAATGATAGCCATCATATATTTTTTTTTTACCCCTCCTCTCAGATATATAATTCTTCTCAAACCATATCAAATAATGGTTTTATTTGGGAATTACACATGAGTAACTGTGGTTTGCTGCAAAACCCTGAGAAGTAGAATAATTGGCACCCCAGTGTAAGGCTCCCTCTGTTTGGTGCCAGCTGTTTAAAATATGGATGATATTGTTTTCATTGCTGGGCTTTTATTGAGTTCTACTTGGGCCGTGCAGAATAATCCTCCGACTCTGACCTTTTCTGGCATGTTGAAAAAGTAAATAAACAAGGCACTGATGTATTCCTGCCGCTACCAGAGGAGCTGAGCAGCAGCTTTTAGAGTTGATCATATTCAGGTGTCTGGATTCTGGAAGGTGTCTGCGGGTTGCCTTATAAGCGAGAGTGGCGAGATGCCGCTTTTTTTTTTTTTTTTTTTTCCCGCGGAACGGGCGGAGAATAATGGATGACGTGGAGGAAGAGAAAATTGTATTGACAACTGTGATCGGTGTACAGCATCTGCTCCCTATTGGCACGTTTCCCCCTGCCAGCACAACCAGGAGCTGTTGACCATGAGATGAGATTTTAGCCTGAGCATTCTTTAAAAAATATGAAGCTCCTCGGGGAGGTCACGATAAAACACAGGGGGAGGGAAGGGAGGGAAAAAAAAAAAAAAAAACTGAGCTGCAAGACAAGTTAAAGTGTAATATAAAACACATCAGTGGTAGGCTGAGGTGAATTATACACATACATTAGCGGAGCATGAAAAAAAAAAATTTCAGAGATGAGCCCGGTTCTGGCACAAGATGTCTGAAGTGGTAAATTTTCTGCCCAGACTCGGATGAGACATGTCCTGCACAGTGGCTATACAGTACGTGGATATCACACTAATCCCGGCCTCATTGCATTATTCTGCTCATGGCCGTCCATCGTTAACTCTTGCATAAATACATAGATAAGAAAATGATTAAATTTAAGTCAAGTCTTTCTCGTTATACACTGTCGTCTTAAATCATGCATAAATGTGATAATTACCCACACTAGGCCAAGAGGGCCCATCACTGCCACTTTAAATCCAATAAACGCCATGACCTGATCACTATAATTGACCATCTATCAGGGTCATTGAGAAGTCCAATGTTGTTAACCACCGCTTATAATTCCTCTTGATCATTGCTAATTACAGAAAGTGGGAAAAACCAATATTCCAGATAGCCAGAGAGCAGCTGCCAACCATTTTAGAGTAGGTAGGACAGGATGGTGTAATATCAGTTAGTCTGATGTGCGCTATTGTACAACTTTAAGGAGTGTAATCATATTCTCACACTGTTCGAGCTCAACCTGTTCTGCCGTGTCAGCGCCAGTCTGCTTGGAAAAAAAAAAAACTGTATTTGATTCAATTTGCTTTAGTTACGTTTCCTGTGTGAAAATTAGACCATTTAAGCGCCAAATGTATTGTAACCGGTGTTGTTAAAGGCGTGTTAAATAAGAAAGGCTGTCGTATTACTCAGGGGAGAAAAGGCCGGCCGGTTATGAATTTCATTTCCTAAGATTATGCGAATATGAGCTTCACTTAGCTGTCAGCTGTTATACAGATATCACATACACAGCATGCGAGTGTCATTGTTTTAAAGTATGCACCAACGCCACTACTTTTTTTTTCTTTTCTTTTTTTTTTTTACAGTTCTGAAATTGCATCACCGTCGCCAGCGTTTACAATCCCATCCGTTCCAGTCTGGTCTTCTTATTGTGCGTTCGCATCGCGGCAACAAGTCATTGAGGAAATGCACGATTTATTGAAATTTTATGGAAAGACCCTTACCCTCTTTCACCGCTGCACAATTACGTAAAAGCCATCCAGCCCTGGCGTAACCCTTTTTATAGTAATTCATTTATGACTCTGGTCATAGAGGGGATGCCTCTGCTGCCACAAACACCCTAAAACATGTGTGGATGGCATGAAGATGAAATCCACAATGTAATGAAGGACACGGCTTTCATCAAAAACCCCCACCTTCATAAGCACATCATAAAATATTTCATTCCACTTTAACAATCGACTTGTTTCATTACAAAGTTGTACGTTTTATTTTCCAACCAACGAGAATGACATAACTATAGCTCATTTGGGTATTTCAAAACGCTCCCCCCCCCCAATAGAAAACACGCCGCTGAGAGAGGGGTTACGGACAAAAAGAAGCATGAATATGATGCTAGAGACAGAGGAATGAGAAGGGAAAGGAGACAAAGAGATTGAGTGAGTGGTTGAGAGGCTGCTGTAGTCTCTCCTGAGATGAGCATGATGATTGCACCCACATTCACGCTGCACAGCTAAAACCCCTCCGAGGCTTTTTTTGGGAATGTGAAAACCTACTTCTTCTCTATTTTATAGTACAACACTTAGCGTAACACTTTTTTTTTTTTTTTTTTCTCTCCTGCTTCTTTTTCTTCCCACCCTGAACATTGCTCACATCGCTGTTCCCTGAAGCTTGAAAGCACAACATTTCTCAGCCAGCAAAACTCCCACTGGGACTAAAGCCCAGAGATGGAAATGCAAAGGATATGTTTTATTGGACAGTTGCAGACAAATAAATCTAAATATGTATTTTGGTCATGTTTGTGTGCTGACTGCATCCAGAGGGAGTTGAAATGATTATATGACATAAATAATGGCACCGTAGCATTAGGTCACATGTTTACATACACAGACCTAAGGTCAGGAGAAATAATAACTCAAACGCTATTTCTCTTCTTATGAAGTGAGCATTGTTTTGGTAGCATACTTGTGTTGCAGACTTTTTCTCCCCCCCATTCTCATATGACTATTATAAAGAGATGAAACCAGACAGCCAGGTGAAATATACATACGGAAGTGGCTAGAAGACGTAGGTGTGGGTCACCCTGAATGAAACGGTTTAGGCTCAACTGAAGTCAATGGGAGGTGTCACTGGGGGGGCAGGCGGGGCCTCCTGCAATCACATGTCCTGTGATTGACATGCCCTAACCTGGGGGGCTGTGTGAGATGTCAGCAATAGCGCAGCCCCCCCCCCCTTAATATGGCTTCAGCCGCCGCCGCCTCATAGGAGCACGGTGAATTATGGGCAACAACTGTAGGTCACGTGACCTAACCTGCAGCTATTTGGCCATGTCTGTTTTTACAGGACAATCTTATGTCTTCGATTAAACTGTTTTACATTTGATTTCCAATCGACAATTCGTTTTTTAATGCTCATTTTCTAATATTGTGAATGTGGTAACAATTTTGAAAATATTGTATGAAAAGTGTTTTTCCTGGCATGGTTTTAGACAACACAGTATTGGCATTCTGGCATCATTACATTCTGATTGACACTTTTTGTTATAGGTTAATAGAAAATCTCTCCATCTATTGTCAACTACTATTTTGTGACAGAAAATTGTAATGATCATGATTGATACCACCTATAAAAAAAATACAGGTGTAGCTTTAGGTGTTTTCAGAAGCTTCAGAAGATTCCGTGCATGCATACATCTAACATTATCAAATAGTCCATTATCATACATCAGATACTCCACCTTTATTTTCCAAAGAATTATTCCCAATTTAACTCTTTGTATGCATTGGATTTTCTAATTTAATAGTAATGTATGTTAAATGTGTCCTTGCTTTTACTTCTTTCCAAGACTCTGCTACAATTACAATTAGACCCCGTGCTCCCACTTCCTAATCTCACACTGCGT
The DNA here is from genome assembly GCA_036785175.1 of Eupleurogrammus muticus. Taxonomy (NCBI): domain Eukaryota; kingdom Metazoa; phylum Chordata; class Actinopteri; order Scombriformes; family Trichiuridae; genus Eupleurogrammus; species Eupleurogrammus muticus. Next base: position 11,084,466 of record JAYKQN010000005.1, read on the forward strand.
CTTTGAAGAAAGAGCAAACTTAGGAAATAAAAGTGGCAGCCTATGGCAAACTGTGCTTCAGAGAATTCAGCCCCCCGTTTTCCCTGCTGCCATGTGTGACAAGTGAGCCATGCAGCTATGCAGAATTATATATCTATGTGTCTAATTATTTCTTTTCAAGTCCCATACAATAAAAAAGACTGCATGCTTTCCTAATGCCAGGGTGAGGATGGTGGGAGGATTGCCCCCTCCAAAATATAATATAAAAATATTCCCTCTCATGCCACTGACGTGCACATCTGTCTGCATGTCAGCATAGCAACTTTGTAGACATCTTTTTTTTTTTTTTTTTTAATGAAAGAGATCTGGGAGCGACAAATGCAATAGGTGCTGTGATGACACATTTCAATTCCATCATGCAAATAGAATCCCTTTCTTTTCTTTCCTTTTCATCTTGATTATTCGCTACTTCACAGTTCAAACTACACCGAAGACGTCAGGCGATTGCCCTTCAAAACAAGGCTTAACCACACAGACTACAGACTCTATTGTAATAAAGGTGTGTTACATACAATAGAGGCGCCTGCAGAGAGTGATGGAGAATATTTTTGAAAATGTGGGCAGGATATTAGTGCTTTTTTGTTATTTCAAACATAAAATAATGTGTGTAAACTGTATTTTATTTCACTGAAGTGGTCCATTTCCCCAGAATTTCTTGCAGTAAGAGACGGCCGTTTGGAAAAGCTTCTGCTGCTGTGCGGTCACAAGGGGGTAGCATTGACACAGTTGTTTAAGGCCTTTAGCAGGCAGCCCAGCAGCAGGACAAACTGCCTTTGATGTAATTGAGGTCTTAGACCTCTTAGAAAAGCATATATTGGTTTGTATGTGGAAATGTTCAAGGAACAATGGATTTCCATAAGTGGATGTAAAATCGTATTTGGAGCATCTCCGGCATGCTAACCACTCTCTAAACAATAAGAAAAAGGACTCCTTCAGGATGGGACGGGTAATTCCGAGGCACTTACAGGCTGGGGATGTAATGGAATGTAGCATTAGGATTAAATGTGTGACTAAAAGATACAGACTAGTTTTGGGTCCTTTTCCTGGGTGATTCATTCAAATAAATGTGCAGATATTCCCTGCTCTGTACAGTGGCACGATACATTCTAATAGAAGTCAGCAAGCGACGAGAAAAATAAAAAAGACAACAACATATTATATTTTTTGTCTCTTTTAGTGAGTTTATTACAATTATTTTTGTCACTGTTTAGAATTATAAAATACCGTCATTAATTTTTTTCCATGGCTTAAAAAAAGAAAAAAAAAATGTCAGGAAAAAAAAAAGCAGGAGAATTATAACCCCTAACCTGTATGGATTAAGCTGTTAATTATCAATCATTCCATGGCCACACAAGTATTCCCCTAACTAACATTTTTTGTCTATCCATCTTATCATCCAAAGTAATACTTAAGAGCATGAGTCTGGCAGGGACTCATAAATAAAGGTTACCTATTTACATATTCAGTTTATCATGAATATTGCATACTCTGTACATAAAAATTCAAATGCAGTGTTTATGAAATATGATCATGCAGCAAATGTGAGAAGACACAGAGCACAGCCCATTCATACACGGAGGGGATTTAGAGCATCCCTCTGTGATTAATAAAGAATGAAACAGACGTTAGACCTGCAGAAATTAACTCCTGCTCAAAGACTTGTTTTTTTGTTTTACTTTTCGGCTTATTTAGAACAATTATCAAAATATAGTCGTGTTAAGAATTGATAAATATATATATACATAATTTAGAAGCTTAGATTAAAACTAAGACTTGACCCCAGGGTTTTAGATTAATATGCCAGAGTCAGTGACATATTTAAACCTTCACCTATCTGTAACCCACCAATAACTCAGTAGAAAATATACTTTACTGATCCCATCTTTTCTGTGAATTTGAACATGGGTAGAATCAGAAAATGAAATACATGCATCTCTATAGTCAAGTTTTTGAAACAAAGAAATATTTTTTAATAAGTCAACAGGGACAGGAAATTTGCAGCCATTTTATGTTTTTATCTTGTTTTTGCGAATCTAATCATCTAAGAAATCCTACTTTGTGATATAAAATTGCAATAATCGTGTTTAGCATGATTATCATACCGAAAGAAAAAAATGCTAGTGCAGCATTAATTGATGTTTTCAGACACTTCAAATATTCTGCATCATTTTCCATTAAGAGACACTAAGCAAAGTTAATGCAATAGTTGTCCAGTGAGTCCTTTTTTTTCATGCACTATTATACATGTGGATACTTTTTGACCTGCTGCAACATTCACCCACAAGTGGATACTCAACAAATAGGTAAGGAAAGCTATTTTGTACTTAAAGCGGATGAGAGAGCATTAACGGCAGAAAGAAGCAAACACTGTGCAGCAAGTGTCCATCTCCCCTCGTGAACTAGTTAACCTGAAAGAATACGATCTACAAATGTGTTTCAGCAAAAGCAAATTACCTGGGTTTTGTGGAGGGGAACTAATCTCTCCAAGCATGACACTGGACAGGAAAGGCCTCTTACTGTTATTATGATGTGTCGGCTTTTGTTAGATGGAGGGCCTTGATGGCCGCATCAGGAAGGAGCATCGAAGCCCCTCTACCATGACAGCACTCTGATGGATGTACGGGTGGTGGAGGGGCAGGGGAAAATGGAGGTTAGAGGACTGTAGATGAGGAGAAGAAGGAGGGCGATAGGAGGTGCAGCCGGGGTTATACACAATAGTAAATACCTACAAATGTAACACATTAGCAGTAGGTGTGGAGCTCGAGATAACATTAGCATGCACGATAAAGCTTTTCTATTGGACAGGCCATCGCTGAAACAAAATAAAGGTCCCGTGTGTTGAATTTTCAAAGCCCATTCCGTGTGACCCGTGATGATTTGTTCCCTACAAGAAACAGGCCGATGATAACAGCCCATTTGAAAGTAATTTAGAAAATCTGAATATCTGTATGTCAAAGTTTGACACATTATGCAATGGAATGGATGTGTATTTTCTTAGCATTACAGGAAGCAGCACAATGTTTATATACAACTGCTGGGGGCTAGCTGACAGGATTTTGGTGAAGGAAGTGATTTGGAAAATGACTACGACGTCCTGATTAATGAAATATCTTTGATAAGAGAATTTCATAGTTTTTTTTTTTTAATTTACCTTTTAATGGGATTAATTTAATTAACCCACTTAAGTCAATGTCAACTATAGTTACTTTAGTGTGACATTGTGTCATTTTCTCTTAAAATCTAAATGTTACTCATACAGTTTTTTTTAATGACATGATAGTAGACAACTTAGATTTTAAGCAAAATATGCTTCCAATTAATAATTATTATTAATATGCTACAATAATTGCTTTAAATTATCATTATATTTAACCACGACGCAAAGTCTCAGAATAACCCCACAAAAAGAATTTTGTTTATGAGCATATTTGTGCAAGAGACAACTATAATTTACAGTCATTAAAATGCTATTTTCTTTAAAGCAGAGTAGGAACTGGAAAAGGCAGATACATAACATGATTGTTAATGAATTAACTGATGTAATTATATGGATGAAAACTTTGAACCTAATTAGGGTTTGAATGGATTCATTTGGCACTTTCTACACGGAACTATAAAACACTGCTAAATGCCAAGTAACCTAATGTGACCCAATGTTCACTAAAACATTGTTGAATTCATTATGTTGTTCCATTGTTTTTAGACTTTCCTATGTACCTAATGCTTATGCAAATATGAGATATCTGCATGTCCAAAATGTTGTTAGTGGCTCAACTAACATAATTATATGCATAAAAACTTACGGGGGGGGGCTTAAATAGGTTAATCAGTTAGTAAAATCACTTTTTTGTTGTATTTGCAGTGGATCGACTGCAGCTAAATGATGGAAACTGGCTGCGACTGGATGCTAGTTTGCATCATTAGACTGCTTTGTTTCATGCAACAAGACACAGTTTGATACATTATGGTAACAGGACAATAGACCATAGACAGGCACTTGTTGGTGTGTTATGATGTGTGTTTTTTTTTTTTTCCCCATCATCTGAGAATTCTCACAGCCGGGGATGTCTTTCACAGAGTGTCAGTACTAAAATATTAATAGCCAGTTTTCATCCACGTCAGCAGGTTGGAATTTTATTTCTGGTTACGAAATGCAGTTTTGGGCCAGCGGGTCTCCCGGTGAGCCCACCCCCATCCCCCTTTTTTGTGGTCCCATGGGTTGGGGTGGGAGGACGTTATGGAGGGAGACGGTGCTCCTCCTTGGCCTGGTAAAGATTGGGGGTGCCGACGCACAGCGGGACAGGTGTTCCTAGCCGCACACAGGGGAGTCTTGCCAGGCTGCGGCGCCTGGCCTACATCCATCTCTGTACCTGGGGAGATAAATGGAAAAATGTGACCCAAACAGTCTAGCATCACAGCCGTGGCAGGATGGTGTTCTAACAATGTGCAGCGGGGAGGGTTCCCCATATCATTACTAAAAATGAGCCGGAGTCTGCAATTAATTCCAGCCCTAAATGAACATCTACCGCTTGCAGCATACCTCTCTGTGGCAGCAGAAATAGATTAATAGTGCAGAATAGAGAAAATAATCTTATTCTGTACTGCACTGATATAATGGGCTTCAATACCTGGCTCATTTCTTGATCAACATTTTTTGTCATCTCGCAAACCCTACTTTATTGTATAAATTGGTGTGATCTTTCGACTGCCCTTTGTCTTGGAAGAAAAATTAATTCTCATTTGCATTACCACGTCTAAATGTCAGCCACCGATATTTTGTTAGACATTAGTAAAGCTGGCAGCGAGAGGCGCTGGATAATTGCACTCAGGCTAGCAGAGGGATTTACATAATTTCAGATAGCAATTAAAGAATCCTTGGGAATTTTCATTCCTGGCCCCTCTCTCTCTCCAGCTCACTTCTGCAGCAGTACAAAAGAAGCATTCGTTTACATTAAGCTCCATGCTCCTTGCTGTTCATTTGCATGAAATTAAAGGTTTTCATGATCTTGAACAGCGGGGTAACATTTAAAATGCTGTTTTAAAGCCCTCACCTTGGAATAATGAAACACTTCTAATTTTTTTTAAAAAGGCAGTGGGTGGGAGTTCATTGACTGCACAGCAAAACTTTCTCATTTTCCATTCACTCAAAGAATAGAGCTATAAAGCTTTCAATTATTCGAGAATACAACATTTTTTTTCCCCCTTTTCTCTTTTATCATCCTACCATCATCTCACCTAGCTGCTCACTGTGCCCTTTAAATATGATGGCCAGTGAAATGCATGAATCAAACTATACTTCTATACATTAAAACGACGATACTTGCACACTGAAATCTACTTCCAGCCTCTTCACCCGGATAAACCAAAGTGGGGACTTTTTTTCCAGTGCTGTGAAGATAAACCTCTCATGTACAGTATCTTTAATTAGGTCCCTGTGGGTCTCGGTGTTATCTCCCGCACTGATTAGACTGAACATTAACTTGCTTTAGCCCCGACTCTGATAATATGCATCAGTGTGTGGTGACAAGAGAGCAAAATCCAATTGGCATCTTTTTTTTTTGTTTTTTTGCAGACAACATCCACCCTGTTTTCCCTGAGAATGCAATATTTCTTTGAGCTATTAGAAATATCAGTTTCATGGTACACAGCAGAAGGCAGAGCCATGTTGCCTAAAACCCTTCATGCCTTATTGGTGGTGGCCTAGCTGACACATTTGATACGGGTATGGATCATCAGGATTAGTCAAACCAAACCCTTCTCTTGGGAGGTCTGCGGCTCAGCAGTCCAATGTGCATAATATTATCTACTGTATTTAACAACACTGTGAGTTTATGTCTGTCTCTCTCTTATATCACGCCAGCTCTCACTTTTGTGTTTAATCAGTCGACTGTGTACCATCCAATAAAACAGAAATGCAGTCACAATAGTGTAAAAAAAAAAATAAATCTTGATGAATAGTGGGGCTTTGTTAGGACAATAAAGCTTTGTCGCAGAGCTCAGAAATAAATACAAAGCCTCCTCTGAACAATACCCTTCACACTTCTTCCTTGATTCCCCTTCCATCTTTAAAGGCATCACAGAACATTTTCACACTAGTCGTCCCACCGCTGTGAAATAAATTGTGACAGTAACTCAATATGAAGTGAAATAGCTGAGAAAGCCTTGAGTTCACTTGCGCTGACAGTGCTGTTTAATTCCATCTTGTGCCAGCCTGACATTTCTGCTGCCACTAAATATTAAACATGTGTACCCGTTTCATTTGCATCTGGTAATGAGGTGGGAGACAGCGCCCAACTGGTCAAGCCTCCCTCTCCCTCTCCCTCCCTCTCTCGCTGGTAGCGCGTCTGTGCTGCCTCCAACACAGTCACATGGACAAGGGTAAACCAACAGGAATATTTAGAGTGGAAGGGGGCTGAGACAGAAAGGAATAGGGAAAAAAGAAGGAGGGGGGCGCTGAAGGATAGAGTAGCCGTGTGTGTGTGTGTGTGTGTGTGCGCACACGTTTGCTCTCCAGAATTCAGAAAGCCCGGTCTGAAATGACCCCGGCTCTCGAGCAGTGCCTCCTTTGGCTGACATTTCTCCCTGAATCTTTTAAGATGCATCCCTTGCTGCAAAATGCATTAGCGGAGGGGGGGGAAGAAACAGAGGCACAAGAAGAGAGGGTTAAATGTGATTGCTCTAAATGTCATCACATCTTCATAATGCAATATATATTCATGATCCGCCAGTCCAGGAGGGCAGACATCACAGTTGTGTTCCGTAATTCAAATGTTTTTATTCCAATTTTGATTCACCAACTTTGATTCACCATACAATACTAGAAACAGAAAAAAAAACTGTGTGTCATTACAAATTTAGGTGGATTCCTTCTGTTATTCACAAAGCTCTGAGATGACTGGTCGACCATACTGTTGTAGCTAGGGAGCATCTGCTTCATCACAGCGTGTTGATGTTGTGATCACAACACGTTGGCCTCAAAATCCGCTAAGTGCCTCTGTTGTAAGAACAAGTACATTAAAAATAAACCTAAGTAGAAGTGCTTAAGTAGTATCAGACACAATGACCTTGGAGTATCAGACGTAAAGTACTAAATGCTGTTGTTATATTATACTGTTGACTATATCATACTAGGATTATTATACTGATGCATTGACATGTTCCCATTTAGATGCATTAGAGGTTGAGGTGGAGCTAATATGAGCTATTTCATATACTGAGTGATGAGTAGTTAATCAATAAAAATGCATATTTTATGAGCTTAGTGTACGTTTTATTTGCAAAGTAACTGTAACAACTGTCAAATAAATAAGGTGGAATAAAATGCACAATATGATATTGTAATACTTTTTAGTGAAATATTATATTATCAAATAAAATGTAAGTTTTCCAAAGTGCTTGTCAGAAAACGTAGGTGGTTATTTTCACTAGAAGTCTGACATATAAATATATATATATATTGACTCGTGCATGGATGACGTCACATGTTTTGCCTTTTATTGATATGGTAATATATGCGTCTTAATGTACAGCCGGCTTTGTTATGGCTCGTGATACTGATATTGCATGGAAAGAACAGAAAGGCTGGATGCTCTGATGTCGTTCAAATGAAAGCACAATATTCCCTTTCCTCTGTCAAACTCCCACGACAGTGTGCAGCCATAACCACTTTCAAAGAAATCACACAGAAACAACACCAACGCCGTGGAAACTTTGCAACTTTCTGTATGACTTCTTATGCACAGATTTGCCTTCGTGCAGCCGGGAAAAAAAAAAAAAGGGGGAAGACGCACCTCTGTCATTTGCCCTGTTGAGGAATATACAGCTTTGCAACAGTTAGAGTTTGGAGAGACAACCGCGCCTCTCCACGAGAGCTTGTATCGCTTTCATGATATGTATCAGATATGTCACAGGACATCAAACCTTGATCAAAACTAGAGCCGACTGCCGAGGAGAAACAGGGAAACATCAAAGAGCGCCGCGATGGGAAGGCAGAGGTGGTTGGAGCTGAATGTGTGGCGGTGGCGGTGGGTGGACGGGGGGGGGGGATAGTGGTGGTGGTGGGGATTCACACTTCTTGTTAATTCTCGTATAAGAGTTGTTAAGCACATTCAGCAGTCATCGGGAATCGTGTCCACTCCGCGGGCCTCCGGTGGGACCGCGTGTCCTGAGGTTTACTGTTGCTAGCTTGTCATGTCCACGTCAACAGCACTTATCGCCTCCTGTCTGAGAGCCCGGGCATTTCCCAGGCATTTAGCTGCCTGTTTGTCTTCTCTTGATTTCCCCTCCAAATCTGTCACATATAGTCTTCACCTGACACCTCACAGAGTGCTCCTCTCTCAAACACTGTCAAAACAGGAAGATCCAGCAAGGAAGAGATAACAGCGGGGGGAACCGCAGATTGCCAAATTTCATACACTCATCACGCACTGCAAATAATGACCTGTGTAGGCAAAATAGGAAGCGGGATTGTTTACTTCATCAACATCCTGGCTGCTATTCAAATCAGAGATAGAGAGAGAGAGAGACTGACCAGTTTGTGTTCACAACATTGGTTTTCAAAGTTGTTTTTGGACTCTTGATTTCTCAATTTTTTTTTCTTTATTCACGCCTCTCACGCATTATACTTTGTGTCAATTAATCCAGGCTTTTCGCATCACTAAGATTTTCTCTGTTCTGTTCTGCTTTTAGTTGTTGTTGCTTGGAGTAAACGCTCTGGCATGGAAACAATGCACTTCACAGTGAAGGCCTGGCGCAGAATCAAACTCTTCTCTTTGGTGCATTTTTCTTTTCCTAGCCTTTCTTCCCTGGCGAAAAGCCTTCTATTATTTCAATAAGCTCTTGGTTTTAATACATTATTGATCTCAAGGTTGAACTACGGGCCATTGCATTACCAGGATTCTAAAGCCCATCATGGCATGACACTCATGTACTTGTGAAAAATTATACCAATTATGAAATCAACCAACAACTACCTCAAAAAGCAATCAATTGTCACATTGGAAAGCATTTTGTCCCACAATGCTATTGGCTTTGTGGTTACACAGAAGGAGTGGGCGTTGGATGTTTAATGACTTCCAAATACTGATTTCTCTCTTTTTTTCCCCCCTCCTAACACTTATTACCGTTCACTCCGAGATGCTTTTGCTCCAAAGCCAGCCTTTCGATTGCGTTTGATGCCGCGTATGTCACCTGCCAATATGACAATAGCATTAGCCATTGATTAGCCTTTATGAGCAACAGACAGCGGGACACCGCCGCTGTGCACTTAAAAGCCCACATTAAGGCTGTGGATTATGCTTAGTATGCTGCATACCGGTGCATTAGGGAAAGGATGTATTCCTTTAATTCTGCAAATGCCACGAAGCTAAGCTAGGGCGGAGAGAAAGCCATTTCTGCAGCCTTTAGAGCGGGGCGGGGGCCAGGGACTGAGTGCTGGCGGGGTCAAGTGCACGGCGTGTCTTTGACAGTGGCTGCCTGCCTGTGTTTCCATATCGCAACGTTCAATCATGCGGTGCCCTCATGCAGAAACCTTTAACTCAATGCTCATAAATGCAGGGAAGCAAAGCTCGCTGTTTGATCCTCCAGCAGAAAACCCTCTGCGCGAGCATTTGTTGTTGGTCAATAGGTGTTTTTTTTCCCCACCTCTTTTTTCTTGTGATCAATTTTTTATTTACTTATTTATTATTCAGTCTTTACAGAGCAGAGGGGAAGCATCTTTCAGCCAGGACAAAAAAAAATCCACCTTAACCTGATGCAATCAAGGTGTTCAACAATGTATAAGGGAAAAAAAAACAAAAACACCACGCCTATACCCTTGACGCCCACTATTTTCATTTCCCATGCAAACATAAAATAAGCATCTTTTGGACCTAAAAGTTTGGGGTTAACTGCTTATTTCCTCCATCATCCATGGTGATATTTTCTCCTTTTTTCTCTGCACAATATACATAAAGTAATTGAACGATTAAAAAAAAAATCCACATTAAGAAGAATCAACCTTTCATTGCTCTCTACAGACGATGAGATTGGATGAAAGTGCAATTAAGGTCACCTTTATTGTTTCCAATCTAAATCATGTGCTTGACACCTACATGACATTTTAATGAAGATTTCTAGACAGCTTGTTTTGAATAGTTTCTCAAAAGATGCAGAGGGCTGAGCAGCGGCGAATTGCAAGTGTCTTTCGGGGGGGACGGGTGGCTTGACGGGCGTATATACGTAACCTGAGCCAAATAAATGAAGTGGAGCTGGTAATACAGTGTGTATAGCGGAGAGTGACAAGCCCGTTCCTCCCATGAAGCAGCTGAGCTGGCATTAAACAGACAAGACATCCCGTTCAGTCAGTTATCAGCCCAGGAATAATGAAGGAACAGGCTGGCAGACCAGGACGAGTCACCCTAGTCAGCCAAGTGGAGAATTTAATTTCGTGCAGGTTTCTCTGCAGCCAAGCATTTCCCCCCATCGGAGGTCCACTGGTGCTTGGGCGAGCGTGGACAACTCACTGCTCCCGACTCGGAGTCTCTCCGGCGCTGACAGAGATGTGTGGTGATGGATTTTCGAGAGGCTGTGGGGGAGAGGGCGGACTTAAGTTTGGGCAGGGCTGTTAGAGAGAAAAGGGATGACAAGCTAACTTCAGAGAAAAGTAAGAAAGCGATCACTCGTGTCCCTCATTTTCCATAGCATGGGTGCATTATTAAATCAAATACGGAGAAATGAGAAATGGGTACTGTCTGACCCAAAGATACGTAGGAAGGAAATAATATTGTCTGTGCTTTATGTTCCCCCTGCTCCACCGCCTCCACTCTTCCTGACATGGCCACTTGGCTACTGAATTTATTTTAATCAGTTTCCTCATTGCTGTACTACTTAAAGCGTTAATATGATGAACAATTCAAGGTGTTTATCTTGACATTTTCAATTTCTAATATGTATTTCAAAATATTTTTCAAATTTTCACCATTGAGCTACTTCTAGATGCATGCATTGAATGTATTGTTGACTTTTTTTTTTTTTTCCTCCCTTTACGCCCAAGGTCTGAATCCTGCCCTGGCTTTTGTGGTCACACGTTCCTCCGAAGCACATCAGCTGCATGTTTAAAAAGCTGACAACTGACGTCCCCTGCCTCTGCCCACCACCTTTCAGATTTCCATGCCCCGCAGCCATAGCGCTGTGTGTCACATCTATGTGTGTTCCTGCAGATGTGTAAGGCGTAAACATCGGCGCGGCCTTGCAGAGCGTGTTGCAGCACACTGGCAGGCTCCCAACACAGATGGCAAGCCTACCTTCCTGTGCAGCTGAAAAACACCGTTTCTGATTCATTTACATGAAGGCCAGTGTTTTAATGCTACAAAATATTCTTGTTTAATTGAGGAATATTATAAGAAAAGAAAAAAGACAAGTATAATTTGTGATTTGTAGGAGGCAGAGGGTGCTTTTTTTATTATTATTAAACAGAGCTGTGGAACATGAAGCCCCAGCAAATTTTAACAGAGATGTAGGCCAGATATAAACAGCTAAGCTGTGGCCCACAGTTGGGGGTTGTCCAAGTCTGCATGACCAAAGAAAACAAGAATATAATGTCATGAGAAGCTAAAAGCTACTATATTTGTGACCTAAACTGTCCCTATAATAAATATTAGTTAACCTTCATTTTACAGGTCCTTACTTACATATAAAATGTCTTGTATTTCAGCATGGACTAATATATGAACTTAGTTTATATGTATTTCATATTATTTTATTCAAGCAATCATATCTCTATTGTGTAGTTAATAAAAAAAGTGTTTAGTTACTGTATGCAATTTCAATTCCTTTGTATGTCAAGTACATGTGAAGAAATTTGACTTTGATATATATATATATATATATATATATATATATATATATATATATATATATATATATATATATATATATATATATATATATATATATATGATCCCTACAGAATGATCCCTCTACCTCTTAAAATAAATTCTTTGTGATTAGTGGTTACATGCTAAACTGAGATGCTGGGAACATTATATCTTCTAAACAAATCACAGATTAAGGCCAGTCTTTAAGTATGTTATTATTTTATTATTATCCCGATAACACTGCTGCTACTCAAACTTAAAATGTTCACATATTGTGCCATGTCGCCATATATCTGTTTTTATCTGCGCCACTCCTTCCATTGTAAGTTTCATTCTAAGAAAGAAAAATGTATGCATATGTATATATATATCTTTACAGTGGGAGGGATCTTTTTTTTTTTTAGAACATGTGAAAGCGAAGTTTGGCTGTTGCTGAATTAGGTCATTTGTGTTTCTCAGTATAAACACAGATGCATTGTGTGTTCTGCATGTGTAGGTTGTAGTGTAGTCAACGCTGAAGCCTTCTCTTTCAGAGATCGTGCTTCGTGCAATAGTGCGAGTGTCTATTTCTGGCATTTTATCATGTTGGCTTTCTATCTTTCTGATGTCAGGGAAACATCATCTCAGACAACATGCGAATCTTTCACGAATGATCCCATAATCTGGGCTTGTGCTCGGCTTTAGAAAAGACTCTGGCAAACATTATCACCTCCTACATTCAATATTTCATCTCTCTGTGTGGATAAGGGAACCGTTCTGGCAAATATTGATCCTATCAAGAGAGAAATATCACAGGATTAAGGAAGTTACTCCGATTTGTCCTATTAGTAGTTATTAGACTTCTTTTTTTAAACCTGCAAAGAGGAGGAGACATAAAAGGACCTCCTGTGCTGCAAATGTGTTCAGTCAGGCATTTGTGAACAAACTATTTGTAAAAATTGTTGCATACAATATGTGCATATTAGTATAAATCTCTATAGAGATGCATTTAGAATATTATGCGTGTTTCCGTTGCAGGTGAACGTCAGACCTCGCACCAACAGTGACCACTCATTTGGAAGCGACCCAAACGCCTGTGGCTGTAAAGACCTGCCTAGGGTTCAGGTTCTTAAAGCGGAAATAATTGCAGAGGTGCACGCTCCATTAAAGCAACTATTTAATACAATAATCATTCAATTAAAAATCCCTTGTAGCAGCTGCCATAGTCGATTTGGATCAAAGGAACATGTTATTTGTGGTATGAGGCAAACTGTAAAAACCGGCCACGGTCCATTCTTTCTAAGCGCAGTACAGTACACAGTACAATTCCATCTGCAGACAGCATCATTACTGTAAAAGAAATTTCCATAATGAGTCTTTGCTTTGCAACTTGGTTAAAAATGAGCATTTTCGCCACATGACGGATGGCAAACCAGTCCCCTCACTGCTGAGGTAAAGTCATTTTCTTTTCTGCATTGCTATTATCTGCAAGGAGTGAACAAGAAGTTGCAGAGCTGAGTCTCAGTTGTAAAATATTTGGGTTGGGGTGAGGGTTAGTAGGGGTAGTTTCAGATGACACAATTAGCTTTAATTTTTCAAAGCTGGTCATTATTTGAAAAATAATCCTTAAAGATACAGAATGTAAGATTCAGCGACATTTTAAATTGGTGTAATTAAAAAAAATAGGATTGTGTTTGTATTACCATAAAATAAGTTGTTTTTATTTCGAGGTGCTTTTCACATATTTTCGCATCTTTTCCACTTTTTTTTTTTGCATTTTTCAATATTTTTCACAGTCATCTTACTTGATTTGTTGTTCAGTTGGTTGCAATCTGCAAACTCACCACAAGAGCATCATTACAGCAAAAGTCAAGGTATGGCATGGGTTACAGTGCAGGGAAATGGGCGTCACAATAGTTAAGTTAGGAGAGTTGTTTGTGTAAGTTTATAATCTCTATCTCCATTCAAACTTGTTGCAGCCATTTGCTGCTGCAAAACAGCAGGTTCATTTAATGGTTAAGGTTTCACATAAAATGACTTGTTTCAATATCAAAATATGCTCCATATTATATTCCAAAGTAACTATTTGACAAATTTTCACTTAATCGAAAAGCTGATTTCTGCAACAAATCTGGAAACTTTGAGTTTTGAGATGCAACAATTTAGTAATAATATTTATATCTAGTGCTAACCAGCGGTGTGCTCATCATTGTTTTGACATTCATCATTCAACATAGAAAAATGCAGCAGAAATTGGCTAATGATTGACTCTCAAATCCTTAGTCAAGACCTAACTGATGGATTAATCGACTGATCATCTGTGACTATTCGACCCTTGTTGACAACTGTAAGTTTGGATGGATGAACACAGCGTTTAAATGCAATTAGCCGCTCTCTAACAGTTAACGGTCAAATGCTCGTTAGCATTATTCTGGCATTTTGAGCAGTGAAACTTGGAAACTGGACTTGCATCTGATCACTGAAATTGATCATGAGATTGCCTAACTTTAGCATAAAGGGCTTTTTTTAATTGTAATTTCTTAATATATGTCTGCAAACTTCTTCTCTGGCATCAGTATTGATGGTTATCATTTTTTAAACAATCAGTGCTGACCTCACAAAGAGAGATGCCTGCAAAGCCAAATTAATGCATTTTTAAATTCATTTAGTTTACCACCCTTCAGTAAAATCGAGATGGTTAGATTTAAGTAAAATGACGATATCTGTTTCATGTTGATTCAAAATTTCCCATTTTATTTTCTAATAGAAGCCATACATTCCAATAGCAGAAGGAGACAAAGTAAAGCCAGAAGCAGACCTATAGGAACAGTTAGTTCACCCCAGTAAAATACATGTTGTTCAGTAAAACTCAGTCACTCACTCAGTCCCTTTAGAGAATCTGAAGTCTAGAAGAGGAAGCAGCATTTTGGACCAGGCCTGGTAGAACAGGACGGTACTCGTGGTGAAACATTTGTCGGCAAATTATGTTTTTGTCTCTTCAGCGGAGCGGAAACCTAAGGATATTAATTATTTTCGAGCAGGGCAGGATAAAAACAAAGAGGAAGTTTCAGAAACAAAGGGACGTTTTATAGTTACTTACTAACCAAATGGCCTTTCAAATGGGAAACGTCAGACATTATGCAGCCGGTTCGCATGCAGGCCCATTCTTCATCGCAGAGAGATGGCTTTGTATTTTTATCTTGTTGGGTGCCGTTCGAGCAACGGCGCACATTACGACGGGCCTTTGTTTTATTGTGTTCAGCAAATTAATAAATGGGAAACACAGTGGGAAAAATAGATATGAAAATGTGTACTTTGCATTATTGAAAAGCCCTTCCACTAAAGGTTACCAGCAGCTATTGTAGTACAATCTGAAATGTAATTAGAGTGTGTGTGAGAGAGCCGCGCAGATAAAGCTGCCTCTGCCATTATGGACTCTCTCATAACATTTTGCTTCCCCCTGAAACTTATTCTCTCTGAACTAATTTTGCATGACATATTGCATTTCTGCTTCAGCTATCATGAGGCTACCTGTGAATTAAACCGGGTTTGCTATACAGCAAATTTCCAGATTACATTTTGGACATGCAGATATCTCATATTTGCTATGATTTATTAATTCGATGCAGACAAAACTCACAACGTTGCTCTGGATTGTTTCTGCTGGTGGCCTGTGCATGTTGATATATAAGATATTAGATGGATAGAGAGGGGTAGGAAGCATTAGGGTGACGGATACATAGAAAAGTCTAAACACAACGGAACAATATTATGAATTCAACAATGTTTTTGCAAACACTGGCTTACTTGTCAGGTAGTAATATTTCATATATTTGTGTATGAAGGGATAAATTAACCCATTTAGGCCCAATTCTTTTTCAAACCTATCATGCATATAATGATATCAGTTAAGCCATTAACAATCATGTTATGTATCTACTTTTTCCATTGTGTACTTTAAAAAATAGCATTTCTATGGGAACTATAGTTGATCTTGCATAATTATGCCTTAAAACAGAAAGCTATTTATCACTAAATGCAAAATTCCTTTTTTGGGGAGTTATTTTAGAGATTGGAATGATTTAATAGATATATACATGCCAGGGTTGAAAATCTTTTCTATGTTGTGCAAGCACTTGGAATTTTTTTCTATGTACTGTCATGTCATTAAGGAAAAAAAAGCCTATCAGTAACATTTAGATTTTTTCAATTTTTTTTGGCAACTATAGTTGCTGCTGGTTTAAATTTGTTAAGATTACGTAGTGTGCAGACATTTCATGACTAAACTTAATTTCTAGGAGACAGGGTCGCTTTGTGAAACTGTCAAAGCTGCTGCCGTTAAAATAAACAATTTTGACCAATGCAGCCGGAGCGAAGACACAATTGTTTTCTTAGGTTTATAGGAGGTTTATAAGCTTCTCAGGTTGCCTTCAAAGACCCACATATCAAAATACTGATTGACAGGTCTGTCTTATAGCTGAAAAATGCTGCAAACTGAACTATGACTCACACTCGTAGCGGTTTCGAATTGATATTGTAATCAAATGATGTCAAGGTTCCTTTCAGTCAGATATTAAACTTGTTTTGCTCTCATACATTTTTCTGTTGATTCAACAGTGTTTTTCTTTGTGTTTCTGGGGCTCCAAATTGTTGTCATTATGGGTTTCAGATTTGGGATTTAGAAAATATCTTCACTGGTGCACGTTTTTTTTACAGGAGACATATTTGTTCAAGTCATCATATTTACAAGTAGGTTATGGGAGGTCACATGAAATTGAAAATTCCATCCCATAATGACCCAATGAATTTCTTTGCCATGCTTCCTGTTCTTAGATAAGCATGCTCTTCTTTTAATGATCCCTCTCCATGGAAAGAGTAATAATAGAAGCCAACCAGGCCAAAAGTTGAGCAAAAAAAAAGGGAGAAATGATTAAGGAACCTTATTAAAAGCAACCTTGTAGATTCAGACGCGTGATGGAGAGCACATTATGAGGCCTGATCCTTTTCAAATGACACCACGGTTTCCCGAACACGCCGAAAAAACCTGATTAGGGTGACAAGCACTGAGTGATACTGCAAACCTGTTAATAACATGAAAATTAGAAGGGGCTCATGCAAAGAAAGGAGATTAATTTAGCTGGAGTCCATCTTGCGCAAATTGCGAAGTTGTGAATATGTTTTCAGATAATGAGCCTTCCTTCTTGTCAGCTCACTTGTCATTTTCTGTAATTAATGTTAAGGAAGACTCCTTCCTGATGGTTCATATTACTCATGTACCAGGAAAATTTCTCCCCAGAAATAATTTACATTTATTATCATCAGTCTGTTTGTGTGGTTTATTTCACAGTGGAGTAATTTATTGCAGCACCATTTCGCTCGCCTTGATTAGTCACTCGTCAGACGGAGATGTAATTTTTTTTCCTTCATATGTCTGGTCCATGGAAATTTGAAGTGCTTTTGGCACAGCGTGGTACCTTCCCAGCTCTACCTTTTTCCTTCTGTTCTTTCATTTGTGCGCGTGTTTACCGCTTCAGTCCCCGGGTTGGAAGAAAAAGAAACAATGACATCAACATGCATGCTCATATATATAAAGATGCTCTGTTGTGTTATTCTGCAAATACACCAGATTTGTATTTTATCTGATGGAAGTTAATAGAGCAGCAGTGTGGATTGTTGGATTAGCAGAATCCAAATCTGAGGAAATAATAAAGTCAACAGAAAATATAGTGAGACATGGTGGATGATGCCTCACGTGAACACATTCAAATACCATGTGTAACAGTGAACACAAAAGTAGTACTTTTGATTGCAGTTGCAAATAATATTTAAATTCATCATGCAGCTCTGCGTGTATATGGAGTGGATAATAATGAAATTACACATTTGATTTCTTTACACAGTGAAGTTTATTCCCCCGAGTGTCCACAGATACAACCAAAACAGATTTACCCCACGGTGGTGTGACCATAACTCAAAGAAATATTCATTTAAGACAGATATTTAAATCAGCCTTGCTTAGCTACTAAGCTTTGCTTTTCTTTTGTGCCAGTAAATTTATAAGCCCACTTCTTAAATGTATTATTCATCCGAGCATGTAAATAATGCATGCCTGGTTCCACAGTAAATTAACCCTTTACCTTACCAGGGATACAGGAGTCATTGTTTTGAAAGGCAATTATGTCATTTAATTAATGTTGTAATTAATACTGTAATTAGCTTAAACACCCTGCAACCGGGTGCCACTACTAAGCTGTCTTAATTAAATAGATTGAACGGTTTCATATCTTTTTGCACTGTCACGTTGCATGCTGCATAAAAAGCTTATTTTCAGTGCAACTTTTTTCTTTTTTTTTAAGACAAACAGGGCAGGAGCACATGCTCACAGAGATAATGTGTGTGATAAAACGGTTATAAGCTCTCTGATACAAATAAAATCCTTTGGCCAATCTTCATAAATCCTCTGTTGTGTCTATGTAACCTTCTTGATCCTCGATCATGGCGGGAGTCATCGTTTGCTAAAATTATGAAACAGAATAAATAGAATTCCCGATCCGGCTTTAGCCAAACTTAAAGGTAAGGGTCCGGGAGGAGCTGTGCAGGATCTGTGTTTTATTGCTGCAGCACAGCAGTGGAGCGGGCAGACAGCTAATCCGCTAGTAGAGAGTTTTTATCCTTGCCCAACCTGACAGTGATAGAAAGTGTTTTCCCCAAACTAGAAAAATAGTTGAGAGAGGATGAAATAGCAAAGAGGTCAGTGAATACTGAAGGGTTTCCAGTCCACTCAGCTCTGCCCGCTGCAGGTCCGGCTTTGTATTCATGGTCTGTGAGCATCCGTGCAGCTCATCTATTGTGCATGTGTATGTCAGAATCATTTTTGAAGCCAGACGCCTCGGCACTGCCACGAAGCAATAAGGAGGAACTCCCTGCTTGTAAAATTAATTCCCCTTTGTATGTCAGTGTGGCTGGATCCTGGGAGTTATAAGCCGCTTTAATGCACATGCAGGATTTCTTTCTCTTTTCTCTGAGGGTTGTTTTGCATTATATATTTTCTCTCCAGATGTAAATATTGCATCAAAAATTTTGGGAAGCAATGAATAATTGTTAACGTTTTTAAGTGGATTCGTTCCGTGTCTCATACGTGCATCGGTGGGACACGCCGGCTTTCTATTTGGTTGCATGTGATTTTATCAATGTCATTAGACCATTCATTGGACTAAGTGAGGAATCCATCAAAAGCTGACAGGAAGCTGCAGACTAATGGCTGTTAGGTTGTAATATTCTTTAATATGATTTTTATTTGCCTTAATTTCATCTTCTTTTTGCACAGGTCCCAAATCAGTAGAGAGCTGCTGAGCACAGGACCACATATCCACAGCCCAGAGATCACTTTTACACACGCTTTAGTCTCTGTGTGGATTTATTCTGGTAAAAAAAAAAAAAATCTCTGGCTTTCAGTGAACTGGAGTGAGAAGCACCGTCTGTGACAATTGCCTTTTCACTGCGGGGACACGGGAAACAAATTAGGGCGATATATATTATGTCTACGGTGGCAAGCGGGACAGCAATTTGTGTACACGCAGAGCCTCCTGTGTCCTGTTTTTTACCTCTTCATACTCCTCTGCTTTTGGAACCACCTTCATCATACACTCCAACACTCCAAATTAAAAATAGCTCAGCGGGTTTCAATTTTATGCTGACACCAACCTAATTTTACACCTCCTTTGTGTAGTTTCCCCCCCATTCTCACACTTCATATCCTCTGAAACAATCAACTGCAGCCCTGACAGTGCCTGAAACATAAAAAAAAGGAAAAAAATATAAAATGGAAATTAATTTTTTTTGCAACAGGATTATCTATCTGTGCGACTATTATCTTTCCCTGCTGTTTATCTGCAGCAAAAGGAGAGGATAATTTTACAATTAATGGCAGAGGATTCAGAACCCTACTGTAATCATTAGATGACACGTCTTGAAGAAATAGCCCTTCATATTGCCTTACCCTGGGCTTCAATAATCTTGACCCTGGGTATTAATGGATGAGTTAATGGCCTGCAGAAATCCTTTAATTTATGCCAGGGTGAATTAAGAATAAGTAATGGATTCTGCTTTTCAAAATGTCCAGACAAGGCATTTCCGTTCAGCCTATCTGAGAAATCAAATTATCATATTATCTCTTTGAATGGGTCTTCTGAACCCATATTTCACAATATCTGATGGAAATAGTTTTGACATTCATTACATGACTCTTGCTTTATTGTGGCTTGCTAGTACATGCGACGACAAAAAAGGGATAATGATTTTCCAGTCGGCGATGAAGAGAATGGACACAGGGAAAAAAAAAAAAAGAGGAGGGGGGGGGGGGATCAGAAATGACAAATCAAACTTTGTCCTAATGTAAATACAAATGTAATTATGGAAGTGTAAATTGGTTTGACTCTCCGGAGAGGGGCCGCTACCCTTTACCCCCCTTTTCCTCACAATCAATTCACAGAACATGACTCTTTTTAAAAAAAAGAAAAAAAAAATCTCAATGATAGGCACTCAGGCGTCTCATTATTGTACCTACTGTTTGTGTTGAAATACACTTTGGCTAATATAGCTATGGCCTATAAATAAATATATAAATATTTTATTGTTACATTTAGTGTGGACAGATTGTTTTGAGCCTCTAAGTATGTTAGTGACTTTTTCATTATTTTCAGTACCAAGTGTTTATATTAGTCTTAATATGTAAAGTGGGTCTGAAATGATGATCATCATCTGAAAAAGTAGTGAAAATCTAAAGTTGTAGTAATTGTAATTCACTTTTTTTTTCTTTTAATGTAGCCAAACAGTCCTGTAGTTCAACTCTATAATATGATTTTGAAATAGAAAGTGCCAAGCCTTTACTTGCAATGATATAAATGTTTAATGCTTTTGTCCCTCCATGCTGTCACTTTGTCATAAATACTACTGAGCTTCAGCATCCACATTAAAGCCACATTAGCACATTTACATCCCCTTCAAAGTTAAGGCTACAGAAATGATTATTTATATCATTTTAGCAGAAACATATTAGTTTCACAGACTGTATTTAAATTTTTCTATGCCTTTACTAACTTAACCTACCAAAATACACCTTATCCAACTGTAATAAAGATGCATCATATGTCCGAAAATATTCAGCTGTGTCCAACATCATTTCTACTGCATTTTCAGAAAAAGGTGCAACAGAATAGACATTTCTGTAAGTTCTAGTTTCAAAGAGTTCCACAAAATGAAGGCTGAAATTAGTTATTGTTTTTTTTTTTAAGTTGTATTTTTTCTTAAGGTATTTTATAGTTGATTTAAAATCAAATATTATAATTTGCATTGGATTTTAATGTTAAGGGACAAAAGTATAGGCATTTACTTTAGCAAAAATGCTAAAACTTACATATGAGTGAAGTGCACAGTATTTAGTGTGATATGTGCACATAAATAGTATATATATAATAATGTATAAAATATTGCTATTTTACTATAAGTGTAACTGCCATATGCAAAAAAAGCATGTTGATTACAACCAATATTTTGACAGGAACAAAATGCTGAACATTGCAAATGCAAATCTGTCACTCTTACATTTATTTATTTTATTTTGAAGGTCATATAAGAGTTCAATACTAAATCTTTGATTTTATAAGTCCACCTGTACAATCTTATGCAATAGGTGCATGTATGCAAACGCTGTAGACACAGGATTACACATAACAAATAGACGTACGGATTAAAAAGATACGAGTGCATCAGTAAGTTGGACCCCTGGATCGCTTTAAACGGCCTGATCACAAAGTTAGGAATTGGTTTCATGCTGTTGAATTCTCTGTCAACAGCTCTCTCTCTCTCTCTCTTTCTCTCTCGAGACGTGTCACAGTAACCTCAGGCAGCGCAAAGGACGTCATGAAAAGCATGAAATGGTTATAATTTTCTACCTCAGAAGTTCATTGTTCCCTGATCATAGAAGTTGGCTCCTCTAATGTGAACCAACAGTGAAACTCAATAGTTTTTTTTTTTTTTTACTGCCAGAGGGGCTTTCTAAAGTTCTTAAATTTTTATATTTTACACTAATAAATACAACATGTTTTAGAGTTAAAAACAAAAAATCTGAATTCCCTTTCCCTGGTCATTGATAAATACTGACTAACTATTGATTTATCCTTATATGTATATTTTATGCCGTGCTGTGGATTGCACTAGATTGTACATGTGGTCCTAATAAGTAATCTTCTTTAACTTTTACCGGCATAGAGATGTTTCTCTTCACAGTCCATCCATTAACCCCCCTCCCTCCAAGACAGTCTGGGGTTCTTCACATTCAGCCTTTTTTTTTTTTTTACTGCATGATGTCACGGCGAAGGGGAAAGTTAGATGTGAGCCGCGACACGGTCAGAGCGGGGTCGTCCCACGATGATGAAGTCATCCTCAAACCCCCGGGCGAGAGGTTTTTTTTTCTTTTAACATATCGCTCGGCTCCTCGGTGTGTACAACATCCTGTAAGTGAACCTCAAACTCCCCCACCCCACACACACACGCACACACACGCATACCGAACTCACACGTATACTCTCCTGTCAAACAGCAACACAACAATGGCAGTTATTTGGGGTTTGTTTGTAATCTTTTCGGGCGCTTTGTCAGGCAGGCGCAGTGATATTAGTGTGAGTGCACAAAAGCCCCCGAGTGGTGTCACGCACAATTAATGTCCCCAGGTAGCAACTCCATTAGTCTTATGAACTCAAGTCGCAGTGGGGAATGCTAATGGCGGAGGTGCCGTGGGGCATTAGGAAGGAGCGCAGCCAAAGCCGCCACTTTACCCTTCGATTTGACCAGCGTGCACCTCCATCTCACTTTAGAGCCCTACAACCAAACACCCCCCTCACCCTCCCGCTCTAACCGCCCCCCCGCCACAACCCCGGCACTTTTTGCGCGACGCCGCTGTCAGGTAGCGAGCAGCGTCTGAAGAGCTGGCAACGTGCGTGCCACTCACTCACACAGCTGTGTGCCGTTTCTTTTTAACGATCATTGTATGTGCCTGGCATCTTATCCCAACCCGGGATGTCTCCGGTTACATAACAGCGCCGTGTCATCTCTGACGGACCCCCCCCCCTTTTTTTTTTAAAGCCCGCTTTTTGAAAAAGCGAAACACTACGCGGTTAAATCATTGCCGGCTTACATAAACGTCGGCTTCCATTTCAGGTGGCCTCAAATCCCGCCGCAGACCCCCCCTCCTGCCCCGGCCTGACCTCGCTCTGGAGCGGTTTCATTTGATCCAACAGGCCCAGGCCGCGGCGGCTAAAAAAACCCAGCAGCAGGCCCCCCCCCCTCCTTCTTTTGCTCCATGCCCGCTCTAGCATGGGTGTTATTTAGGAAGCCCGGGTAAGCCGCCGTCTACATCACAGCTCAATAGCGTCACGTGCCTCCGAAGCTACATGTCAATTCCGTGTCACACAGTCGGCCGAGCGAAAAAAGAGGTGGAGGTGGGCCCGTGATAAAGAGCGGGCTGACAGGGAGCCGCAGCGATGGGGAGGCGGACGATGGTAATTTTGGTAGAATGAACACCACATCACCCGGCAACCTTCACCCGGGCATGAAAAACACAAGCCTGCCATGACAGTGACTGCGAAACGGAGGGAAGTCACTCCGAGACTATTCACAGCCTTTATTACATTATCAATTACAGATTATAAATGTACTCCGCGCGGTCTGGCCCTCTGCGCCTTACTCCATCATGTGGTGCCGTCATCACTCAAACTGAGGCCCACACGGGAAGGCCGGCGGAGCTCTCAGGTTCCACGGCGCCCTCTCACCGTTGCCATGGAATGCAGTGGCGGTTTTATTGCTGGTGGCAGTAATTGCACTTACATTTGACAGTCTTTTGTTGAGATAAACCCCACAGCTGGCTTTCAGTTAGCCCCCCCCCTCCCCGCCCCCCCGCTACAGTCGCGATGCTCTTTAAATATGTGACAACTCTCCAACCTGCAGGTGAACGCACATATTTTACCTGCTGTGTGTACAGTGCGGAGATAATAGTTTGCTGATGTGTGTGTTTTTTCCTCACAAGCCATTGTTTTTTTGTATTCAGGACTCCCCAGCAACACAAGCCCCTTAACTCCTGTACTAAAGTCATTTACTGGAAGGATCAGGAAAGTGTCCGCTGCTGTTTGAAGTCCACATCTTTGATTTTTATGGCCTTCCTATGAATGAGCCAAGCAAGTGTTCATATTGATTTGCACATTAAATATATTAGCAATAAAACAACATCCTGCTGAAAACCAATTGGAAAATCAATAGTAATTGGAACCAAAATATTATGAGTTCTTGGTCTGCAGTCTTATTGTCTCTGTAACTGACCAGTGAAATCCTGTATGTTTGTGCGATAAATGCGATAAATATTGATAACAATGTCACATGAATGTATGGGTGTAATTCTGAGAACCTAAATATAAATTGAATAAACACAGGAGGGGAATAGACGGTCTGTGATGGAGAGGCACGAGGTTAACAAACCAAAACCAGAGCGGAACTTGATGAACTTGTATAGAAAGCGCCATTGATCCAGGGAAAGTAAGACATTTTGAAGGACATGGGATTTTTTTTCCTGAGGTCACACACACTCTAACATGACTTTACCTTGAGTCAGTATTTTGTAAAATGAGCAGAGGACATCCAAAGACATACACTTCTATACTATAATTTCTAAACAATAAATTAGAAAAAAAAAAAGTTGAACTCTAATAAACATGAGACAGTTTTACATTCTGAGAAACCACGCTTGTGCAGACAGATCAGATAGGAACGTTGTTAGCAGTCTTGTTTCTGTAGAACGTACATGGTTTATGGAGTTAAGAAAATATAGCATTAATTACGGAGCTATTTGTTAGGTTTGAACAGAGCCAGCCGGCCCCCAATTAGCTAAGCTAATAGTTGGCCGGCTGCAGCTTCATATTTATGCCTCGGGCCTCTCTTGAGAAAGATATTGATCTTGGTTAAATAAAGGTCTTATATAACAGACATAAGTGATAGTGTTATCATTTATTTCCCAAAATGTTAAACTACTCCGTTACGATACCACCGGGATTAAATGTGTGATTTTCCTTGAGTCTCTGTGAGGAATCAAAGATTCTGCGCACATTGAATAGACAGACTGTAGATTGTGGGGGCACTTCCTGTTTTAATATACATAACATTTCTACATATCGTAGGGTTGCAAGCATCTGATGCAGCGCGTTAAACAAAAGAAACATGTCCTCACCTGAGATAATGTGTAAGCAGAAATACAGACCCGCAGTACTTTAATAGAAATAATCCTTTCCTACAAGCGTCTGTCCTCTGGTGTGGGATCATGCGGAGCAGGAAAACAAAGCATGAGGCGTGTCTTATTCTCCGCACAGTGCCCTGGGGCCAAGGAGTGAGCTTGCTGCCATCCTGGAGGCTTTGAGTGCTTTATAACCGCGTACACAAAGGACCGGCTTTTCCACAGCCCGGTCATTAACAAGTGGGCAGCAGTGAAGGCAAAGCCGGGGAGAGAGGGGCCTTCCCACCGCCGTCCCACCGCCACACCTGCCTCCACGCGCACGCAGCCAGCGCTGGCCGAGCATGAAGGATGACTTGTAGTGCGCCGAACTCCAGGGGAAAGCCGAGACAAGGCGCCCCTGTCTTGTTTGTTTGATAATTCAAGAGTTTCTGACAACGTCTGCGGCTCAGGACCACAGGAAGGATTGTGCAGCGTCGTCATCGTTCCCATCAGTGGAGCGAGCGCAGGACTTTAACAAGGTGCTGTTTTAGCCTACAACATAATTACAGTTGATTTTACAGTTCAGTACTGTAGCGTGTGTCACTGGAGAACGGATAACAGATGTGTCTGACTCAGTTCGGGGTATTCTGATATTCCGCTACATATGCTCCTGGAGGATAATGATCCTAATTGTCTGTATCTGAGCTGTGTTTCCAAATACTGTGAAGGGATGAAAACCTTATAATTTACATACTCACACAACATATTATTTCAAACAAATATTATACTGATGCTGTAAAAGTGAAACTGTGTAGGCTTCATAATGTAAAGAAATCAGTGTTTCTACGGTTGTGGATTAAAAATCCCTATGTCAGCAAAACACATTGTAATAAGTGTAACATTCACTTTTATGCACATGGTAAAAAATAAATAAATAAATGCAACAGATCAATTTTCAGTTCTCTGTTTGTTCATACTGAGATCTTACATATTTTAAACCACTTTTGTGGTCTGGCCTATCCTGTTGTGATGTCACAACAAGAGTGGAAGTTATGTTAATAGAAACCGGCCTCCAAAAGTTCTCGTACTGGGGAGGAAACCAGGTTTTTCAGAGTGAGTCTGTGAGAAGGCCAACTGTATTGCTGTATGTGCTTTTGGACCATAAAAGCATGTTTTTTTTTTTTTTTACATAAACAGACAGAACAACTTGAATATTAAATGAGGAAAAAGGCTAAATAAGGCCCCTTAAGGATTACTACATACAATCACTATATCCTCATAAAAATTCTTCTGCACACATTCCCACACACACACACACACACATATACGATTTGACTTCAAGTCATCTGCAGAATAATGTATACGAAACCACGACAGATAACATTTACTTTTGACCACTTTGGATCAAATACCAAACCTGCTGTGTACTCATCGAACAGCGTCAACACATCACAGACGGGAACGCGCCGAGTTTTGACGGATGTCAGTTGGGACCTCAGCACTTCAGGAGAAAGTGGATATGTGACATTTACTTACAGGGAAGAGACTGGTTGCCAGCGAGTCGCAGTGTTATGTAAATAGCACACCTGTCCGCCCGTTGACATGCCCGGCTTATATGGTAAAATCTGTGTTTTAGAGTCAGAATGTGGTATGAAAGTCCCCTTTTGTACCATCTGTGAGAAAATCCACGAAGTCATGTGGTGTGTGTGTGTGTGTGTGTGTGTGTGTGTGTGTGTGTGTGTGTGTGCATGAGTTCTGTTTTGTCTGATTAACTGTAAAGCTTATTTCTTCTTCATTATAGTGCAGCTGACAGTATGTCAGTCTTTATAATACTCATATATGTTTGATGGACATACAATGACCTACAACCTCTAAAGGTGCTACTTGATCATTTGTATTGCTGTAATAATTCCTATTAGCATTCTACTGTGATATTAACAAAGACAAATGCTGTCATTCTCCATCACAGACAGGTTTTGATGTCGAGTGTGATCACTTCCTCCTCCAGGTTTATCCTGTCTTTGAGCAATAGTAAAAAATGAAGAGGGGGAAAAAAAAAGGCCGGGCTGACAAGATGGTGATAGATCACAGCGCCATCAATTTTGTGACGAGTCCCTTCACAGCAATCAGTCAGTTAGAATTTACATTGTTAATAATGCATAAAAATGTACAGCGCAGGTCTGGGACAGCAGATTAAAAAAAAAACAACACACAAATAGACTTTCTACTTTTACAATATGTGGAGATGTATTGGCATCGCTAACAATGATCTCTCATTGCTGCAATGGCTCTTTGGTGCCCCACTTGTGTCTCTCTAATTACTTTGGTTTCATCAGGTCCTGCAGAAATCTGGCGAAGAGGAAAATCCATACTCGATAACAATGAAAAATTCATATTGTTGTTTTTTTTTCCTTCCCCATCCCTCTCTGTCTCCCTTCCTCTCTTCCTCTCTCCCCCTCTCTCTCTACTCTCACTCACCCACACTCCACTCTCTCTTATTCTGTGATATATTTAAATGTTAATAACCATTCATTCCTGACACCCTATCTACCAAGCCCCAAGTTTAACAGGAAATCTATTTAATCTGAAGAATCTCATTACACGATCATGGCAGCAGCTAAAGCCCTGACTATTGTCGATAGATGGGAGGTGTGTGTGTGAGTGTGTGTGTGTGTGTGTGTGTGTGTGTGTGTGCGTGCGTGTGTGGTTGGGGGGGTGGGGGGGAGAAAGATGATGCGCAAAAAAAAAAAAAAATTCAGGAATGGATATTTAATTTAATCATTGTGCATGAAGCAACATGAAGGAGGCATAAAGAGTCTTGCTTCTTTCTTCATTTGAGTAGATAATGATTAAATGTTTTCTATTGTGCTGTACAGCTGAAAGGTTTAATCATTCCCCGCGCCGAAAAAGAAAGGGAGAAAAAGAAAAACATCACACCCTTTAGTGCGTTTGACAGTATTCTAAATATGAACTTCTTTTAAGGCCATTAAAAGATTATCACTGATTTAACAAAATGCCTGTTCAGAGCATTAGCCACAGACGGTTCCCCAAACCCCTCAGAACACCATTCTCCCAGCTTCTATTATCTCATCCACCCAGCACTATTTAATTTCATTTCCATGAATATGCAATGAATTTAATTTTGAACACTATTTTCATCTGCTCCTGTAATCACAAAAAATGCCAGTGTAATTAGTTTCTAATTACTTGCTGTAATTGTTGTAGTAATCATTTTAATTACCCAAATGCAGGGGACATTAGATGCTAAAAGGAA
Source organism: Eupleurogrammus muticus (assembly GCA_036785175.1). Lineage (NCBI taxonomy): Eukaryota > Metazoa > Chordata > Actinopteri > Scombriformes > Trichiuridae > Eupleurogrammus > Eupleurogrammus muticus. Next base: position 11,112,868 of record JAYKQN010000005.1, read on the forward strand.
AATAATCTGCTTGTACCTCCTACTGTGTCTCTGACTCTCCAGAGTTTGATATCTAGATTCTGACATGGGCTGCTTCACAGTGCAAGACAGAGGCAATAGGGGGCTGCTGCATGTGATGTTTTATAGCACAGGATAGGGGAGGCATGTACTGTATAGGAGGGGATGCAAGCGAGAGACAGACGCAGACAGACGGGACCAGACTTACATTGTAGCATCTCTGCAATCTGCTCTGTGGAAATTTGCATGCTCCGAAAAGCCATTAAGTTAAAATATACAGTTATTGTACCTTTCTGGGACTGGCGCCATACAAATGCTTATTGCATGTGCTTATAGCTCAGTCTACCAGATGGTAAATCATGAAATTTTATGAAATTATTGCACCAGTGAGGTGTTTTGAAAAGGAGCAGCTGTGAGGGAGATGGGACATTATAAACACTCACAGGTGTTCTGTCTTTCCCCACCGCCAGCCACAACATAAAAAATTAAATTATAAACAAACCAGCAAATGTTGTAATCTCTGTCGCAGATACACTACTTACAGGAGGAATTGCTTAAACCCAGCGAAGAATTTAATTTTAATTTGCATAAAATATTTATTGTGGCTAAGAAATTTCATAGCGAGGGCCCCACTCATCTGCCAAGTTTGGAAATTGCCGAAAACGTACATTCCGCTAGCATCTCGGTGCCACGAATGAAGATCCATTAGGGAAGGCTCTAATGGGCACTTCACCCAAGCACATATGGGCAAGTACACCTAATAAGAGAGGGCTGGTCAGTGCCAAACACCACAACAAGCTTGTGTTTCTCATTAAGATTTTATTCCTTCCTTAGTATTTAATTAGCCAGTCTAGCGCTGGGACCAAAGGAAGATAGCTTCACATCCACCATGTCGCCACCGTCCAAGTCTCCGTGATGTAAACTGGAGGTCTCCTGCTCCCCGGATTACAAGTGGTGTGTTATATGAATACTAGTTGCTATGTAATGGAGTCTGATTCTCTGCAGAAACCCTCTGGCTCCAGAGAACAATGTGCAGACTTGCCTGCTCCTGGATCAGCCCATCGCCATCACGCTGATGCATCTTTGCCTAGTGTTCGAGAGAGGCGTTTCAAAGCAATGGCAACACTACGACATCCCCTCAATCCAATCTATCAACTTGAAATACTAATACCTTTACCTGCAAAAGTAATATCAAGTGCTATGGAAAATAAAAGAATCATTCAGTCAGGTATTTTCTATATCCGCTTATTCCTCATTAGGATCACAGGGGTCTGCTGGAGTCAATCCCAGCACATTACAGGCGAGAGGCAGGGATACACACCAGACAGGTACCAGCCTGTTGTGGGGCACACACACTAGTGACTTACACACTCACACCTACTGGCAATTTGGAACCTCCACTTAACCTCAGCATGTTTGTAGACTGCAGGAGGAAGCTGGAGAACCTAGAGAGAACCCAGTGCAGACACAGCGAGAACATGCACACTCCACACAGAAAAGTCCCAGCCGCTTGGATCTGTGACCTTTTTGCTGTGAGGCAACAGCGTTACCCACTGCACCACATGGCCCAAAATATTGTTGTTATTATAAATATTAAAATAATCTGTCATATTCTGTAATGATGGCAGTTCACTCACCTGAAGACTTATCAACATTGTCAGAGAAGAAGGTGAAAGCAGGTAAACTCTTTAGACTCTCAAATTACAGCTAATGGCCGTCATCCACTCGTGCGCTCGGTGACCCCGGCGTCACTTTGGGACTAGTTTTGGGGTATTTCATCATCATTTACTCAATGCATATTTTTCACGGACATGTACTTATCGTGTATGACAGGGCCCGTAAGATATTCAAATGAGATGCACACGCGCGTTCTTTCCTCTGACAAAAATAAAAAAAAAAAGAGGCCGCTGCCTGGACACGGGGTTGTGTGCTGCGAGGGTAGCTGGGATACTCATGCATATTCAAATCCACTGCTGGACATGGCTGCCCTAAATAGGCGGAGAGCGTGCAGCACTCAAGGGTGGTTTGTTTTGCATGTGTTTTTTTTTTTTTCCCTCCTGTTTCTTCTTTCAGGCACCTTCGGCACATACTGATCAAGGCCCTTCAAGGCATTTATTTTACATTAGCTGTAGGCTGTGCTCTGCACGCCCCTGCTACCCATCAGCATCACAGTTAAACAGAGACGCTGCAAGAGAATCAAAGAAGCCTAGTGATTAGGCAACTTTGGCCTTGAATGGCAAAAGGCTACTTAACATCTTAGAGTTAGGGATATAGGTTATCTATCAGTTATTCATTTAAATGAATACAAACACATTATTTTAAAAAAGGCATGATCCAATCAATCAATCAATCAATCAATTAAGCAATCATACTTTATTTATCGCAAAGGGGAAACTCAATTCATGTTCAATATCGACGATGATGAGCTTATCGTACGAACTCAAAAGCGAAAGGGAACTATTTAAAAAGAAATTTAAAGAAAGATTTCCATCACGACTTAGAAAAAAAATGTAATCAAATTTCCAGAGAATCTGCAAAATAGGAAACCTAATCATAGCTGCCATGTGAATATTTGGAGTTGGGTCTTTTCGGTGAACAGCTGCTGCTCTCATTCCACTCGGGGGCCATTAAATTATTGTGGAAGAAAAATGCGCAAAAAAAATAAGATGACGGACGCCAAGTGAAACTTTCAATGGTGGAAAAAATCGATAGAAAGAATAGATATGAAATTTATGTTTTAATTTGATTTTTGAGAGAAATGTATACGTCTGTCCTTGTTTCCACATGGATATTTTTACCCCTTCACTTACGTCTGATTACATGAGGCTAAAAAAAAAAATAATAATAATAAACCCAACAAAAGGCAGAGAATAAGAATGTCATCTTGAGTAAAACCAGGAGTTTAACGAGGTCTAACATCCAGTGATTACTCCGTATGATTCCAAACTAACTCTCTCGACTTATTGTTAATTTAATTGCGGCTGCATTATTTCACTCCTGAGAGGATAAACAAGGACACAATTATTCTCCGTATAAACAAGTTGAAGTGATGTATAGAATAAAAGCGTGCGGCGGCTGATCCTTTTCCGAAGAGGAAAAAGCACATTGTGGCATTTTGTTTATGAGGCTTTAAAACCCGGGCAGCTTCTCACACACCACCAAACAAAGCCCCTCACCAGGAGAATCTCATTATGACTCGTAATGACAAATTCACCCTTTGCAATTATTTGCTGCCATTTCAAAGCTCTATCTCGCAGGGAGAGGATTCAGTTTGTGTATGGTCGGCCATAAACCTGCTGGGGTAGCGCGCCAGGCCGGACAGTGATATACTCTCTAACTGCTACGTTACTGATGAAATGCAATAGTGTACATGGGACGCTGTGCTTGTTTTGGCTGAGTAGCAAACCACCTTCTGGCTTTTTTTTTTTTTTTCACCTATTGAACATGGATTACAGCGCTAAAAGTTTTCTTACTTAAAAGGGAAAAAAAAAAAATATCCCGACAATAGCCGTGGAACATGGTAATGGCTAATGCGAAATATGGTAATCAAATGTGTCTGCAAATTACCTCAAACTCATCAACAAGAGCTTTTAATGAAATAACATCTTTAAATGAACAATGGGAGAGAATGAAAAGTGAGCAATGGCTTTTCAGGGTAGTTTGAATTTTTAATTGCCTGTCGGGAGAATATTAGATAAAGCTTGATTAGAAATAAATTGAAAATCTCTGCTGAATGCATCTACTGATAGACGCGCTGAAGGAGACAGGCAGTGAAGGCAGGGAATCCGTAAAAAGGCCTTTGAGGACTTTTGATTGATTTTCTATCTATCAGTGATTTTTTCCCCCCCGTAATATCTTATCTAATAACCAATCGCTCACACACATCCAATTATGGTATATATTTGCTTTGGCATTCTTTTATTTAACTGATGCTGCCTGAGGATTTTACTGGACGCTGGTGTCTGCTCCTCCTCTACATATGTCTCTCTCATGCAGGTTTCCCACCTTTGACTCCACGTCCTGATTCACCCGACCTGTCGGCACTCATCATTGCTTCCTGGTGCTGGTAATACCCAATTAGACCTAAAGGTCTACAGACAGACAGAAGAAAGAAAAAAAAAAACATATTTGAACTCTAGATATGTAATTTCCACCTCTGCTTCACATGAATTCACTCCTTTTATTGTAATGGCTCATATCAGTTCTCTAAATGACTTTTATTTCTCTAACGGCTGGTAAGAGTAGGAATCCACCTATTTGTTATCTATTTGAGGAGTTCATATAGTCCAACTCTGTCGCCAGAAGGAAACATTGACACTTAATGGTTTTTGCAGGTGAGTTGACAATGTCATTATTTTATTATTATATCACAGTTTTTTTTAACATGTGCAGATTTTAACAAATACTGTTTATTAGAGTGACGATTCTGTGGTTATAGTGTGGTTAGATTTAAGCATTGGTTTGGGTTAAAGTGATCAATGAACACCAGTGACATGCCCAACGTTCAGGTAACACTCGTGTTGTGCAAGAATCTCCTGCAACTTTTCCTGCAGCTTCAGCCTGAAAACTCTATTGTTCATTGGTAGGTTTTTGATTTTGCTGCTCAATGTGATCTGTTATTTTCCATACTATGAATGTTATGAATGTTCAACCATTGTGACATTTTAGTGGATAATAAACTTACTGCAGTTTAGTTTGTGGCAAATATTCCTTTGTGATGAAAATATTGCAAATTGACGGACAATTTTATAGAGAGATTATTCAAGTGTTAGCAAATCATACATTATTTACATTGCTGCTCAGTACAATAACTTTTGAAGCAAATAAGAACTTTCAAAGCTGCTTTTGATTTCTCATAAGCCAAATAAGTCTTGTTTTATGTTTTGTAGACATTACTTTATGTGTTTAAATTCAACGAGATTTAAAAGCATTGCACTTATTTATGGGCATTTCACGTAGTGCTGGAAAGCAACGAAATGTCGACAGTCAACGGTCGGAAAATCAAAGTCATACAACTAGTAAAATATGGAGATTATGAAAATGTATGATGTGAATTTTCTAAATGATTGCAGCAAAATATTTTTGCTGACTGTCTTCATTGTATTATATTCGATTTTAGAAAATAAAGATCTTCTAAATTTTCATATGCATGATGTAATATTCAAAAAATGTGTGTAAATGAAACATTTAATTTCCTTTTATTTCCAAAGTTACTATGTGTCATACAATGAAATGCAACATAACACATTTCACAGCTAAATAGAATATAACTCCCACACACTTAGTCTATATAACATTCATTAGACATTGTATAATATACAGGATAAATTAGCCAAACCACAAAAATCTGGTTATTATGTGCATAAAATACTCTGAGAACGAAGACATATTATCATCAAGTAATTAGACAAAGAAAACAAAATGTGAAATGAGAAAGGTATGAGGGCAAAAATATAAATGTTTATGACCTGGACAACATCTATATACTGTTACAAACCCAATTATCAGAAGGTCAAAGAATCAGCAAAAAAATGAAAACAGAAAAAGGTTAATGATAACATGCACGTTTCATATGCACACATTAAAAAAGAGAAATCATTATTTGCCCTCAATCATGCAAACACAGTAGATTGAAAAGAAAAGATGTTGAATTGAATCCTGCAGAGATGGTTGACCCTTAATGCGATCATACGCGGTGTACAGATCATGGAAACCCCTCCGCGTTAACTAAAACATTGCTCCGAAGACGATTGCTCAAATCTCCTCTCAGAGTAATCTCTTTGATGATTATTTTCAATAAAAGAGCAGCGGTGAGGCACACCATCTATATGAAATAAATGCTTCCAGATAACAGAGGCCATCACAGTGACAGGCGGGTCAAGAGGTCGGCAGACTGCAGAGCATGTGCAGTGGCCTGTGTGAAATAAAGGACACAGGGGACAGAGCTCGGCTCATCTGACCAGCCGCAGAATATACGCTGCTCTTTACTCACAGCACACAAAACACTATAAACAGACCACAGGAGAACATATGTACACAGAGTATTTCACCGGATACCGCATGGCACCTTTGTTAGCGTTAAACATATGAATATTATTAATACTGTCGTGTTGCATGAACTGTTTTATTTTTATGGTCCTGTCTTTGCAAAGAAGCAGTTTTGAGGATTATCTGCAAAGTACAATCAGTACAATCAGTCCACTATTGAGTAGAATTAATTATCTTATTCCATTGGCAGATAATTTAACTTATTTCATTTATCTCCCTAGAAAATAAGATAAAAAGTCAGTTATCAGATAAAAAGACGTCATTTTAATTTTTTTTAAAAAATCAAATAATTTAATCACCAACATTGGGACAAAAAAACAACTTGAAACACATTATGTGCCAATGGAATAAGATATTTCAAGAAAATGATGCTCAATATTGTATTAATTGTATTAAAAACAATTTTGTTGAATTTTGTCCAATTTTGCTTTATTATTAATAGTTAAACGTTGTTTTGTTTCCTTTAAAACAAGTGAGTGCAGCAAAAGGCACTAGAATCTCATTCATTTGGATCACTATATGTACAGTTTATTGCTTGTTTACCATCTATATCAACTTCTGTCCAGCCAAGAAAAACATATATATTTTTAAACTGCTTATTTAATCCCAAACATCGAAAAAAAAAAAATCGCACTGAGCATGTGTGTGTGTAGGGTGGGGGGGAAGGTGGGGAGAGACGTATTGTTGAAATGTGTCTGTGTTGTTTCATATATCATTGATTAGACAAAATAAAAAAGCCATAACATTGGGTCAGGAGAACACGGGGCATGGGTGCTGACATTCTATCACGGCAGACACATATTGACTGGTGCTCTGAAAGTAGTCACTCACTCATCAGTGTGAGGCAGGCTGATTGAGTTGCCAGCAGCCACTAAATGAGGCCTCCATCCAGTGTGGGTCGAAATGAACTGCAATCTTTTCAGACCTTGTTGCAGCCAAGAGACCAAGTGAGCGTGCCTATGTGTGTGTGTGTGTGTGTGTGAGAGAGAGCAAGAGAGAGAGAATTTTAAAACCCGGGAGGATTTCCAATAAGTTTACTGAAAGAAAAGAAAACGAGAAAAAGAGAGCCATGAAAACAAAGCAACCCGACTTCAAGATGCTCTTATTTCAACCATAATGTTCTGTCTTTGTGATCTCGCAGAATGAGCCTGAACTACGTCATCCTAAACCGCAGAAGAACCATCCCACCATCCCAGTACCCCGTTTTTTTTATTTTTTTTGCTTTTTCTCTCCAGCATTCGTAGCCTCGGCCCGGACTCTCTTGGCGTTGCCGAGACAGAAAGGCAACGTAGTTAATTATGGCTAATGAAAGCTTGTTTGAGCAGAAGAGGAGGGGTGTACATTAAGGGAGAGAGAGTCAAGCGGCTTGAACCAGAGGGTTTCCACGCACAATTTGTTTGAACCTGGGTCCTCCTCACTCCCTGCATGCTAATTTACCTTGGGGCTGCACCGCCTGTTTTTAAATATCGTTAATTGACTTAAGAGCTCATCAACGTGCTTCGTCTTCATTAGGTTAATGAAAAGGCCCAGTGTTTATTTTTCGTAACAGATTGTGGCAATGACATAATCTAATCGGTTACTTCCACTTCTTGAAGGATTGAGTCCTTCTGACGTGAGCTGTTGGAGCCATTCAGATGTTGTGTGTTTGTGGGTGTCTGTCTCTGACAAAGCAGGGACGGGGGAGGAATTAGAATAAACACATTTAGCCCTTGGCATGAATCTATGTTGCCCTTCTCTTAATCGACAGTGTGAACTAACAAGAACGTAATGGTAGTTTTGATGTGTGGGTTGTCGGGGAGGCCCGGGTGAAAAAAGAGGGTACAGCGTCTGAAAATGGGAGGATTGCAGATCTGTCTCCGTGATCCTTAATGGGTCGAAATAAATCAGAAAAACAATGTCCATGACCCATGTCATGAACCTAAGGGGCTTTGTAAGATCCTGAACGGAAAAAAGGAAAATATTCCCCGCCACTTGGAGGGGCGAGGACACACTCGAGGACTGTAGAATGTGATCGGCGTAAATATTCATTTTCATTTCGTAGGTGACTGTAATTTCAAATATGCATCAGTCGCTTGCGCAATATGAAATTTCAACCCACGGGCTAGATGGGAACATCGATGTGAGATGTTGTCCATGTTGTTTTTAAATTGTTTTACATCCATTGCAACCAATGTTTGCATTACTCACTTTCTACAATATCTGCACATTGTATTCAGTCTGCCCTCATGGCAAATAAGCTGTGGTTAGGATTTGTGGATTTGTAGTCCACTACCTTTTGTAAATAAAGTGTCATCCTGAGGTCAGGCCATTACACTTGATTAAGAGTTATGATATATATATATATATATATATATATATATATATATATATATATATATATATATATATATATATATATTTGGAGAAATAGTCTGATTTGGGTTCTTGCTGAGCGTTACATTGGAGCTGTGATTAGTTATAAATTGTGACAATTTAGTGACACAAACATCATGACTGCAGGTAATAAAAATTATAAAATAAATGATGTAAAACTTGGTCACCTGGAACAAAATAAGTGATCCTCCACTACTTAAAATCTCAACATACTAATTTCTGCCACTAGGGGTCTCTCATTCAAAACAATAACCAAAGACTTAGGCGATAATTGCGCGAAGTTGCATGGGATCATGGGAGTTGGTGTTTTGTTTTTTCCTCCACATCGCAATACTATAGTTAGTGATTGCTGATATATATATATATATATATATATATATACCCTCAATGTTGGATTTGTAATTATGAAAGTACACAACTCAAAAAAAATATTTCCAGTCATTTTGTAAATTTTAATCCCCCAAAGTTGTGTTGGGCCTTTAAAGTTTCATGTGTATTTTTAGCATCAAAATTAACATAGGAAAAAAAAATTGCCCCTCATGCCTTATAATGACAGAAGATTTGCTTGCGGTTCTCTAATTTTAGCTTGTGAGGAAACACATGGTGCCTGTCACCTTCAGGATGAACTGTGGCGGAAGCCGCCGCTGAAAACCAGGAGGAGCCCGCGTTAGGTGAGTAAGTCTGTCTGAGCTGCTCTAACACTTAAGCAAAGCGCGCTGATCTTCCTCCTGAGGACAGTAACATTTGTGGCCATCTCTAGTGGTGTGGCCCATAAAGAGTGACATGGTGGTAAAATAAATCACCCCCCCACCCCCCCTCGACCCCAGACCCCCACCATCCACCGCCCCCCCTCGCTCCTCACTGTCTGGGCCGTGTGGCCATCAGAGGGCTGCAAAAGCTCATCAGCAGGAACTGGAGAATCCTCCCAGGAGCTGTTGCGGGGGGTCAGCCCGGCCGCCCCACGCCACAAACAGCTCCCATCGCAGTCAGGTCCATCACTAACTGTTTCCCCCCACACTTTTGCTCACTGTCCATCCGCGCACTCCCTTTTTTTTTTTTTCTCCCGTCGCACCCCGTAACAGACATTTCCAATAAATCATTTGACCCCTCCTCTCGCCTCTCGTCTGGAAGCCCCCCTGTCTGTCCCCGACGTGGCCCGAGATGATGCGTTCTGCTGAAGTCACTTAAATAAAAAGATCGCAGTGGGAGACATAATGTGTTAAAGTAATAAGATGGTCTCGGGCAGGTCACGGCCCCTTTCCCTGCTCCACTGCTCCTGTGGAGGCTCTTTGAGTTAATGGGCTGTGGTCAGTGCACTGGTGAGCCATAAAGGCTGCCCTCCGAAAAAACAGCGCACATTCAGAACAGGGGATCCTCCAAAAGCCACTAACTGGCCCATCTAGATAACAGCACACCCAGCACTATTTCCAACCGTGCCTCTGACACTCCCAGGACCTGTAAATCTCTTGTATTTATCATCTCCTCTTGTACCTCTCCCCCCTGACTGCCATCCTTACACAACTGTCCTTCAGTGTCAGCTGTTAGCCGGATTTCACAGTTTGTCTGGCGAGACGCAGGAACATTGTTTTTTTTTTCTTTCCCAGTACTTTCCCGGCTCATCTAAAATGACGTTTTTTGCGGATATTACCGGCACGCATAAATACCCCCCCCCTTTCCATTTAAATCTTTCAACAGCGAGTGTACAGTAAGTGTGTTTGCTAATTAGATTGGAAGCGTTACGTTCGGGAGGCTGTAACAAATTATCCCATTGCATTTCAGCAGCAGGTTATTTTTGTGATAGCTAGTGCGACTTCACTCGAGTGTGCAGGCCCGGCGAACGGAGGGAGTGACCGTTAATGAATGTAGCTCGGGGGATTAATGAGAAGAAGCAGGGGATGTGTCACGGAGAAGTGTTCTGGCATCGTGATGACGACACCGCAGCCCCCGTCCCCGTCTCCACTTACAGTGATTACATGTGAACCCCTGTCATGTGCTATAAGTGCTTTTATGAAATTGTATTAAATGCCATTGTTTATGCCTCACGCCTCACATTTTCACTTCCGCTGATATTTATTTTTTTTAATTTTATTTTATTTTTTTCGTTGCCTGCCCTTAGAACGCTTCATTTGAGTCTCACTCCAGGTTTCATCATCAAGGCGTTAGCATGTTAAGTCAAATTAACCAATTATTCCTCTTGCCAGATTTGCGGAACCTTGCGTTTTTTAAGCCAGCTGAATATTTTTTTTTTGTTCCTCCTTGCAAATGATTAATTTGGGCAGTTCTCGTGGAGCTCTATCAGTAACAACAGCAGAAGGAGAAAAGTAGCTTTCGTGACCCGGCGGTCGCTGAAGCAGGTGGATTTACCACGGCATAAACTTTACTAATAAACTCGCTGTGCATTTAAGCCTGCAGAACAATCCAATCGTTGGCTCGCCTGGTGACAAGCATTAGAGCAGAAGGGAAAATGAGGAGCAACAACAATATATCTGAAGCCACAGTTAAACGCAATTTGGACCCAAATCCAACAAACACGCTCCATTGTGATTCTGAGCATTAACTCTTGATCAGAAAGCAACAAACAATACATTAAACAGCCTAACTACATCTCAGAATAATTACCTAGTGATAACAATATTTAATCTAATCTATACAATATCACTGCTGAATGTAGTGGTGCATCTTATTTTCATGAAGCGGTTGTGCAAAATCGCACGAATGAGTGATCAAGCAGTTTGACAATGGCTCGAAATTTAATGCATTTCTATTATTTTCAGTGGAAAATGCAATATCTTAAGATGAAAAACTGTCTAGGTTAAAATGCCCTGACATGAGTATTACATCCTGCTCATAAGAACTAATAGAGAATATGTTGATAGAGGTTTTTACTCATCTCTTCTCATAGATTACAACCAGCGTGGAGCATGTGTTTGGCGTACGAATGAGCTGAGCCGATCACAGACCTCGTGGTTCGCATCAACGCGATGCATAGCTATGTACACGATAGTATGAACTCGGCTTGACATAGCCATTGAAGCCGATTGCTGCCATTCTGCACAACACCTAAATTTCCATCAGACACATTGTAGCGCATTACAAAGCTTCCTGGAAGCCACACGATGCTACGCTGCGATGAAGGTGCACGCTGCCGTAGTCCTGTCAATCTCGCACCGAGCAGGACATTTCATCAAACGACGTCATGATCGGGTGCTATTCAAATACAAAACGTACCTATCCACGATAGAAGCACAAAAATCAAGGACGAATCAAAGAAAAGAATCAAAAATGAATAATTTGCCAGTTTGTGAAGTTGCACAGGTAAAAGTAACCATTTGTTTGTTTGTGGTTCTCTTTATATTCGTGTGATCTTGTGATTTCTGTGTGATCTCCGGTGTTACTTACATTGCACATTGCTTAGGTGCCCCGTAGAATCAAGGAATAACATAGAGTGAGTGATGTGAGTCACATGATCAGGATGGCTTTTACTAAAACTAGCTTTTTCAGGCTTTGGAGTCAATTGGGTATTTTTTAGTGTATTTTATAATATATAATTTATATAATTTCGTGCAACACCCAAAAATCAATAATTTTCTGTTCTTTTCTCTCAAAAATGCACAAATGTACCTATTCTTTTTTTTTATTTAGCTGTGTTTACATGCAGAATTTTCTGCCACTATCCTCCCCTCCCTGTGTAACAGACACATACAGGCAGAGAGAGAGCGAGAGGCACACAATAGACAGACAGACTGCCTCCCCCCAGCATGGCTATAATAACCTCCTGGTGTTGGAGCACACTCCCTGAGAGATATCCTTGAGCCTCACCTCCATCTCTCTAACAGGTCACGCCGAGATCCAGGAGATAGTGAGCTATAGTTAAGGTCCAGATCTGCTATCTGGACTTGAATGATGGAGGAAACTGTGTGGCGACATGTTTATTGTCACCCAGATGGTCCACAATGCAGTGGCTTGGCGAGCCACATTGGTCCCTGATATAATTCATGGGGTGGCACCATTGTGGGGGTGACTGATAAGGCCTTCACTTTGCCCTGCACTGGTCACTTGTCTCAAGGAGACTCCAAAGAAACTTCACTCTGTACAAATGGTGGCCAAAATATCCAATCCCGCCATGGGTTGCACTTTAGTGCTAAAACTTGTAGCGAGGTTACAGTGCTGAGAAAGCTCATTTATAATAGGAGAATTCTCTCTTTACTGTTTGGCTCTTTGGAAGAATTCTTATTTAAAAGGAGGTGGAAAAAAGCAATTTATTGTGAGGGAGAGAGAGACAGGGAATGTAGAGTAGATGAGAGGGTAATAATTCAGTGCAAGCCCACCCAAAGTGGGACTCCTGGGCCCCCAGGGACTCTCGCCTTGGCATCTCTAAACATTTCGGTGCCTTCAACTTAAAGTATTTAACTCCGCAGTGAAAAGCTGAGAAAATGTTATTCTTACAAATTATTAAATTGTGATGTGTTAGGTGACATTTCGATGGCAAAGGACATCATCAAACGTGCATTTTAGCTCGGGAAAGGTTCAATTGGAACCAAATGTGTGATTTTTCCTCAGAAAAAAAGAGCAGCGCGGCCGCTGATGAGTAAGATCAGTGGAGATCGGCCTGACACCGCGGCGACTCCTCAAATCTGTTTCCCATCAACCCGCCGTGGGTCGGATTCTCTGGAGGAATTTTCCCTGACAAGGAAAGTGTGTTTAACTGCGCTCAGATATTTACAAATCTGTTCACCATTATCACAGCCTGCTATCGTTCTGTGACTTGAGTCGCAAAATGTGTTATTTCACAGTTGCTCACAGACCTACCTGTTTGTAGCATTTAAAGTTAAACACAGTCGGTATGTTGTTGTAGAATTGTAGAATTCAGGATGTCTGCTTTCAACTGCACATGCAAGACAGCAAACTATTAGCACTATTTAGATTTTTCCACTTTTCCTGCAAATTATAGTTTTTAAAAAAGCCTGCTTACAAATTGTATGAAACTGAAATTATACCAAAATTTTCCTTTTTTTTTCCTTTAATCATGATGTAACTGTTTTCCAATAATGATGCATCCATTATTTATTATGTTCCAGGTATACAGCAGATTCAAGTACATATATATTTTATGCTGTAGATGTTTCAATGTTTCATGTATGGCCTATAGATAGCATTCCAGGATATCTGTCTGCAACAGATATCCTGTCTCCATGAAGCCCCTCACAGCCATCTTGCTGATACCTAATAAATATTAATATTCTCCTTGTGTTTCTTTATCACCTTTTCACCTGTCAGCATCACCTTTTGATGGTTTCCGAGCTATTGCTGTGTTAACAAAATACACAAATACGGCAAAACAAAACACACCGGGCAGGAAAACACAACCCTAAGAATGATGCAATGCCATGCAAGGCAACATTGCCACAATGAATACTTGGCTATACCCGATGATACGGTGTGAGGCTTTTTTTCCGAATGTAGTTTCATTTAATTGCCTCCTTTAAAGGTGTTTTTTTTTTAATTTCTTGTTTTTTTTATGTGTGGAGGAGCAAAAAATATGAATACTTGTTGAAGTGTAAAATGTAAATGATGAACATAATCACACTTCAGTAGATGGTAGTAGTGTAAATTCAATTCACATATATCGAGCTTGATGTGGAACACCTTTGCCATAAATGTTGCGAGACTCTAGAGCACGTCCTTCTTATCTTTTTATGATACACCCAGTGTTTTTCCTCTACCTGCCTTGTGTTAGCGCCACAAACAGGACAGCACACTTTGGCTTTGCGTTTAAACTTGTAGTTAATGTCGGTAGATAATCATTTAAATCCAGCATTTTAAATTATGTAAAAGATTTTAACCTATTAGACACCATTCAGTATTACACTATGTGCAAATAAACTGTTTTATGAATGATCATTGTTGTCAAAAGATATGTTGCTTAAGTTTTCAGAGAAAACTGCTTGCTCATCTCTATATATGCAGCCTAAGTGTAGATATAAGGAGACTAAAGGCGATATAAATGCATTACATAAACAGAAACGGTGCTCGTGCACTAACAACAACAAAGGGGATTCATAACTGGACTTCCAGTCTCCATCAGCAGCTCAGGCTTTTCTTTTTTTCCAGCGAGGCCAATAGTTGGAGTTCTGCCTATTGAAGCAGCATCTTTATTCGCATGGAAAATGAATCCTCAAGGAACATGGCCAAGCGCTTTATTGTGTATGCAGTGTGTGGCCAGGTTCAAATTGGCAATCAATTATCCAATTAAGACTGACAGAAATGCACATCAGGAATTCCAGCCCATCAGTCCAAGCTTCTGATTGGAACACGATTAGAGGGACTTAATTAAACCCTAGGTGCTGGGTGTTTAAACATCATTTGTGCGGCGTCGGAGGGCTTGGAAAATATAAATCTGGACTCCAGATTCTTCACACCTATCCCAGTTTGCAGGCCAGGCGAGACGGACAATCCTGTAAAAAAACAAAAAAAAAACAAGGTCCCTTTGACTCCGTCCTGCATGTGACTATGCTGGTTATTCAGCGAATGTGAAAGCAGCCTGCAATTGTAACATTAAAACACATGCCCTTGGAGAGATCAGAAGAAACAGATAAATACTTGTGAAAATTGCACAGTACAATGCAATAACAATAGCCACCATGATATTGTGCCACATTAGTCTTAAAACCATTCCCACAGTTTAACAGGTTCTGAATAATTCAAGGACATACCACACCACGGAGAGCACTATAAGTGTGATGTGTGGAATGAAATGCAGCTTGCTCCTGAGATTCTTAGGGGTGTTTTCTTACTTGGCCAACCTCTCCTTCTCCTGTGTGGTTGTTTAGTGCCTGTATTGATTTCTGAGCTGTTTCTTCCTCCTATGTCAGACAGTGTGAAATGGAAGGCACTGCATTTTAATATTGGGTTGTGAATTAATCATTTTTCCTGATAGCCAAGCTCAGCTCTGTCCCTGTAGGAGAACACCTTATCACAGCAAATAGGATTCAAAGGGAGAGGAGCAGTATAATCCACAGCTAATTGGATGAAACGGGTGTGCTCTCTCCCTCCTTCCAGGGTCTAGCGTCCGCGGAGCCCCCTCCACAGGGATCTTGCAGCGACCGAAGAGGTTATTACAGTTTGTCCTAAGGGAGCATTAATACCTTAGCCCTTGTTCAGACATGCAAATAATCTAATTCAGGGTCTAGCTAATTAACAACTTAGCTTCAGCAAAGATAAAGAGGCTCAATAATAAGCCAGAGCTTCTTTTTGCAGGAGGGAAACATACCACCTACCTTAGATTCAGCGATGTCACAAAAACACAGTGGCCACACAAGGAATTTGGAAACAACCTTGTATTGTAATGGAAAACAAGGCTTTAAGCGAAATGGAGAGCAATTAATACAAAAAAGGAGCCGTAGAACCGGTCACTTAAGGGACTGCATGGAAATCATTAAGGAAGCGTAGCCTTGGTGTTTTGGGTGATGGAACATCATCTGTCACATTTTTATAGCAGCCTCCACCTTCACATGATTCTGCATCAACAGAATGAGAAGCTCCATCAAATTTGGTGAACATTTCGTTATATTCGTGATGATTATGTAACTGCTAAGTTCACTTCTATTGAGCAATTTGGTGGCTATGTCGAAATTATAATCCCATTAACATATTATAGTATCTGAAATCTTAAAGATCTGTGCACTTTTAGTCATTATTGCTAAAAAATTAAATTTTCTCTTTCTAAAGAAAAAAAATTCTGGACAGGGCTTTGTTCTTCTTTGTTTTTGTATTTTTTTTTTTAATAAACTTTCAGCGCCTTTCAACACCTTAAAAATTTTGTAAGATAACAGCAAAGAAGAGTACACATTGGCTGAAATATTCATATTATTGTCTTACAGGAATGAAATGGGATGTATTTTCTTTCACTATAACAAGTGCAATTTCATATTTAGACAGGTTTATTGTAGGGAATACAATTTCGGTAGTTTATTGAATAAATGTTTAAATAGTTTAGTAACCCGGGCTATTGACCCTGGGATTCAGGTGCTACTGTGTAAAGTGATATGCATGTGATGTTTTTGGTGAGCGATCAGATGGATATGTCAAACATTCTTTCGGACACTTAGCATGCTTATGTCTAATAAGACTTTCTCCTTGACTGCTCATGCAGCATACTACGGGCACATACTGGAATAGCCTCTGTAGGCTGTCTCATAATAAGCAGCAGAAAAAAAAATGGAACATGTTTTAAGGCATCTCTGGCTTTTCCAGGGTAAAATGTTAATCCAGCTTTAGCAAGGTTACACGGTCAAGGTTGCCAAATTACCGACAAGCACTAATCACCCTTGCCTCGGAGCAAGTCTGGCTCAGAAGCAAACACTGTGGAACATTGCTCCCAGCCCCCGCTGAAATGCCTCACCACTCTCACAGCCACTATCCGTGCCTTTTCCTGTGTATGGAATTGTGATTTACAACATCAATTTACATCTGCCAATACCAAATAACTTTTCCTTAAATAAATGACATTTCTGCTCCAAAGGGTCTGAGCTTTTTTTTGTTACTTATTTAAAACATATGCTGTAACAGTCTATGATCTAAAAAAAACAAGAAGATCGCTGACCTTTAGAAATTGCAACATAACCATCAAGGGGGATCAGCATCAATTAACACTGATGTATTTCAGGCTTGATATATGAATGAATATGCACATATAGGTGGCGCTGTTGCCTGCCTCACAGCAAGAAAGTCACAGGTTCAAATCCTCGGGATGGGATCTTTTTGTGTGGAGTTTGCATGTTTTCCCCATGTGAGCCTGTCTGCGGTGTATCTCTTGCCTCTCGCCTGTAATATGTTGGGATTGGATCTGACCCCTGCGACCCTGCTGAGAAATAAGTGGGTGTAAAGAATAACTGACTATATATGTTTGTATGTAAGTAGTTTAAACTGTATCATATATATTAATATATATATATATATACATATATATAGAGAGAGAGAGAAAAAGAGAGATAGATATAGATAGATATATAAATAATGTTTCCTTTGTTTTATTCTTATCTTCTACAGAGTTTATCTATTCCTATGCATTAATTTGCTTTACTTCTAGTATAAAATCATACCTGTTCTTGCTATCTTCTATTTATTTTTTTTATTTACTCATTTGCACTTTCCCCTCTATATGTAAAACTGCTATATATATAGTTTATGATATTATTATGATTGTTAGCATTATATGAGTATATGCATGTTTGTGTACAGCACACTGTACATTTTGTACAGTATGAGTGTGCATATACTTTAAATTCTTCTCTTCCTCCGTGGAATAACCATAAGGAAGGAATTACTGTATAATGACCGTTTGGGTTCACCCTCAAGCAATGTCCCTAACAACTGATGAGGTTTGTAATTTGTTCAATAAGTAAAGGGAGACCTTTACACAGTGAAACTGCTCATTGTTAAAGGAATATGACTGTTTATTATCTGTATATTTCATCTTGTTGAATGTGAGAACACTAGAATTAACCATTCCTATATATAGTCTGATTAAGTTTATTCCTCTCTGCCATGGAGATTGTAGTCCAAAAACTATTAAAAGCACCTCAATGAGCCACACCATTGCATCAGGTGATTATTATAATGGGTGACTAAATATTCCTTCTTTATAATGACCATGAGCACCAACAGTCATCAAATGTACACAAACTATGTCCTTGTTGCAACCCAGAACTTCACATGGAGGTGGTTTCTGATAGGGGCCCCTTTATATCTGCAGGAAAACCTCATTTGTCTGAGATTTCCAAATCTGTCACAAATAATGTTCAAAAAGTACATTTTCATTTTATGATGTAACAGTGTCACGGATAAAGTTTTTGTGTCAGGGTTAGGTACAGATTCAACTTGGGAAAGATGATAGTTCTGAATAAAATCCGTATTTTGCATCCACCTTGACCAGTCACCTAAAACTCTCCTACTATTACTCTGACCCACAGAGGGCTTCTGTGAATTAAAGTAAATATAGGTGATTTTAGGGCAAAGGGGCTTAGGTCTTAGAATTACAGTCACATATGTCAGATGTACGTCCAAGAGTTGAGCCATCATGATATGACATGTTTTTCTGTTAGCTCAGAGGTCAAGCTAGAGCTGTCTATCGTTAGCGTCAGTGAGAAGGCAGAATAAATGCTGTGCTGCATAGTCTCGCTTAAAGAAATTACTTTCATTTATCTATAAAGCACAAGCATCATCTGTGCGTCTGTGTGTATTTGTGTCTGTGACTTGCATATCTCTCTGCCTGTTTGTCATATTAACCTCCTCTCAGATAGATTTTGCACATTGCACATCGCTGTATATCCTTTTTTGTGACATTTTTTCTTGGATAGATATTCAAAACATCCTAATTATCATTAAAAGCTAAAACTCCTGGTGTGCTGCGGTGGTGTACGGGTAGAGTGCTTCCCATTTAAAACCTTGCTCTTAAGCAGCTGACCCTGGCTTGAGTCCTGGCCAGAGCATTTCTATCCCTGCATGTCTCCCCCCCCATTACTTTCTATCTGGCTACTAATAAAAGCATCTATGCCAAAAATATCATTTACAAGAAAAAAAAATGCTAAAATCTCATATATTAAAGTATCAGGGCGCTATCCAGCAGCAGCACTTCAGTTACAGTATAAAGCTTCATATCATGACTCCTCCTCATGTTGCTTCCAAGCAATTTAATTATGATTCAAAGCTCCATTGTCCCATTTCCTTCTGCACCAATCGCGCAGCCAACATAACAAAAGTATTGTAACACCTTTTTTCCTACAATAACTGTCTTTGCACGGCTCTCCTTATGTCAGTGTATATCCATGTCTTACCCAATAAACAGTTTATCTATTGAAACTATGTAACACCCTCATTTAGTCAACCATAAAAATATAAGCTTCCACTTTTTCTATACGAACACATACTTCCTATGTGCACTACGATGAATTAAATTAGCTAATTAGCCAAGATTTTGATGAGTATAGGGTAGGGTAGCCTTGCACATATTGCAGGAGTAATTCTAGCATGTGTGTATGGTTGCTAGGCAACAGTTAAGACTAGTTAGTAAGAGAAGTTAAGCTTCAGCTTGGCAGCCAGTTGAATTTGCACATAGGCTGCGTGTTAATGTTAACATAATTGCGGTTGTGAAAATGGTGAATCACATTGTTGAGTGGGATTTTAAGCCTGTGAAGTGTAGGACTAACGCTGAGTTTGATGGAGGTAGCTAAGGCTGAAGAGGTAGAAGTAGAGAATGGTATGAAAAGGGTGGACATAGCATAAAAGCTCATTGTGCTTTTTGAATTGGAACAGACAGAGAAAGAAAAGACTCAAGAACATGAATGTCAATGTTAAGACCCAAAGAGGGAGCATAATGCTGAAATAGGGAAGACGGAGAGACAGTATACAAAGATGAAGGAGCAGTGTGGCCCCATGGGGGCCTTTGCATGTTGTATTGGTGCTTTTTAAGAAAATGTGGTATGAGTACCTTTTGATTGGTCTGAATATAATCCTACCAGGTTTCCAAAGTTTTTTTTCATTGTGGAATATTAAGACTGTGACACCCTTACCATGATAGTGTATTGTCAGCTTATATAAGAGTTCAAAATTGCCTCCAAGTTTTTGTCTCCCATTAACTCGCAGTCCCAGGACATGATTTATCATTCTATGTCTCATGTTTACCCTTTTTGATACACCATAGGACATGTTGGGTTTTAGTCCATTTGAGCTGGTATTAGAAAATGAAGTGCATGGCTCTCTAAAGCTGTTTAAGGAGTCGATCTTCCAGCACATGGTCCCTGGTGGAGTCCTGCAGTATGTGAGCCCGGTAGAGCTTGTTTACAGGTCAAGGTAGCATATATGAACTTAGCTGGGGCTAAGTGGCACATGAAAGGGTTGATCAAAAAGCCATTAGCCACATGTTTGACCCTGGGGAGTGGACTGTACTCTTAGTATCTGGGGCTCATGGTCCATTGGGGGCCTAAATTCACTGATCCATATTAGGTGCTGAAAAAGATTCCTAATTTGAACTATGTGGTGAAGGATCTCGATAAGCCCTCAAAAACCTCATTGTGCAATGAAAACTCTATGAAGGCCTGTGAGAGGCTTCTATCGAGTACAATTATTTGCTGTGTTATAAAGGATGGTGCAGAAGAAGATGAGGAGTTGTGGGCTGGTAGCTCGCCACCTAAAACTGTGGGAGCTTGATGGCAGAATACTCAGACTCTCTGGGATCTGGATGGGCATTTGGTGCACCTTACTGAGTCTTGGCGGGTGGGCTATTCCCCACAGTTGTTGGCGGGATGTTCCGGGTAGAACGGGGAGAGGGTGTGCACAATCTTGGCATGGGCACAGCTGCCCCTGTGGAGCAGTACCTATATTGGTACCTACTGGTTAAGAAGAAGTTTATTTAAGAAGAGGTAGACTTTATTGTATGGATCTATGTAGAGCCCCCTTCTCGACAGCTTTCTACCACTTTGTAACATGTTTGAGGTCAAACATGTCATAAAGCGTGTGGAAGCATTGCTCTCTGCCTCTGCTTCGTTTGGTACACACATTTATGCTATTTTTGAAGCCATTACTGGATTGATTAGATAAACTCTAAAATGTGTGAACTCCTAAGGAACAGAAAGACATTGCAATTTATAGCCCTTCACTTACACTTTAAGACAATGCTGGTTTTGACTTCCTAATCTTTTAACAATATAAGTGGTCATTGGCAAATATGGCTTCATTAGTGATGGATTCAGGATGAGACACTGAGAATATATTTTTTATAAATATACGACTTGCTCTACATACAACAAGTACTGTAGTTTACAAATTTTGTCCCAGCTATTAATTGTGATCATGGAAATGCATTTTCAGTAAGCTGATATACCTAAACTGTACATAATATTTATGTGCATTGTACTTAGTATAATTTAAAAGAGTTAATGAAAATATAGCATCAAATGTGATATACCAAGTCTTAGACTCCAATCACTCTCTTTAATAGCTTTGTAGCGGCCAGAAAATCAAGTATTCATGAAGATTGAGGAAGATGATCCAGTGAACTTCAATTTAATTGGTGCAAATTAAAACAATCCATCTTTTGCAGCTGTCTATCTATCTGCTATCATCACTTCATTGCTCGTCTTGCACCTTGATTACAATTATCTTTTAATAGCAAAACTTGTCAGCAATTTCTCTCCCATCTGATTTACGTCCCAGCCCAACACAGCGTTGTTCCACTCATATAATTCATGTTTTAGTGTAATGCAGAGTAAGACTCTGCTGGGCAGATGCAAGATGTATTGACACCATCACCTCATATCTGCTGGGTGCTATGACATATTGCAAACTGTCTCTCTGTAGTAAAGGCTGCAATCCTTTCCCCATTCATACAAAAAGAGTGTGTTTGCATGCCTGGGGTTTGATCCCCATGGACTACGTGCAGAGTGTGGTATGTCAATGGATAACAAAATAAATGCATATGCAGACACAATTTTTTGCAGTGTCCAATAATGGTTCCAGGCAATTAGACCGAAAGATGACACTCTGACTTTTAATTTGGGACAAAGTGATCTCTCTCTCCTCTTTTATCCTCCCCTGCCTCTCACCTGATATGCTGAGCTAAGGCCTTTTTTCAAGGCAAACATAGCTGTAGACTTATTTTATCATAAAATGGGATCTTGCCATTTCCTCGCAATGACTGGAAGTTGAAATGCTTGTCTTAAGTGACTTAAGATTTCATAGATGACACGGGTGGTGGTGCTTTGGGAGTGGAAGACATCAATAGGTGTTGAGCTAAGCAGAACACAACAGAATTGCAAGATCCAAGCAAAACAGCACCATAAAAAATGAGTAGTTGAGAGCAAAGGGTACTTTTTAGTATTCAGAGTATGCTCTGACCTCTTTTAAGGCAAGACTGAGCACTAAGTTTTGGAAATTAAACCTAAGTACACCTCTGCAACAGACAGTAATGTCCATGTGAGGCCAGAGCGAGTTTCAAAACAGCCTTCATAAGAAAAAATAAATAATATTTTGTATAAATCTTTAAGCCAAAGTATCAGCAGCAGACTCATTGTTGCAGCAATAAAATATATCCAAGTCAAGAATTTTAGCCTTTGAAATTGCTTGATATTACAGTAAATGAGGCATGCATGGACAATAATCAACAGAGAGATGGAAGAAAAACTGAGCAAATATACAACTTCATATCAAGATATGTGATCAATGGGAGAAAAAAAAGAACTTGCATTGCGAGTAATTATTCACTTACCAGGCATAATAATAAATGCAGTACACTCTTAGATTTCCCTATAAACCCTCAAATTTACAATTGACAATTGATCATTATTTGTTTGTAACGCTGTTGGTGGATGTAAGTGTTCCCCTAGCTCAAAAATATCTATTGGTGCTTTAGGGAATTGTTCAGCCATTTCCACTATGCCCCAAATAAACTTGGATGTTCTCCATCCATCAGGTGACTACATGGAGAGCTGACCTGTCATAAATTCACTCTGTGGGGATGATGACAGGGCCGGAGCCAATCTTCATGAAAGAATAAAAAAAATGGCAGTAGGCTCCCATCCCCCACTCCCTGAACCCCCTTCTCACCCTTTACCCTCAGTACTGGAGCACCCTCGCTCCCTATCTGTTGGCCTATCTCTCTCTCTCTGCGCTCACCCATGTCTCTCTCTCTCTCTCTCTCTCTCACTCTCACCCCCTTTTCTCTCCATGGGTAAGCAGGTAATCATGAGCTGTCACAGAAAGGTGACCCATTAATGTGATGGATACGGTGTGAAAAACAAATGGTGTGAAACGTGTGGATTGCTGTCCTTACTGCACCTTGGCCTTTTGTTCTGTCATATCAATATCCACACAGGGCCTCATTACACCACTGCACTACACAATGAGTGGAGAGCCAGGGTCAGGACTGCGCCACGCTCCCTTTGACTGGCTCCGACTGGGCTTTTCAGCTCAACCTCACCCCAAAGGACTCCCAGGTAAACAGTAAGAGGGCAGTCTCTGGAGCCAGAGACAGCACACATCATCCATGTAGACTTAATAAGCAACCCCCCCCCCCACAAAAAAACAAAAAAAATGCAGTCCTGTATCCATCATTGGTCATTCCATGCCTGTATGTCTGCAGTCAAAAAGAACAGTTACGTGGAGACGTGACCGAGGTTTTTGGTTGATGCATGAACTCGTCTTTCCTCTTTTGCTCATTTTGAATTTTAGCTGCACCTAGAGGGTCAGTTTCCATTGAAACCTGGACATCGCCTGTGTGTTTAAATATTTATAATCCATGTTACATTACATCTCCAAGGTCAAAAAACGTCTCGCACTCACACACTGTCGATTTTTTTTTTCTGCAAACGTTCAGATTCATTGGCTATAGATCATATTTTCCCCAGACAATGGCAGGGCACATAGTGATAATTGAAACTCTACATTGCCAGACTATGTGTGAACAGCAGCAAAAGGATCAATAAGTGAGACTTATATGAATGTGTATGGACTCCTAAATTGCTTCAGGCATACTGTAAGATGGGCACTTAGATTTTCAAAGAGCCGTACTGCCAGTCAAGGTCAAGAGGGGAGTCAGTGAGGAGCCATCATGGTCCTGGCCTAACCCCACACTGTCCATTACATTTCCCCATTGCCTGGTCAAGCACTTATTAAAAATTGAGGCTAATTCCACTGCCAGGACCTGTGATCCACAAAGTAACAGCTAATCACCGATTAAGGAATATTATGGATTACAATCAATTGATTTAATGGGAAGGATTCAGATTTATGGACCCTGGAGTATATTCCTAGACTGTCAGTTTTTAAAAATCCTGCATGCAGGACAGAGTTTACTGTTGATGTATTAGACACAGAACAATATTAAAGAATGCCTTGTTCTAATTGTTCACAGCAAATTTTCTCCAATTTTAGAAGCTGTCAATGGTTCCAGTGCCTTTGATTTCACTATAGATCACTTAAAGTCAAACACACCACTGCGGTCTCTACGCGTAAACCAGTACAAGAAATGTCGATACACCCTCTGTGTTCCCCCTGAGGTCTACAGTGGTGGTCTAGTGGACACCTCAGATGAAACACTGGAGACTCTATTAAGGACAGTGGTTACGGGCCACAGACTAATCTAGTATGACAAACTGGAGGTGTCCTGTTATTTCCAGACCCGGTGATGAATCGAGGGCTGGAGTCCCCCATGCTGTCATGTCAGAGAGGAGCTGAAACAGATTGAGGGGGAGCAGACAGCAGATTGATGTCCCAGGCTCCTTCCCTCGCCTCTAAAACCCACAGAATCAGTCCATTAGCCCTCCTACCATTTGCCTTTCCTTTTACGCAGGCGCTTATCCCCCCCCCCCACATTCAAATATGAAACTCACCTACACAATGGGCTGATCCAAAGACGTAAAACAGTTTACTTTACTTTAGTTTTCTTAATTCTGTAAATATTGGCATTCATAAATAGAATCATAAATATATTTTTATTTAGGATTTGGTAAAAATGTATTTGTTGAAACCTGCATGACATATGTGATCTTAAGCTTCTTTTCTGAACACCTAATGTCGGCAAAAGATAATCCACAAAGAAAGAAGAACAATAGGTGGCAGCTCAGTCCAAAAAAGAGACACAGGAAGATACAGAAAGCTAACATTCTGCTAGTAGTAGTTTCCCTACCAATCTTTATGTTTAGCGTGAAGATGAGGGCAAAGATCGACCAATATTTTGTATGTTATTACTATGTTGTTACTAATACATTGCTTCTCTAATTCCACCCTAGAAGCAAACTCTCATTCAGTCACTCACCTCACCTCACTAACCCTTAGTGTGCATTACTTTCTCATTAGCCTATATACCATGAAGAAAGAGTTCCATCTCACGTTCACTGTAATGGTTTACAGTGTTATACATTTTTAAATCATTCCTTTTAGTATGGAGTGTGCCCACTGTATTTCAAAATAGCTTTTATGTTGATAACTTGATGTCCTTTGCAACCACTGAGCTCTTAACTTTGGAAATGCTCGGAAGGCCATAATTCAGAATTATTTACACTAATAATAGCCTAGAGGGAATCTTTAGCCAGGGGTTAACTATGGTTATCTTTAATGGAAGAATGAAGACAATGACAGTGCTCCATAGCAGGTCTCGGTGTGTCTATCTGTACTCCACTTCCCCCTCGCCCCCACCCCTCCTCGCACACTCCTGCGATGACCGCATCCCCACTGTAATGTACCTGTGTGTGTGAAGGACATCCCGACCGGCAGGGCTATCACAGACACAATCTCACAGCACTTTAATAACTTTGAGAGCGGTCAGCACCCTGCGCTTTAATAACACTCCCTGTCAGCTCACCCCACACTGCGCAAAATTGTCTCGTTGGAATTCTTTATGGTGGAGGCCAAAGAACTCTGGTGATGGGGATGGAATATAGCCACGATCAACCCGCTTCTCCCTCTAAATGGTTTTTCCAAGAGTATGTTTTTATCTTTGGGGCTCAAAACAAACAGGGGAGAAGACAGACACTCACTTTTTGACGCAGCTATAAGCTTTTAATATCTCCACTGTCGTCTTTGAAAGAAATGTAGGCGTCTTTAAAGTTCACTCACTCATATGATAAGAATATCGTAGCTGGGAGGGCTGTTGAATACACACAACACACTCAATGACTTTCCCACAGAATGGCTTGTAAACACTTTGAATCTACTGTTAGAATTTAGTCACAAATTTTAAATTATAAGTAAAATATGTACTGTTTTCAAGCGTTGGACCCTTGAAAGAAATTCTTTTTGCGCACTTGATATAATTTGGCTTAAAAAATCAAACACGGTTGGTAAATATAAGTCAGAGTGCGGATTTAATGCACTCACAGTTACATGATTTGCAGATATTGAAGTGTAACACTTTCAGTTCTCTCTCTCTCTCTCATCTGGAACTGTTGTCATCCGGGGTAGCCTGCTGTAGCTCCAGTGTTCTTATCATTATGCAAATATTTGATTATCTGTTAAGGGAGATCACAGCTAGTAGCTTCACAAATGCAGCATGTTTATCTCCAGTAATACATATTAAGGGGGAAATTCCAGCTGAGCATGTGAAGTGTAAATCACCCTGTGCTGCACACAGTATGCCGTGTCTGTGTTTCTGAGCTAATGATGGGCTCGGGCTGTGTTTTTGTGATAGCTGAGATTATAGCTTCTCCTGCAGCAGTGGTGCTGCATTCCTGGTCATCACTGCCTGGTACCACTGATTAACATAATCAGCCAGCATTAGTTATTCATGTGATGTGCAGAAGCGCTCGGGGGTCAAATCTTTGCCCTGTCTAATAACCTATGTTAAATATTAAAGAAGTACATGGGCTGCCTGATTTACATGCTTCTCATCCTGCCTTTAGATGCAAAAGTAGTAGGGGGAAAAAAAATCACTTGAGGCCTGTGGTCCATTACATAGCCAGTGAAAATGTGTGCTGAAAACGCATCTCTTTGAAGATCTGAGGAGGTGCTGTTATAATATCACAATGGCTGACAATTGTATCCAATAATAGTTCATGTATAAAGGGTTACTGTGTGGTAGCCATCATTGCCCTACACTATTGTGCTGTGTGTGTGTGTGTGTGTGTTGTATAAGAGGCTTTTTCCACATGGCTTCATCTGACTGTCTGACAAAAAGGACCCCACTGGGCATGCATGAACTGACTTGCTGCATCTTTATGCCTCCGTTTCTTGATTAAGGACAATGAGCAGAGAGGCTAGCCAAGCGTTGAGCTGCCCGTGTCGGGTGAGCCGCGTGCTGGGTGGGTGGGGTGGGGGTGTGGGGGGTTGAGACCCTATGGGCAGCAGAAAAAAGAGGCCGGCCATGAACCCCGAGGAAGTCATTAGGAGACCAGTGACCTCACTGGTGCAGAGCTGAAAAAAAAGCTGCCCACTGGCATGATGTCATACTTCACATGTCAATCTTCATCACGGCAGCACAGTGACGAGTCCAAAACTGTGAAAATGACATCATGCACCTGCTTTGCATTCGATGGATGTACGGCGGTGGCCGCACCTATGAATCGACCAGACGTCCTGACAAGCATTAATGAACAGAGAGAAAACTGTGTATGAACTTTAAACACTAAACCATTTGCAGCTTAAATATACCTATCCATTGGGTTTTTAAAGGTCTCAGGACCTACAAAATAAATACAATGAGAAGTACAACAGCAGGTGGATCTCAAAGGTGGCCCCCCAGTATATTCCAATCCCAGACTGCCTCCTTTAATGACAACTTGTGTTATGGAATGAATGGATGCACAATTTATCACCCATATTCCCTCACCCTGTAGAACCGGGAGGACCAAGCGTGTAGACTAATGAACTGACTTTCTCTGCTCTAGGCCGCCTATTGTAATGATGGAACTACTCAGGTTCACTTTTTCTTTCTTTCTTTCATTCTTTCTTTTTTTAATTTGGTCCTTAAGAAAACAACAACTCTCCCTGGCTCTGCTCATTACTGCTTGGCTGTGGTGACCATTAGGAAAACCAAAATAACTTTGTTCATTTTGTGTAAAGCAATGGCCTTTAGGCAGAGGGGTCTGAGTAAAGAATTGAATGTCTAAATATAACCTGAGTGCTCACAGGCTGCAGTGCTCTCTTATAAAGAAATGCTGTGATGGGATAGTTTACAATGCCACTAAATTTTAAATAGAATTATAGTTCGGAGCAAAGCAATGACAAGATTTAAATCAAAATGTTGGAAATAAAAAAAAAAAAAACTTCCTTCTGCAGTTCCTCATTATCTTTTCATGGGCAGCTCATAGTGGGGACTAAGCTTTAGTGTTTAAAGCAATGGTGAACTCACCCCAAAAGGGTTTCGAACATGGTGACATGAGGAGTGGCTGCACCGGTAATGAGCTCCTGAAAAAACATCTTGGATTTGGACATGGAACACACAACCATTAACAGATCTTTAAAAAGAAAAAGAATCATAACACATAGCTAGCTGTGGAGAACCTGAAGAAGCTATCTGAAGACTTAGTTTCCGAAATTTCCTGTGTCATTGGGCCCCTCAAATAGTTTTAGTTTTCAGCCTCTCATTCCTCTCACGTGTTGGGCACCAGCATGCATTTGGTTTTCATGTCAATCACATATAGCTTGTTGCTTTGCTAAGACGAGTGCATGAGTTTTTACCCATAGCACAATGCCTGCCCTTTTATAGTGTATAAAGGGCAATGTTTATGTTAATTACAAACAGAATTTATAGTGTGAGTCATCATTCAGCAACCTTGGTAAGACCGGATTTAAATGGTTAAGAACTTTTCTCTTAACAGAAAATGAACAAAAATACTAAATAATTGTAATAGAATGTTGCTGCATGAGGCCTATTATAGTATTAATGCAGATGCAATACAAATTGTGCAGCAAAACTACCTACTACACTTCACCTCTTTCTTTGTTGCACGGTAGAAGGTGTTGACAGAAATTCCCTGAAAACATGTGTACACCAGTGAATTAATCAATAATACACACAGTAAAATAAAGAGTTAATCGATATCGCACACCTTTGTATTATTAATTATCTGTAGAGTGTAGGCCTCAAAACACAAGTATGTCCATGAGTGATTATCCTACTGTCTACAAAGTAACCTCCAGGATACAGACATTACATGTCTGATTAAGAAAGTTGTAAAAACCTTGTATTTTCTTTTCAACAAGAACATGAACATAAAATGGTTTTTACTTTCTCAAATAAAATTACTCCAAACATAATAGCAATTATTATTTCATATTTCTCTGTGATTGTACCTAAAGGATTATATGTGACATATGAAACTTGGTTGTTTTCAATATGAGGAAAAATAATAGAATTTACCTACGTTTCTACATATATGATGGAATTTGGGATTTTGATACAAATTGGTACAGTGAATCTGATTCCTACCTAGAGAACAGTGCCTTGATACCTCACGTGCAGTCTATTGGTATACACAACAACTATCTGATGTTCAGGACTTATGCAGCCAAGAGGCCCATGATCTTTCGAAATGAACCGCAGAGATCCACAGCTGATGTGGGGGAATCTGTCCACAGGACAACTCTTAGTCACATACAACACAAATCTGACCTTTATGTAAGAGTGGCAAAAAGAGAGTCATTTCTCAATAAACCCATAGTCTCATTTGAAGAAACCATCTGAGAAACATAGCAAACATGGAAAAAGGTACTCTGGTCAGATAAAAAAAAACAAAATGTAACTTTTTGGAAAAAAATAAAAAACATTGTGTTTGGCTTAAAAGTAACATTGCATATCACCCTGAATGCACCATTCCCACTGTCTGTAAAAGACCTGTGACTGGGATGGAGGTTTACCTTTCAACAGGAAGCAAATCCTAAACATAAAGTAAAATATACAATAGAATGATTCAATACATTTAATTAATAATCTGTGGAAAAATCTGAAAACTGCTGTTCACAAATGCTCTCTAAAATTCGAATTTCTTATCTTCAGATTTAAGCCTGAAATGTGGAAAAAGGTCAAAAAGTTCAAATACATACTTTTGCAGGGCATTGTATAAAAAAGAAATCCACAAATATTTCTATCAAAAAGTAATTGCAACACATTCGGATGTTGTTATATTTATATAAAAACTCACTCTAAAAGTGTGTGTGTGTGTGTGTGTGTGTGTGTGTGTGTGTGTGTGTGTGTGTGTGTGTGTGTGTGTGTATTGCGGGGTGACAGCATGAGTGAACTTTGATATTGAATATATTGAATGAATTATGACTCTGGGGAGGGAGTATTGAACTGGGACCAGGACTTGATTTATACTGAGGATGGCCCATTCTGCTGTGTTGTGCTTTGGTTCACATGTGTAGTGACTCCCACAATCAAGGCTCAGGTGTGTGACGTGACAAGGGAGGGAGACAGATGTGGCGACAGGGAAGCGTCATGGAGATCACTCTGCAGCAAAGCAAACTATTAGGCTATAGGAATGACTTTTCATTAAACCCCTAATAATTGTGATAAAGTTGCATTTGATTATTGTACTTGCCTTCTGGTCTTTTGGGTGACTGAAAAGAACATCTCCATTTTGGTGACACGTGCATCAGAAATGCTTAGAAACAGAAAAGAAGAAAAAGAAGAGGAGACTAAAAAGGAAAAACAAATACGTTTTTGGAAATGTGACAACGACAGAAAGACAGACAGCTGTATCTGTCTCCTCCTCTTCCTTCTCCTCTCCACCCTTCCTCTGTCTCCCTCCTTCCATCCATCTTCCTCACTACCTTTCCTGCTTCTGTCCTCTCTCCTCCTTCCTTCCTTCCTTTCCTCTTAGTGACCAGTGCACCTAAAACACCTGCACCTGTCCAGCTGTCTATATCCAATGTAGTTTGCATGTTTTCCTTATGTCTGTGTGTTTCTTCCCACGACACATATACACACAGCCCTGGCTGATCGGACATTTTGATTGGAGAATCAATCAATCAGTCCACCAATCAATCACATCAACATCTGTATGACTTTATAGGGGACTGTGAATGTTAGGAAGTAAAAGCTCTGTTATCAAATATGTTCCAAAGTTATGATTAAAACAAGATTAATGCTCTAATTAGACAAGATGAACGTCACAGGAGGAGGTGGGAATGAAATGTAATTACAGTGTCCGCCTGACATGCTGACTATCAGTAAAAGCTGCAATTTACTGATGCTCGCTAGAAGCCTCACCTGCAGCATGTCACGCCGCAACCTTAAGATGAAGTCAGAACTATGCTGCATTATGTTTTGAATGTACCTGTCAAGTTTTGCTTCAAAACCCGTAATAATAGGGGTTGGAGGTGTAGATCTTCCTACTATTGAGGAGGTAAACGCGTCACAAGTGGCAAAATGCTGCAAACACAGAAATGATGCGAAACCAAAACCACACAAACACAGAAAATGAATGCAACGAAACACAAGGAAACGTGACACAATTACAAAAATAAAGCAAAAGCAAAAGAAAAATGCTGCAAATATTAAAAAATACACACACACAGACACAAAACCGCAAGAAAACAACAGCGAGAGGGAAACTCTGCATGTTCGCTCTTCCGCTTTTCTTCACATTTGTTCCCTTTTCTTTTTTCTCAACATTTCCCTGACCTGTACTCATTCTGCAGATGTGGCAGATTCACTCTCCTTTTCTATATTTGCAGATGTATAACCACAACATTCCTCAAGAATGGCTCATCCATATCCCAATATTAGAAAAGTATACAGAAAACTTAATAAATGAATGAATAAATGTAACAATTTTTCTCTCGTGACTTCAAAGTAAAGTCTGGCCGCTGTGATCCTTGATGGTATGATAGATAAATAAATACTTAATAAGTGATATTGAAAAAATATATTTTAAGTGCCTGGGGATTCATTTCTTGACAACTTGATGTTGGTTATGGATGCAGCTCTCTGTACTGATGTTTAATTAACGCAACCATTAATGCTTTTTATGCGGCATTTGAAAATTCATAACGTTGGTGACTCCTTGTGGTAAAATTTAAAAAGACACTGAGGCAGATGGCAGATAGAAGTATACACCAAAAAACAGTTTAGAGGTTTTCAAATTGTTGTTGGATTCAGTAATCACTCAATTCTGACATCCAATCATCTCCCTCGTGTGAATAAAACACATTTTGTAACACAATTATTGAGATATGTAATCAAAGACTTGTTGGGGGGGGGGGCACCATGCCCTGCACCCCACAGCTACGGCCCTAGTTTACACCATACAAACCAAATTTTCACCATGATTTCCAAACTAATTGTCATCATGTTGCTCACAACTGAGGGTCCAAAAGTTATGAAAATAAAATCCCTCCCGTTGATTAGAGGCTTATATTATCCGGTGTGACAGTTTTGTTGGTCTGGTGTGTGTTCATTCTTCCAGAGAAGAAGAAGCGTCTCTCTCCATCAGAAGAGGCCACTAAATGTCCCTGTAAAAAATTGACTAACTTTGATTTTTTTGTCTAAAGCATCCAGCCATATATTAAGTATCCACCTAGTCTTGTTAAAATGAATAATTTATAACATTAATTATAGAGAAATCTTATGTGTACCTTTAAAGTCAACTGAAATAGTTCATATTAGCCACCAATATTAGGAAGCAACATCACTGAGTTACTGTTATAGCCACAAAACCCTTGACTGCATTGAGTTGAGAAGCAGTGCATATTATTTATATTCACAGTAGGCCTGTATACAAGTCTTTTTGCTTCATAGATTGTCAACGAGAGACATAGACAACAAGATTGTATTCAAATAAAGTGTTAATTCATTGGGTGCAGCGCCGCAACGCTGCACAGAATCGGCTCTTGTCAACATTTGTGTTAAAATTGGTCCGGTCTGCAGGGAGCAGGGCAAACAAACGTAAAGTCTCACAGCGCTCGTATGCCATCGATTCACTCACTCCAAACATAAATGCGGTGGCAAGTGCGATGCTTTTTTGGCAGAGACCAATGTCCAGTGGTTACTGGATGAATGGGCCACAGTATTGCACTGAGTGAGCGCACTCCCACATCGAGGCTGGACTGCTGTTTAAATCAAGCGGGCGGTCACACTCGATGTGTACATCACCAGTGATGCATGGTGAGCAATGAGATGCCTGTACAAGGCCCCTGCCGGCCCATTGCAGGGTCGGACCGCTGAGGCCCCTGGGCTGCCTAATCAAATCTGAAACCATCACATTCACTAGGCTCTCAGGCAAGGATGCATGTAAGAAAAAAAAAAAAAAGTATATCACCAATCATATGCCCCTCCCCCCCACTGCGCTTGAATACCGCCATTAGGAAGGCATTATAAATGAATATGTGTAAGTAATGGAAGTAAAGCATTTAATTTCTTTCCAGCGGTTGCCCATCACAAAGTGGCTTTGTAGTTAAACAGAGTCCGCCAGTGCAAAAAAACACGTGTGATCTACACTACAGTATCTGTATCATCAACCATATGCAGCTGATAACTACAATCTCCCCTCAATCTCTAACTTTCAAGACCTATGAAATTGATGTGTTTATTTAGCGTGTCCAAGCCAAGGCAGAGCAGTAATAGCCTTGTCTAGGGGGCGAAGATGGAATCCCGTCGCTTCACCATCGATGTAGGATAATGGTTTCCTTTGATGGAGATTTGGGCCATCTAAACATAATTAGGCAAGCGTGAACAATGATCTCCATAAAGTGCAGAGTACTAATTAAAACAGTTCAGCATTACAGCATTTCAAACATGACATTAAAAATAACAAGAGGGCCCAAATGGATTGCACACTGTGCCAATAGTTCCAAGGAAAACACTTTATCAGATATTCAAAGGGCACTGAATTCACAAGTACAGCTCTATAATAAAAAAAAAACAATTATAGAAATATATGTGTATTAAATCAATCACTTCTCAGTACTTTCCCTTTATGTGCTTCCCCTCTCTAATTGCATTTGTAACGTTAAAACTAATTGTGAGATTCAGAAAATCAGATGTCATTAGTGCATTTTAACATGCAGCATTAGTCTGTGTTGGGTGTCAAGATGCATAACGAAAATGGATCCAAACTCCACGAAGCACTGCATGTTTTGAATCTAGATGATTCTGACACACGTAGAGTATGATTGCAGATCATTGCAGTAGGTCTTGTTTTGTTCACTTGTTTGACCGTGTTTTTCATTCCAATTAACATGTTAATAGGTGTTCAGTTGAGCACCATTACAGATAGCATTTATTATAGCATAGCAAGTATTAAGTACCTGCAGTATATACACATATATATATATATATATATATATATATATATATATATATATATATATATATATATATATATATATATATGTGTATGTGCGTGTATGTGTGTGTGTGTGTGTGTGTGTGTGTGTGTGTGTGTGTGTTTGTGTGATTCCAATAGCAAGCCCTCCTGAGAGGCGCATTGATTCCTAAATGAATGCAAGGCCAGCGAAAAATGGATTTTTTCTTTAAGATGTGACTTTATATCTCTTCTTTAAATCCCTGCAGCACCGTGTGCATTTGATTACGCACGTGAAGGAGCAAATCTTTGCATCTTTATAAAATATTCATCGGTGTGGATAGGTGAGGCGAGGCTTTGTAGGTGGTTGATGATGGAGGAAATCTTTGGAAGTTCGTGTGGATGGAGACAGAACAGCGGTGTCTGCTGTGTGAATGAATCACATATGTAGGTCAGAGATTTTAAATGCCAAATCTGCTTAA